>OZ014506.1:76153472-76870732 GCA_963966075.1 Aphodius sticticus | reverse complement strand
GTCCAAATTTTAACATTTGACGTAATTCTGTTGTGGATACTTGAAATAATAATAACTTGTAGGAAATATGAACTAATTATTAAATAATAAAAATCACTGTATTTATTCACTTCACATTTACAAATAATAAAAAACCTGTCTTGGATATTTTATACGTTGAACGATATTCGTTCTCATTTCCAAAATTTTGAATCAGACGGTTTCCGGTACGTCAGGGGTGTAAATTCTGGTTTCTCGTTAGTTGCCAAAATGAACTTTTTGCTAAGCAAAAATTGTGACGTTCTGCAAGCTCAACCTTTCGTTTTGCTTTTATTGACTGAACTACAAACGCGTTGGTCGATTTGAAGAATTCTTTTTTTGTCGAACGATTGCTCAAAATTAATAATTAACCATAAACTTAAAGTTGATGGACAACTCATTAAACGGATATTTAATAAAATGTGCGCTAAAAGTAGTGGCGAAGTGTTTAATCTATTCTGTTTCAAGAAAAAGAAAGAAAACTTAACACTTTCCCGGACATTTGGGGCAAGTGAATATGAAAGCAGAAAATTTATATTACACCGAGTATTACCCTTTAAGAAAAATTTTTCAAGTGATAAACATGGAAAAAGCCTGCACAGCGTGCACGCGCGTTGTTTGCCAACACCCAATCCGCTCCCTGTGATGGCTTTTTGTTGTCTTTAATTTTTTATTTTTATTTCCTATTTTTGCTACCCATGTTTTGCTGACATAGCACATCAGACATACCAAAATTATCAACAATTGGGATGTACCCATAAAAGTAACATGGAATACCAAATGATAGGTATATTTCAACACAAAACAGCAAAAATTACTGCGCAACAATAAGCCTTGATAATACTGATTTTGCACAAGAGATGTGATATGTTATTTCAACTTTGTGTTCATAGTTCCAAGCCAGAAGTCAACGTCACCCAAATTTGAGATCTGATGGAGACGTACTACATAAAGTACAAAAAATCGATCTTATACATATGTAAATATGTGACAAAAAACTCAAAAGAGTGCAGTTTTTTAATTATAATGTTATCGTCTTTAATCGAAATATAAAATTTGGAGCTTTCTATACCAACTTTTAGTTTGCAGAACAATATTGCTCTTACAATATAATTTTCAGTACACAACAAAATCAATTACCAAAGAATATATAACACCCCATTAATGACGTTCAATTTGACATAACAGAAAATTATAGAACAATTTTTGGAAAAGTCATAAATATTTTGCTAAAGCAGAACAAAGTGAAGCCACACAATATAAGTACAATATCGATATTTAGGGGTTGTTAGCCTCGGAGCATAACATTTTGCATTCATGAGTATGACTACGCAAATTATTACCTACAATTTGGTGTATAATGGAAAGTTACACTATATTTTTTGAAAAAGTTAAAACATTTTGTTAACACACTCAACCACAATATCAACTCGCTTTTCACCACCGAGCAGCCTTTAAAGTAAAATCCCTTTAAATTAATTACCTACAATTTGGCATAAGAGAAAAACATTTCAACAGTCATAAACATTTTTCTGTAGCAAAGATATGTAATTTGTTCCGCAACACTCAAATACGTAGTAGATATAAATTATTGTGTTTTAGTGGTTGTTTGCCACTAGAAAATCCCTCAGCGTTTATAAGTAAATACAACGATCAATACAATTTGACATATAAAACATAAATCTGAAACAATTTTTGTAAAACAATTTCTCTGTAGTTTTTCTCGTAATATATCTCAAAAGTTATATAGATAGTCTATGCAAATTACAAGTTATGATTTAGAGGTTGTTCGCTACAGAACGTGAAAGGGTGACTAATAACGACAACTTTGTGTAGGTATCTTTCGATACAGTCGATATAATATTGTTACAATAATTAATCGACTAGTCACTATTTAACGCCTGTTATTTTGCCTGTTATCAACAGAGTTGTATCTCAATTTGTATCGCTGTCAAAGAAAAGTCGTACCTATAGCATAAAGGTATTTTTACACAGAAAATATTACTTGAGGCCTTTTAACATTTCTAAAACATTTCTCTGCGAATTGATGGTTTCAAATGTGAAATCTGCAGGGATGTAAAAGCGTAATTTACCGCGTAAATTACCAAATTAATTACCGTAATTAATGATAATTTACCGTCAATTTAAATTACCGTGATTTACCGAAAATTTCAATTACAGTTGGTAATTTACCGGAATTTATAAATTAATTTCAAAAATCTTCCACCAGTACTTGCGTAAATGCACACCATTACTCCTAAGCAGTAGACAAGTGCACTGTTGTTTGTTCTTTGCCTGGAAGGTACTTTATCGGGTAAATTACTAAATAAATTGCCGTAATTAATAATAACTTCCGGATTAATTCAGCGGAGCCAATAATACACATTTTAAATCAGAAGCCATCTACCTACTATCAAATTCATGACTTAAAGAAATGTTCTGGCGATCCGGATAAAAAATGATCATTGTTTGTGAAACCGGGCGTTGTCGTTTTGTGAGTCGGTAATAAATTACAGTATTTTATACTATAATTATTAATTATGCTGTTAGACTGTCTAATTTATAAATTGCTGGTATAAATTAGTTATTTAACTAACAAGTACATTAAAAAGAGCGATTAATGATCGAGACTGTTTAACTCACGAGCAATTAGCGAGTGCGTTAATTGTCGAGATCATTAATCGGCGTTTAATATTCGAGTTGACTACAAAAATTTTTCGGCGATCGTTTTCTTCTGGCGGCGTCTACATAGATTTTATTCGTCGATGTCGTTTGAGGTTATATGACCATTTATGTAATTTGACACTGACAGTTCTAGACTGTGTGCCTAGATAGCGGAATGTTTTTATTGGATGGTTTTATTTTACGTTTGTTCGATTGGCTATAATGAAGTCGTTTGATTGGCTATAACAAATCATGCATTAATAGAAATCGTGCATTTATAAAGCTTTTTAATAAATGATTTTCTATTCAGTAAACATACTCATAAATAAGCGATCGACGGAAGAGTATTTTTATTGTAGCTCTCTTTATTGTGCTTTCATTTTAACAATGAATTAGTACTAGTAAATTAGGAAAAGCATCAGCGATTGGTGGTTATCTACAATATAATGACTTATAAAGCTGTACCCAATTTTTTTTTTCATAGATTACTGTCATAGGTTAATTATCATTTTGAATAGGGTATTCCGGTGTTTTTGAAATTGTCATTCATTACAAAGTATGGGTGCTACTGTTTGCTACTTCACAAGTAAAATATCAAACATTGTTTTAAATTAAGAGAAATCGTTGTTTGAAGTTTGAATCAGGATTGGTCTTTGTGACGTCACCAAGACCGCTCAAAGTGAGCGACTTGACAACGTTGCTATATCGAGGGTGCACGTAGTAAATTTTTGTCTTCTGTTGTGTCAACGTTTAGAATCGTTCGTTTGTTGACACCTGCTTTGGTTATTGAGGTTATATCAAACACTTGTTCAAAATGTATAAACTCCAACGCCGACATTGTTCTGTGCCGGGCTGTAACAGCAGTAGAACAGTAACTCCTGATAAGATTTTCTTTACATTGCCGACTAGCGAGATGAGAGATGTTTGGCTTCAAGTTTCAATGATCAAATCATCTCTCAAAAAAGTTACCTTTATTCGTTGTCAAACAACAGAGTCGCCAACCGTCAACTTGGCCGAACAGCTGCAAGGCCGGTAAAGCCTTATTCTACGTCTTAGACAATTTCTTAGACAATTTCTTAGACAACTTTTTAGACAATTTCTTAGACAATTTCTTAGACAACTTTTTAGACAACTTCTTAGACAACTTCTTAGACAACTTCTTAGACAAGTTCCTAGACAATTTCTTAGACAACTTCTTAGACAACTTCTTAGACAACTTCTTAGACAACTTCTTAGACAACTTCTTAGACAACTTCTTAGACAACTTCTTAGACAACTTCTTAGACAACTTCTTAGACAACTTCTTAGAGAACTTCTTAGACAACTTCTTAGACAACTTCTCAGACAACTTCTTAGACAACTTCTTAGACAACTTCTTAGACAACTTCTTAGACAACTTCTTAGACAACTTCTTAGACAACTTCTTAGACAACTCCTTAGACAACTTCTTAGACAACTTCTTAGACAACTTCTTAGACAACTTCTTAGACAACTTCTTAGAGAATTTCTTAGACAATTTCTTAGACAATTTCTTAGACAACTTCTTAGACAACTTCTTAGACAACTTCTTAGACAACTTCTTAGACAACTTCTTCTTCTCATACGTCACTTTTTCGTGAGTTTGTAGGCATCTGCGGGGGTCGCTAGAATACATTGGCAATATAGGCATCAGTGCAACCTCTGTAAAATACGGTTCGACCAACCTTGGAACAGCTGTTCGAGAGCTGTCCGCTGTTGCCACCGCCACTAGGGATCGGTAATCATCGTGTATTTCCGAGGGTGGTCGGTGAATTCAAACGAAATGCACTTTTAATTGCAATTATCTCATAGAAAAACTAAATCAAAAAGCTCATAGCTTAACTTTATGAATCCTCATAAATTGTACAATAGGTTAAACCGAATATCTGCTTAAATTTTGACATGACCGGAATACCCTATTACCCAGTAATTTAAGAAAATATAATTTACCTATTGCAATTTTTAATTACGTGGTAAAATTTGAAAGTAATAATTTTGATTGTAGCGGTAATTTACCGAAAAAATTAATTAGGGAAATTTAACATCCTCAGATTGCTAGTTATCTATAAAATAATGACTTCATAACCTACAGTGATCGGTATTAACGCCGTTTAATTTACCATTTTGAATTTTTAATTACCAGGTAATTTCAACCAGCGTAATTTACCATTTTTAATTTTTAATTAGTCGGTAATTTAAGCCAACGTAATTTACCATTTTTAATGTTTATTTACGTGGTAATTTACTATTTGAAACTCATAATTTTAATTTCAACCGTAATTTACGAAAAGAAAATTAATTACCGTAATTTAACATCCCTGGAAATCTGTGTTTCACCGACCAACAGTAATTTTTTTTAAAACTAATGCCTGAATCATTAGTTTGACAATAGTTGTTCCTGAGAATCTTTGAGAGAATTTTTGAGAGTCTCTGAATATCGTGTGGTACCATGGAAAATAGAAATGTCTGCTATATCGCCATAACCCTGTCACCGTGTCCTTTTGTTGAAATTTGTTTAGTTTTGCGTTTGTATCCATATCAATGGAGTAAATATTATTTAAAGGTAAATTATCGAATTTTATATTAGCTATTTTGTATGTATTCTGTGTGTATGATTCAGAGTATATTGATTGTAATTTAAAGATGGTGTGACAACATGGTGTGCATTATGTCTTAAAATTCCGTAAAATTTGGATATTTTGTTGTCAGGGGTACCGATGTTGGATAGAATAGCTGTCAATATGCACCCAATGAATGTTGTTTATGAAGAAAGGTTTGTTTAGAAGGTTTGTGGGTGGGGCTTATAATTTCTCGAGGGTGGTGTGACGTTTTGACTATTTTTGAGCATCTTTTAGGAATATTGCAAGTGGATCTTCGTTGATATCTGTTATGCTGTTAGTATGGAGAAATCTAGAGTTTTTCCGGAATAATTATCTTTATCTAACTGCAATCTGATGATAATTTTAAATGTTAAAAGGGACGAAAGGTCAAATTCCAGATATCACTCACTTAAAGTATAATTTATTAAGGATGCCAACTTAACATGTGGAGAACTAGTCATTTTTGCATTCCTAGATATTTGGAACTTCAAATGTGATGGAGAATAATCCAAAATCACAATGATTTCCTTTTTATCTTTAATGTTATATAAAGACTTTCATCCAATTGCACTATGGAATTTCAGGACAATAAAACGTCTAATAAAATATCTCGTATATTTTTACTAGTTATCTCATATATTTGAAAAAATGAAATCTGGCACTCTACCAACCTTCTACAGAAAATATGCAGGTGTAAACAGGCCTTTATGCGGACACTGCGTGTGTCTGTTTGCTGTTGTTGTCTTCTCATCGTCTTGGGCATTTGCCGCTGTGCCGTTGGTAGTACCGCACTGGTACCGCGGTGGGTGAACGTCGCTGAGTATCAGTGTGCCTTGAACACCTGCATTTTCACAATGAAAGAGGCCCGCACACCTGAGATTCCTACATTCCGCGACATGGCTGTCCTCAGTCTCCGAAAAATCGAGGATAAAACATCCAGATGTACAGTTTGGCTTCTTCCTCGAATTAACAGTCATTGAAATGAATGCGGTCGTCGCAGATCCCGCGAACACGGCGAGATTAGCTGTACCGTTAGGGCGTTCATATTCGCGCAAATGAACGATCGCTAATTGATAGCTTTTTATTGAAATCCGTAAATCACCGCATTTTTTCGGTTGAATTTAATTGCGATTATAAATGATGGGAACTTTGATATAGCGTTCCTAAGCAATTATCCTGGGTATTTAGAGTATCGTGATGTAGTACGTTTTAATTCGAATTCTTGGTATTAAGTAATTTATATGCGTTTGAGAAACTCATTCGTTAGCAATTAATTTCAATTTTTCAAATTTCAATTGCAATTAATATTATTAATACAAACAAAATGTTATCCATAAAAGAAAAGACTACTAATATCTGGAAATCGATCCTAACGCGGTCAGGTGGAAAAGCACATGGGAGCGGCAGCTCCAGATGTGCGCAATGAGGTGTAAATTTAGGTATATATGAGATTTCTTTGGTAGGTCTACGGTATTCAGTTTGCTCTAAAGAAGCGAGCAACATGGTTCGCAAAACGTCAGCATTTTACAAATCTTGACACACGGCATAACCCGGAAGCAGTTTATTTCTAAATTATTCTGGCCGCTTTTACGGCCAGTGTACGTACACATTCTTTAAAAAAAAAATCGGTTTTTAGTAATTCTTTTGGATTTTACAAAATTTCTGAAAATTCTGTTCATGTTGTTTCTGTGTAATTCTGAACAACGATTACTAGTAAATTTTTCGGTGGTTGATATGATAGGGAACTTTAGACACAGGTTTCATATTCAGCGCAAAAAAAAATCCAAAAACTGTGACATGGTCAGTAAATTTTCTCTTGGATCATATATTTACGAAAATGTCACCCTTAAATTATTTAGTTTCTACAGTAAGACTATGTAATGTAGGAAAATAAAGATACAAATTATTACTATTCTGCTGCCCTAGAAGTAATTACTAGTGTTCACACACCGAAGCTGAAATGTAATAATTAAAGGATGTACACAAATAAGTTTCCTATTTTATTGTAATACAATCTTTAGAGAGGGCTCGCGGGGCGTTCCGAGGGATGGTGAGGGCCACATGCGGCCCGCTGGCTGGGGGTTTGACATCACTGGTCTAGACCAAACCGATTTCGATTAACGGTTTTGATGTGTACTATAATTTTACGCGCGTTTTCTGTAAAGCATGTTTTCCGATGCGCGTGGTTTCTAAGGGTTGTGTTTTTTTAAGCGCGTGTTTTATACGCGTTTCAAAGCACGCGTTTCTGAAACACGCGCTTCAGTATACTCGCGCGTTATAAGATACGCGCGTCATAAAACACGCGTCATAAAACACGCGTCATAAAACACGCAAAAAACACGACCTTAGAAAACACGCGCGTTAGAAAACACTCTCTACAGAAACGCATTAGGTTGGCCTAGGTCAAACTCGGTCTGACTGAAAACAGGTTTTACCGGTAACATATACAATAAATGTTTAGTGAAGCGCTAGCAGTTTTTATTCGAACTAACCCTAACCCGACTATGCACATCAAAACATTCTTTTTGATCGAGATCGCTCGTATCTGCATTACTAGCTAACTAGTTTGCGAGGATTTGACAGAAATTTTGATTCTATTGACACTATTGTCATCAGCGTTTGACACTGCTGTATAGTTTGATAAAGTCATGTGCCTGACCATATCAGGTGTTTCAAAGAAACTTATCAATGAAACATATCACATTCAAGTACTATACTATCACCCCATAGTACTTATACAACCCCGTATAAAACCAAAGGTTGCAAATTCGGGAAGCGCATACAATTCTGCTTCCAATAATAATAGTACATATTAGAAAGGTACTACGCCTAAGATCACCTACCCCCATACAACTATAATATGGGAAATTGGCACTCTGTTGGACTAAGAAGTGGTATTAATGATTGCAACTTTTTGCATAACTTTCTATCGTACATAAGATTAATCTTATGTACGATTGAAAGTTATGCAAAAAGTTGCAATCATTAATACCATCATTAATTACCTATACGTAATTTAAAATGTATGGCCATCTGTTATGGCTAACTTCTCCGCGATCTACTCTTTATAGAATTTAGTAAGGGGTTGTGTATGTACACCACAATCTTCAGTTTATTAATGTCTTACCACCATTTTCAGAAGCTCTGAATAATTGTCCAATTGCAAGTTTGCTACTTTTGGTATACCACCATCTGCATAATATTATTAAAACTTGCATCCAGAGATTTTGCCGCAATTTGCATCTGAATTATAGCGTGGTTAAACAGCACTTAAGATATTAAACGTTGCGCATAAAATTTATAATGATGGTCCCATTTATGGACTCAACACTTGCACATTTCTGCATATGGAGTTGAGCTCTGAAAATGCCACGTTTCCAGTATGCGAACAGGGAGGGTTGCTCTGAGACAATTACCGTCGGATGTATACGGTCAAAAACGCGTTGCTGGTCCGCTTATATAAATCATGTTCGATTACGATAATTGTGGTATTTATCTCTTGTGAATCGTGCAACCAGTTCGAGCAGAACAACAGTGCAAACCGCACCGCCAAGTAAAGAGATGTGACCTGTCGCAGTCAGTTGAGTAGCGGGCAGCAATCTTCGGGAACACACGCATACACACTGCATCAACTGTCGTCTATAATTAAGACATTTCCATAATTTATCATTTGTGACGGTTACGTAATTACCTTTGATGGTATGAAACATAAATCCTGATATGCCTAAGTAATGTGCTCTCGTACGTATCGAGAAAGCAGTGCGGAATGTATTTGTAGTAATTAGCTTCCTGAAATTCTATACGCTAGATCTGGCATTTTTATATCAAGCTTTGGATAAAAGACCACCTACTATAGTAAGCAATTTATGCCCTCCTAAGCCTCCTAAGGGATTCCACCAAGCTGACAAACATCCTGCAACTATACTAAACAAATCGACAAATTTTGAGTCTCCCTTGCGACTGGGTTTTTGACAGTACAAGACTTCAGAGTCCGTTTGGTATAAATAATTATGATTAGTCTCACCGGAAAAAGGCACCAGTTTTCTAGAAATATGTAGAGTTTGTTTTGTAGTCCAGCTAAATAACTGGAAAATGTATGTTTATGTGTGTGTGTGCGTGGGATGTGTATAAACGTTTCTTGAGGCAACGAACCCGGAGGAACTACTAAGGTATCGGGATGAAACCTAATCTTTAAAGTTCCAGAACTAAACAGAGCTGAAAGGTCCGAAGGAACTGGAGGTTTATTCTTAGAATTTTTGCAACAAGTTTGCAAATAAGCAGACATTTCTGCAATTCAGTCTAAATAGTTAAATAATACCTTTAATTAAGTACGTAGGCTTTCACGGCCAGAATCATTTGGAAAATAAACTGCTTCCGGGTTATGCCGTGTGTCAAGATTTGTTATGCTGACGTTTCGCGAACCATGTTGCTCGCTTCTTCAAATACTCTCAATATTCAATACTCAGATTCAATTAGCTTTGAAGAAGCGAAACGTCAGCACATTAACAAATCTTGACACACGGCATAACCCGGAAGCAGTTTTTTTTCTAAATACCTTTAATGTTGGGGAAATTTTCTATAAGTAATTTAAGTCTATAACAGTTTTTGCTAAAATTAATAGTTTAGCTGCATGAGCATTCTATTTGATCCCGAGTGCTAGTGTCGTGCAAAACTAGTTAGCAAGGATTTGACAGATATTTTTATACTATTGACAGAATTGTCAGAACATCAGCATTTGCGTTGGGAAACACCGCTGGAAAGTCACGTGCCTGGCCACATCATTTTTTTATTATGTTTCCAAATTTTAGTTTTTTTAAGTATCTAGGTATTTTTTGCGTGAAGTAGGTTCATTTTATTGATTTTTCTGGCAAATACTTGGCAATAGGGTATTTGACTGTATTAAAAATATGGCATGTATTATAGTCATCCTAATAGATTACAGTTTAAGAAAACTATTTGTTATTACTTTTCAAAAAAAAATGCTTTATTTCTATGAAAAACCAAAATTAAAATTGAATTTTATTCACGTCCTATCACGTGATTGAAAACGCTCTGTAATTGGGTCAGTCTCCAGTGATGTCATTCGTTAGTCCGCCTTAGAGCGCGTTCGGTTTGTCAGTGTATGGTATGGGGAGAGCAATGCTCAGATAACTTGGGTCGGCTGTCTCTCTCTTATATGCAGATAAACGCCGTATGACGTTAGTCCGCCTATTATGCAGCGCGTCACTCTCACCGTAAAATACCGGGTTATCCGAACGCGCTTTTATGCTTCTCCCGTTTGAATTTAATAGCACGAAAGCGTCATGTAAGCATAACTTTGTAGGTTAGGATAGCCCTAACCTTCAGCTGTCAGTGTGATAAGTCGAGGTTTTGCGCGCGGGTTTGGATGGATGTTTGAATTCAAACATCCATGTTTTGTGTTGAGTTGGTATTTAATAGACGCTCGGAGTGGCGCTGCAGACGCGTCAGGGTTACCACGCAAGCTTTTGGCGCGAAAAGCTTGAGGAACTGGTAAAGAGACGAGCAAACAGCCTCTTTAGCATCGGGCTTTGAAGGTAGACCTGGTCGTGCACAAAACGCGCGCCCAAGCGTAGGGCCCCAATGGGGGCCAAGTTATAGAAACTGTGCTGTCTCGTGGTTCTTGTGCTCACCGAAATATTAAGGTATTTATTTGTTGTCTGTACTTGCTGACTTGTCCATCTCTGCCAAAGAATATTTTTGTTTAGGATTAACGTATTCAAATTCCATGTAAGCAGTTCTGCATTGTTGTATATATTTTTGTTAATAGATTTTATTGTGGTTTTCTTCGGCATATTCATTTTAGAATAATATAAACCTGTCCCTTTTATAGTAAAGTATTTAGCCCTGCATATGGTGATTAATAATTAGTGAGTTCAAACGTCTCTGACAAAGTCTCAGAGAAAGAACTCTTTGATGCCTCCGTAAGAGAAATAATTAATTCACGCTACCGTAAGATTAGTTTGTTTAAATCAGTTAGTACCTGTGGTTGAAAATGGCGGACCAAGCGTCGCTTGAGGCGAGTTACCCCCCTTCAGTTTAGAGTTGATTAAAGTATAATAGTAAATATTGAGAAGGGTGTCCGCCCCATCACATTTTTGTTGGCTAGCGGTTGGGATAATTTAAGACATTTCAAGTGATTATTCGAGTAGATTATGAAGAAAGCACTCTAGTTAGATTTGTTTGTGAATTTTAGAAGAAAATTGTGTGACGCATTTTAAGGAATGCATTGTAGACTATGAATAAAGCAAAGTTAGGCAAACGACCCTTTAGAGAAAGTGGTGTAAGGGCTAGCTTAGGCGTCCTTGTGGATATTGCGCGTGGCATTCCAGGAATTTTGTTTGTTGCTTTAGAAGTGGACATTTTGTGTGATAAATGTCGATATATAGTCGTGAATTTGAGTAGGAAATGTACTGCTGGTGGCAGCATAATAATTAAATATTTGCAGTATAATTTCTTTTGAGTGTTGGAATTGTTTTTGAGAAATGTCTTAATTCTCGAGACCGTTCGTTGGAGAAAGTTTGAACCAGATTGTGTTAGATAGGGCTTGAGTTATGATTTATGGCGACATGCAGAACAGGTAGTTTGAAATTGAATTCTGAGGAATTTTTTTTTATTGAGTAAAAGAAAGATGACAGGTAGAGATGGCAACAGTAAACAATAAACAGAAAAAAAATCGAACCGTCACAGGTCGATTTAGTGAAAGTAAGGATAGGATAGAAACAAAGCCCGAGTACTTTGTTTGGTCAATTTTTAGAATATTGAATTGAATTAAAAGATTGAAACAAGTTAAGTTTTTATGTAAGCATTTTTGAAAATGGCGGCTTTGAGCAGAGAAGCACGAAACACACACACGCAGTAATTAATTAATAATAAATTAAAATTAAGGGGTATACTCGCAACTGTATTTTTAAGTTAAAATAAAGCAGTTATTAAGGGAAGTTGCAGAGTATTGTTTTGTAAGGGAAATTCAACGACCAAGTAGGTATAAGCAGCTATTCCGAAGAGGCAGATGTTCCCTATATCCGGCCAAGTGGACGTGTATTGAAGACCCCCACGAGCGCAGGTAGTTTGGCCGATCCAGGAATTCCCGAGGTCATGCGGTGAGGTCTACATGAGAAGCGTGCCGTCGTCCCGTTCCCGGAATCGAAAATCGTCTAGTGATGGAAAACGCAGCCCGCGCGTGTCGCAAAAGGGGCAAGGAAAAATTACAAATTTGCAGGCAAATATACTGCACTTTGTACGTCGAAGTTAGTGCCGGTAGATTTACAAAGGGTTGTAATCTACAGCAAGCGAAGCCCAGTGCGCTTCAAAAAATGGTGTGACCGAAAAAAGCGTCCAGAGAGACGTAGGGTCAAAAAACTACAAAGTGACAGTTGACAGAATTCCTGTACTTTGTACGTCGATGGTGTTAGAAGAAAAATGACTACACGGACAACGCAAAGGGATGTTTTACCAGGGCCTAAGTGTCGCTGGACAACATCCACACGTCGTGTAGGTCATCTACGAGGTATACGATAGCTTTCGAGGAACGTTGGACGTCGCTGGAGATTAAAGGACCGCCGATGACGCTAGGAGGGAAGATGGACGGAGAAAAACCGAGGCGAGATGTGGAGGAGAGTCATTTCACGATTGCGGCTGTATTTGAAGATGGATAAAAGATAATGTAAGTTATGATGTAATCGGACTGCTATGATACTGCTTCAATGTTGTTTTTCTTTTGTTTCATATGACCAATGGCCCGGGAATGAGGACATTCGCTTGGTTTGGAGAACCGAAGTCAAATCAACACCGCCGGACTCCTGGACCAAGGCCGAATTCTTTTGGGGTTTTATTGGGTCATATCTGTATTTTTTTTTTGGAAATAAAAAATGTACAAGAAGAAAAATTTGCATGTCAACATTGTAATTAGCAATTAAGAGAATTGTTTTGTAAGGGGAGATGGTACAGTCAGCAATTTGTTTTATTAGTTTTGTTTAGGGATAAATAATTGGTCAAATAATTATTTATCTTAACGTGGAAGGCATGTGATAAGTCGAGGTTTTGCGCGCGGGTTTGGATGGATGTTTGAATTCAAACATCCATGTTTTGTGTTGAGTTGGTATTTAATAGACGCTCGGAGTGGCGCTGCAGACGCGTCAGGGTTACCACGCAAGCTTTTGGCGCGAAAAGCTTGAGGAACTGGTAAAGAGACGAGCAAACAGCCTCTTTAGCATCGGGCTTTGAAGGTAGACGGTCGTGCGTCAAAACGCGCGCCCAAGCGTAGGGCCCCAATGGGGGCCAAGTTATAGAAACTGTGCTGTCTCGTGGTTCTTGTGCTCACCGAAATATTAAGGTATTTATTTGTTGTCTGTACTTGCTGACTTGTCCATCTCTGCCAAAGAATATTTTTGTTTAGGATTAACGTATTCAAATTCCATGTAAGCAGTTCTGCATTGTTGTATATATTTTTGTTAATAGATTTTATTGTGGTTTTCTTCGGCATATTCATTTTAGAATAATATAAACCTGTCCCTTTTATAGTAAAGTATTTAGCCCTGCATATGGTGATTAATAATTAGTGAGTTCAAACGTCTCTGACAAAGTCTCAGAGAAAGAACTCTTTGATGCCTCCGTAAGAGAAATAATTAATTCACGCTACCGTAAGATTAGTTTGTTTAAATCAGTTAGTACCTGTGGTTGAAAATGGCGGACCAAGCGTCGCTTGAGGCGAGTTACCCCCCTTCAGTTTAGAGTTGATTAAAGTATAATAGTAAATATTGAGAAGGGTGTCCGCCCCATCACATCAGATCAGATAATACCTTTCGAAAATACGATAGATAACTTATCCTAGTCAGTTTTACTTATGTCGAAGTAATCTTCACAACAGAAAACACTTGTATTGGCGGCTATTTATTTCATTTGGATTTCTACGAGCCAACCACTTTCTTCGCAGTTTCAAATCTTGCGGACCAGCTACAAATAGTTTATCCGGAGTTTTTCTTGACGTATCTCTGCATTGTGGATTTATACACCATTTATAACCCATTTTTATGTAGAAATTATGAAAACAACACATCATACAACACAATTACCAAACGGCGACGATGCCGATGCTGACAGACCATATGGGCCGATTTGACATCTTGATATCACATCATCTTGACATCTTGACATCACTAACCGGTGACGTCACACAACAGAAAGTATCGTTTTGGCGGGACTTTTTGTGATTCAATTTTTAACGCTGATTTTTATGAAATATTGAGGAAATAATTACAAAAAATAATGCATTTACAATGTAGAGTGAAGGAATAAACACATTAAGATGGTTTTCCAAAAATAGTCAAATACCCTATTGGGAATTCGAAAACAGGTTTTCTCAAAAATCGGTTAGTGCATAAACTCTAAAAATCCCGAAAATAAACCCGAAAAATCGCATGCAACTCATCGCATGATTGAAATTGCAGGTTAATTAGCATTGTGTATATAAAAGGGCTTTTATGTTGCACTGAAAATTAACCTTAGTTGGCTGTAAGAGAACCCTACCTTTCAAAAACCTTTCGGAAAGAATATGTAATGTTTGTTTCTCTTCAGTAACCAGTTTAGGTTACAGCAGTATTGGCTGAACTTTTTGCTAAATATGTTAGATAATTTAATTCCGTGTTTGGCAAATGAAGATTTGAGCAATGTGTATTAATGAGTTTTGTAAACCACACCAATACTATTCTATTAGTATAAATAAAACAACCATATATTTTATAAATATATTTTATAAACTTATTATTATACAATAAATTGCAATTGAAGCCACAAGTAATTGCAAAACGCAGTTGATCAATTTCATACTTGTACCTAAAATTAATATTGTGAGCAAAGGGAAAACTTGAACTGATTACGTGCTAACCACTTGCCTCCTGTTTGCTTAATATGTCGGTCCAATTTGTTCGTAACCCAATATCCAAATATTTCTTGACCTTTTCTTCCCTTGTCGTTGCATTAGGTTCTATAGCGGCAGGACTATCGACAGCTATCCGAAGATACGCTGGAGGCTCTTTTTTGGCACACTTATGCTTTATCTCCTTCACTGTTAAGCTACCATCATATGAATGGGCAGTTTCATCTCCGGGGTAAAAAACTTTGATCGAGGGTATTTGCCTAACGTTATAAAGTCGTTTAAGATCTTCTTCTTTTCCAATATCAACTATACCAACACTTATATTATTCGGCAAGCGCTTCGCAACATTTTCGAGCATTCTTAACGTTCTTGAGCAATTGGTGCAGTTTTTAGTTGAGTAGAATTCGACAACCCATACATGTCTGCTACCGTCAAGGTGCGTCTTGATATTCTTCGACGTCAATGAGATCAGATCTGCCAATATTAATAAATTAAATTATCAAAACATATTAAAGGATACGCCTTAGTGAACTAAACCACGAAAAGTTAAAGCAACTCAGCGATTTCTGTTGTTTTCTTTCGCGCATACCTTGCAGAACATTCATTGCATTAAACCAAGAGAGCATGATTTGTCATATATCTGTTCTTATGATTGTAAGCGATGAGTCACTCTCACTTTTTGTGGGACAACTATGTACTCCGTAGTTGTCGTTGATAGCTCTCAGTAACCCTGTTTACACCGTCGCGGAAAAGTAGAGTTGACAATCCACAGCATAGAAATGTTGCCAGCTGTGGGCTAATTGAACAAAGGGGTGGAAACGAGTTACTTTCAGTAATGAAAGGAACTTTATCCTGAAGTTCTCGACGGGTTCCTATATTATTTTCACGAAGTATGGCTCTCACCAAACGCCTTAGCACGAAGTCAAATCAAGAGGACTGGATCAGGACAGAACATCTGTAAGGGAGACCCCAGTGGCTAACATCAGATGCAAGTAACTACTGTATTTTCGCCAATGGTTTTAGCAACAAACATATTTTATAACTAATGATAATTGAGGCTTCAGTATATTATGAAAAGAATACTACACCTTTTCCAGTTGATATTCAGAAAGTAGCAATTGATAGTCAGATATTCCAACTGATTTTAAGAAAGTAACAATTGTAATTCAGCTATTCCAATTGAATTTCAGGAAGTAGCAATTGATATGCAGATATTACAAATGATATTCAGATACTAGCAATTGATATTCAGAAAATAGCAAATGTATATCAGAATAAATCAAATGTAATTCGGAATTCTCCAGCCTCAGAATTTTTTTTCAGGGACTTTACAGTTGGTGGCTCACAGTAAATGGATGTCACATGATAGGATGGCGAACTTTTTTTTTATATCATGCACGCTTAACAAATGTTATTATTAAACATTTATGTATTTATGTATGTAGTTATTGTTCTTTTTCGTTAAACCACCCTTGCTTTTTCTCACCCATTTTATGTATTTATCTCGGTAGCTAGGGAGCAGTTAAAAAGGTCCATGTTTACGTCCCGAGGGGCATATCGTCAAGAATTAATTCTGCATGATGGAATGTGCTGCTGTGCTGAACAGCACGAGCACAATCACTGCCAGTGACACAGTCTTTTGCTTGTCTATAATCTCTTCTAAATATTGGAGACGTTGCTCTATCACTCCAGGCGCGAAGACATCGGGAAGTCGCATATGAGTTTTCGCGTACAGTTTCACTTTAGACCAAATTATCTCTATCGGATTTAGCATGGTAGTATGGTCCAAGCTTCAATAAAGTTGCAGCACTGTTGTCAAAGACGGTATGCAATTATGTGTGGCAGGGTGCGTTGTCCGCAACAACAACAAGGTCTTCTAAATTATTGCCTAAATTTTGCCAAGTGTCCAACAATACTTACACCCATGCATTCGTCAATACCGCCGTATAAGGCCTTCTCTCAAAGGCCACAACGCCGGCTGAAGATATTGCGCCGATAAGATGAATATTTGGCCCTCTGGATGCTGGAAGTTTCTGCACAGCGCGATGTCCAACTCTCGCGCGACCATGTTTTTGGCGGCAAAACAAATTAAAATTGGTTTCATCCATCCATATGATTTGTTTGCCCTGCTGGATGAATTCAGTCAAAGCACGGACATATGCAGCGCGTTTTTCTCTATTTTGCAGCGAATTCATGACCACGGACTCTTTATGTGCCATTTTATAAGACAATAACTGTCCCTCCAGGTAATTTGCAATGCAACTAATACTACTGTTTTTATTCAAAGTTTGGCGCATTTTACCTTGAATTTGTTTTAAGGTCAGGTCGCATACAGCCTCCAGACAGGCAATGGCAATATCTAACTCGTCTTGGGACAAACGTTTGGGTTTCTCTCCGCATCGCTTCTTCATTTCGTTATCTCCAGTTCGCACCCAGTGATAGGCTGTTTTATACTTTACACCCAATGTTTGTGCCAAAGTAACCCAATCTTCTCCACGATTGGCACATGCGACAACCCTCTCCTTGTCTTGTGCAGTATTTTTGTTGTATGATTTTCTCTGCACCACTTCAGAGTCTGCAATCACCGCATGGCAAATTGGGCAAAATGTTTCTCCATCATTTTATAGAAGTGGTTCGGCACACTTTTGATGAATTATGTGATTACACGGCAGTACTTTAACTACGGTTACTGCAATTCGATTCATAGTAGCATGGCAAATGCAACAATTGTCTTTCAATTCCATATTTGGTATAATTTACTTGCAATGAAATAAGCTTGCGACGGCTGCTTCTACTGACGGTCGGTCGGGTTATCATTTGTTAATGAATATCCTTTGTCAATTTCTGAATTTCAGATGAGATATTCTGAATATCAACTGCTACTTTCTGATACTAAATCGGAATAGATGATTATCAACTGCTACTTTCTGATACTAAATTCGAATAGATGAATATCAACTGCTACTTTCTGAAAATAAATCGGAACACATGAATATCAAGTGTTGCTTTCTGAATAACAGTTGCTACTTTCTGAATAACAGCAGGAAAAGGTATAGTAATCCAGGCTCGGCGACATTGGGAGCTCTACATAGCTTAATAGACGTAAAATCATGTCGGGAGGTAACTGCTCCTAACAATATATTTATAATTTACTCAGAAATTGTCGAAATAAAATATTATAATACAGATATAATTATTTCAATTTATTTCTGAATTACATTTGTTGCTTTCTGAAAATCATTTGTTAATTTGTAAATGTCTATTGACATATTGTGAATATCAATTGCTTCTATTTGATTGTTGCTTTCTGAATATAAGTTGCCACTTTCTGAATATCAACTGGAAAAGGTGTCGAAGTATAAGAGGACATAAAGAAGCTATGACGGTTTACATGAGGTACAGGTGTACAAGTACTTGGGCGGAGGACATCACAAATTGTAGGAAAAAGCACAAACGGTAAGGTGAGATACTTTTCAGGTTTCTAGGACACTATGTTCATCTGCAGCAGTTTTTTCGTAAACCATAAGCGAATCTCTTTAGGCTTCATTCGTTTATGTTATATCGTCTACTTATTCAACACGCATGTACGCATTCTATTCATAAATTCCGTGCTCTCCAGCGTAATTAATATTTCACAATTTACAATTTCACTCCTTTACTTTTACTTGAAAACAACACCGAATAATTGTATAGTAAATTTTAGAATTTTAATAATAACCCAAAAGTGTTTGATATAATCACACAAAAACTGAATTATTAGACATTTTGCCTATACTAAAAGAATAATCGTGTTCGAGTTCGAAGACCCCGTAGAATCCCGCCCAGCTGTGCCAGTATGTCTGTCCATCTTATATAGTTTTTTAAATTAAAAAATTGCGTTTTTTTTTTACAAAATGAAATGTCTGCTGATATTTACGCGCTCTCTCGTTATACATACGCTAATCAAACTATACAATCCTATTACGCGGTATTGATTGCGTAATTAAATTTATCCAGACGAGGCATAAAGGGACTCCACCCTTGCCTCTTATCAATTAAACATATCGAGCAAAAGAATAAGATTATTAGGGATGTTTGGCTTGTGTCCCAATTTCACAACGCAAATGTACAACTCAACACAATTTCTAAATAGAGTGGTTCAAATTCCACAAATTGCCAGCATATTTTTTTTAATTCTGCAAAAGTTGGGTTCGTTTTAATGAGTTTTGAATGTATTATTTAAATGTATTCGTTTTAATGTTTCAAGAGCATTGATATACATAATTGATAACAGTGATATGGGGCGATTTGGTTTGACGGTCGGTGGTTGTCCTATTGGTAGTATCATGATAGCCTCTGCTACTTTTTAGACATGGGGGCGTATTTTAATCTGAACGCTGCATTTACTAGATATTTAAGCATAACAATGTCTTTCTAGATATTTAAGCATAAATATATCTTTCTTAGGTAATTGTTTAAAGTCTTTTCCTGTAATGGGATCATGTCCAGGAGCCTTCTTAGGAATTTGGATTTGATATCATTTTCGCGAATTCCTGCGGAGTATCTAGCTCAGCGTTTCCAACCGGGGTTCCGCGTGATATCGTCAGGGGTTACGCGGGAAAATAGCAGTGGCGGAGGTCAGTTCATGGGGACTATACTTACTGACTTCAAATGACAAGATCATCTGTTGCATAAAAACAATATTTGTTTACGATTATTTTTCATATTCAAATGTGTGACAAAATGAATAAAAGTAAAGATAAGATTACTAATCTATTGCAAGACAAGTTTTGAGCTTCTGTGACATAAATTGCGGCGGTACCATTTATGGGAAAATCAATAAATGTACAGAGTTATTTGCAATTCTAGGCGAAAATTTATATGGCTAATCACAATAAAGCTATGATAGAAAAATGCTGTGTTTCCCAAAAAGCGGACTGAAACTTGAAGTCAAATTCAAAATTTAGAGAAGGCATTTTATTAAATAAATTAAGTAGAAGAAAAAGCTTCTAAGTTTGGCAACTCAAAAAAATACATTTTTTACTTAAAATTTGGTGTTTTTACATAAAATTTTTGCCTGGGGCTATAATTATCTTGTATTAGTGCAGTTTTTAATATTGTAGATATATGAGTAAGCTTTTTCTTATTTACCCAATTTTAGGAGAAAATAACAATGACGTGCTGTGTAGTTTTGATAGCAAGTATACTATTATATTATACTCTATAAAAATCATCTGTTATAGATAAAATTAGGGTGTACACATATTTGCTTGGGTGTTTATTCACAATTTTCATTTTCAGAACGTAAATGTCAATCTCAGTAAAATGTTTTTGTATTATTTATTTTTCAATGCCTTAAAAAATACAGTCGTTTGGAATATTAACAAAACCTTTATTTTTAATACTGGTATTTTTTAAAATTATTAATGAATTTATTTAATTAGTTTAAAAATTACAGTTGGTATCTTTTCGTATTTTTTTATTTGATTATCCTTTTCCGTCTTTTGGTAATACTTGAAAGGGCTGTAACTTTTGAAGGAAATGAAATGAACAAATAAGTTGATACACAGGGACAAATATCTGCAAAGTTACAGAAAATGAATGTAATAAACAACAAGCAACAGAGAATGCTGTAAGAGAAATATTAACACATCTGGTTACAGAACTCATATATCCCACATATGTACATATTTCTGTGAAAATACAGCATTCTCACCGTGATTTTACAGAATATTTATGAAATTTCACTGGAAAAGTGCTGTAATTTCACCGTAGAAGTAATTTTCAACCATTGCAGAGCGTTTAATCAGAGAGACAATCTTGCTGATTATTTGATACAGCAAAATTGCTTTACACATTATTCTGTGTGTATTTTTTCCTCGGAATGATATTGAGTGTACGAGATTGTCCAATATTTTTGTTGTTGGGGTTCCGCCGGGTTCCAACCCAATTGCAAGGGTTCCGCAAGAGTAAAAATGTTGGGAAACGCTGATCTAGCTGGATGGCTTCTTCTGCATAGTTTATAGCTTCCTCCGTAATTGGTTCTGATTCCAAGATTTCTACATGCTATCCACATGCTGTCTTATGTTGTTTTTTTCTCTTATGGTGGGACATGGACAACTGACATCTTGTAATTTCTCAATACTTTCCACAGCGAGTAGTCTAGATCAGGAGTCAATTTAGTTAAGAAGGATAACTCTTTTAGTTTTTGAACTTCGTGTTTCTGTTGTTGGGGTTTATATCTCAGTATGGTTTTGTCAGCTGGATTTCGTGGCTATTGCCATCTTCTTCTAGCTCATCTTTTCTGTTTGACCATTTATCTAATTATCTAATTATTTGCAATAGTTAGAGGGTGATTTCTTTGGAGTCGGTCCAGGTTGCTTTCTAGTTGAAGCAGAGTTTCTCGGCTTCATCCAGTTGATCCCTGGTTTTAAGCTGAATATTTAGCTGGATAATGTTTTCAAGCTATATTTCAGAGCTGATCCAGTCTGTTGTTTTATTTGTCAAGGATGGGTTGATCACACTCGCGCTTCTCGGTCATGATTATTGCGGAGTAATAAATGAAGCCCAGGTGAAAGTTTTCCTCCATGTCAATAACTGCGGTGAAATTTCTTGTATGAAAAAAGTCTAAAATGTCCGGATTTCTGTCCTAGTCGGCCTATAACTTTGATCGATTGATTGAGTTCTCGCCCTTTTGTGGTTCTCAATATAGGTCTTGGTGTTTATTCACCACCCAGTATGAACCTCTTTTTTAAATGTTCTAAGAATTTATTACAATTTAATTTCTTGATCACCACCAGGCATTGGGTGTTTTATAGATCCAGAAAAAGCTCAAATGTTAAATTTATTTTTAATGTAAAACTGTTGGTAAATCTCAACGCGTCATAAGTGCTGTTCGAACTTTTACCTATACTAAGATTTTTTTAAATCCTTTAAAAAAAATGCACTATACCTGTATCAAGTTCCTCATTTGGGTCAGGTTGTACGGGAACGCCTTTCCTCTTGGGTAGTTCGTAATCGTAATCGACTTTTATTCTGTGACTAGGAGCTTCAAATACTACGAAAAATTTGTTAGGTATTCGACAGAATACATGGCAACAAATAACATACACTTTCGAATTAAAATAACGTCAAATATATTGGAAATTATTCCCTTATCTTTATTGCTGGCTGAAGAACTAGTTACAGGGAAAAACTCATTGTTATCGTCTGATGTATCCCCTGAAATATATAAGTATTAATTACTAATCAATCATATCGAATTACCAACCTAATGTGGACTTTTTTACGTATATGTACTCGTCGTGATATCCGTCGAATGAAACATCCTTATAGCGATTAGGTCGCTTCTCGTCCAAGTTTGGAAATGGTAATATTTTTAATCGATGATTAAGGTTAAAACGATCCTTATGCCAGATGTCGTGAATCTTACGAAGTGTTCTTCTGCGAGGTCCAGCCTGCATGGAGTATGATAAACTGAAAAATATTATAACGGCTAGTCTAACATTCAAATATACCATGTCAACAGACAAGTTATTGACATCTCAGCAAATGACAATTACTTTTTATTCAAATTTAACCTAGCTCTTTCCTCTGTCTGTCATATCTCACTCATCAACTGACATGTGACATGTGACATAATCTATCTCATCTCATCTCATCTGCATATTGTACTATTATGTGACGTCAACATGACGGTCGAACCCTTCCTCCATGGGTCAAACATTATTGAAAATACCCCAGTCATTTAGGACCAAATTTTACCAAAACCATGGAATAAATAATGTGAATGTGCAAATTGACACTGAATCCAAATCTAGCGTAAACATTGCAAATTTCAAAATGACGGCTTAGAAAATTATAATTGATGGGGATACCACTTTCTTTATTGATGACACTATGCGATCAGTTGTTTCAGAAGTTTGGTACACCTATTTACCAATATTTTGGCTTTTCGCAAAAAAAATATAACAATTTTCATCAAAAACTACGCCTGCAAACCTCTCACGAGTATCACGCTTCGTGGAGATTCGCGGTCCTTGGTTGGCGTGATTTCTCCACTGTGATGGTCTGAAGTAAAATTGTCGAAGGGCGTTATTCTATACATAAGTAGTTATAGCTTGATAAACCAGAAATAAAAAGTATTTATATTTGAGGAAATGGTGAATTGAGTTAAATTATCGATTTTGACATTTAGTTTTACTATCCAATAAAAATACATAAGTAACGTTGTCAGTTTCTGGTTCATAAAGCGATAAAACAATTTTTGTTGTAAAATACCTAAAAAACCTTCATATCCTAAATGATCATAAAGTGACATTTTACATATACCGGGATACCGGGACAAAAACAGATTCTTTTTGCGCCCTAGGGCAATAAAGATTCTTTTTGCACCCTAGGGCATTAAGGATCATATAAAGGATTGCCATGGTTATATGTCAAACATATCAAATATTTGTCATTCAAATTGTAAATTTTAAATCTTCAATGTCAATTATTGTCGATTAAGGTTATAAGTTTGACAATTAATTGTCTGTAGGTATTGTCACTCATCAATGTCAATTATTGGCGATTAAGGTTATAAGGTTGACAATTAATTGTCTGTATTGTCACTCAACTCCGAATTGTTTGTATTGTTATTCAACTTCGTAGATACGCATGTCACTTGATTACGTCAAAATATTTATTAATATTATTCAAACGGAGGAACAAAACCATTGTAGGACATAATATTTTGTATATACCTCGGGCATTACTTGATGTTTATACCCTCGGGCGATTTTAAAAGTTCTCGGGCCTATCGGCCCTCGCGCGTTTTAAACTGTCACCCTCGGGGCATAAACATCCATCTAATGCCCTTGATACATAAATAACTATTACGCAGAAACAGATTTTTTTAGGACTTAGTGTGTGGTTTGGGGCACCAAATAAAAGGTATTTACCAATCTGCAGATTAACTTTTTTTGTGGTAAAGTGTATTTATTTTATTTTTTCCAAAGTTTTACTTTATATTCATAGAATTTCTACGTTTTGCGATGGAAGGCTATGATGCCTGTGATTTTGGTATGCAGTTTTATGTCCTAATGAAAAACATATAGATAGATAGATAGATAGTACCTACATTTATTCATTGCAATTAAAATTACAAGAAACGTCAATTTAACAATTGGTATGGTAGTTTAATAGATAATGTTATAATTTGATAACAATTTTCATGTATATGACGCTATAGACAAGTGGACACCCTCACGTTTAACAAAACATTAACATTTAACAAAACATTAACATTAACAATTAGTGACAACTTACAACTGTAGTGACAAAAATTCCTCGATGTTATAAATTGTATTGTTCAGCAAAATTGTTTGACTGTCCTATCGAACTGTGTTACTGGCATATCGTGTATCTCATTTGGCAATTTATTATATAGTTTGGTCCCCAATATTGATGTCCTTTTGTGGCATTCAAACGATGGTAAGGTACTACTATATCATTCTTGCCCCTTGTGTTGTAGTTGTGCATTTCTTTGTTTAGTTTAACAATATATTTTTAAACATATTTTACAGTAGTGCAAATGAACATGCTACACAAGGTAAGTATGTTGTGCTTCCGGAAGGTGTCTCTATAGCTATCCCTGCTATAGGGTTTATTATTCCCCGTTCCGAATGGTTAATGGATGGTAGGGCACCCCAAGGTATTAATAAAACATCAAACAATCATGTATAGTTCGATCCCTGTCAAAGTTTGCCGAATCTAGTTACGATAAGGTTGTCATGCGATCACTCTTTCTACGACATGTCAAATTATTGACACTAACGTCGGACGTAAGTCTTTCATGGCTAAGACACACGGTCTCGGATACTAATGTTAGGTACTAATGTGTATAACAAAGACGGAACTATCGTTAAATGTCATTGTGGAGTCTTTGTGAACTTCAAAATGACAGGAAAGCGATTAAATTCCCAGGCACGAAATCTCGTTGTACAATGTAAGAATATACTTAGTAATTCCCATAACTAAAAACATTATACTCTACTATTACAATTACTACAAAGCCGAATTAACTTAACCTATACTTTAGTGCAGGGTTGATGGTTATGTTTTTAGACAATATTTATTTGACTACGCCACTGACTGAATGACAAGCGTTGATTGCACCAGACTGCTGTCATAATAGGGTATTCCGGTCATGTCAAAATTTAAGCAGATATTCGGTTTAACCTATTGTATAATTTATGAGGATTCATATAGTTAAGCTATGAGCTTTTTGATTTAGTTTTTCTATAAGATAATTGCAATTAAAAGTGCATTTCGTTTGAATTCACCGACCACCCTCGGAAATACACGATGATTACCGATCCCTAGTAGCGGTGGCAACAGCGGACAGCTCTCGAACAGCTGATCGGCCAAGTTGACGGTTGGCGACCCTGTTGTTTGACAACGAATAAAGGTAACTTTTTTGAGAGATGATTTGATCATTGAAACTTGAAGCCAAACATCTCTCATCTCGCTAGTCGGCAATGTAAAGAAAATCTTATCAGGAGTTACTGTTCTACTGCTGCTACAGCCCGGCACAGAACAATGTCGGCGTTGGAGTTTATACATTTTGAACAAGTGTTTGATATAACCTCAATAACCAAAGCAGGTGTCAACAAACGAGCGATTCTAAACGTTGACACAACAGAAGACAAAAATTTACTAGGTGCACCCTAGATATAGCAACGTTGTCAAGTCGCTCACTTTGAGCGGTCTTTGTGACGTCACAAAGACCAATCCTAATTCAAACTTCAAACAACGATTTCTCTTAATTTAAAACAATGTTTGATATTTTACTTGTGAAGTAGCGAACAGTAGCACTCATACTTTGTAAAAAATGACAATTTCAAAAACACCGGAATACCCCATTGAGAGCGAGGCAAAGATCCGTTGATCAAACTATACCCACATCTTGACCGTTTATGACGAATGACAACTGGTTAAACTGTATTTCATTTTTTTTGCGGAATGTGTCTAAGGATGAATCTATCAATGCAAGGTTAAATCTTTTAGTTAACAAACTGGTAGTTGACGTTAACGCCTAGTTACGAAAATAACGGGTCTTTCAATGCAGTCTAAACTTCTAGTTAGGCGACTACAGGTTAAGGAGAGGTTGGCAATGGAAATGCAGTATCGCCAATCTTAGAAAAATAAGATCTTAGTAATTACCTGGTGATATATAGCGCTTCGCTGTCAGCTGTGCATCGGTTACCGCCATGTTACCGCATTTCCGATTGAACTTCAAAGCTTCGATATTTTCTTTCATTTACATATTATGTTGTTTTCTGTACATTTTATTTTCTATAGACTATTACGCACATGTAATTGTATTATATCTCATTTGATAAGTTATATATTATTGATTAGTTAGACTACAGGTTAGTCTGGATTATCAAAAGTGTTCTGCATTTGCAATTAATACTTACCGTTACTCATACGTGTTCAACACTGTTGGATATCAATTACGTAGTAGAAAAGAGCACATTGTATACTTACCGAAGAGGGTTACTTTATAGTTAGTTATTACTTATTATCCTCACTTTAAAAACAAAACACCACAAGACTTATTTATAACAGAAAATTTGCTTATTGTATAGAATAGGAAAATATTTGGCCAATGTATGTGCCCTAGCATAACAATAATTATTTCGTATAGTCCACTTCCCTTCACGTGGTATAACGGCAACATACATATCTTCCGGAGAAACTTCTTAATTTTGTCGCAGACAATGTTATGCCCAACCGATGTTGCAAGACTTACTACCAAGTTTGTAGTATCAGGCGTAAGCTCAATGCAAACAGGAAATTTGTGTTTTAAGACCCCGTAGGATAATATTACAACGCAAATTCATGTTTCGTAATCATTTTGGATTTAGGTTAGACGAAGGCTCAATCGGGACGTTCAGCGAGATGAAGCTCCCGTTTCTAAAACTCGCAGCTTAGTCAGTTCCTATAATAAACGTAGTCTAATAAAAGTACAAATTTTTACTTGTTTGTATTGCATACCTGGAGATTGTGTACCAGGGTGGGCCGATTAAAATAATTTGAAAGCCTTTGCGGCAGTTCAAAACATCAACATAAAAAAAATTAGGTGTTTTCTTTAATTCATTAATTCACAACTTTTCCATGATTGCACATTCCCGAATTCGAAAATTTAAAAAATTCGCCCATCCTAATTAGTATGAAGCGCGCTTGCTTAAAAAACAAACATTTACAAAAGTTAAATGTACATGGAGTTATACAGGGTGTCCGGAAAGTAATGGGACCCAGCTTAACCGTATATTCTTGATGTCAAATGGGAACGATTAAACCAAAAATCCCATAGTAAAAAGTGCTTCCTTAAGAAGTTATAAGGTGTTAAAGATAGAAAATATATTTCTTGTTTTGCGTATATTTTAGAAAAGAAACGGCCGATCAAGGTGAAAATTGGTACCCTTAGGCTATTGGAGAAGCCAAACATGATAAGAGTATTAGGACATTTGCATATTGTAGAGGGAGCTGTCTGCAGCTTTTCTGGGGTAGTATTATTATGATATTTTTATTATTATTATGACTATGGGCGGTATGACTAAAAATTATGATACGGACGTTAATTTTACATAAAAAATGTTTACCTATTTTATGCCGATAAAATCCACCATTTTCAAGAAAAACGCAATTAAACGTACTGTGTATTTAGTAACTGTAGTTTATGCAATGTTATTCTATCAAGTTACTATGTGTCAAACGTAAATGCATTTGTGTCAGTTTGCTTAACGATACTGTATTTAATTGATTATTTCACAGTTCATTACATATTTGTGGCATTTTATCACAAAAGAATATGCCTCGGCAGAATTTTTTTTCAAACTCGGAAATGAGCGATATGGTTGCTGTTTATGCTCAAGAGCAATTTAATGGAGCAGCAGCAGCGGGAACATACAGGGAGTAGTACCAAAATCGTCGCCAACCAATAGAAATCCTTTCCAAAATATATTTCAACGGCTGAATGAACATGGAAGTTTTCGGCGCTAAAACACCATGCAGAACGACCAACTTCGCCAACCATTGAGGAGGAGGAAGATATTTTGTTCCGAATAGAAGAAGATCCTGAAGTAAGAGTACGGAAATTATGTGCAGCTACTGTAGTACCCCGGACAACCGCGCATAACATTTTTTTGCTTTATCCCTACCACCACACTAATGTGCAGGCTTTGCTACCAAATGATTTGCCACAAAGACTAAAACTTTGTCGATGGTTACGAAACAAACAAAATCACGGCCCAACATTTTTTGGCCGTGTGTTATTTACCGATGAGGCAACTTATACACGCCGTGGTATCCTAAACACACGCAATTCTCACTCCTGGAATGTAGAAAACCCCCATTTATCCAGAAATAAACATTTCCAACATGAATTTTCAGTAAATGTATGGTGCGACGTTGTTGGAGATCATTTGATCGGGCCTTACGAACTTCCTCCTCGATTAAATGGTGCATCGTATTTAAATTTTTTAGACAACCTTCTACCTACCTTATTAGAAGACATCCCTTTAAACCTGCGTGGGAGTGTATGGTTTATGCACGATGGTGCTCCCGCTCATTTCCTGCAAACTGTGCGAAACTATTTAGACACCCACTTTCCGCACCGCTGGAGTGATTATCCTTGGCCATCGAGAAGCCCAGACCTCAACCCATTAAATTTTTTGATATGGGGCTCTATGAAATCTATTGTATACCGGCAAGTCTACTAATACTAGGCAAGATTTGCAAAGAACGATTATTGACGCAGGAAATGAAATTAGAAATAACTTTGAGTCATTTTTTAGAGTACGACAAAACTTCGAACGTCGAACGACGAACTAAACGGTGGACATTTTGAAAACCTTATAAATTTATAAATAAAGAATAAGTGAAAATTAAGTTAAATTTTTTATAATGATATAGCTTTTAGCAAATACACAAAATGTTTAATTGCGTTTTTCTTGAAAACGGTGGATTTTATCGGCATAAAATAGGTAAACATTTTTTATGTGAAGTAACGTCCGTATCATAATTTTTAGTCATACTAATAATAATAAGTATATAGTCATAATAATAATAAAAATATCATAATAATACTACCCCAGAATACCTGCCGACAGCTCCCTCTACAATATGCAAATGTCCTAATACTCTTATCATGTTTGGCTTCTCCAAAAGCCTAAGGGTAGGTACCCATTTTCAGCTTGATCGGCGGTTTCTCTTCTGAAATATACGCAAGACAAGAAATATATTTTCTATCTTTAACACCTTATAACTTCTTAAGGAAGCACTTTTTACTATGGGATTTTTGGTTTAATCGGTCCCATTTGACATCAAGAATATACGGTTAAGCTGGGTCCCATTACTTTCCGGACACCCTGTATAAGTATGTAGAAATACACCGCACCAATCTATAAATCAAAATTATGATAATTAAGGCAAGATAATAAAAAATGTTAGCCCTTAGAGTTTTATTTAGAAAGTCTGGCCAATGGAATTTTTTACACAAAAGTTTTTTATTGCTCTTCCAATTTTGCGTCCCCTCTATTCGTGCGCCTGGAGCAGTTTGCTCCAGGCGCAATATCAAAAATTAAAATAATTTTAAAGCCTTTGTGGCAGTTCAAAACATCCAAATAAAAAAAACTAAATTAGGTGTTTTCTTTAATTAATTAACTCACAACTTTTCCATGATTGCACATTCCCGAATTTGAAAATATAAAGAAATCGGGCCACCCTATTGTGTACCTTTGCTTGTACGGACTATTGTCCCTATTACACGAAGAACTGCTACTTAAAACCCACTGTAGTGTAGACTCGGAGAGTTATCAGACGTTTTTAATAGGGGAAACAGCGTGATTTCTAAAAAAGAAACACCTTTTATCACACAAAAACATACAAACAAAAACTGAACTTACATATATTATGGACATTGTATACTCCCATCAATCATAATAAAACCAAGCAAAGTTCTTTTCATAGTCGAAATCGCTGATTTCTTCACCATCATCGAATCGACAAGGATCGTTCAAAAGGTTCATGTCTATAGTAAATAAATAAAATCTCACAATATATGTATCGTTAGGTTAGAATAATCACAGCGCCATTCTACGCGCATCACTGTATGTTCGCGCCGCCGTAAACTAGGAGTTAGCGTTGTAACTATAAAAAATTCTGCCGGATAAAATTAACCACGATTTAAGTAGTAGTTAGGGGTAACCCGGTCATTGATGAACCGGTAAACCCATAGTTAGGAATTAACCTAAATTAAACCCGTAGTTACTGTTTTAACCTTGCATTTCTGGATCAACCCTAATATTACCTCTCATTCACTATCATAGCATATTTGAAAACATTGTTACAATGGTTTTGGGGATAGTATTTCATAAAAGCACCCTTTGAGGTATGACATTCTCATAGTCATACCACGGAAACTTTTAACTACGTCTGCTTAACAACAATTATCGCAAATATTACAAACGTGCAAATTGGTATTTAGATTCTGCAAACAAATAAAGCCTTTTTTACCATTTTCCAAAAATTTAAATTATTTGGAAGAAGCGGGTGTAATTTTTCAAGGAATGTATTTTTTTATAAAAACCGGCATTTATATTTTCCTCTACAAATTAAGAAATACGTGCTTTACCATTTCCAAAAGGAATCCAGTGAACGGTTATATAAATGAAGTAATACTGTTATTTATCAATGTAACTGTTGCACAAACACCGAAGATGTTACAGACCGAAACTTGCATTGAAACTGCATTTAAGTTCTCCAATAAAATAAAGAAAAACGTGTTTTATAATTTTCCAACAACGCAGATAGGGGGAGGGGTGATTTCAAAAAGCAAACCGATGAATGATAACAGACTAGATGTGGCCTTACAACAGAGTATTTACTTACCAAATACCTAAATTACTTCACTAATTAATTAATTCCTAATACATAGTCTTGATGAATTGATTTACAACATCATTTAATTAAGGTTAATAATATGGTGACATACATAGATGCGGGATGTGAATTTTAAATAAATTAAAAATTACATTGTAATTTTTAATTTTTCCCGCCTGTATGTCACCATATTATTAACCTATAATATTACATTTACAGTATGTCGTTAAACATTTTCCCTTAATTAATAGCGTTTTCTTTTGGTAAAACTCGGGCGCACCAGTGCACGATTTTGTATTCTGTTGGCTGCACTCACAGAGTGTTTGGTGTTCTGGAAAACCGGTGCAACAGAATCTCCACTCAGTGCACATTTTTCTCCACGAGCTCCGGGAGGCCCTGCTGGCAAGTGCAATATGACTCCAATGGCCCAATGCGAGTTCTGTTGGGGTCGCACTGACTTGTCCTACACTCGTGAAAAATTTCAGTGCGCCCGAACTGGTGCGCCCAAGTTTCAACAAAAACCATGGACGAAGGAGGAGTCGCCATAAGCGCTCGGATATGGGACCACTTTCCCCACCCCGAAGGACTTTTAATGTCAAAGTGACATTCGCAACGTTGACGTGTTATTATTTTATTTATTTTGCTTATTTCGCTTTGTTTAAAGATATTATGGATTTGTATGAAGATATACAAAAAACATAAAAGCATAAGAACAAAATCGGCTATAAACCATATAAACCAGATTTCGACCGGGGTAACATTTCATCGGTAAGTGACTATATATGTCAACAATGTACAGGCTTGTACTGGCCGCACGCACGAACATTTTTTGAAATACGTTTATTAAGGCTCCGTTTTAAAAACATCGCAACTTCCAAACGAAATATTTCGTTGCGATGTTTTTTTTTGCTGGGATTGGTCTGCCTGGCGCCCACCAACGTCAACCAGGCCACAGTTTTACGATAAGGGGAATTGGGGGGTTTAGAGGAAGCAGGCAAAGGCGGAGCATAGTCGACGCGAGTACATTCGAAGGGGAAGTACTCAGCCAGTTTGTCGCCGCGCGTCGGCGCTTTCGCTTTCGCTCAAGTTACAATGTATTAGTGTTCTCACTCATCACGGTCGCATATGCATCCCGGACTGCATACAGCTGGCTGGCGGCCGCCAGGCGGTAAAAGAAAATATATTGATTTAATTTAGAGCGAGAGAGCGCGCTTGCTATTATAATATTTAATCTTTTTAACAGGGTGACATACATACAGTATAGTAAATTGACAAAAATGTATTAACTCATGATAACTCATCGGTGAATTATGGACAATTTAGAAAGGAATTATTTAAAATCGAGCAATCAGGACCCAATACATCTATAAACATGCTGGATATCGAACGAACGCACGGCAGTGACACACGAAGACAAAAATAAAAAAAATTAATCTGATGCGTTCAGGCACATTACTTTATCATACCATATATAAAATTAATAGTTTAGCTGCATGAGATTCTATTTGGTCGAGATCGGCCATGTCTGCATTATAATAAAACTACTGGAACTAGACGGATATTTTGATTATATTGACAGTAGGTATTGTCAAAACATCAGCGTTTGACACTACCTACTGTCATTAGAATCACAATATCTGACCAATCCTGGCTAACTAGTTTTAATGCAGCGATCTCGATAAAATAGAATTTGCTCATGCAGCTAAACTATTCATTTTACCAAAAAATGCCATAGTCATAAATTGTTCAGAATTTCCTGTACTTTAATTTATTGTTGAACTACTTCGAAAAAATTTCCAGAAATGGTGGCTTATTTGCAAAATCTTTCAAAAATGCTCTAAGACTAAACCTCCAGTTCCTTTGGAACCTTTTCAACAGCTTTTCAGCTCTAAGTTTGGTTATGAAACTTCTAAATATGAAGTTTCGTCCCGATACCTTAGTAGTTTCTCCGGAATCGTCGCCACAAAAAAAAACACACACACATACACAGAATTATTTTTTACCTGGGTCAAAAATGTTCAAGGGACCCAAAAAGACATTTCCGCTAAAACCTCAAAAATTTTGTTTGGCACGATTACAATACTTTACATACTACGTATGATAAAGTAAAATCATAGTACATAGTCCAAAGTTCCCCAAACCATTTATATAAATCCCAAATATTTTGTCACCTACAAGTTCGCTATATTTTATAAACGTTTTGGGCGCCATGAATGCAAGATTCATGAATGAAAACAAATTCTGGCATTAGCTATATCCAATTCTCGCTGTAACATTGCCCAATACAGTCGCTGAACTAATATCCATTAGAGCCGACCCAAGTTCGTCACTGCTAATTGTCTCTTCCTGTCCACAAAACCGACATTTTAAATAAAATGTTCATTTGAGTCCTGTTCTGGTCTCTTTGTCTCATTTGTAATTAAATAATTACAATATTGTTCTTTCAGATTATCGATACATATATTTTAACTTAGGTGGTACGTAGTCGTCTTTTACTAATTCGTCTAGAGGACAGATGCGGATGTTAAGGTATTTTGCCACGACTTCTACCCATTATTAAACAAATGTACCTAACACCTAGCAGGTACATTTGTACCTGTATGATACAGTATATGACTTTTATCGTGTGTTAAATTTGTAAACCGTGCGTATAAATGTGAAATGCGAGAACTCGGTTCTCCCGATTCAATATACGCTACGGTCATAACTTGCGAACAGTCTAATCTAAAAATAGCAGTAGGCGTGGCGTAGTTATAGGCGGTGTTTAAAACTGCTAACGTCTGCTGTCTACACCGGGCCCGTAATATAGGCAAATTACATACATTTCTGGCAATTACGCTTTGTTATCGCAATTATAATGTTTAGATTAAAATTGTACTTAAATAAAAAATCTATTTTTGTATCATGAGTTGGGCTAAATGTTTTATATTTGAAAAAAAGACCAAAGATGTAGAAGTAAAATTTGATATTGATTTTTATCTTTAAAAAATTTTTTTTTCATCCAGCCCAACTCGTTATTTATCTAGGAAGTTACATAAAAAATTTCATAAACTTTGAACAATAAATAACGCTTTTATTTGCAAACGCGTTTTAGGAGAGGTAGAACTGGGTCTTAAGTATTTGTTAAAAAAAATTGATTAAATAAATTCTTAAAAGTGTTCATATAGCGTTTTTTTATAATGTTGACACATTACAATATATTACAGAAAAAAATCTTGAAATTACTGTGTTTTTTTAACTTTAGAGTTAATCCGGACCTGGCAGGCGGCCAACTGTCAGGGTACTTTACAGTCATGTTAGCCCCGCCCCCCGGGGTCATTTTCTCGCTGCTAAATGTATAGCTTATAGCGACTCCATCTTCCACCATGACCAAAACCAACAATTTTGGTTATTATTTTGAAAACTTCTTTCATAAATTCCTTTGATAAATCGGCAATACAAAACGAAATTAAAATATATGTATGTACCATGTTTTGAACTAGAAGGAATAAAGATTTTATTATAGCATTTTTATGATCCATACATCCCAATGTGATCACATTAACAAGCGAGCAATGTATCATGTTTATAGTTTATTATTAATTTAATTATTTATTAACAATTCTTGCATACAATTATTATAAATACAATATACATACAACAATATATAATACAAATGCAACAATCTGTTATAACAATGGCCTTTCTATTTGATAGAAAATGACAACACGAACATACTCTATAATTATAATTTTATTTCTATCGCCCATCAATATTAATACTCAAGTAAAGAAGAGTGTAGACTGCAAGACCTGCTCCATGGCGCCAAAAAATACCAGGAGCTGCCAAGAAACACTTCTGCATTTGATGGTACCTAAACAGAAAAACTGTATGAAAGCAATATCGAAAATGACGATGCGTGTAATGGAATCTAATTTCAAAATTAAATTAATTGACAAACCAATAACTTTGATCTCAAATAAATTAATAAATAAATCAGGTGATCATAAATGGCTGATAATTGTTTGAATTAGTCGCCATAGTAAATTATTATAATGTTGATAACACGTGAAAACGTCGTATATGATTTGACACTAGAATTCGATGTATGTATGCCAATTGAGCAACACACATACACTGGGGTATTTCGTGAAAAAAGCTGGCCAATTTTTTTCTTTGTTAGTACTGACTTAAAACATGTTGGTAAGTATGTGGTTGCCTACTAATATACCACGATATGTGGTATATTAGTAGATACATTTTAAATCTCGACAATATTTTTTTTAATAAGACTTGTAAAACTTACACAACACTAGAAAGCAGAAAACGAATGAACGCTAGTAAATATTCGTTAAAACGTATGCACATTGCACATTCATAAAATAAATTGACTGAATTAAGACTGGTGCTACAGCCAACATATCCATATTCCCCATGACAGGGGAACTTTTCAGCTCCAATAAAAAAAGTGTTAAATTTATTGTCAGTTAAAATTTCTATTAATTTTCGACTTTTGGCCAGCTTTGATATCAAATAGGTACCTCTATAATACTTTCGTTTTTGCATCGAGATAGTATTAAAAGGAGGTGCAATGACTTTGTCTTTCGTATACAAAAAACGTCGTAACTATGTGTGGATTTGCAACTGTCCGACTGGCCAGTAGCAAACAAATTATAATGTAAATTCAAAAAAAACATTCAAAATTCAATTGCAACTATGTAACAATTGTAAACCTACAATTTATAGTTTAATAAACCAAATATTAAGTCATATTTTCTTTCAAATCTGCCTATTCATTGTCATGTCATACCTATAGTATAAATACCACAAACTACTTAAATGTGGTGCCATTTCCGAACACATGGCGCCTCCCTTAACACTCACTCAATGCTATTTTTGCAAAAATATAAATGAAAAATACTCAAATTCACAACTCTACACATATGTTTCAATAGAAAAAACATAAAAAGGGGCTAAATATCATGGAAAATGCAGGATTGTTTTCTTATTAACTTACCTGAATTTATGGGCTGAAGGTATGTTTTATTTTTTCCAGAGTCGTCATTTTGAAGCGCCATGCTATGGTTCCCAAAATTGTTGGTATCGTTTAGTTTGTTAATTCTTCCATCCATAATAGACGGAAAGATACGAGCCGACTGATCGGCTCTACTAGCTTTGTAAATAGCAACAGCTGTTAAAGGTCCGCGGTACACGTACCCACCGGTATCTCCTGGATAAAACAGCTTAGTTGATGGCACTTCAGATATCATAAACCTCTCCTTCAACTCCTGCTCGTCTTCAATGTCCACAACGCCGATAGTTACATTCTCATCGCTTAAGTTCTGCTTTGCATCTTGCAAGAGTTTCATAGTAGCGCTACAGTTGGTACAGCTCTTCGAGTAAAAAGCAACAATCCATACATTACCACTATTGTGCACAAATTGGTCAAAGTTATTTTTTGTAAGCTGGTAAAGAGCTGAAAAATAACCCATTATCAATGAAACGATTTTATCATAAACTTGATGAGTGGGATTTTTCTATATTCAAAATTGATCAACAATCGGCGTTTGTGCAACCGCCTTGGAATTGATGCAGAACGATAAACAGTTCTACATCAAATTCACTATAGAACAATATGATGCCTTTGGTGGATGAACGGGTTAACAGGAAGTCAAATAATAGTACAGGACAAAAATTATCTCCTTTTTCTCAGTTATAGAAAATATACATACAGCACGTCAAAATTGACGTGCCACTAAAATTTGTCACAAATTCGAAGTTTATTTTTCTCTAAAGCTTGAATTACATTATACTCGTTTCGTCCAAGTTTCTGTCCACGCTTTAAAAGTAGACGCGCTTGTATGAACTTCGATAATATAAATACGTAGGCTTTCACGGCCAGAATCATTTAGAAAATAAACTGCTTCCGGGTTATGCCGTGTGTCAAGATTTGTTAATGCTGACGTTTCGCGAACCATGTTGCTCGCTTCTTCACAGCTAATTGAATACTGAAGACCTACCAAGAAAGGCTCCCTTATATACCTGAATTTACACCTCACTGCGCACATCTGGAGCTACCGCTCCATTTGGTTTTCCACCTGACCGCGTTAGGATCGATTTCCAGACCCTACTAATGTCAGTACCGTCCTCGCGATTGATGTTGTCAGGATGTTTGTAAATTTCGATGGCTTCTCTAATAAGTCTTCGATGATAATTACCCACCCTTGCCAACATCTTCGTGTCATCGAAATCCATTGTGTGTCCCGACTAGTGGCAGTGTTGAGCAACAGCGGACTGTTGAATCTTGCCTAGCCGGGTGTCCCTACTGTGCTCCTTGATTCGACATTCGATGCTTCGCCGTGTCTGTCCTACATAGCATGTTCCATATTCGCATGTTATCTTGTATACCCCTTCGTTCTTCAGGAGTGGTGTGATATCCTTTGGGTTAGGCAAAAGATCCCTTACCCTAGCTGGTGCTCTGTACCTTACCGTGATACCCGATTTCTTCAGTACTCTACCGATTCTCTCTGATACCCCACTTACGTATGGTAAGCAAGCGAACCCCTTTGACTCTTGCGGTTCCTCTGAGACTTGCGGTTTTCTTTGTGTGCACCCCGTATGTCAGACTTGGTGTATCCATTCTGACGTAGGGCCCACTCCAAGTGTTTTCGTTCGTCGTCCAAGGTGCTAGAGTCGCATACCTTCTCGGCTCTGTTGAACAAAGTGTTAATAACACTTCTCTTCTGTTGGGGGTGGTGGTGTGATTTGGCGTTTAAGTACCGATCGGTGTGTGTCTTCTTACGGTAGACTGTATGTCCAAGTCTACCCGTTGACGTTCTGTATACCAGCACATCCAAGAAAGGTAGCTGATTATCCTCTTCTATTTCCATCGTGAATTTGATGGAAGGACTAACATTGTTCAGGTGGTTAAGGAACTCAGTAAGTCTACCTCTACCGTGTGGCCAATCTACCTCTACCGTATGGCCAATTCGATAATGTAATTCAGAAAAAAATCACATCAAAGTTATCATACTAGAAGCTAGCTACCAACTAGAAACGAATATAGTTTCTCTCCCAATTATCTAAGCTCATACAAGCGCGTCTAGTTTTGAAACTTGAACAGAAAATTGGACGAAAATCGTAGAATGTAATTAAGGCTTAACCGATTATATGATTTGATGGTTCTTTTGTTCTATTGAAGGGTAAAATTTAAATTTTCAGCATACAGAGCAGCGTTTCACACCAGTGTTTCGCGGAGCCCTGGGATTACGCGACCTACTGTCAGTGATTCCACGGAAAACGGTGCTTTGTGTCTGAAAACCGGAGAAGCAACTTTGAAGTGAAAATCAACGGTTAGTGACTTAAAAAAATAATAAATTTGAATAAGTAATGAAAACGATATTTTGAAAAATGTCCAAAGGCGTTCGTGCCGAAAATCATTAAAAAAATTACTAGTTTCCGTGTTAAGCCGTCGAAATATGATCATTTCTGACGTTATTCAAAAATTATAACCAGTTGTAGAAAACCCACGGTATAACCCGGAAATAAATTATTTTATCTAATTATTATTATTTTATTAGTTTTTTATCACATATCATAAGTTCATTGCATATGTATCTATGACTATATAATCCCTACTAGACCAGGCCATTGAGATTTTTGCGTGACAGTCCGTAGATGTATTGTGATGTTTCCTACTCGCAAATATCATTTCTTAATTTGTTATAAACAAAAAGCATAAAAAAATCGTGTTTTCTTTTCGTTTTTCGCTGTAAAACCTGAACCGATGAAGCAATCTTGATGCTTCCAACAGACGAATTGTAGAGAATCAAAAGACGAAAGAAATGAATCCTGCACGGACTCGATTAAATTAATATTAACGAAGGAAATTAGGAAAAAGCAGAAAAATCTGCGTTTTTTCAAAAATTCATGACTCCGCCATTTTCAAATTTGTACGGGGGCTTTTCGCGTGAAAGTAGCGATTGATGGGTACTTTGAGTGTGGGCAACCCAGGCGTTGTCCGATGATGTTTTTGCACAATTGCGATTTGAATATTTCTATGCAATATGTATCGGCGAGCCTGGATGCGTCGGAGGTGGTTTTAATCTTTTTTACGTCTTTCGAAAGTAGAAGTATTTTGCTACAAAATGTCTATTTTGGTTTTGCGTTAAAATGTTGCGAAATAGGAGAAAAATGCTTGCAAACATGACTGAAAACCGCCGCGCGCTCCAACGCGGTCGAGTAGTGAGGGCAGGCGGCCGACGCGGGGAAGTTCGCAGCGCGCTTGTATTACTATAGGTACGCGCTTCCCCGAGTCGACCGCGTACCCCCACTACTCCACAGGTTTGGAGCGCGCGGCAGTTTTCGGTCATGTTTGCAAGCACTTTCACCTATTTCGCAACATTTTAACGCAAAATCAGAATAGACGTTTTGTAGCACAACACTTCTACTTTCGAAATAGGTAAAAAAAAATTAAAATCGCACCACCTCCGACGCATCCAGGCGCGCCGAAACATATTGCATAAAAATATTCAAATCGCAATTGTGCAAAAACTAACCATCGGACAACGCCTGGGCTATCCACACTAGGGTGGTCCAAATTTATACCTTGCAAAATCTTTTTTTTTGCTGGAGGGCAACGATCCCCCCAATCGGCTCCTTTTCCGGAAAAAAAAATTCCCCCAAAATTTGAAAAAGATCGGTTAACGTTAACACGTGCCACCGAGCACCTCAAATTTCCTATTTAAAATACATTGGAAAAATGCATCTTTTTTTCCATTTTTTTTTTCACGTTTCGAATTTAGAAAAAAATTTGCGGGAGATTATCAGAAATTGTTCAGAACTTCCCAAAGATCAAATCCACAACCACTATTTTTTTTTCACTGCCCCCACCCTCTCCTGCAGTACCCTAAAAGTGAGGCAAAATTTTCTCCAAATTTACTATTTTACAAAGTTACGTGATTTATTGTTTTTTTGACAGAAATTACTATTAATGAATTGTTGATATGTTTTTTGTCATTTATTAACTAATCTAAAAATTAAAAAAAAAATGTTTGAACAATTACTTAATTATTTACAAAAATATACGATGTTACGAACTCATTTTTCCATTCGTAGCAAACATTATTAAATTATTGTTTTTGTCATTTATTAACTAATTAGCAATTGTTTAAACAAAAATGTATGTTGTTACGCACATATTTTTCCAATTTTGCAGAAATTATTAGATTATTGGTATTTTTGTCATTTATTAACTAATTTGCAATTGTTTAAACAAATAAATACATTGTAATGGACATACTTTTCTATATGTTTTTGCATGAATTAGTATTAGATTATTGAAAGTTTTTGGACATTTGTTAACTAATTTGTAATTGTTTTCTATATGTTTTTGCATGAATTAGTATTAGATTATTGAAAGTTTTTGGACATTTGTTAACTAATTTGTAATTGTTTAAACAAATATTATTTGTTTAAGCAAATATATATATATTGTTACGGACATATTTTTTATATTTATTGCAGAAACTATTATTAAATTATTGGCATTTTTTTGTCATTTATTAACCAATTTGCAATTCTTTAAACAATTACCAATTTTTTAAACAAAGATTTACCATGTTTTTTGTTTTTCCTCTTGTAGAAATTATCTTGTTACATTGTTGGCAAGTTTCTTGTAAGTTGTTACTTTGTTACTTTTTGAATTTGGAATTCTTTAAACAAGTACCAATTTTTTAAACAAAAATTTACAATGTTTTTTGTTTTTCCTCTTGTAGGAATTATATTGTTGCATTGTTGGCAATTTTTTTGTAATTTGTTACTTAATATGCAATTGTTTGAACAAATAAATTTGTTTAAACAATAATATTCAATGTTGGTACGTATTTCTTCACAAAAATTATTAATAAGTATTAATAAGTGTTAATAAGTAATGTTGTTGCGACACTATTATAGGTTATAATTGAAAATTATTAAAAAAATTTGGCAAGAAAAGAAAGATAAGAAATATAATAATAACTTTCGTCAAAAAGTTACGTCAGTACCATTGTATATTTTTGTTTAAACAAATGGTATTTATTTAAACAATTGCAAACTAGTTAGCAAATGACCAAAAAATGCCAACAATCTAATTATAATTTCTGATAAAAAAAAGAAAAATGTGTCCGTAACATTGTATATTTTTGTAAACAAATGGTATTTGTTTATACAATTGCAAATTAGTTAGCAAATGACCAAAAAATGCCAATAACCTAATGTAATAATAATAATAATTTCCTTTAAAAAAATAGAAAATATGTCCGCAACATTGTATATATATTTCTTTAAACAAATGGTATTTGTTTAAACAATTGCTAATTAGTTAATAAATGACAAAAAAAACCAATAATCTAATAACTTCTGCACAAAAAAATGGAAAACTATGTTCGTAACATCGTATATTTTTGTTTAAACAAATGCTAATTGTTTAAACAATTTCAAATTAGTTAATAAACGACAAAAAAATATGTCAATAATCGAATAATAATCACTTCTGACAAAAACAATAATAAAACACGTAACATTGTAAAATTGAAAATTTGGAGAAACTTTTGTCTCATATTTAGGGTACTATGGGGAGGGTGGGGGGTGGTAAACAAAAAAATAGTGGTTGTGGATTTGTTCCTTGGAGTGTTCTGAACAATTTCTGATAATCTCCCGCAACTTTTTTTCTAAATGCGAAACGTGAAAAAAAGCGGAAAAATGATGCATTTTTGCAATGTATTTTAAATGGGAATTTTGAGGTGCTCGGTGGCACGTGTTAACGTTAACCGATTGTTCCCAAATTTGGGGGGAATTTATTCTTCTGGAAAAGGAACAGATTGGGGGGGATCGTTGCCCTCTAGCGAAAAGTCCGTTTTTTGGACCACCCTAATCCACACTCAAAATACCCATCAATCGCTACGTTCACGCAAAAAGCCTCTGCTACAAAGCATCAAGATTGCTCTATCGGTTCAGTTTTTACAAGCGAAAAACGACAAAAAGAACACGATTTTTTTAGGTTTTTTGTTTATAACAAATTAAGAAATGATATTTGCGAGTAGGAAACACATCACAATACATCTACGGACTGTTCCACGTGACCTGGGACCGTCGGCTTCCTGCTAGTATTTTTGTCACGAACTTAGTCATTTTCTGCTCTATTGCCTGGTCTATACCATGAAACACACCGATGATTATGATGACTTCAAATCGAATAATAACTTCATTATTCAAAGGAACTGTCATCATTACACGTGGTTGACAGTTATGGGACAGTTTGCCTCGCCACCATTGAGAAACACATTTAGGGCCGATATATTCACCTATCGTGAAACTGTTCGTCATCTAAACGACAAGATAAATGGTAAAAATGTGTCTATTCACCTGTCGTTAACGTTACCGACCGGATAAATACGCTTAACGATCAAATTTATTTAGCGATCGAATGAACCTGCCGTAAACTAATGACGAACACTTTGATTGGTCACAGAGCATGTGCTGAATGTCAAACAAAAAGTCAAACTGACAAATATTTACGTACGTACGTGGTACTGTATTAATTGAAGTCATTATTTAGTTAATATGGCCGAATTTGCTGAATTCGTCTTTCATACCATTTTGTTTTTCTTTTGGTCATCTTTTTTAATTGATGCGGTTAGAAATGGGTGCGAATGAATTTTGGTTACGTTTTGTCAATGTCTATCAATGTCATTTACGGCGCTACATCTAGCGGCAATTAGTCCAAGTTATGATCCAAGTGTTGATTTAGTACACCTTTTTTACCGACATTTGATACTATACTGCCGAAAAACATTCGTTCGCGATGTTTACGTCCTCGTTGCCTGACGATAACTTACAGATCGGTGAAAAGACAGAATCATTTTTAACGCGAACGTTAGCGTAATCTGTTCGTTGGCTAACGACAACTTTGACGATAGGTGAATATATCGGCCCTTAATAGTATATTATTTGACGAGCACAAAACTAAGGATCTAAATCGCGAGCTTGAACTTTATACGCGAGCCGTAGGCGAGCGTGTAAACATGCGAGCGATTTATATCCGTTGTGTGCGAGTCGAATACGACGTTTTATCTACGACTCAATTCCATTTTATATCAAATATTTTAAATGTATTAGTCAATGATGCCGAACTGTCCACATAGGTTTTAGGTCATCCACGTAGGTTTCGACAGACTTTGACAGTAGCGTTGTATAATGATGACATTATTTGAACGAACTGTCATTATTATGCAACGCTAGTGTCATAATAATTGGCATAATCATTGGTATAATGATGGGGATTATATAGTCATAGATACGTATGCAATGAACTTATTATATGTTTGTCGTTGATAAAGTATTTTATACCTGGAATTTATGAGTGGTAAATAAGTGGGATTTGATTTTCACATATCGGATATAAAACGCAAGCATGTAAACATGTGAGTAAAATTGTGTGCTCTCAAATAATATACTATTGTTTCTCAGGTAGCTAGTCACAATGTAATAATATAATATAAGAATTTTGTAAATTATTATTTACATAAAAGAAAATACAAAAGAACTATGGCAGATGAAATCAGCCCTTTCAAATATTAATAAACCTGTAACGGCTTTTTTTCCTAAAAACTTCAAAAACAGTCCATATGAAACTTTTTGCTCATTTATTTTAAATTATTGATATTTCTATGACGGGTGGGCAAAAGAGTATAAAAGCATACGTTTTTAATAGTGACTTAGGCCGTCTGCACATGGGGCAACCGAAAAGAAACTGTAGTAGCGTGGGTACCAGGAGACTGGGCGACTGGGGTATTCAAGTTGCGCCTTGTCCGCACACGGTCTATAGTCACACAGTTGCGATCCAAATCAGTTTACTCGTCTCTGCCCTTAAATCAGTACATTCTTGGGTGTAATCATTGTCCAACATAGTGGATAATAATGATTTCAGTGATGAGGATTTGTTACTATACTACTATTATCGTCGCAGAAGAAATTGAATAAAAAGAAGATTCTGGGTCCTCCCATATATCAAAAGAAATTCACACCGCCGATTATTCATTGCAGCAAAAGAACTCAATATTTCAGATAGTTATTTTTTAAGCTTCTATCGTATGTCGAATCAGAGTTATTTAGAATTGGTGCGATTTTTTCCCCTGGCCTACATAAAGAAAGTACCAACATGACGGAATGCGTGGGTGCTGAGGAACGGATATTAAGCACATTGACTTCTTTTCCCACATCACTCCAAGCTTTGTCCGTTACATATTTTGTTGTGTAGCGCTTTTCTTTATAATTGTTCAGCACAATTATACTTTTCTGCGAAATACGCAGATTTTAAGTTCAACTGCTGCTCCATATTCAGTGCTGTCAGCTGTCAATATAAAATATAAGCGCGTCACGAAGAGACTGGGCAACGCGCGACCCAACATGTCAGGTCTCTAAAACTCAAATCGCGCGGTCTCCCAGTCGCCGGTACTCGGGTTGCGCCGTGTGCGTTGAGTCATTGAAATATACATGCCGGTAGCCTAGTTGCGCAGTCTCCTGGTATCCACGGTACTACAGTTTATTTTGAGTTGCCCCATGTGCAGACGGCCTTATACTCGTTTGCCCACGCATCATAGATGTATTACCTGTAAAGTTTTTCACTGTGTTGCGGTCTTCGAGCATGTCTAAGCATGTTTTTATTACTACGCTTATCTTAACATAACTTGTTTATTTGATTGTTTCTTTGTTTGCTTGTTACGTTCAAATCTTATAATCGATATTTCTCCTACTTCCTAATGGCCAATCGTGTTGAAATTTAGCATGAGACAGATTTCTGTTGACACTCAATTAGAATTTGGAAAAATGTTCACTATTAGCGCATTTTTTATATAACGTAGTTTTCAAAATTGTCTTTTTTACATAACTTTATGACTTAAATAGTTTTTTTTAACCATAGACTATTAAATGGCGTTAATGGTGAAAAAGTGCCTGATAAGAAAATCCTAAATATTAAAAAAGACTTCTCTATCAAAAGTTGGAAAATGTTTGTTGACTTTTCATAATTGCTTCTCAAGAATAATAAAACAATATTGACCTTCTTGTGGAATTACTGGGGGAGTCATCGCCATTGTTTTCTGTGTGACAAGTTCAACTTTTTCATCTTGTACCTTCTGCATATCAGTTGCTGGGCGATGTGTCGCATCCGTAGATATATTGAAAGGTTTATTAGCATTCCTATCAGGTTTTAACAAATTCACTTCAATAATATTCATTTTCGTAGAACTTCTGACATCAACGCGTGACGTTATCGGCTCGATACCTTGGTTTGAGTGTATATTTTGAGAGGTTGCCTCTTTGTCAGGGTTAGATTCTGTATCTTTATCGATTACATTATCGTTGGCCGGCATATCTGTTTCATTGTAACGAACATCATCTTTATACCCTACAATAAAATTCGTCAAGCATTGATTTAATAATACTACTACTTATGTATATAATTATATTTACGTTACCTTCACTAGTCGATGTTTCGGTTGCATTTGGTTCGCGAAGGTCGACACTATCGCCGCGAACATTTTCACATACAAGTATCAACACTATCCACATAAACACATTGGTAAAAGTGGACATATCGTTAAATTGTATTCGATATTTTTGACAGTTAAGAGCATTATTTTATTCATTCGACGGCTTATTTTTTCCGTTACCATGGAAATAAATAGTAGATGTCACCACAGATATCTTCCTATACTGCTTCTGTGCCACACTGCACATCAGATGCTGCACAGCTCGCTCAGAAAAAAGATTTCACGAAAAAAATTAACCAGTTGGATAAACCAGTTGAACACCTTTGGTTCGACATTACAATTAATGTGAAAAAAGGCCTAATCGGCATAACTATGTGGCGATTTATTTACGGTCATAGATGAGCATATTGTTTTTTAAATAGTAATATTCATTTTATTGATCGGACGATAATGATCGTTATTAGCACATTTCGAGACATTTCTAGGTACATCGATTCTGTACGAGTTGACGTTTCCAAGTTAGAGTTCTGAGACAATATCAACAGCAAGACTATCGACGAATGTATAATGTATATGCTGGATGTTTCCTTCCGCTACAAATGTATTTGAAAACAAGATAGAGCATCATATTTTATAATAGAAAACGGTGTAAAGTGGAAATTGGTATAATGCACCCAAGTGCAAATGCTCCAATTTGTCCAAGTCATGGTCCTAGTCACGTCCTAGTAGTCATCAGTAGTCATTGCCATAGAATACCTATGAAATAGAACGCTATGATCCATATTAAATGTTTAGCCACGTACAATAGCGCCACTGTTGGTCTTTCTGCCAAACTAAAATTAATTTAGCGGGAAATTTGAATTAAATATTTCATATTGTCCCCCATTCATTACTAAAAATAAAAGTATAAGTAGAATAACTATTAGTAGAGCTCTCAGAGAGATATAAGTACTATATTCTTAGAGCTGTACTAATAGTGAGTATAAATATAAGCACCAAACAATAATAAAAATATGCATTTAATTAAAAACGTTTATTATTAACAGTATATTAAAATAATATAATAAAACAAATTTACAATATTAAACATTTAACAGATCTTAGAATAGAACAAACAATGGTTACCCAACGCGTACCTGGGTTGTATGTAGTGATGTTAAATACCCGGGTATTTATTACTATTTATTAATACCCAAAGTGGGTATTCATAGGGGTATTTATAAACATTATATTGTTATTAAAAATAGCAGTAAAATGAAATATTTAATTACTAAATAAAGGTTTTTCTTTTATCAGAAAATCAAAAGGTATCACAATATTAAGGTTATTCTTATAAAAATAAAAACATTTTTAAAACAAAGAATAACAATATCAGTCTCATCTGATGATATATCAACAGCAGACATTTCCCTTTCATCATCGTCCATTCAATCGTACGAATCGTCCATATTTTCTGATTCTGTTATCGAAGAAGATTTAGCAGAAACTTATGATTATATATTAAGTATGTAAACTTAGCGGCTTTTGTCGTTGTTAATAAAATTATTATTTTGCTATGAATCCAATTAAATGCTGAATGTTTTTATATATGTAACTCAAATATCTTACATTATTTTTAATCACGAGTAGGTACACATCTACAGAATATTTCATCGTTTTCCCCGCAAAACTTTTTTCCAGATAGTAAATGCCACACTGAGTAAAAAGTTTGATATGGACCTATTGGTTTTCTTTATTTCTTAAAAAATTACAACCGTTTGAAATAATTGTAACATAATTGCAAAACTGTATATTAAATGACTTAACTTCTTTAGGAATTGATAAACCCAATAAGTAGGCATTAAAGAAACTTTATACTCAGAATGCCAATTACTTGTAGAAAAAGAAATGTTTTTATTTGTTTATTTAGTTTATTTTTAACATTTTGAATTTTTTACTTAAATTTATTTACTTTTAATTTTGATTTGTGAATTGATTGTGCTCTTTCTTACTTTTAGCATTGTTTGATATGTAGTTAATTGTTTATTTTTTTTTAGTTAATATTTCAAGCGGCTGTAACTTGGAGTTGAGAAAACAATTAGGTCAATATGAAACTTTATACTCAGATGTAGGTGTTTACCCTAACTAGGGGTAAATACCCATTTTATAGGTTTCCACCCGCCGGGTATTTACCCGGCCCACATCACTGGTTGTATGTCAACACAAATTGCTCACCAAAAAAACCAAAAGAATTATCTGGTTTAGTGAATGCGGTCTAATACTAAAGTATTTAATTCTATAAAGTCAGTGACCATTTATACAATTGATATTACATTATCTCCACTAACATATTTATATATTTTAAGTGAAAAAGAAACACAAAATGGTACGTTTCTAACAAATTTCCGATCAAAACAAACTTAAAAAAGTGTTTAATTCAGTTGTGAGCAGTATGCACAACAGTTTGAGTACAATAATAGTGTACTCCACCAGCAGTATGAGTTGCGTCGGAGAATTATCCCTACAAAATGAACTATTATATGGACTGAATACTTTTCATTTCTTAGATTCTATTTAGATTAGAATATGTGAGTTGGTCGCTCAACCAGCCCATCCACTGCGACCGCAGGGGTCTAGGTGAGCCACAGACACCTTCTACCAGAGATAGGTATTAAATAATCACGGTAATTTACAGAGCCAATGTTACTCTTATTAGTAATATTAACAGCGTAATTTACCGTTATATTACCTCATAAGAGTTGCATAGGCTCTGTGTATTACTGCGGTAATTTAACCTCTCTGCGTGCTACCTATCTATACTTCACCATCCAGGTCCATTTCCTTTGGCTCTGCAGGTCTGTCAATTCTACTTGAGCCGTGCTTCTGTGCCTGCTTCCGAATCTAAGAAAAATATTATACAACTATTATTATGTATTAACACAATATTGGCGTTTATAAGTATATACTGTAAAGATTACTTACCCGAAAGAAGTAATGATGGTACTGCATCAGCCGTGAGACGTTTGGGATACAGATGTTGAGGTGCAAAGTGGCATCTGCAGACGAAGCTTGATTTCGAAACACTATCCGGTTTCAGTGCCAAAAGTTCTTGGTTTCCCACGGCTTCAATCCACGCATTAAATAGCGACATTTTCTTCTTCGGGTCCGGAAAGCGATGCAGAATTGCATGAGGCCTTCTACATGAGCGCACAGAACACTTTCTCACTTTCGGCTACATTTTCGAAATATTCTATTATGCGGTAATAGAAATTAATTGTAATCTTATGTACTATCAATTGCTGTCAATAGATACAGTAAAATTGATTTATGTCATAAAATTGAAATATCGAATTAATGTTTGACTACCGCGTCGTCTGTCGGTCACCGATCGAACCGATATAATAGAAATCGGTAAAAATGGAACTAGTGGCGCCTTACGAAGTAGTTCTGCGAACTACATATACATGGCGACTAGATGGCGACAAACCTCCCATAAAAAATAAACCCCCATGGTCATTGCCATAGTCATTGCTCCAATGTCAAAACGACAGTCGTCATAGTTATCAAATCAACACATTTATCACAGCCATGGAAAAGAGCCACGGTACACTGAAAAACGGACAACTGTTTTTGGCTACGTCACATTTATGAACCGGTTAATGCGGTTAGATGAAACCAGATGGCGCCACAACGTGGTGTGCTCAAGTTTAAAATCATTCAAGTAGAATTCAGCAAAAACGAAGTTTTTGTCTAGTCTTCCTGTGATGATTTAGGCAATTTTTACGGCCACAACTCGCTATTTTAAAGTAAAAACTAAACACACCTCTTAAAAAACTCCTAGCGCGTCGGGCTTCAGCTTTGACCGTGTCATACTGTCCAGTAAGAATTTAAATTTAAAAACAAATAGCAACGCGCCGCGCTATGTGGCGCCATCTTATATCATCTAACCGCATTAACCGGTCCATAAATGTGACGTAGCTGTGGACGTAGCCAAAAACAGCTGTCCGTTAACCGTGTTTCTTGGTTTCAGTATGGTTTCAGTCAGTTTCAGTGTACCGTGGAAAAGATCGGATGGCATTTTTGGGCCCGACAAATTAGGGGTTTGCACGACAAATTTCGGTACCTTAACGACAACATATGCATTTGAGCGACAAAATATGTGTTTTAACGACAGAAAATGTAACCAAATGACATAAATTATGTTTTAACGACAAAAAATGTAAATGAATGACAATAGTTGTATTTCAATGATAAAATCAGCAAACTAACCTCAAAGACCATAAATGACAGCAGTATGACAAGCAGCGCCGCTTAGGCCAGTCGTACAAAACTTCTTCCATACTCATACAGTGAACTACCGTTAAAAGTGTGGTTATGTTTAGTGTGTTTTAAAGTTCGCAGAAGGACGTTGAATTAAAAATTATTCTATGTACAGTTGTTGATCAGTCATCTCTCAGGTAAGTTATAATATTATAAATTATATATGGTTTGACCCGTGGTATTATTATTAGAGGTATGCTCATACTCATGTGGAGTGGGGATGAGAATCTGCGAAAATCTTCGTTACGTTAATATCCGCTGGGCGGCGCTGCATGGTTGAAGAATAATAACGTAAACAAAAAAGTACCAATCCAATTTTTGTTTATTTATGCTTATTTCTACGTACATAATGCAAATGCTTGAAAGTTTTCTTTTTATACAAGTACATTTGTCTGTTATATTTTATAAATTGCTAGTGGCATAACCCCAAATAACGTAAACATAACTAGTACCAAACCAATTTTTGTTTATTTATGCTTATTTCTACATACATAATGCAAATGCTTGGAAGTTTTCTTTTTATACAAGTACATTTGTCTGTTATATTCTATAAATTGTTAGTGGCATAACCCCTAAGTTTGACATATGTAATGTTAGTTGTCTATATATCACCTGCGCAGAAGCGGTCGTAAATTCGTCCAAAAATTGATCATACCTTTAATCTTAATACCACGGTTTGACCTACAGCACATATCTCTATAACAACAAAATACAACTAGAAATCGAACAGTTGTAGGCAATTGCTTGCTTGATTGATATGATCTTTTTAACTAAAATGTTTGTCAGTTGCCAAAGATCAACTTATAATACTTTTTTACAGTTCAAGTTCGATCGTATAATTAAAACACCCCGTAACATTGCTTATTATGTTAATTTGGGTGGTGCTTATTTTTTGTACTGTTATTTTTTTGCAGGACCCCCTCAATTTCTTCATTTATTTCAATACTTAATTGCTGTAAAATTTGAGGTCGATCAATACAGTACAACCCATACCCGAAGGCGCACAAAATCAAGAATACGTTTAATTAAATCACCCAGTTCTACCTCTCCTGAAATGCGATTTTCAAGTAAATACGTTATTTATTGTTCAAAGTTTATGAAATTTTCAGTGTAACTTCCTAGATAAATAACGAGTTGGCCTGGATGAAAAATAATTTTTTGGAAAGATAAAAATTAATTTTACATCTTCATCTTTGGCTTTATTTCAAATATAAAACATCTAGCCCAACTCATGATACAAAAATAGATGTTTTATTTAAGTACAATTTTAACCCAAACATTATAATTGCGATAATAAAGTGTAATTGCCAAAAATGTGTTTTTTTTGCCGTATTACTGCTGCCAGCTGCCCGGTGTAGACAGCCGACGTCAGGAGCTTTAAACACCGCCTATAATTGGTGACTACGGATTGACGTTGGTGGGGGACAGGCTAACCACTCAGCAAAAGAAAACAGCGCAACGAAATATTTCGTTTCGGAGTTGCGATGTTTTTAGAACGGAGCCTTAAAAAGGATACATTTTTGTTTTGTTTACTACAATAAATTTACATATCACAGTTTGTTACTTATACAAGAAAAATAATCATTTAACTTATGAGTCAGAACACTTCACATATTTCCAAGTCGATACTTAATTTGTCAAAAATATAATAACCTAAGCTAAGTGCCATCAATAAACACATACACTATGCAGAAAACCCTACCAAAAATAGTTTTCACTTGCTCGATTTTGTTCATTGTTGGCCAGGATAGTCACTTAGCTCGACTATTGTATTTTTGACAAATTAAATACTTGCAAATATGTGAAATTCTTTGATATCGAGATGCATTGTCACCTAACTATTAACAATTTTACTGATAAAAACTACTGGACTGGACCGAAGCATATCAATTACATTATTAGGCACACCAAGTTATTATGACAGAATATGTATTTATCTATAAGTGACAAAAGAATGAGAGGGATGCTTTATGAGGGTACTACGACACCGAATTGCAGCAGATAATTAGCGTAATTAAACAATCTTTCGGACAAAATTTCTTGGGCACGCCAGCATTTTCCTTGTATTCAAATCATTTTACATTACATATAAATTATTCGTAGTGATGTTTTATGAGAGTATAATTTTGTCGCGGGCTCTCGGACTACTACCACGGCGAATCAGAAAGTGTTTGAATGTAGGGGCGGACCAACACATAATAAAAATGTTTTATAAATTCTTTGTTGTTTTTCTTTGCAAATTTGACCAATTATTACTTATACCCTTATAATAGTCCTACACTTCTGCAAAGCGTGGTACGGACATGTCCACCCGTTCATGGTGTACCTTTACTTATGGCGGACAGTATATTGTCATGACGTTAGAGAGTTTAAAGCATAGTTTAGACTAGAGCATAGGTTTAGAGCAACTTACAGCGGAATAATGCACCATAACCTATATTCCGACGGACGACTGAGTATTTGACAATGAGCACTGTCAATATTAAAATTAATTTAAGTATCGGTTACTAAAATTTTGCGAAATAAATATCTACTAATTAGTAATTAATTAAACACCTCAATGAGTGTGCTCCTATTAATATTAGTCTGTGTATTGCAAGTTTCTGGTTTGTATGAAAATGCAGACGTGGTCCACCTGAATGTAGACAATTTCGACAGATTGGTGACCAGGGGCACGGACACCTGGGTGGTGCAATTCTACTCCCCGTATTGTCCTTACTGTCAAGAGTTCGCCCCAAGTTTCGAAAAGGCTGCAAGCATATTGAAAGGAAGTAATGTGAAGGTTGGTGTGGTTGATGCGGATGAAGATAAGACCCTATTAAGACGTTACGAGGTCAAAGGTATCCCAAACGTGAAAATCTACCACCCGAAAAATCCAATACCCGAAACATACAGCGGACCTAGGACCACGGAAGCATTAGTACAGAAAATTTCAGCTCTTAAGAAAATGAAGAGGTATAGCCACCGTAATAAGGAAGGATGGAAGAAACAACCAATGGACTACGAGTTAAAGCTGGATTATGACTATCCAGCAGGTAATAAGGTAATCAATAAGACACAATTTTCTCATTTTAATCTATTTTTTTTTAGGTGGGATATCCAGAGTAATCCTATGAAGAAAGTTAATTTTTATTATATATTTTATTGCTATTGTTTTGTAATTTATACTATAGTAAATACATTAAACAGGTACTTGGTGGTATGGTATGGTAGCGTTGGGTCGTTTGGCATCTGTGCCTTTCGATATACTTTGACCTAAAAGCTCTTTTGTATTTCCCTCATACATTAGAGTCCTTCGATGTCGAGCCTTTTCACCAGGTCATTAATTGTTCGAGGAGTAAGTTGTGTCAGCTCTGCTGGTTCAATGATGGCAGCTCCCAAGTGGTTTGGTCTTGTGAGCATTAGATCGTCACATTTGCACAATAGGTGTACTGCTGTCTCTGGGGACCCCCCACAGAATCTACAGTCTACGTTATTTGCCCGTCCAATCTTTGTGAGATGATATCTCAGTGGACAATGTCCCGTAAGTAGATCTGTAATTAGTCCATGGACTGTTTTTTGTAACTGGAGATACTGTCTGGCCTTGGAGTCGGAGAAGGTTATGGTAGCCTCAGCTTGCCTCATGCTAGGTGATGTTTCCCAGTAAGCCCGTTTAGCTTTATCTTCTCAGTTTTGTACCATCTTCCTGATGTGGCTCTCAGTGATACCGCAACGGGGTTTAGGTCCGTAGAAGGGAGTTTTAGAGCCTGCTCTGGCTAGGATGTCGGCTTGTTCGTTGCCTTCGATCCCTGAATGTCCTGTTTTAGTTTTTCCAGGCTAATTTTGCAGTCCCAGATAGTTTTCGATTTGTGCGCTTTTTATTGCAGCGCTTTCAATGTCGCCTGACTGTCTGAGCATATGTAGATGTTTGCCCTTTGTAAATTCCTATGGGAACATAAGTCAGTTGCGTAAACTTCCGCCTGGAAGATGGCTGGAGAATGGCCCATGGATTTGGATAGGGAGAAAGCCGGTCCACTAATGCATAATCAAACAGGTACTTACTTTATATAATAACTTTATAATTAAATGGTTGAAATATGTACGCATATGAGAGGTAGGGGCCAACTCTCACTCACTTACGAGCCTGCCGAAACATGGTGGTCGCAAATATCGGATTGTCGCCGAGCTGAGATCCCCAATATACTACCACTGGGTATACCCGGCTCATAACAGCTGAATTTAATCAAGGTCGAAACTACAAATGCAAATATGACAAAATATATCATATTTATCGCCTTCAAGTACAAAAATTTAGAAACTTAACCCTTACATTCATCTTCCATATCTTCAAAAATGTTTATACGAAATGAGTCCAATAATTTCTAGGTGTTATAGATCTTGGTAATTGGAGTAAAGCATTCAAATGCTAGTTTTGCAATTGTTGGCACCAGTTTTGAGTAACAAATTATTGGCAACGCAGAATTTGACACTTCACGTTTTTAGGGCAAAGCCTAGTTAGTAGTTGACCTACTTACTCTGCGATCAGCTGAGCGGGCCGTGTTTGAGTCCCGTGTTTCCGTCGTTCCTGGTTATGCGTGTCGGGTTTTGTTATTTTGAGTGATCAAAATGGATAATTTTACAAGTAGTGGGTAAGAAATGATGATTATGGAGAGGAAGAGGTCGCCCGAAGACTTTATTATGGACATTACACGCTGCAGTTTAAGTGCAAAGTACTACACATTAAAAAAGTGGCTAGCCACAATTAAATTTTCAACTGCACAATTTTGAAAAATATTTGATTTTTTGTTCCTCGTACATTACCCCTCCAAATCATTGCACTCATTTCGTGTACACCATAACTGTGTTATCCATACTTTTTTTAAATGGAAATAGCACATATTTGGCACAGATCTCATAGATCAGTTGAAAATAATGCAAGCTAATCAGGCCGATTCTGTAAAAAAAGTTTTTTACAGAATAGGCCTGAATAAGTACTGAGTACAGTTGTTTTTCAATGGATAGCGAATAGGCGTTTTCGATTGTATTCCTTGCGCGTCAGGTTATTGCGTTTTTGTTGTGTCTTGTATAGAGGCGCCAGCCACCCACTTAAAGAATCGCTGTAAATCCTTCAAAAACATTGCCAAGAAACTGTCGGGACAGTTTTGATTTCATTTGATTTTCCAAAACTTTGCGCGATAATCCAAAGATTACAAATTCAATTGATGTGCAGTCCTCACGGTTGATGTTGATGGCTTCTCCGATACAGATTCGATGATTATTCCTCATTCTTGCCAACATCTTCGTATTTTCAAATTCAAATTCCGTATCACTTCACATAGCACGTTCCACATCGCATGTTACCTCACTTAGATCTAGAGTGGTGTGAGTTGGGTTGGGCAAAAGATACTTAACTTAGCTGGTGCTCTCTACACACGCTAGAAAAGGAATATGTACTTGAAATAAGTAAATGTGCTTTAAATAGAGTAAACGGTAAGTTCCTATATATGGAAAGAAATATTATGTTCAGCTGAGAAACTGAAATATTCAAAGTTAAAGAACTCAAATGTTCAGCGGGAAGATATGGGTATTCAAAGTAAATATACTTTATTTTAGTGAAGAATATATTTTATTAACTTTCAAGCAATCACTTATTCATTCAGATCATGGGAAATCCTTAAATTTAAAGATATGTAAGTACTTTCAACCAGAATATAAAATTTAATCTTATCAATTAATTTTTTTATTGATTCAAGTAAATTTCTACTGAATTCAAGACTAAATAGTTAATTTAATATTTATTTTAAATTGATTTGAAAATTAATTATATTGATTGAATTAAATAATATACTTACCTGAATTCTATTATACATTTCTTTCAACTTGACATATAGTGGTTTACAATTATCAATTATTTCTACCAATACTCCTGACTGTAAGTTATCTTTTTGTTTTTTGATGTGCGTTTCGCTAATTTGGTGTTAAAAATTTCTAGCGTTAGTTCGTTAATGCCCAGATTGCTGGGCGAAACCGGTCACTAATACGTATTAAATTATTCTGAACAGAGAAGAACAAGGAGTTTTATTTCTTCTAATTATTATTGACACCTGTTCCACAAAAGCGTTACATCAATTAAATTATATCAATTATTTGTTTAGGTTGGTGTAAGTGGTAGGTTGAGAATATTGCTGCCTTCAGAACAGTGGCAGTGAATGGTAGTATTTAGGCAGAAGATTGCTATCTACCCATCGACTACCTCGACTACCCATCGTATAGATATAGATTCAAAAACACTACCATTGTCTAACGCTTTTATCAACGCACTTTAATTAAAAACGCACGTACACATAAAAATAATATATTTAGAGACATTCTAATAATAATAATCTATACAAACTAAAATATAAATACTATATAATACATAATCTATACTATAAAATATAGGTAAGTTAAAAATTGGAAACGGAAACATATTGCTCATTCGTTGAAACTTTATGTTTAATTGTTGGTAGATTAGAATATAACTCTTCATACTTGAAGGTACAGTTATCATAGTTGGAAACAACCTTGTATGCTTGATGACAATTGTATTGCATAATTTTCATGGTGTTATAGAGGAAAAGAATTTACTTCTCATCTAAAGTAATTATTAAAATGTGGTGCCGGTAACGATAAGGGTACCATCTGGGTTGAACTAATTTTACTGGCGCCCTTAACGGTATTGCCCTTTGACTTCTGTCCCATTTCTACTTTCTACAAAGGCGACATAGAAGCGTCCGCTGGTCGCTATCGTGGCGTAAAAACCTACGTATTTAGTTTCCATAAATATTAAAAAAAGATACACTTACCTGTAAACGCTGGAATGAGGCTTGCAAACCACCATTGTCGTAGCAAACTATTCAAGTCCATTATTTATTATCAACAACAGAAAAGAACACACTCAAGACTCAAGAATCAACGTAGGTACCCCTGAACATTCCGATTGCCAATTGGTAAACAAGGACGCGTAGTGCAATCCGGCGCGGTGGTATTTTGATGGAAGTGGGGATGGTCTGAGAATGTATATGTTACGGTTAAAGTGATAAATGTGGTTTGTATTAATAATTACCGGCTATTATTAATAATAACCGCATCACTTGGTCAATGTGATTAGAAAGACTTAAATAATCTCATGGACCGGCTATTATTAATAATTTCCTAACGGACACGGTAAAAGTGATAAAAACGTTACTTTTTACAAAAGATCTTTTGTATACAGTCTTCAAAGAAGTTAGCTAAGTTATTTTGATTACTATGTAAGCTATTATATTTATTTACTCAACGCAAATCACAAGTACCGCTAGCCCGATTACCAAAATTACGAATAATACACAACATGGATAATACAGAATGTTTTCTTTTGTCTCCCTTGTACTTTAGAAACTACTGGATATAATTGGTAATGATATTTGGTATACACCCAAGGACGGCTCAATGACGAAAACAGAAAACGGAACATTTTATACAGAGTGTTAGAAAAAGTTAACCATTTTATTATCAATAACACCCATTTTTATATTTAATGCATGTGGGTAGTTTTTTTGTAAATGTACAATTACAATTTATTAAGTAAATTCTCAAATCCCAATTATCTTGAAATTTTGCGCATTTAATAATATTTTTTTCAATATTGTATCTTCATGCAAATACATGCAAGACTAGGCGAGACTAGTTTACATAGATGTTTTTACATAAATTGCACCGCACAAATGATGCAAACATTTTTGTATAGTTCTGTTCCTAACACGGTATTTTTACTTTTGGCGTTTGACAATAAAGTACTATTTTATTAATAAAAGATTAAACAGTGTAACAACTTGCCCCAATCTTCCCTACATTAGGTTGTCCATTACCTATTTGGCGCCGTGCGCGTACGATATGCCCATCTCTATTGCCGCCGGACGGGACTAAGATCGCCACGAGGTGGCGCTGTTCTATGCAGTTTCCTTCCTAGTAATCACCCACGTGGTAGTTACCTGTAGCGCGTCTACTAAGTAAACATAAACAAGAAAGCTGTTGCCGTACGTAAATGAGGTTAATTGGTAGAAGCAAGTAATTTATTTGTAGTGGTTTGTAGTGAATAAAGCGGCGTTTTCTTTCGTTGTACATTTCTTCCGCGTGCAGCGGTGACTGAGAAAACTTCTGGCGGATACATATTCCGCCATGGGCGCATAAAGCGTTCGTCAATCCCCCACTCCGTACTGCGCACGGTGCCAATACCTACCGTAAGCGTATCTAATATCTGACGGATATAATCTAAAAAATACAAAAAACAAAAGAAGATGACGTCCTATTATTACAAACTTTATCTTGCTTTATTTTTACAATATAAATGGTGTAATTGTTGTACTACCACAAAAAATAAAGGTCTAGCAGGACTTTTGTATTCAAAATTAACAATAAAACACTTTTTAAAGTTTTGTATTAAGAAGATAATAAATAATGGGTTATAAATAAAAATAATTTTTCTTGCCACGAATTGCAAAATGCAGAAGCACCTTGTACGTATGCACTGGCAGAATAATACAAACCGAGTTTCTAATTTATTACTTAGTTAGCTTTTAAGAATTGCGCAAATAAGCATTACCCAAAGAGTTACACACTCGCGCATGCAATTAGTATGGATTGACGTTTTTACTTTATCATACGCAGTATGAAAAGTATTGTAATCGTGCCAAAAAAAAATTTTGAGATTTTAGCGGAAATATGTCTTTTTGGGTCCCCTGGACATTTTTGACCAATGTACAAAAAAATGTCTGTGTGTGTGTGTATGTGTGTGTGTACCCGTTTTTGTGGCGACGATTCCGGAGAAACTACTAAAGGTATCGGGACGAAACTTGATATTTAGAAGTTTCATAACCAAACTTAGAGCTGAAAAGCTTTCTGTTGAAAAGAGTCCAAAAGAACTGGTGGTTTACTCTTAGCATTTTTCGAAGATTTTGCAAATGAGCCGCTATTTGTGTAATGTCGTCAAAATAGTTAAATAATAAATTAAAGGAGAAGAAATTTTCTATAATTTATGTATATGACATTTTTGGGTAGAATTTATAGTTTAGCTGCATCAGCAAATTCTATTTCATCGAGATCGGTCGTACTCATGGTCGTACTGCATTAAAACTAGTAGCCAGGATATGTCAGATTTTTTGATTCTAATGACAGTAGCTAGTGTCAAACGCTAATGTTTTGAAAATACTACTGTCAATATAGGCTGCGTTCGGATATTGAACACCGTTACACTTTTTACACCCAATAACACATAAGTGTCATTTGGACGGTGTACCCGGTGTCAACGGAGTACAATATCCGAACGCAGCTTTAATCGAGATATGTGTCTAGTTCTACTAGTTTTATTTTAATACAGACATAGCCGATCTCCATCAAATAGAATCTCATGCAGCTAAACTATTAATTTTATATATAGTATGATAAAGTCATGTGCCTGGCCACATCAGATTTTTTAGTCTCGTTTTGATAATCTTACTTATTTTAGTCATGAGTAGTGACTAAATAAGTTAGTCAGGACTAATGTCACTAAAGGCCCAACACTGAAAACCCAGTGAATAGATTCGTTGTGTGGCGATTATGTAGATACTAATAGAATTCTAAATCTGAGGCTCTATTATATTGCAGCATCACCTTAATGCAATATCGAATTGAAATATATCACATTGACCACAGCATGCTGGAAATTATTAATAATAGCCGGTTCAAGTGATAAATTCTTCACTTTAACCTCGCCACTTGGCTATTATTAATAATAACCGGTAATTGTTAATAATAACCTATTTATCACTATGACCGTAACATATATATTTGGTATGAAAATAAGTAGTTCTCACATAACTCTAACATGAGTATTTCTTCAATATGATATTCTAGACTTTACCATTTACTCATCTTGAACGTTTTGTATATTGGTATAAATTGTCAATTAGGTATATAAACTAATAAAATATTACTCATCAAACAATAAAATCACTTCGCTTGAAATGAGCGATTTTAATCAACAATATGTATTTTTGGTATACTGTAAGTTGCCGTAGGTAGGCAGCCCCCGTTCACTGTTGAGATTCTTGTGGAACTTGCGATTTTGTGCCTATGGCACCACAAATTCCCGACATGGCGACATGGCAAATCCATTGCCACGTATACCTCCTCAGCTCTGTCAGTTTTCAAGATTTTTTTGTGTTATCTAGTTGTCTCGGATTACGGAAGATTGTTGTGCAAAGAGGCTTCGAAGCCTCTTTGATGCCTGTAGTTGAAAAATGATAAAAACAGGTCATTATCGTCGTGCTAAATTTAAATTTGCTCGTGTTTTCAAAGGGCAATAAAAAGTAATCGTATATACATAATTGTTCCATTAAAATAATACCTCTATATATATATATATATATATTACTTTATTTCAGCAGTTCAAAACCGCGGAGAAGTTAGCCATAAAAGATAGCCATAACTTTTTTTTTCGAATTTTGTTATGAAACATATATCAAATGATAGGGGTGTTCAAGTACTATACGCCATAGTTTTGCTCCGAAAATTCATTAAACGGTGTTGTCGGAAATTTGATTTATTACGTTACGCGTCACCTTATAAGAGCTCTTGTCATCTCAATAAAGAATTGCCCATAACTTTTTGCAACAACCCCATAGAGAAACAAGTGATACAAATTCAGAAAGCTCATACAATTTTGCATCCAACAATGGTATTGGGAAGGTGCTACCCCTAATATCACCTACCCCAATGCACCTATAATACAAGAAATTGCGCGCCGGTTCACTAAGAAGTGGTATTAATGAACATAACTCACGGTAAAATTATTGCATAACTTTCCTAAGTACGTTACATTATATGCAATTAAATGTACTATTTACCTTTGAAAGCTCGGAGTTTTGCTCGACGGCGAACAACCCTTGAATAACGATCATGTCCGTACGCGACCGTCCCCGCCGGCAATCATATGTCGGGTGGTTGTGGCAGGAAAATGTTTATAACTTTTGTAAATATTGTTGCATAACTTTCTATCATACATCAAATTGTAGGCAATTAAAAGGACTTCACACCCTTCGCCGCTCGGAGTTTTGCTCGATGGCAAACAACCGTTAAATGACGATAATGTCAGTACGCGACCGTCCCCGCCGGCAATCATATGTCGGGTGGTTGTGGCAGGAAAATGTTTATAACTTTTGCAAATATTGTTGCATAACTTTCTATCATACATCAAATTGTAGGTAATTAAAAGGACTTCCCACCCTTCGCCGCTCGGAGTTTTGCTCGACGGCGAACAACCCTTAAATGGCGATAATGCCCGTACGGAACCAGAACGACGGGCAATTACATATCAAGTGGCTGCTGCAGTGACATATGAATGTACAAACAGCGATAACTCAAGTTGCATAAGTCATGTTTTCATAAATTCGTAACAAAATATACATAAGAAACGAATCCATATAACCGCGGAGAAGTTATTGAAGTACGAGAATACGCTAATTTATTCATTAAAAAAATAAATTAAATCTATTCACAAAAATATGATTCGAAAAATTTAACTAAACTAATTATATAATATAATTAAACAGTGATAATCACATAAAAGTTAACCGTAAGTGACAGATCGGCAAAGTGTGAAAAGAACAAGAGTTCTATAGGGCTCAAAGCCGACAAAGGGACCGCTGCCTTTGCCAGGCGGCGAAAGTTGCTTTGGCGGTATGCTTCTGGCGCCGCCCGTTACCTCAACGAGACTGAAAGCCCAAACGTTATCCATAAAAGATAGCTATAACTTTTTTTTTTCGAATTTTGTTATGAAACATATATCAAATGATAGGGGTGTTCAAGTACTATACGCCAGAGTTTTGATCCGAAAATTCATTAAACGGTGTTGTCGTAAATTTGATTTATTTCGCTACGCGTCACACTTGTCATCTCAATAAAGAATTGCCTATAACTTTTTGCAACAGCCCCATAGAGAAACAAGGGATACAAATTCGGAAAGCGCATAAATTTTTGCATCCAATTATGGTATTGGGAAGGTGCTACCCCTAATATCACCTACCCCAATACACCTATAATAGAAGAAATTGGCGCGCCGGTCGACTAAGAAGTGGTATTAATGAACATAACTCACGGTAAAATTATTGCATAACTTTCCTAAGTACGTCAAATTATAGGCAATTAAATGTACTATTTACCTTTGGAAGCTCGGAGTTTTGCTCGACGGCGAACAACCCTTGAATAACGATTATGTCCGTACGCAACCGTCCCCGCCGGCAATCATATGTCGGGTGGTTGTGGCAGGAAAATGTTTATAACTTTTGTAAATATTGTTGCATAACTTTCTATCATATATCAACTTGTAGGTAATTAAAAGGGGTTCTCACCCTTCGCCGCTCGGAATTTTGCTCGACGGCGAACAACCCTTAAATGACGGAACCAGTACGACGGGCAATTATATATCAAGTGGCTGCTGCAGAAAATCAACTTTTGCAAATATTGTTGCATAACGTTCTATCATAAATCAAAGTGTAGGTAATTAAAAGTGCTTCTCATGCTTCCCCGCTCGGAGTTTTACTCCCTGGCAATCAACCCTTAGATGACGATAATGCACCCAGTTTGAAATTGCTGTATTAAAGGCAACTGGCAACTCCTTATCGCTAGCTATCGTTTGCTTTTATTGGACCTTTACTTAACTCCGACCTATAATCTGATATATGATAGAAAATTATGCAATATTATTTGCAAAAATTATAAACATTTTTCTGCAAGAAGTGACTTGCATGTGATTGCCTCTCATACTGCTTCCGTTCGGACAATATCGCTGTTACAGGGTTGTTTGCCGTGGAGTAAAACTCGAAGCGGGGAAGAATGAGAAGCACTTTAAATTACCTACAAGTTGATATATGATAGAAAGTTATGAAACAATATTTGCAAAACTTATAAACATTTTCCTGTAACAACCATCCGACGTATGTTTGCCGGCGCTGACGGTTTCGCACGGACATTATCGCCATTTAAGTGTTGTTCGCCGTCGAGCAAAACTCCGAGCGGCGAAGGGTGAAAAGCCCTTTTAATTACCTACAATTTGATATATGATAGAAAGTTATGCAACAATATTTGCTAAAGTTATAAACATTTTTCTGCAGAAGCCACTTTATATGTGATTGCCCGTCGTATTGGTTTCGTACAGAGATTAACGTCATTTAAGGGTTGTTCGCCGTCGAGCAAAACTCCGAGCGGCGAAGGGTGAGAAGCCCTTTTAATTACCTACAATTTGATATATGATAGAAAGTTATGCAACAATATTTGCTAAAGTTACGAACATTTTTCTGCAGAAGCCACTTTATATGTGATTGCCCGTCGTATTGGTTTCGTACAGACATTAACGTCATTTAAGGGTTGTTCGCCGTCGAGCAAAACTCCGAGCGGCGAAGAGTGAGAAGCCCTTTTAATTACCTACAATTTGATATATGATAGAAAGTTATGCAACAATATTTGCTAAAGTTATAAACATTTTTCTGCAGAAGCCACTTTATATGTGATTGCCCGTCGTATTGGTTTCGTACAGACATTAACGTCATTTAAGGGTTGTTCGCCGTCGAGCAAAACTCCGAGCGGCGAAGGGTGAGAAGCCCTTTTAATTACCTACAATTTGATATATGATAGAAAGTTATGCAACAATATTTGCTAAAGTTATAAACATTTTTCTGCAGAAGCCACTTTATATGTGATTGCCCGTCGTATTGGTTTCGTACAGACATTAACGTCATTTAAGGGTTGTTCGCCGTCGAGCAAAACTCCGAGCGGCGAAGGGTGTGAAGTTCTTTTAATTACCTACAATTTGATGTATGATAGAAAGTTATGCAACAATATTTACAAAAGTTATAAACATTTTCCTGACACAACCACCCGACATATGATTGCCGGCGGGGACGGTCGCGTACTGACATTATCGTCATTTAAGGGTTGTTCGCCATCGAGCAAAACTCCGAGCGGCGAAGGATGTGAAGTCCTTTTAATTGTCTACAATTTGATGTATGATAGAAAGTTATGCAACTATATTTACAAAAGTTATAAACATTTTCCTGCCACAACCACCCGACATATGATTGCCGGCGGGGACGGTTGCGTACGGACATGATCGTTATTCAAGGGTTGTTCGCCGTCGAGCAAAACTCCGAGCTTTCAAAGGTAAATAGTACATTTAATTGCCTATAATTTGACGTATTTAGGAAAGTTATGCAGTAATTTTACCGTGAGTTATGTTCATTAATACCATTTCTTAGTCGACCGCCGCGCAATTTCTTGTATTATAGGTGTATTGGGGTAGGTGATATTAGGGGTAGCACCTTCCCAATACCATTATTGGATGCAAAATTTTATGCGCTTTCCGAATTTGTACACTTGTTTCTCTATGGGGTTGTTGCAAAAAGTTATGGGCAATTCTTTATTGAGATGACAACAGCTCTTATAAGGTAACGCGTAACGAAATAAATCAAATTTCCGACAACACCGTTTAATGAATTTTCGGATCAAAACTCTGGCGTATAGTACTTGAACACCCCTATCATTTGATATATGTTTCATAACAAAATTCGAAAAAAAAAGTTATGGCTATCTTTTATGGCTAACTTCTCCGCGGTCAGTTCAAAATATTCTTCCAACGCCAACGTTAATAACCGTAACATTTATAGGTGTACATACAATACTATAAACAACGTTGAATTAACCAGCTTTGAAACCCATGATATGACCGGACCGGATCCGAGTGCGCTGTACTGCAACTCGATACCCTATTGGTAATACAGACAGAGATAGTGATTTAAGGAGCTAATTGCTATGCTAAGTGCGCGACAGTCAGGTATGCTTGGCGCCTCGAAGTCGCCAACAGACAATGAGAACTAAGACGTGACACAAAGTACTATTATATGAATGCCATGAGGCATATCTATACACCTCACCTACCTGTCTTGTGTCTGTCTGCAATAACTGGGACCAATACGTTCATTTCTGTTATGCACTTAAGTTTACCCACTATTTGCCCACTGGCGGTATTAGTTGGATGCCCATCTATTCTTTAAACTCACCGTCGAACAGACAGCGATAAAAGCAGTCAAAGGGGCAGAGATTTTTGTGAATGGCATGAATGGGTCTAACACCTGAGCACCTGAAGGGCTCTGCAGCTGATTCTATTTTGGTTTTACGATGCCCACAGACCAGTTTTTGTAGACACGGGCTTAATGTCAACAAAGGAGTGATCTAACTACCGGTCAACAATCGATAGAGTCGCCAGCTCCCCACTGTGTATGTCGTTACAATTAGCAAGGAAGATTTGAACTCTCAGTAGTTCCTCGTCAGACAAACATTTTTTCAAGGAATTTGTCTGTTCATTAATGAACGCTATTTAGTACCATAATAATGTTACTAAATGGTACTAAATGTTACTAAAATTAATTGACGATCTATAGAGAACTCAACTGAATAAACTACACTTACGAAAGAAATTAACGTATGACTGATTGAAATTTTAATTTTGAGAATATAAACGTCAAAAAATGGTAGATTTTTCCTTTTCGAAATGTTTTGTGAGAATCCAGTCTTTTAGTATCATATCTTTTCTTGATTGACGTCTATTACTTAAGAAGACAACCGACATAAATTATATTCAAAATAACAAAACAACAAAAAATAATATTTATAATATACTGTATCTGCGTTGTTAGCATTTCAAGAGTTGACAGATATGCTGTTAGGGTTGGTTGAAGTTGATGCTTCGCGTAAGAAGAGTTGAATGAAGCTAGAACTCTAACCCCATGATATCGATGAAATAATCATCGATAATAATCATCAATAAATTAAATACAAACAAATTATTACCATGTAGGTGATTACTCAAAACAACAGCAAAGGAACTGAGGTTGTTTTGATTAATCACCTTTATATAGTTATACAGATTAAAATACGTCCCACATGTCTGGAAAGTAGCAGAAGTTATCATGATACCAAAACTAGGCGAACCACCGACCGAGGCAAAATCATATCGCCCAATATCACTGTTACCAATGATATCGAAACTCTTTGAAAAGTTGCTTCTAAAGAGAATGAAACCTATCATTGAGAGAAAAGAACTAATTCCTAATCACCAATTTGGTTTTAGAGAAAAGCATTCCACTATAGATCAAGTCCATAGAATAACAGATATCATAGAGAAAGCATTAGAAGAAAAGCTTATTTGCTCAACAATCTTTCTTGATGTGACACAAGCTTTCGATAAGGTTTGGTATGACCTTTACAATACGTCGAGCTGCTAACATCCTATATATCTGATAGACTATTCAGAATAAAACAGGTCGATGAATACTCGGAACTAAAAGAAGTCAAAGCTGGGGTACCCCCAGGGTAGGGGGTACCCCAGCTAGTATTGGGACCAATTATCTATCTACTATATACAAGTGACCTTCCACAGATGGAAAATGTAACAGTCGCCAAATTCGCAGATGACACGGCTCTAATGGCAGTGGGATCACTATTGGTGAATCTACCAGGAATCTTCAACAAGCTAGTAACAAAATATATAAATGGACCAAAAAAAGGAAGACCAAGCTCAACGAACTTAAATCTGTCCATATTAACTTCACAAACAAAAGAATCGAGGACATACCTCATGTCAAGATTAACGACGCCATAGTTCCATATGCGAACACTGCAAAGTATTTGGGTATGACACTGGATACAAAACTAAGGTGGAAAGAACATGTTAAGAAGAAAAGAGTAGAGCTTGGCCTCAAATACAGAGAACTGTACTGGCTTCTGGGAAGAAACTCTCAGTTGTCAGTACAGAACAAACTACAAGTTTACAACCAAGTACTAAAACCGATTTGGTTATACGGCATCCAGCTTTGGGGCTGCGCAAAAAGCTCCAATATACAAGGAATCCAGATTTTCCAAAATAAAGTACTAAGGAATATGGTTAACGCTCCTTGGTACATACGGAATAGTGACCTGCACCGTGATCTTGGTGTCCCACAAGTCATCCAAGAGATAAAAACATTCGCCACTAAGCATGCATCTCGCCTAAGCCATCACGTCAACGTAGAGGTCCTGCAGCTACTGGACAACCAGAATCTAGTGAGAAGAACTAAACCCTTCGAACTAGTGAATCAGTGAAATGTGTAAAAAGCAGAGCACAGTGAGTGAAGTGTTAGTGCTTCTTGTTTGGGACAAAGTAAATATAGGGACAACAGTGGATAGCCTATTATAGACAAGTACCTAGTTTTAAGAATTCAGATTTAAATTGATGGTTAATCTTTTAGATTAGTTTCAATATGCTAAGCATCTTATGCTTATTAATAAAAAAAAAACCTTTATATAGTAATGGTCCAACTTTGCAATATGAACACAATATGCTAAAATCGCAGGAATATGAGCAGCTAGTAGTGTTTTTGGTAGTTTACATAACCCTACAACAGTTAATTAAAACCCAATTTACCCAAAATTATGCGTTCAACGGTTCTGGAAATACGTTTCTCTAAGCAAATAGCCTAGAAAATATAAATTAAGGCTAAAAAGCAATGTGCCAAGGAAAATAATTTGTGGCTAGGCAAAAGTCATTTGTCTTATATACTTACTTACTACATGTCGACATCCACGTAATAAAATTTTCTTAATAGAGGAATGTTTAATTAAAGTCTTATATTATTAGAGGACTACTAATACCTAGTTATTTTATTGATTCTAGCTTACTGTTTGTGTATTTGGTGTGTAGTGTGCACATATTATGTACCTACTTACATATGTGATATGAATACATGTAGTTAGCTTTTAAGGCGTACAAAGGTAATTTCGCCAGGGTGTTCGAGGTACTGACTAACCGAATATTTTATTTAAAAAATTAATAAGAGGTAAAAATTAAAAAATCTGGATTGGTCAGGCAGATGACTTTATCACACGATATATAAAATTAATAGTTTAGCTGCAAGAGATTCTATTTGATCGAAATCGTTCGTGTCTGCATTAAAATGGAACTAGTTAGCCAGTATTTGATATTTTGATTCTATTGACAGTAGGTAGGTATTGTCAAAATATCAGCGTCTGACAATACCTACCGTCATTAGGATGAAAATATCTGTCAAATCCTGACTAACTCGTTTTATATTAATGCAGCCCCAGCGGATCTCAATCACAGATCAATCACAATCACTTTGCTAATGCAGCTAAACCAACAATGTCATATACAAAATTATACAAAGTTTCCTCTACTTTAATTAATTATTTAACTATTTTGACGAAATTACAGAAATGGCGGCGCATTTGCAAAATCCTGGAAAAATGCTTAGAGTAAATATCCAGTTCCTTTGGGCCCTTTTGACCAAAAAGCTTTTCAGCTCTAAGTTTGGTCATGAAACCTCTAATTATGACGACACGCACACGCCCACACACCCACTCGCACACGCACACCCACACCCACACACACACATTTTTTTGTACCTTGGTAAAAAATGTTCAAGGGCCCAAAAGAACATATTTCCGCTAAAATCTAAACAAATTTTCTCAGCACGATTACAATACTTTATCATACTATACACAAAGTCATGAATAGAGGTCATATCACACACATGCATTATTTGGACCAAAACTGACGCAAACATTTTCAACATGATCTTTCACGTGCGCTCCATATCTGAAATTAGCAAATATAGGTTACCTACGTTATTACTATACAAAAATGTGTTTTACGAGAAAAATAATAAGAAATTAATATTTACATACTGCATTGTATAAGTGTAATTCACAAATAAAACATGATAAATAATATCTGCATGGTATTATATTTCACAGATATTACAATAGACACAGAAAATTCTAAATAAGTAAGCATGTTGTGCCCTCTATATTCCACTAGTAGCATCACAAACAGCGCAAGCTATGTGAGGATATGAAATCGCTAACGTTCCGATACTGTCGCCATCCCACGGACAAAAATTCCATACCGGACAATATGTACAATTGAAAGAGAACAATTTGTGTTTACAGTGGCCTACTAAGTTATGGAATCTAAAAGTTATTAGGCATACCTCACTATACTAAGCTATAACGGCCTTTTGTAAATTTGTTATAATCAAACTCGCTTTATATGACGGACTATTTCTTTTTCGTTAAACAGCGTGAGATCCTCCAGGAAAATGTAAATTTGACCATCATTTTATTTCGTTGGACGACCCACCGTTTTCAAGATATTGGCATTGGCAAAATAACATAACTGGGAGCGATTACAAAAAAAATACAAAATATGATCAAACGTGGTCATACGATTGCGCAAAATGGTCAAACGTCAAAATTGTGAATATTCAACCCACAATTCAACCTTACACTATGTTTCAAAGGTTACCGTCAAATCACTTAGGTTGTATTAATTAAAAATTGGTAGATTTCAAAAATTCCAAAAGCATAGCTAATAGGTATTCGATTTCGCCAAAATGTCAAACTGTAAAATGCGAATATGTATTTACTTTTACTATAGTTGCGTTCGGATATTGTACTCCGTTGACGCCGGGTACACGTACACCGTGCAAACGACACTTACGTGTTATTGGGTATAAAAAGTGTAACGGTGTACAATATCCGAATGCAGCTTATTTTAAATCGCAATTACGTGTTGCAAAGGTAACCGCCAAAAAACGATTTCAAAAATTCCAAAATATGGTCAGTCATAGCGTGGTATGATTATTAGAGGTATGCCCATACTCATGTGGAGTTGGGATAAAAATCTGCGAAAATCTTCGTTACGTTAATATCCGCTGGGCGGCGCTGCATGGTTGAAGAATAATAACGTAAACATAACTAGTACCAATCCAATTTTTGTTTATTTATGCTTATTTCTACGTACATAATGCAAATGCTTGAAAGTTTTCTTTTTATACAAGTACATTTGTCTGTTATATTTTATAAATTGTTAGTGGCATAACCCCTAATAACGTAAACATAACTAGTACCAAACCAATTTTTGCTTATTTATGCTTATTTCTGCGCACATAATGCAAATGCTTGAAAGTTTTATTTTTACACAAGTACATTTGTCTGTTATATTCTATAAATTGTTAGTGGCATAACGCCTAAGTTTGACATATGCAATGTTGGTTGTCTATATATCACCTGCGCAGTAGCGGTCGTAAATTCGTCCAAAAATTGATCATACCTTTAATGTTCATACCACGAGTCATGGGCGTCTTCGATTGCGGAAACTGGTGAAACGTCAAAATTGCGGTATGTAATTAAAACCTTGCATGGGCGGCGACTTTGGGTATCAATTATCTCGAAAATGAATGGTGGTCAAAGAACATAAAAAAATAGTCATACATGGTCAAATAGTTGGTGTAATAAATACCTGAATACTCCAATGATGAGGGGGGCAGTTTTGCAGTAGCCCTCATTTAAAAAATGCCTATAGCTAAAATATGTAACTATAATATATAGTATAACTAAAAATAAAAACAAAGGACGGCCAAACAAAATAAAAACAAATGTCAGACGGTCAAACGATGGTGTAATAAAAGCATGAAAATTTCTCCTCGATTGGACAATATCTAACTGCAGTGTAAAGGAGCTTAGAAATGTCATATTTAGTCAAATCTTTGGACACCTACAATTAACAATAACTTATTTATGATAATTGATAATGCACATTTTGCCTTCTATTACGTATTTATACAATTTTTGCTTTCCACTTTTTTTCGTGAGCAAACAGTCCGAGCGAGTTGAAATCCCAAGCGTGTCTTATTGATGTTACTAAACATATTTTGTCAAACCCTATCACATAGGTTTTGCTCAAACAATTTACATTTTTTCATCTATCCTAATGAACATGTAGATAAGACAAAGATTCTAAAATTCCAGCATAATATTCATGGTACCTATATACATAGTAGTCGGACCAGATATTTTACTATTGTTGACAATTCATTTTATTTGAACCTTCGACCAGGTCCTCTCGTGTCTCCCTCCACGTTCACTCCGTGGACACTTCGCTTCAGCAAGATGATGCCACGCCCTCTACATCTAATGAGTGTTTACAGGTTTATCACACATGATCTTGGATGGTTTTTATTAGTTTATTTGAAGTAGGTCTATATTCACAACCTAGACCAAGACGCATGCTGGCGGCAGGAATTTTGTGAAACTATAGAAATTCCAACCCCAGCAAGTTTAAATTTTTAGTGTGCGCGTCTCATCATGGCAACATGCGGAAAACGTTGTACTTACCTAACAACATTATGGTGCATAAGTTGTTCGGTATTAAAGGAAAATAAAAATAACAAAGCACAAGTAAATATTACCCATAATTTATTATCAATTTTTGTATATATTTTTTCTTATAAAATTACATTTGCTAGACTATAATATCACATTTCTGATGTGGATATTACAATCCACACATTATAAAAATCACAATTACCTAACTAGATCTTGATACATATTCCTACACTGAGGAAATATATATCTTCAACAACAAAGTAACAACATACAAAATCAAATAAACTGAAACAAAACAAAAACGTGTTCATAGTTTATAAATAAAATTAAGTTCAAACTAAGTCTCCAAGCCTGTACAACTAAAAAGTATGCAATTAAAAACAGTATAAGCTTCTTGACCATAACTTAATTACCTATAAGTAAAATATGGTTGAATAATATCAACATTTCAAACCGATTTCTATATCTTTTTAGGGGTGACCTCAGATGATGAATCTTAGATAGCTGTCCATTCATATGTATTTGCTATATACGTTTGTTCATGATCAATTATTTAAATTTATGTTATTTTTTATTACTGAAAGTCATCATCTGTCATTACTACAAACTGATCAATTACACTCCTTTTAACCCATGCAAATTAAACAAATTAATTCTAAAAGTATAAGTCATAATTAGGCACACTTTTTCAAACCATACTACTCCACACATCTCCATGATATTATCAATTTAGGCAAGAGTACTACTTATCATAAATTATAAAAAAAAAAATCATTCATTGGTATGTACTTAAGTACTCCATATTTAGTTAACTGGAATTAAATTATACATATTTTTTACTTCTATGTACCTATAAAGTAAGTACCGAATTAAAACAAAAATCAAACAGAATAAAACATGGTTTTCGCATTAGAAAAACAAACAATAAGTATGTAATTCAGTGGCATAAATTGAGAAAATAAATTAGATAATTGTTTAAGAAGGAAGGAAGGAAAGGGGTGGAAAAATGGGGGATGTAGGTGCTTTTTAAAACTTAATTTATTGTTATCATTCATTGGTATTTGGTACTAAAGTACTTACTTATTAAGTAAGTACCTGGAGTTATACATAATATAATGGGTGTTAAAAATAAAGGTAGAGGAGATTTAAAAGGTAGATCAACTTTTGAAGCTGCTGTTACAAGGAGCCAAAGATGCTACCAACTTTAGACCGACTACCAACTCCCGTTGCTGTTTCAAAGATAGTGATATCTTTAGGTTCTCTTTAACTCTTCGAATTCCAAATAGTTTGCTCTCGGACATGAGTTCCTTATCAAAAGTTGGTCTATGATTACTTTTTATCATGCACCCATAAAATAAGTACAAAATTCTTATAGGAATAGGGAATTGTTATTGAAAATGTAAAACTAAAAATTGTGTCATATATTGGCAACAAAATTGAACTAAATAGGAAAATAAAGGAAATCGGGGGTGGGGGGGGCTGGAAGAAAATGTGTTGTAATTTTTAATAAGTAATTTAAAACAATTACTGCTTAAAAATTTCAAACAGAGGAGACATTTCTAATATAAATTCGAGTCGATATTTTTTAGGAATGTGCCATCGTGGATTTGTACACGCAATGTAAGGGCGTACATGATTCGAGCAGATCCCGAGACGGCTTCTTTGTACCTTACTGATAAATTGGAACACATTGTCACGTCTTTTGTTAGCAGTGTAGAAAACTTAACAATCATAATACTTTTGGAAGTCACAGCCTACATAGGAACGTTTGCTTTTAATATAGATCATCACCCGTTTCCATATTCTTTAGCAGATTTTTCTTCTCGTCTTTGGAATTCTTCGACTTTCGCAGTTGAGGTGGCTCAAAACAGGGCTGGAACAAAATCAATCAATTAGCACATTTAATAACATTACTACTCTAAACATCAATAAACATAATAGGTACTGAACTAAAGGTAAGTAAAACAGTAAATATTTTACATCGAATAATAAATTAATTGTTAAATTTATTATACCTACAAATGAAAGTGAGTGAAATGATAATTATGCAGTAGAAAAAAATTACATTTACAGTATTACCTGTTTTTCTGATTTTACATTAACTTTCCTGTTTATTTGAAGATACAAAAAATACTAATTTGAGAATACCTTGTCCATTTCTATTGATGAATATTCAATCCAGAGTTATTTTAAAAATTTAGTATTTTTTAACAATATCTAGTAATAATAAAGGGAGAAAAAACCAATAGTAATAATAATAAACATTAGATATTAGTTATTTAACCAACAAGTATATTAAAAAGAGCGATTAATGATCGAGACTGTTTAACGCTCGGGCGCAGCGAGAGCGTTAATTGTCGAGATCATTAATCGCCGTTTAATATTCGAGTTGGTTACAACATTTTTTCGTCGATCGTATTCTTCTAGCGTCGTCTACATAGATTTTTCTTCGCCGATGTCTTTTTAGGTTATATGACAATTTATGTAATTTGACACTGACAGTTCTAGAGGCGGTATGTTTTGATTGGAAGGTTTCATTTCACATATGTTAGATTGGCCAATCAAACGACGTCTTTACGTCGTGTGATTGGCTATAACAAATCATGCATTAATAGAAATCGTGCATTAATAGAGTTGTTTAATAAACGATTTCCTATTCACTAAACTGACTCATAAATAAACGATCGACGGAAAAGTATATAATAGTACAATAAGATTTAAGGACGCCGTGAAGTCTACCAACTCATTCTTCATCTAAGAGTTACAACGAAATTTCATCAATTTTAAAGAACAAATAACTTCACGCTTTAAAAATCAGTTTGCTGAGGGGTGAATTATACTAGACCAAATAAATTTTAATATGGTCGGGAAAGTATAATCTACTTTTGTTTTGTTTATGGGGGAAATGATCACTACCATCTTTAGTTATCTGAATCTAATTGCAATAATGTTGATTGGTTACAAACTTACGAAAAAACGCACGTTGAAAATACAGTTTTATGGTGATATCTTTAAAGCTAAACAGGATATGTTTTTTATGTCTTTAACATAATTGATCCGCATAAGATGCGCAACTTCCGCCCCTATTTACACACACAAAAATACAATTCAAAAATATGATACTTTGCAATAGTTTTGTGGCTATCAAATAGTACTATTTGATAGTCACAAAACTATTGCAAAGGTCATATTATGAATTCGTATACAGTGTTTACTATACACCGTCTAAAAAGGTATCGTTTCGCCATTCGTAACTTCAGTATAATGGGTAGGTCATTCTGTGTTCAGAATATTTTTTGGCGTCATGGAGCATTATTATACTTTATTTATAAATCAAAACAAAAAAAATTATCAAAGTTTCGCCGTTCCAGAGCCATGCTAGTGTTTTAGAAGCTTAATAGTTTTTTATCATACAAGTTTTATAAAACGTGAAATGAACTAATGGGCCAAGAAATACGTATTTTGAGTCATTAAGGTGGCGTTTAAATTAGAAATGCAGTTATAATTTTCAATCGGCTATTACATATGCACGTTTAAGTTTGTGCATTAAGAATTTACGTTAGAGTGAACTTTGTACCTTTGCTAATAATAAACAAAATACCTGGCTCAATTCTGTCAAGTGTAGGTAACGAATTCTGCGAATATCGGTGTTCTTTTTGTTGATCGCAAGAAGACTACGACATAACCACCAATAATATTAAAATCCGTCACCTAGACTCCACAGAATTGAGCCGGATATTTTTTGTACTATCGGCAAAGGTTCCAAGTTCACTTTAAAGTATAATTTGAATGGAAATACCTAATCATTTCGGCGGCAGGCAGATAATAAAATTATGAAGTATATTTGGTTGCCTACACATTTCGAAGCCCATCTTAACGTTATATAAATTTAGAACCTTTGGCTAGGATATGTCAGCCCTAACCATGGTTGCCGACGGTTTTCATTATTAAACAGTGTCATAATGTGTTCATTACGAAACCAACATATAATTACCATAACTAGCACATCATCTATATAAAAATTCCAAACTCGAAATGTCATGTACATTGTACCATGTCCGCCAAATTAAAGTTGACTTGATGATTGCGCAGAACGGAACAGGACGACATTCGGCGGAAGCGAGAGGCAGTGTGCGCGCGATAGAAGCAAAAACATCGCACAGAATATTTTATTTTTTAAATATGAAATTGACCCCTTAAAATATAATAGCTAATGGTAACACATCGGGGAAGTAAGGGCTTTGATTTGGCACAAACCATCATTAAAATCGAGCAATTTGGAACCGATTTATCCATACAAATACTGGAAGAGCTGCAAGCGTTTGATCCGAACGGTTCAGAGTTCATAGATAATGTAAACCCTCCACTAAATGTCGGTACTGTTGACATTTCTGCGAACGACTTCTGAGTGGCCGGGCTGTATGTTGGAACTACAAAGTCTGTTAAATTTAACCAATTTATCTAAATTACAAAATCTATTGGCTTTTTTCTCGCTGATTAATAAATTAAAAAATTATATTGAAATTAATGAAATTTTGGGTATTGCTTTAGTACCTACATGTAAGGTGCTGCAAACAATTAACATAATGCTAAACTCCGTATAGCCCTATACTTTACAAATCTGTCGCTTTCAATCGAACACACAGAATCGACCATTAAAACAGTAAAAACATTAAAAAAGTGAATGTTTTGATATGAATACTTAAACAAGTGATGAACACTTGATATTTCTGACGTTTGACAAGTAAAAATAATCGTAATAAATTTTACGAAAAGTACTTTAAAAAGTACTTCTTGAAAAATATATCTTTTAGCTCTTCCAATAACACTTGCACCTTGGAAGATAGTTTTTAAACGTATGTAATGATTTCCAGACAATGCTTTCTTGTTGTAAAGGCTCATTACTTGTTCACATTTATGTTTAAAGTATAACAAACTACACCAGTGGAAAAAGAAATAAAACAACTATGCTTGAAATTAATAACACTACTCTTGTGACTCACTCTAGAATAAAACCTCAAAATACAGGTTCAGTTGGCAATGGAGCCAAATATAGGCCAAAATTATGTGCTTACCGTTTCGCAAACGTTCATGTTACAGCAATTTTCTATTGTTATCTCGCACTGGTCAACTGTAGGCTGTGGTCTACTGTACGTGAGAGGAGTGACATTTTTATTGACGATGATCCTCTTATTGATGCGCGGTCGTCCTCTTCTCCTCATCTTCATCAAAATAGCTACCAATCCCACCACTATCAACATAGTGACCAACATGCATATGCAAAGTATTAGGAAGGCTGGGTCGGTCAAGTATTCGGAAAAGGTCATGTGCACCCTACTTGTTTGACTTTCGGCATACTCTCCCCTTTGCATTTTCGGTCTCAGTTGAGAATCACAACTGAAATAAAAGAGCAACGCTTAGAATCATTTCCAACTATGAAAGGTAATAAATACTTACTTGCAAGTGATACTGTGATTAGTTTTCTTAGCTGCCTTAGGGTTTTCGCAATAAACATCACACATTGCCAAAATATTTAAATTCACTTCGCATCTATCCCCAATGAAACCACTTGGGCATTCACAATGCGGTTCCTTTCCGTTATGGTTGCAGGTTCCATTGTTAAAGCAGTATTTGTAGCATAAGTCATATTCGCATCTGGCGCCGGTGAATCCAGGTTTGCAGTGGCAGGTTGGGTATCCATGAGTTGTCAATTCACAGTTACCATGAACACAGTAGTTGTGGCATACTTGAATTTCGCAATTTGGCCCCTTAAAACCCCTACGGCATACGCAACCTTTCTCGGTCATCTCGCCATTGTTCAAGCATACCGTATTTATGACGTCCACCTCATCTTCGTTTACATTCAAAATGTATTCTGTGGTTGATTGGTTGTACTCGCGTATGGCCTGTTCGATGATACCACAATCTGGAGATTCCATAAAGCCTAAGTGCTTAGCAATGATACCCAATGGCCTTTCTTTGAAGCCTTTGACTCTACTTGGACGCTCCGCAAATTGCTTCCTTATTTTCCATAATGCGTTGTTATTGACGTCAGTCCAATAGATGGATTCCTCGTCAACAGCTAGACCGAACGGTTTTTGGTGAGTTTCCTCCACAATTATATCTCTTTCCTTTCCCTCCAAGCTAGAACTTTCAATTTTGAAGTAAATACCTTCACCCATGTCAGCCCAGTAGAGTCTCTTGTTTATAAAATCTATTGCTATTCCAACAGGATTCTTCAGATCACTGTCAATTAAAACCTCATGAGCGCTTCCGTCCAATTTCGCTCTGTCTATGGAAGGTTTGTCTAAATTTGAGTTAGTCCAGTATATGTACCTTCTACAACTATCAATAGCTAAATCTTGTGGCTGTTCGTCCTTAAAACTCATAAAGACACCAGATTTTTCCGGATTATTTAGCGATATATAATTTATTGCTCTGTTTTTGGGATTCGACCAATAGAGTACATCATTGAGAGGATCGATGGCCAATCCTTGTATGTCATCTTCGAGATCCTCCACGATCGGATCGTTCTTTTGTTCTTCGGACGTTAACGGTATAGAGTATATCGTGTCATTTAATTCGTTCATATCACTAACTATGAATTGATGTCTAATGTTGTCGAATGTTAAAGCTTTCAATTTGTTGAAAGATATTGTTGTTCCTACTAATGTTCCATTTGATGTTAGTAATTCTATTTGGCCCTCTATCGCTACCGCCAAGTCTGAAACAAAAGGAGGCTATTTAGACATCATCCAACATACACAAATCAAGAAAGGTGGGTTGAATATTTTTTGATTCTTTGGGAATGTGAATATTAGGTAGAAACAGTTTAATTTAAAATTTTCATTGAGTTGTCAAGAAAAAACTGCAATTTCAGCAATTATAAAAACCAAAAATTGTATTAAATATGGATAGTTGGTATACAGAATGTTCCATAAGTTTGTAACAATCCAATGTGGTTTTTTAAGGGACTACCTACTACATTTTCTATTATTCTTTAGGATTTAGGTAATTGACGTTTTCTTTTCTTATAAATATTGTCACCATGCGTCCTGGACTAATTCTGTTCCTGTACTCATTGCAGAATTGTACAGCAGTAGAGATAAAAGATAGTTTTATGCTTATCGGAAAGATTACAATTCTAAAGAAAATGTTTATCCTTGAATACAATTTTATTCTTTGGTCTTTGGACTGTTCATTACACTCACCAATTCAATTGTATTCAAAATTACAAATTTAGCTATATATAGTAATATTGCTGAATAATTCGATAAATCTGTGTTTATAGATTTGCTCTTAGGAACTCAGTATAGTGAACCCTCTAAACGTAAACATTATGCATTTGTATGGTTAAGTGTTTTGATTACATGATAAAACTATTCGTTATTAGTTGTTTTGATTTGATTTTTCGCCATGTTTGTTTGGTATTTCTAGATATACATTATACAGTGACATTTGCAATGATAAATACATGTAATAAATCAATGCTAACACAATACACATTTAGAGTATAGATAAAATCAGAAGTTATACTCTTTGTAATGTAGCTACAACAGGAGGGAAGGCGTGATATGTAAGTATTTAACTATACAATGTAGTGTAATATGTAATTATTTAAATTCAAGGGAAAATGGTTATTACGTAAACTCGTCAGTAATGTAGAGAATCAACTAAAGAAGCGAATGATAATTAATCCAGGTGAGGATAATTTTTTTTAAGTGACAAATAAAACCTATAAATTTCCACTGCCTCTGTAGCTCAAATGGGAGACTTGTCAACCGGAAATTGGAGGTTCTTGGTTGAATCCAGGCGGAGGTGTTATTTCAAAAAATTATCCTCACCTGGATTAATTAATCATTCGCTTCTTTAGTTGGTACTTATTAAAGTACATTAGTTTTATGTTTTAGTTTTTGTCTTTGTCTGGTAACCTTTCTGTATGTGTTGATCGATTCTGTTGTAATATTCATTATGTTTCTGGATGTCTTTGCTCTCTGGGTGCGTATTTTGTATCCTGTCTTGTGTAATCAATTTTTTTTTTATCAAAAATCCTAATATAAATGCTCAACGTTTTTCCAATTTAATAATTTAGCAAAGAATTCTTCTCTGCCAAATTTTACCATAATATCTAATATCTAAGTACCTATAGTCATTCGACTGTGGGGATCCGTATATTACTTTTGAAAATAAACATCAGTATCATAAAAGTATTCTTTAAGAAAAGTAACAAAACTTTTTAACAAAGCTAAGGAAATTCAATGTTGAGCCAAATATGGAACCTTCTAAAGCTGCTATTTTTACACGTAGTTCCATAATATTGGATAGTTTATCCGTATAAACAATCACGTCACTCCCTGTTTACAAACGGCTTAGTAATTATACAATATTTGACTATTGTTCCCCTATGATTTTCAGTCCGCTATGTGTGATGTGTGATAACTGATAGTTGATAGATGTCTCACAGATCAATTTAGAATTTGCCCGAAGTACATATACGACGATATTTATCGTTCCATCACAATACTTTTAGTTTAGGAAACGATTTTAAAAAATGCATAAATATGTACCTACGTAAGTAATGAAAAACCGCGGTCCGGGTCAACGGTCACACTCTGAAAACCGATACCGAATCATTCGACGCGCATCATCAATGATTAAATAGTACCTAATTGAAATTAAAAACAACAATCCCTCCGTATCATTAATATTTATTAAAAATGATAGCGCATTTTTTTACACGCTGATCAAAGATGATCTCACTTAGCTTTATTGAACAATTCAATAAATATGCATTCGAATTATCTGCAACCACAAAAAAAATAGTGCATGCGATTGCTGCTGAATTGCATATTTGTTGTTGTTACCATTGTCTATCGGTAGCCAATGTAGATAGGTATGGACGCGGTTTCTTAACGATAAAAGTTGCGAAAACTTGTTTACGAATTAAAATCGGACGATACGCTGACAAAAAAAAATCTGTTACCCACTAATCATTAACTCCTGCTTCTTGAGTAGCCTAGTCTAGCAAAACAATTCGCAATTCGACGCCGTTTGGAGCCCGTTCCAAATCGATTTCTGGAGAAGTGGTACGTGCTGCCGGTCACGTAGGCCCCAAGAACCGGACTCCTGTTGCGCCGCGCCGCGCCGGAAGAAAACGAGCTTGCAAATTTTTGCCACCTGATCCACACCAGGCGCCACATTGCAAACAATTGAACAAATTCTATTGCTACTTACGCAAGTAGATGCGTCACAATTAAATCTTACAAACTGTGCCAGCGCATAAGATTCCTCGTGTCTGTAGGTAGTAGTATTCATTTAGCTCAGTTATCTATTGTATAATCACTTCTGATTACGAATCATATTAGGTATATGTGCTAGGTTATTTTTTAACGGAAACACTGACCATACTTCCTGTACAAGTTTAATTTATTATATTCTTTTATTATATTATTATTTCTCGCAAACCTCAATCTAAAGTCATAAAATAACAACAAAATAACAATTTCGATGCAGGCATCATAATCTCTAGATTTTTTTCCAATGACGTTGCAAAGAGAAGCTAAAAAGGAACCAAAAATTATTGTCCATATACCCGGCTAAAGTAAAAATAAATGAGCCATTAGTATAAAAAAAAATGCTGATTAAATTAAAAGAACTTTACATTTCTACATTTAAACTGATAAACTTAAAAAAAGGGTGCGATTTAAGCGTGCATTATTTAAATAGATACGTGCAATAAAATAAATACTTTGAGCATTAAAATAATAAATATTGTGCATTAAATAAATATAAATATGTTACATACAAAATTACATATTGTGCGCTAGAATGGATAACTTGTGCATTAAAATAATACATATTGAGCACTAGATCTAACGCTGATCTGATTTTGACGATTCGTATGTTAATGATAGCGCCTAATTTCAATAATATACGACATAATTAATTAATTCAAACGGCTTTCCCTACATATTATGTTAAATGAAAATTCTATTGTTTTCGACTTATGACGTCATTGACACTTTTTTTAATGGCAACCCCATGTTTTTTGTACTGATATTGATAGATCTATTACTGGTTTTAATGGTAATTACTCCAAGCGAATGGCCTTACATAACAAAATTTTCGAGAAAAAGACAGTTGAAAATTAGGGTGGTATTGATAACTTATTTGTTTATTGAATACGAATAGGCGTTTTCGATTGATTTATTTGCGCTGAATACGAATGTGAGCTTGAATTTTGCATATCACGTCAGGTTATTGCGTTTTTTACGTTTCTTTTAGGGAGCCGCTCGCACCCGACTTGAAGAATCGCTGTAAATGCTTAATATTTGGGAACATACTTTTGGGATCTCTGGTAAATGTGTAAAGATTAAGGTTTACTATGAGACCATTTTGAGGTTTCTAGATCAATGGATACACCTGGTATAAATTTGTCAAAATTACCAAATCGCAATTATTACATTTTTTCCCCACTTTTTTTCGAAAATTTATTTTCCCTAATTTACATATGTTTTGTCAAAAATTTTGTTTTTTAAGACCGTAAAATGCTGCCGCTCCTCCGACAATTAAATAATCTACCAGTTTCAGTAAGAAAAAAATGATGTCGCCATGTAAAAAAAGTGATGACGTTAAAACTCAAAAAATGTGTTTTAATAATTAAAAATCGACCTCTACAAGGATGTTTTTAAAATGACTCAACGTTTCAGAGAGTTTCCCATGTTTCCATACTTTACGCGTTTATTGTATGTGCGCTACAGGTTGCAGAACTTAATGCACATTATATTCTTTCTAGGGCGCATTATAATTTTCTCATGGTACAATTTAGATTATTAAATGCGTTTATAATATTTTCAAATGCTGATTTATTAAAACGATTGGAAATATATTTTTTTAATGAACAAGTATTTTTTAAGCTGCTCATTATATTTTTATAGAGGTAACAATTGTATTGCACATTTATTTATTTAAGTGTACAAATATATTATTAAAGGGACATTCAAATATATAAATGCACAATTATTTACTCTGATGTACACTTGGACAAATACTTTTGGCATTGGTCAAAATTTTATTAAATGCTTACAATGCTATTACAATTTACGAGCGGAAAATCTTATCACCCATAAGTAAACGTAATAGATAATTGGCGTGGGTGTTTTGTTGTTTTAGACTTTATAACAGGTGGCTGGACCATGTTTACTTGATTGTAGGTGTGTATTGTGCGACTGAAAAGTTACATACGTAAGTTACGTAATCCACAAAAAAATTTCACATCAGGCTTTTGATAAAATTGAGATCAAATTGTAAAACTGTCAGTTAAGACAAAATACAAGCAGGTTATTGCTTTTTGTGTAAGGTGACACTTCACGGTCTCTCCAAAGCAGTTATCAGTAATTATATACATACTATTATTAGATACAAATGCTTTTAGTATTTTATTTAAAAACTACGATGTTATTTTGAACCGAATTCTTTACAGAACAATCTAGTTTATTCATTTTCGAAGAAGTAATGTTTACGAACTACAATTATTTCACGTTGAATCTCAATCATAATTATAGTTATAGAAACCTGTTTGCAATTTTTATTGCTCAAGGAAACTGATCTTGTCTGTACACAACGGATTATTGATATTGTTTATTAATGTAATTAAAGTTATGGTTGGCTGTAAATACCAAATTATAATTTGCCATATTTTTTGTCTTCAGTAATCTACATGGTCCGTATCTAAAACATAAGTGAATACTAAACCTTAGTCAAAACCGCTGTAGGTATTTTCAACTCTGGAAAACAAAAAATCATATGCTATATATTAAAACAATTTTTTTAAAGATATATTCATAGCAATTAATAATATTCAAAGTAGGTTAAAACTCCACAATAAAAAAAAGGAATACATAAGGAAGGAAGTGGAATTGAAAGTGATCCAGAAAGAGGACCTTGAGACTTTTTCCATTGGTAACACCCCCTTACTTCCGGATTCGCGCAATTTCCGCTTAGACCGGATAAATAAAAAATCTAACCAATTACACAATAGATAATTAGAGGTGCTATATCGAAAAACTGCAACCTTCCTAAAGGAAACGATTACACATGCGAAGAGAAAGAAGGATTTGTAAAGACGTGTTTCCCAAGTGAACCAAGGTTATGGTCAAGGATTGTATCGCAACACAACAATGTTTATCATCATGAACGATACGGATTGCCGGATTGTGACGGAAATCAGAAATAGATCTGTAGTGTCACAGGCGGAACACTAAAACAAAAATATATTGACGAGACTCATCAAGCACGTATGCACGTACTTTGAGATGAAGATATATTCAGGTGTTATCACTGAATCACGTTATCAGTCACGTATGGATTTGTAAGTGTCGGCTGGCAAAACTACAACTGCTTATCTGCTAATTCGGCGCATGATTGCGCATCGCGATCATCTAACCTATGTTAGTACTATCACAGCGATTCATTGTTTTGAATCGCGATTTGACGCTCGAATATCTTAAATCTCATGTTCTATTATATGACAGTTTGGCATCATGATTTAAGCCACGAATGTATTATATTATTGTATTATAATAATGTATTACAAAATCCATATAAAATTTTGATTTAAGGGTCACAGAACAACGATAAATTGTTAAAGTAACAGGAAATAAAATACCTCTGTGTCAATGTCAATATAAAGTTTAACGTTATATAATTAAAAAATATGTTAAACATGCTTGGAACTGTGTTTTACATACAACAGAGTACCTGTATAAGATTGTATTGTCCAGTTCAACAGTTCAGTAGAACAATACCATAGTACTGTACACAATACGATACGTCGTATGATTTTAGTCTTTAATGCTGTATCACATTTTTTTGTCCGCCGATTAAATATCAATTGTGCCTCAATAATTGAATCACTTAGTTCGAAAACAGTACAAGTCCAAAGTAAATTCTATGGACATGTACTGTTTTCGAACTCAGCGATTGAATTAAAATAATAGCTTTTACAGATTTTGTTTATGGCACCATCTCTGTAACCACCGAGATGTTTTCCAAAAATTTCATTTAGGGTATCAAAATGGAGCGTACATGACGCATTTATTTCGGTAAGGGCTCACGCACATATAGGGAACATGATTAAACAAAATACGTTTGGGAAAACAGAGTGAAAGTCATATACAAAACCTATGAGTAGGAGAGTAAGACAAAGTGATTTTGATTTGTCTAAACGTGTTATGTCTCATCATGTATTATATATGAAAATTAGGACGCGTAAGACAATCCAAGTCAGGATGAATTTGTGGAAAAATAACCTCCACCAGGATTTGAACCAGGAACCTACCAATTAGTAGGTCTAACAAGCTGAACTACCGAGACCTGTAAAAATTTATTGGCGAATTTGTTAGTTGGATAGATGACAAAATTCAAAAACATGCCCGTCGTGAAGGTGGCATCTATTGGGGATAGATGGAACTGTGGTGAATAGCGATCGCTAATGTTATCACTGTTAACAGCAGAATATTGAATAAATTTAAAGAAAGCATTTTGGACGTCAACAAATTAGAAAATTCTACTCTAAAAATCTAGTTTCTAATTTGTGAGATGCATGTTAAAACTACTCCCTTTTTTCTACATTCTGCTGTTAATAGGGATAACAATCCATTCCTATTCACAGAATTTCCATCTACCCCAATAGGTGTCACTACGGCATTATCTATGCTCGAATTTCGGCATTTTTCCTTGAAGATACAAATTCGCCTATCAATTTCCACTGACCTCGGTAGCTCGACTGGTCAGAACTCCCGACTAGTAATTGAGCGGTTTCTGGTTCAATTGGTTCAAATCCATTTGCATCCTAAAATTGAGCCTTTAAGATGTACCCAGACCTGCCAGTTTCGCATCGTATCGATATGTTCTACTAAAATTAGAATCTGTATAATTCTGAATCTTTTGGGTATCTGGGCTGAGATCCAGAAATTCTATCCTACACAGAAGATACAGCGTTGGCCAGAAGTCGTTTAGTATGTTGTTTAAAAATGTTCTTACACTGGTGTCCTTATTTTATTTTTATATTGCTTGGCAGCAGTGCCGACAATATCGGCATCCATTTTCAAAGCCATTAAAAAACAATGGTTCATTTCATTCCACAGCAACAATAATTGATTATTATTACTACTACTCTATTAATTCCAAAGAGCATGCGATCGTCGTTACGTGAGTGTTCGAAACATGATTCTAGAACCGAAAGTAATACGGAATAGAAAGCACAATGGCGACGGTTGATGCGTTTATTTTCATACAATACTATCAAGTCAGATGTTATCATTAAAATTCATGTCAAAAATTAGCCGATTAGCATGTAATACTAAGAACGCAAAAACATCTATTTTGCGCGTTAATATTAGAATTTATTCGAAAAGAATCTATTAGATATCTACCTATCACAATGAGTGTTTCGCATTTTTCATGTCCTAATAAATAACATTTATGTACCTACCACATACAATTTAATGATAAAACTAAATATGTGTAGAAATATAAACAAGAAAATGACAGGACACATTAATGTCTAATAAGTAATAACAATAAGCCATAGGTTTAATATGACATCTATATTTTGACAAACTATCAAGTAATATTGCTCTAATGTTATAATCATAATTGATTTATTGCGTGATTGTATGACATCTACTTACAGTCTTTCAGTATTAGTGAAAAGTGATACTTAATTTGATGAAAATGGGCACTTAATAGTCAATATGGGCCCATACGACGTATGGCATACGTTCCACATTGTGCGGCATGTCCCTCATTTTAGTAGCTTGTTAAAATAGGTAAAAGGTTTAACTCTGTACTACAAAAGAGTCATAAAAATATTTTTGTAATTTATTGGCTGTTATCTTATTTTTATTTTATTTTATTGTAAAGCACTATATTACTCATTTTGTCAAAAATTTTGGCGCTAAGGAAGTTTTACGGCATTAAAAGTACCTTGTATTTTGAGTAAAGATTAAAACTAAATAAAATAAAAACAAACTTAAAAGTGGCTTTTTTTATATTTATATTTATATCAACTCGCTCGTTGAACTTTCCTCTAGAGTCGTCTTAGAGTCGGTATTACACAAACTTTGATCCTATATTTTACAGTTTGAAATAATCTATTAGTTCATTTTTAATAACAAATTTCGGACTCCTGTTCGATTAATATGGCCCCTCTAACTTATTTTAAACTCCATCTTAATTTTGTTATGCTTAATATCATTTTTGTATGATTGGATGGTTATAATAACGCCAGAAATACATGGTTATTATGTAATTAAGCACAGAGGTCCCAAAACACACTTTCCCATAGTTGTGAAGGTGCGGATGCAGTTTCTCTGTGTTGTGCTAATGTTATTGTAAACCATACAGGTTGTGCCGAATATAGTGGGCTGATTATACATAGGCGAATTCTAGAGTTAAAGAGAATCGATGATAAAATACTTTTACAAAATAAGTTCATTTTCTTCAGTGACTTTTAATACAATGTAGTCACCCCACCATTTTGATACAGCCTGTATAGTACCTACAATATGAGTAAACTGTACGCAACATTCGTAACCATAGTTACAGCTGCAGATTATTCTAACAGCAATTTCTAAACTGTCTGTTTCGGAGAGTTTTAAGAAAGAAAATTTTAAACTTGTTTGCTTATTTATTTATTTCGGTTGAGTTAATAGCGCAAGCAAAAAAATATTTATATGATTTATTTTCTTCAAGCTGCATTTTGTTCTAAAACGAAAAATTAATAGGAATATATAGTTGTTTATTATAGTAGGTGTATCGATAATTTTTTGTGTTCTGACTCGTTCATGATTTGCGACTTATTTATTTTTATTTACTTATTAATTACTTATTAATAATATTATTATACATTGTAAATTGAAAATATTGCTGTTGAAATAACAAATTAAATATATATCTAAAGATAACTTATAACCTTATTGGATGATATATTGGCCATATTGGCATATCCAATATTTATAAATAAATAATGTTTATTAAACATAATAATTAATGAGAGATACACTGGCATTCTCTTATGAACGAAACCGCGTAAATAAAGCTGCATTATTAATTTAACAATATTTACAATCTACATTATCGTATATCAAAAATGAAAGGAGCGATTTTATACCCTTGGCTATTATTATTTGAACCTGAGATTTGACAAGATCACACCTTTACGTAATACGTCAGAATAACATCGTTCAAGAATTTTAATTTATCGCAAGAAAGTTGTGACGTTGATAATGCGTAGAGTGACGTTGAAGACATTCGGACATACATATGAATAGAGGCATACAAATAAGATTTAACACGTTACAGAAGTGTACGTATGACGTTCTACAAAATAACCAAATAATGCTGGAAATGTATAGATATAAGAACTTTTATATTTCGCGCGGACTCTAGTTTGCAAATAACTGTTTACTGTGGATATCACTAGATAAAATTATATAATCCATAGTACCTATGCACGTATAGTAATAAAGTAGTATTGAGAAATACAAACGTTTGAAAATAACTCACTGATAAGTAAATGTTATTACATATTTATATAACTCTATTATAAAATTATATTACAATAAGCATTAGCGGCAAATTTAAAAAATATATTTATATTAGTTGTTATTGAATCGCATTGAATTATAATAGAACACATTGTGCGCTCAATAATAATTCTTGTATAAAACCGACGCAAGATATATTATTTAGGTTCAGATTTGAGAATTAAATTTTACTAGAAATTGCGGAGACCACGCGGTGGTGGAGTACGTGACAACTCGAGCCTTGTGAATGGCAGCGCGAAAATAGCCTGGCAGGAACTTTCACAGGAAAAATCGTTTTTCTGACTTACCCCATTCTTGATTTTCATTACTAGCTGTACACCCACACAATATTAAACAAATAGCGGCGAGATAGGGCCACATTTTCGCCATAAATTATTTAGAAATGTTCTAAAACGAACACACGCTCAGGATATTATACAACAGGCCGCATACGTGCGCGCGCTCGAGCACCGAATGCTTGCCTGACATCGTGAATCCACTTTTCTATAGATACCTTTTCTTGCTGACTCACTCCCTCTTCAACAGTTTCGTATTTGGCATCTCTCTTCTAAAAATCCATGAGGGTATCCCAAGTTTAACTCCATTCATAGTTCAAAATAATAGTAAGAGTAACATTCAAATTAACAACCCCGTTAACAACGACCTCTATCCTCTGTAGGTTATACTACAAATTAACCCAATAATAACCAATAACTGCAATAATAACATTTATAATAGTTATAGAACAAATCGAAAGTTTAGATTAGAAGCCATTTAATCTAAAATATGCGACTTAGTTACAGGGTTATTATATTGTTAAATTATTATAAATTAATTAAATTACTTGTTAAATTAAACTTCATGCACCTAAAGAATAATTTGAATATCTGATCGCACCCGTCTATTTGGCAAGCATGCGCGTCGAAGTGATGTAGACTGTCACCTAATGTTTTGTATATTGTGCTTATGTCGGTAATTTTCTGTGATATTTGTTAATTTTCGGGTGTTTCTGTGAATGTGTTCTCATTATAGGTAGCCAAACTCGCGTCACAGGTGAGTCCGCGTTCATTTTTTCTCCTTTGATTCACGTTACAGTAGAAAATCAACGAACAACCTGTTGTTTTTATAGGTTATGTTTATTAGCGCTTAACGTCAAATTGTCGCAATATTATTTTTAAATCATTACTTCTTGTGAAATTGAAGAACTGACAAGGTTGTTATTGATGTATAACGCGGAATTGCATGCTTTTATTCTATTGTCACGGTTGTAGAGGAATAATTATTTATTGAACGTTTCTACTTTATTTAAATACATAGGTAATGGCTTACTTATAAAAAAAAACGTTTGTTTATTTGTGGTTAATGTAAAGAAAGTCAAGCATTGAGAGGTAAAAGTAGCTGCAGTACACAATAATTCGCACTATGCCAATGACTTGGTAAGAATTATGCGTCCTTAATTTTGATAAAGAATACTTCCGGCTAAGCAAAGGTCAGTACATTTTTGTATATTTGCTGCAAACCGACAAGTTTGATACGAGATACTGTCCAGAACAATTAGAATGCAATTATTTGCTTACCCGAGGCGATTGTTATAATACCCGTTTAGTTAATAACTATATTTGGTGACAGACTAAATAAATGGATCATCGTAATAGTAAAAGGTGCTTTTATCTCTTTTGTTAATACAAATTATATTCAGATTAGATATTATTGATATTATGACGATTAAATCCTTAATTAATTTTTTTTTGTGGGACGTACTAAAAACAAATCTAATCGAGGTTGTTTCGATTTTCAAAAATTTAGCAACATAATTTGAATTAGTAAATGTTTAGTACACAGAAAAAAATACGGAGTTGATTTCAACTCCCTTTCAACTCTTTTTGTGTTTCCCTCGCGTCCAGAGTGAAATCACGCAAAGTTGTTGATTCCAGAGTTAATATAAATACATTAGGAGTTTAATTAACTCCTTCCAACTCCCAACTCGGAATTGAAAAATATTCACGGAAAGTAGTTCAATTAACTCCATTTTGGATGTAAATCAACTTCGAAAGGAACTGACTTATTAAATACAAATTGTGAGTTGATTAAACTCTCAACAGTGTTGAAATAACTCTGGAGTTATTTAAAAATTTACATTTAATAAGAGTTGAATTAACTCCTTGTAGAGTTAACAATGACGTTAAATTAACACTGGCGAGAATGTGAATTAACTCTGTATGGGAGTTGGGTCAACTCCTTGTGGGATTTGAATTAAATCCGTTAGGATTAGATATTAACTATTTTATGGATTTATAATTAGCAAAGGTTTTCAAAAAAATACTGGTTCCATGATTATATTTTTTTTTATTCAAATAACATTATATTATAAAAATAAACAAAACTATAACATAAAACATATTGCCTATAGTAAATCGTATTTAAGAACTATATACAACTCATTTGGCTTATTAAACATAGTATGACATTCGTATGACAACAAATGAGATAGTTCTTCCAAGCATATTAACGTCTCATTATCTTCTATATTTGTACAAATTTGATATGCTTGCAAAAACTCATTAAACTTAACTGTTTTCCAACGGTGACACACAAAATAATATTTTTTATTACAATGAAATAAATGTTTAATTTTGTAAAATACTGGTAAATTGTTGTTGCATTTACCATGCACCAAATAAAAACCTACATGATACTTAATGCCGTTTATTGCTGCCCATTTAATAAAAGTTAGGTTATTGGGATGTGTAACATTTAAACCGAGAAACCATTCTTTATTACCAAAATCATTAATACTTTTAACAGGACCGAAAACTAAATCCTCTTGTACTTTATTATGTCATATATATGACCAATGAAGTTGATGTTTATTGCACAACGTCTTGCAAATATTTTTATAGCAACTATTTTGACCAAGGAGTCTTTTAAAAAAATTATGTTTTGCTTCATAACGTATCGCTGACATTTGATAAAGTGGTCCCATCATAGTTATAATCCTAGGATAATGCACCATCATGTGTTGTTTTGGTATCAAATCTGCTTTATATTCTGCAATAAAAGATTCATGATGTGCTTATATTAAAGTTTTTAACATATTTGTTGTCAATTGACCAGTATTCTTGTATTCTTCTAAAATTTGTTGTCCGATGGGATGTTGCTTTAAATTTTGTTCAAATGCCTACAAACAAATTTATTAAGTATAATTATCTGAAGACAAACAAAAATTTGGTTCAATAATATCACAGATAGTATGTAGGTACTTACTTGTAATAACGAAGTCTCTTTACTCGATTGAGGTTTTGGAGGCAACGACTGGCTGAGAATGATGCTTAAAGGTACATCGCTTACATCACCTGATGTGTTTGTTACAGTACTTGAAGTAGGGGGTGCTAAGGAAATAAATTTAATAACTACATTGTAATAATTAAATATATGTTTGATTGCTTACACAACGGTAAAGATTCCTCTAGAAAGTTTTCGTTCTTAAGCTTTACTTCAATAATGACGCCTCTTTGGCTACACCTAACAAAATCTAGAAGAATATCCTTAGCGATTGTTTTGGTATAGTTTTGGTATAGATCCAAACGATTGGGACAATCGTTTGGATCTATACCAAAACTCTGTCCAACTAATTAACAGAAAATGTCAGTATTACAAAAATATGCATCTAAATATTTTATTGGTTAGAATAGATTTTAATTGAACAAGCTGCAATCCTTAACCTATACATATAATACAGTAAACAGTCGGTACATATTTACCTTAGGGCCCTTTCAAAGCGTTGCGTACCATCCGTGCGGACGCGGACGGTACGCGCGTACCGCTATGTCTACAGAGATCTATGGCGGCTTTCATCCACGTTGCTCTGAAAGCTGCCATACATACATATATCCTACTAGTTATAGCTGTACGCGCGTACCGTCCGCACGGATGGTGCGCAACGCTCTGAAAGAGCCCTTACACAACTTAAAGTACATATTTAGGTTTATAATAAAATTGTTAATTACATATTACATGTAACTAACAATTATAAATTTTTTTGGTCAAGCCGTTTTGAAGTTATCAGTTTTCAAATACGTCGCTATACGTCCGGCAAGACCAATCTATCGGGTATTAAACAATTTCTACTTACTTACCGGCACTAATTATTGATTCCAAGCATAAACTTTCTGAAGGAAACTTTATCCACTTTTTACTTCCGTTGAATTTTCCTCGTATAAATAGGAACTCCATTCTCACGTGGTATAAAAACAAATGACTTTCTTCAAACTCGACACTGCACTGCTCGACACCCTATGGTAACTCCCTCCAGTCCGTTATCCACCAAGCTGGCGCCTTTTCTCGCATCACAACAATTTGCAATCCTTTACGGATTTGATTTAACACATTAACAGAGTTTAATGTAATATGGTAACGGAGTTGTAAAATGGTAACTATCGAGAGATTTATTATTTTGCTGCACAGAGTTGATTCAACAATTTCGTGACGTTAAAAGACAAATCATTCCGAAGGGAGTTATATCAACTCCGAAAAATATTTATTGCAACTCTTGATGGTGTTGTTTTTGTTAAATACGAAGAAACATTTATGATAACTCCTAACAGAGTAAAAATTTAACAATTTTCGGCGAATAATCAACTCTGTTCACTCCTTTTTAACTACGTGAACCACAACTCCGTCATATTTTTTTCTGTGTAAGTAGTTAGATTAAATACCTACGACAGCGAGCCTGGTTGTTGTTCCCTTTTCTGGTTTTCTTAAACCTATAAAAAAATTTTGCGATGTTGGTAATGAGGAATAATGTAACAATAAGTACCCTTGAAAAGATTAGAGCCAATTAAAACCTTAAGGACCAATCCATAATTAGTTAATTCATCACATATTTTGAGTTCATTGCTCTAGCTCTAGCAGATTATCCTGATTTGACACTGGGATTCGTCATAGGTTTTTTATGATTATTCTATCTATGCACATTCATTTTAAATGGACAAAAAATTAGAAACAAAACGAAATAGAGACAGAACAAACTTTAAAATTAAATTTATTATACAGCGCATAAAGTATGGCAAGAGCACATGTGAAAATCTCTGAGACGGTTTGTTACTTTAAAAAATCGTCGATTTTTTATTATTAAAAAACAAATTTTTCTGAAAAGTTTATATAATTTTACTGATTTCTGTTCGGCACGAAAACGAAAACGTTTTTTCTTACTCATTTTGGTAGATCTTTTAATTGTCTTAAACGTAACGGAAACATTTTATGGCCTTACAGAGGAAAATTTTCGAGAAAATACAGAAAATTGTAAAATATTGATAACTCTAGGAAACGTGGGTTTTGTGAATGGGGTATGAATACGCGTTTCGGGATAGAACTATTCGTCCTGAATACGAATTCGAACTCACGTACGGTTTTAAAGAAAGTGAGGTTAACCTGCCGAAAAACGCAATATGGCAATTTTTGCAAATTTATACCAGGTGAACCTATTACCCATTCATTATATTTCTTCTTTATCTGAAATTCTGAAAGTTTGATCACAATTGTTTTTGATCCATTTACAACGCAATAATCTGACGTGATAAGCAACTGGCTAGTCGGCATTCGTATTCCGCGCAAAAAAATCAATCTAAAACGCCTACCTGCTTTCCATAATGAAGAAAAGTTATCAATACTAACCCTAATTTTTAAACGTATTTTTCTCCAAAATTATCTTGTTAAGGCAATAAAATTTGTATTTTACATTTATAATTAATAATTAAGAGCTCTATCAAAATCAATAGGAAAAATATGGGGTTCTCATATAAATAGTGTCGATGACGTCAAAAGCGAAAAACAATTGAACGTCGGAAATGACCTGTTATATAAATATGTGTACTTTTAGCACTAAAAAAATCGAAGTGTCAGACATTTTGTCATGTTTCCATGCTTTGCGCGCTTACGATGATTTTATTCGCGTAATTTGATTATCGTACTGATATTAATATCTTCTTTGTGAAAGAATAAATAGGTACCCTGGAAAGTATATAAAATTTGGGGGGAATAACCGATATTTACCAACCGGTGGGTAAATATTTTTGTCCATCAGTGATACAGTATGTTCTTCTTCTTAAGTTTGCAACATCTGGATTTTTTCTCCATTTCTCAGAACATTGTATTCTATAAAAGATGGCGGCTGGGCTGAAAGAGAAAATGTAACCATCAGATCTTAAAAGGTATTATTACCGGCAGTTGAGAATTTATTCATTTGAAAGTACCTTTGTTTTCAATAATACCGAAAGTTGTTATTTGGTGAAGTTGTTTGTTATTATTAAGAAAATAAACGTAATGGCTTATTTGCCATTTAACCAAATAAACCTTTATTGTGGTTGATTGTGGATGTAAAATCCCGTTTACCAATAACGATAATAATAAGGATTTACTATTGTCTCATTTTGTTTTTTTATGGGTGCCATGTTGAATTTTGGCATTTTCCGATAGTCGTGTTTTTTCTCATTTCCGTAATGTCTAACATGTTGGCATTATTTTTTAAAACAATGGTATAATAATAAATAATCTTTTTTCTTTTTCTCTTTGTTTGTCGTGCTTATCAGGTACCCAACTGGTGCTTGGTTACAGACCGCCGGCGCCGGACTGACCAGAGTGCTTTGGATTAAAAGCATTCAGATTGTAAAAGAAGCAAGTTTATACAACAAAAAGCTTATTTTTTAAGTAAATCTTCAAATTGGTCGCCATTTTCTTGAAGGCATAAAACCGAGCCAGCTTTTCGACATGTTATGCTCTTCTAACTGTTCTTCCCGGAATAGCATTAACCGCATTTGTTATTCGATCCCGCAGTTCCTCGATATTTCTGCGAGTGTCGCGATAAATTTCGTCGTTCACAGTTCCCCATAGAAAATAGTCCAGAGGACTTAAATCAGGGGATCTAGGAGGACTTTCCACCACTCCACCTTTACCAATCCAGCGATGGAAATTGTTGATTCAAATAATTTCGTACAACTGCAAAGTTTGACTTGTGTGGGGTTTGTACGGTGTTTGCGGCAATTCCAAATTAGAGGCTACTTCCCGCGTAGAAATCCGAGGATCGTCATATGTCTAATATCCAGTAGTTGAAGCATTGCAAATTATGGTAATCTAAGGTTTACCATTTCCAAAATATCTCTTTGATCGTTTTCAACATTTCCATGAGGAATATAAGAATTGCGGGGTTTACTAAACGATCCATGGCCGGCTAAATTTCTGCCCAATGTTAGGAATTTTGTACGATTGGGCATTTCCATGAGACAATAATTAACCCTTATCATATCACGCTTTTCGTTATTGGTAAACGGCATTTTACATCCACAATCAACCACAATTAAGGTTTATTTGGTTAAATGGCAAACCCAACGCTGAGCGCGCCGTTTGATCCAACTGCATTTTGTTTACAACGTTAGCAAGCTCCAGTTAGGTACCTGAAGGTTTTTTGATTATTACCCCATTATTTTAAAAAATAATGCCAACATGTTATACATTGCGGAAATGAGAAAATGCACGACTATCGGAAAATGCCAAAATTCAACATGGCGCCCATAAGAAAAACAAAAGTTGGCCATGGTTACGCAGCCATCTTTGATGTTATTTCAAATTAGAAAATAACAGTGCATTCCTTGTTAAAAAGTAGCTGTAGAATGTTTTTGTTTCAAATGTCTAGCTACGTTTGGTTTTGAAACACAAATTAAAAACGATATCTTAACATTTCAGTTTTTTGCGGATATCTTTAAAACGAAAAATGATAGCTAAAATTTCTTTTCAGATAATTAATCAGCACAAAAATACGAAACTTTGCCAAATTTAAACATAGGCTCTATCTCCACTAATACGCGAGATCCCCATGGTGAGCCTCGAAATTGAATCACCCGGTATACAATGCAATAAAATTTTGACCGGTTTTTTAACAAAACCACTGACCCGATAGTATCAGAAATGCTGCATTTCCATACATGAAGTAACATTTCAGTCGATTGAAAATTCTATTATTGCGAATAAGGGCTTGCTTCCATTCTTTACAATATAAGTAATTTCTTTTTTAAACAAATACCTTAATTTACTACATATTATTGTAAATACGAGTCATTGAAAAAGATTACCGTTTTTTCTGCAACAGTGTGTATATTAAAAAACACCTTGAAAAGGTAGTGACGACAACAATGGTGAACTTGGGTTTTTTTATCCCATCTCCGGCAATCTTGAGAAGTAATACAGGAAGTGAATGTTGCTACATCTCTTCGTAGTATTTTTGTTTGTAATTTAGATCTTCCCAGAAATAATTAGAAATAAGTCTCCAAAATCGCAAATCGCATAAAAAAATGTTTCATAAATTTTCAGTGGTACTAATGTATATTACACGAGTGGTAATTAAAAAGAAAGCGCAACATACATTTTTGGGGGCTGTGATTTCAAATTCAAACGATTTTTTCAAATACCATTTTCCGCTAATATTGAAAAAAAAAAACGTTCTTTACTCTTATGTCAAATTCATTTATGCATTTCCTACTCGGTATGTGGTAGGTACATACATTTCAAGACCTGATTTGCTATTTTTTGTTTGATTTAGACCAGCACCTAACGTTGATAAGGAATAAAATTTTCTGAGAAATAGACACATTGCAAAATAAATCTTATATCTTATTTTTTTTTTGTGTTAGAACTATTCGATCGCCTCTAAAGATGTTGATAAGTACACGGGATGTCAAAAATAAAGGGCAAAATATTCGGAAATTCACGAAAGCTGCACAGTCAAAAAGGCTTTTTTAAAACAGTACAAGTTGTTTTTGAATCTTTCATGTTTGTAACGCGAGGGAATTAAAGACGGGCGAAACCTAATTTGGCTAAAATTACCAAATTCGGTCCTCATGAACTCTCTTCAAACACGTTACAAACCCAAGAGTTTCTTGACATTTTTAGTAAGTTTACCGCATTTTTTTTTCTTTAGTAAAGGTACGGGAAATATTTGAGACTAATTAATTATATATACATAAGATACATAAATAGTAAGTATGTAGTTTAATTACACAGGCATTATTCATGGAGTAAATTACCATAACTGGTTGTTTCAGTTCATCCGTTCGATTGAAATAGGTAAAATACGAATTGCGTTGATCTGGAGCGTTTAATTATGCCATTTGCGTCACACTGAGGATATACATATTTTGTATTTCCCCAATGCCGTTTAGTATGACTCAATTTTAATTCTAATATTTAGGTGTTCTAAATGTTCCTATCATAGAATTATAATTTTAACCTCATTAAGATATTTTGCAGATAGGTTTCAATTATCCCAAACGATTTCGTTACATTTTTAAGATTATGATGTAGTTAGGTTAAGAAATAATCCTGAACTATACTATTTATTAATGTAATTGGTGGACATTTGTATAGTAAAAACGCGAGTAACGTAAGTGCACGTCACAATTGAGCGATGACGTAGAATTGCAGTGTCCCCATGACGATTATTATGACATTTTTTAAGCCGTGCTAAACTTAAGAAAACAGATAAGCCAACACAAGTGTTGTTTATTTCATTTCCTTATTGCTATAGTCCCATTATATCTATACAGTGAAATTGATATTATAAGTACTTCAGAGAATACTGAATATTTGAGGTTATTTTAAGTCATATCGTTTGGCATACTATTTCACCAAGTCAAAGTGACACTGCTCTCAAGTCAATTTTTTAATTCAATCCTGCTCTGCAATTATGTATCATATCAACAATTTACGTACTAGTTGTTTAGATTAGATATTCATCGGCATTAAATTCACTTTATAATGAATATTACGAAGTCCATTAAAACTACTATCCAGATAAAATAATCATTCATCTAGATTATACTGATTTGTTTTAAACAATGACACTACAAAATGATTGTAATTTTTCAATAATCCCATCAAATCAGAAAACCTGTTGTTTTTGGTATGGCTATTCCAACGGCAAAAATGTCATTGGCTTACTGCTGACTACTGGTATATAATGAATGATTCATTATACTTATTTACTTTGACTACTTTTCTGTAAACATACTAATTAAAATCATTGTCCGTAAAACCGCATGCAACGATTGCTACTGACTACGCTAATTTTTTCTACTTACACCGGTGATATTACTTTAAACTGATTCTCGTTAAACACTTTTCACGGTATACAATTAGACATCTAACGTAAAGAAACAGATTTGACATTCATCTGTATTCACTGATTTTCTACACAAATGCTATAGGCGTTTGCAATACCCAGATGAAGTGGATTTAGCAAAATATGTAAAGTCGGCAAATATTGGACGAATCTTTGGCTAGGGTACAAGCATTTTTTACTTTACCAGACGTAGTATGACAAAGTGTTGTAGTCGTGCCGAAAAAAAATTGAGTGTGTGTGTGTGTGCACACACACAAAAGCTTGTTTAACGAGAATCAGTTTAAAGTAATATCACCGGTGTAAGTAGAAAAAATTAGCGTAGTCAGTAGCAATCTTAGCATGCGGTTTTACGGACAATGATTTAATTAGTATATTTACAGAAAAGTAGGAAAAGTAAATAAGTATTATGAATCATTCATTATATACCAGTAGTCAGCAGTAAGCCAATGAAATTTTTGCCGTTGGAATAGCCATACCAAAAACAACAGGTTTTCTGATTTGATGGAAGTATTGAAAGCAATTACGATGTGACCAATCTTAGAAAAAAGTTACTAAAAACGGTGTTACAATTTGTTAATTGTAACACCGAAAACAGTGTTACAATGTGTGCATTCTGAATGTACAGTAGAGAAATAGTATATTATTATACAAGTTTTATAAGACGTCAAATTGGCGCACGAGTTGTGGAATGGAACGAGTGCGCCAATACGTCTTATAAAACGAGTGTAATATACTATTTTTTCTACTTTGCGTCATCAATTTTATATAAATTTAGAAATTGTGGTTACTATATTGCGCTAAATTAGAATCTAGGGTATTTCGCGGGTACCACGTGGCAGCACTGTAGTAACTGTCAACTTCGTTAAGGATGAGATCTATGAGATAAAATCTTGACAAAATCTAATTGTGAATAAAATTACTCTACTTTAGCCTACAAGTTTGAATAAATATTCAGCGAGGTCTCAACGATGATCATAATGGAGCTTGGGGCAACACTTTTAACCCTACTGTGATAAATATATGAAACTTAACCTAAAAAGTCAACAACTTTAATAGTGGTTTCATAAGTATAATAATCAGAATAGAAGTGTTTGGCGGTGACTTTTTAGTTACTTCGAAGAACAAGAACTTTCTAAAGAATTGTTTTAACGCCTAACGTTTAATAGCGGTGTCTACCTAATTCCGCTACGTAGCCGTTGCGGCTTATATATTTACAAGCACTTATAATTGAAACCCAATTTTAATTTCGGCAAAGTAGTTTATTAGAATAAATTATACTTAGTAAAATTACATGTGATGGAGGTAATACAAATATGTTGCACACAACCAGAACTAAGACGAAGTCGAAAGCGACGGACAAAAATGAATACGAATCGAGCCGAACAGAATTCGGTCGAAAATGTTACTGAAAACTTATACGTTACATAAACTAAGAAATCCTCTACACTTTAAATGTACTATAGCTTCATACGTGTATGCTGATAAACCATTGGTTGCGCATATACAATCTCGTAGCAGTAAATAAAATCATTCATATCTACGATGTAGGTTTGATCTTCGCATAATACCTTATTAAAGTAAATGTGGTCCTTGAATTATATCTGAAAAGGGGATTTGATGTTTAGTTGAAAAGAATGATAACGATCACTTACCAGAGTCGTAAAACATCACCGAAAACGTTATGCTGGCGTATTTTGATGAACACAGCAAAACTAAGAAAGCCACAACCTTTGGCCATACTATAGCAGGCTACACGCATGTTTAAATATGTATAGAATAATGATATTTCGCAGTTTATGCGATTGCAAGCGATTAAAAAGAGGCAGTGTGTGGTTATGTATTGTACGTTTGACATTTGGCATTTGATATCAATGTGTACCAATCCTGGCAATCTTAGACAAAAATGTTACTGTTTTCGGTGTTACAATGTGTTAATTGTAACACCGAAAACAGTGTTACAATGTGTGCATTGTGAATGCAAAGTAGAAAAAGTACATTATAACATTAGTCATGGTTTGCCAACAGTCGTGTAAAAGAAAATGATTTAATTTAAATTACTTTTTCGTAATGGGCCCCATTTCCTAGGTCCTTGCCATTGTAGTACGTTTGAGATACATCGTGAAATGACTGAAATGAGCAAAACTCCACTGTTTTTGTTGTATCTACCATTCCACTAGTGGAAATATCAACATTCATAAAGACCGATCTTTAATGATTTTAACGTGGTTTTGAACCCAACCAAGAGGAAATTAAATTTTATGATCATTTTTTTCATTCATCAAGCCGCCTCAAGCCGCAAATAATGAAAAATAACGGTTTTAAAACCACATGGAACATAACTACATTATATTTTTTATGTAACATTGGCGGGGCTAGATTTCTTCAAATTCTCTATGAGTTTCCTTAGACATGATAGTTTGGCAAAGTATTTTGGGGGGGTGGGGGTGTTGGCAGAATGAAGTTTTAAAAAGTTATATCAAGTATTGCGGTACTCAATTTTATTAAGAATATTCTGGATGGAAGGATTAATTTACTTGATGCAATTTCAGTACATACACTGTTGTGCATACACTGAATTAACATAATACATTGTAAATACATTACGTTCTTATAGAGTACCGTAATTTGTACATTAACTACGCAATTATTAATTATATTATTGTAGTTAATTACATTATCATAATAATGTATGCAATTTATTTGTTTATTGGTTCGTGGAATACAATCTTAACTTGTACAATTTGGGGATATGTACATATTTGTAATAATAGACATAATATTGACAACATTGCCAAATTATCTTAATTCTGCGTTGCGGAGCATGAAACTCGGGATTCCCAATTATATAAATGATTTTGTTAATGAAGTGTCCAGGTGTTAGGTTTAATTGTCAATATATATATATATATATATATATATATATATATATATATATATATATATATATATATATATATATATATATATATATATATATAATTATCTCACCGTCGATTAACCAGCTTTCCTATATATATATATATATATATATATATATTCACCCTTTAATGGTGTACCTGGCCTTCATTCGTCTCTTGAGGCGTTGCAAGTATTTTTCTTGCGTTGTGCAATAATGCAAACAAGAATTAAAAAGTAGGTAATATTTTTTTACAGAACAAGCATGCATGATGTCATTAAAATATTAACATACCTGTTACACATTTTTCAATTTGTTCAATTTTTATTTTCATAGAACTTTAAGAAACTAATACCATTATATTACCATTATTGTTAACGCAAATGGATCTATTTAATCAACTTAAATAACCAGAGGCAGAAAATAGCCTCTGGTTAAATAGACGAGTATTTACGACTTGATTTGATCATTGAACTTCAGTATTGCGATTTTGATTGGCTACTTGGGCACGAATATGTCGATTGCTAGTGCCAAATTATCTTGATGGTATATCCAAATATCAAATGTGAATGTATTACTGTCGAAGTGTGCCGTGTTTGCTGATTAAGAATATTAATTCGAGCAGTTTTCGTACGCATTTTGCAATAACTTCACATACGCTATTTCTCTGAAATTGCCCAAGGTTAAATAAATGTGGAATCTTATTTGCCATTAAAGTATGTATGTACACAGATCAGATACAGCCTATTTCATATGGGATTATCTGACGGCCGCCAGCCCTCCGTCTTCCTCGCATAAAAAAGTATCCTTAAGAGTCTGGTTAAGTCTGGTGATCAGGCGGGACACAACCGTGTATATTTACAAAACACGTCATATTTTATTAGACCCCTATATTTAGTGGTCATTGAGTCAAAATTGGAAAAAAGTAAGTTGGGTAAAAATTTTATACCAAAGTAATATTTCTATACATATATAAAAAATCTGATGTGGCCAGGCACATAACTTTATCATACTATATATAAAATTAATAGTTTAGCTGCATGAGATTCTATTTGATCGAGATCGGTCGTGTCAGCATTCAAATAAAACTAGTAGAGAGGATTTGACAAACATTTTGATTCTATTGACAGTAGGTATTGTCAAAGCATCAGCGTATGACACAGACATTTTTTTGTACCTTGGTCAAAAATGTTCAGGGTACCCAAAAACCCAAAAGGACATATTTCCGTAAAATCTCAACATTTTTTTTCGGCACCACTACAATACGTGTACTAACTAAAAACTAGTACAAGTTTTCAAATACTCGTTTTCACAATATGTTTATATAGTGAAGGGTGAAAACATACCTCAATATATTCAATATATTAATTTCAAAATGCCAATTTAACGTGAAACATGAAAGGAGTTCGATGTTTCGTGATGTGTCATGCTCAGCTTCAAATCACTCTGAACATTCACGATTACCGTGTGTACGATGCTATAGCATCTCTACTGCTGTTTTAGACTTGAACACCAAACAAATGTCATTACCTACTATTTTTAATACACCTCTCATTTCACATTAGTTTGATATTACCAGGAACACTAAATTAAAAGTAGTCAAAAATTATTTACCCATTCAGCGTAATATATGACAGTATTTTCTTTTTCATAATTTCAAAAAAAATACCTTATTGCCACGGCTGTCAATATAGAATAAAGAAAATGAGATTAACTTTTTATTAAAAAATAGAACAAATAATTTTTATTTTATTTAACTATCAGAAATTTGCTAACCACAGTTATAGGCTTAATTTAAAAACATAACCCACAAACTTTTTAGTGTAGATATCAGTACATTTCACAGATTTACAATTGTCTAATTTACCAAAAATACAATAATTGAAACTAAAGTGACATAACATTGGATTGAAATGGTTTTTAATGCGAATATGGTCAATCTTCGCAGAGTAAGCTATTCATTTTAAAGCTATATTTAAATTTACTAATTATTATTTTAATACGAATAATTGAAACTTTATACAGCTATTTCGGCCAACCGTGTGTATGTAAATATAGTCATTTTATGGGACTTTAAGACCAATCATTCGTATTTTGTTTTCTGCACCTCTCACCTCTCTTAAACTTCATTAAAAGATTTGGGAAAGAACAAATAGAAATTCTGCAAATGATGTGGGAGTGATAAGAAATAAAATTGTAATCTAGTAAGATATTATGGTTCATCAAATTGGTGTAAGTTTTAATTAGTCTCGGAATGGAAAAAATGTTCTTTAAAAGATTACAATTATAATACTGTACGCTGCTAAGATAAATAATAATAGGTTTTTCAGTACCTAGTCGATTCAAGTGTTTTGAGATAAACTCAATTGGTTATCCGCCCAAATGGCCTACCATACTAAAATTTTAAATAATCTTAAATTTTTTAAATTTAGTAGTTGAATAGAAATCAGGTAGTTACAAAAAAATATAAAAAATATTTCCACTCAGCCCTACATTTTTCCTGTGAATTGCATGTACAAGAAGAGCGCGGGATCAGTTTACACGTACAATTTTATCTGCACCAACGATAAGATTTGTAAATTATACTGAAAGTTTCATATCAAATATTGCTTTGGTACGTGACCAATGCATCGAATTCTAATGTACGTACGTGCAGAGGCAAAGGGTAAATGAAGTTTATTTTTTATGCACAAATATGCACATTATCGATAAGGATGTCTCAGAATTACTTTTACAATAGTTATCATATTTGAATTGCGCGGCAGTTGATTTGCCAAGTAAAAGGAAAGCCTGCCACATAAACTTTTACAGAGTGTTTCGTAGATCGATGTATCATTTATATCTAAATATTTACTTGTAGAGATATGGAAACACTTTATTTTAATTATCCTTCTTGCTCAAGAAATAAGACTGTAAGCACATTAAAATTATGTTAGGTGGCTCCATTTGGTGGCACACTGTTATTTTAGGTAATCCAAATCGTGAAATATTTATTTATATGTACATTGCACTGTTCTCTGATTCATTTTGAATTTGGAACAATATCACCTAACTACATTTTGTAAACGGTTACCTCATTGGCATGTTATAACGTCGCTAAAATGTCATTAAATCACTTATTAACGACATTATTGTTTTGTGAGAAAATTTGCTTTTACGCCGCGATTTTTTAATCACAGTCATTTCATGAATAAGAAATTTTGCTTAAATATCTTCGTGGTATCGGCATTATTTATTTGAGAGGTGATAGGTCAGCACTATTACAAAATATTATCATCGACGCATCCTATCTTTTTTTTCGTACATTATTATTGAGCAAAATTAGATTGACTGTTCAAAATTTAAAATTAAATCTATACTAAATTGGAATTTATTTCAAGTAGAATATGAACTGTTTATACCGGGTGGTCGTTTTAACTTGAGACTCCTAAATATCTCGAGAAATATGCATAGTACGACAAAAGTGTCTTAAGTAAACTTGTAGGCCGCAAAGGGGGAAATTAGATGGCGATATCAGTTTCATTGCAGATGGCGCTGCAATCGGTGAAAAATGAGGTTAACTTCATTTTTTAAATGGGAATACCCAACTTTTTTTATCAAATGACGATTTTACGCAAAATAAGAACAATCGATGGAAGTTTGTGGTGTCTGCGGTAGTTAACCGCTGCCACTGCATGGGATGCGCTCGCTGTTTGGCAGTCAAAGCGACGACTGTCATGCCTACTCATGGTACAACGTAGAGTTTGCTCATGTTTACTCATGCGCATAGAGTTTGTTTACATTTACAGCGAAGATGGCGCGAAGTGTTATTATTAACCTAGTAACGTCGAAGGAATTCATTTTATTATTTTAAATTCCTGTTGGAAAGTGATTGGATTGGATATCAAAGTAATACGTGTTCATACATAATTTTTGCAAAAATTAAGAATACTGGAGTTACATCTTTGTTGGAAAGAACACGTATTACTTCGATATCTAATCACTCTTCAACAAAAATTTAAAAGAATAAAATGAATTTCTTGGACGGTACTAGGTTAATAATAATACTTCGCGCCATCTTCGCTCTAAATGTAAACAAACCCTATGCGCATGACGGGGCAACGCGCGAGATACTAAAACGAGTCTCCGTTATGCACATATCTTCCTACGTTGTACCATGAGTAGACATGACAGTCGTCGCTTTGACTGCCAGACTGCGAGCGCATCCCATGCAGTGGCAGCGGTTGTAACTACGCCACAAATCTTCCATCGTCAATAACTTTTGATAGATGCATCGTACGAAAAAAGTTTTTCAGACGAAAGATTGTTCTTATTTAGCGCAAAATCATAATTTGATGAAAAAAAGTTGGGTATTCACATTAAAAAAAAAATTAAGTTAACTTCATTTTCACCGATTGCAGCGCCATCTGCAATGAAACTGATATCGCCATTTTATTTCCCGCTTTGCGTCCTAGAAGTTTATTTAAGGCTCCCGTATCCTACGTCGAAAACGCGCCGATACACCACACAATAATAATTGTTTAAATTGTGAAACTATAGCAACTATTCGATTGAATAGGTCCTTACACAACTGCGTCCACAAAGAATTTCAATATTTATGCAAATTATACTTGCAAATTTTAGTGTTAAAAAAAAACTAAACTACAAATATAGAATTGCTTTTTGGTCTTACTGGCGTATGATTATTGTGTACTGTAATATATTATAAAAATACATTAAATGTTACTTATAACGATGGGATGTAGCTTTTAGTTAACGTAACTAGAATACCGTTCTGGGAGAGTTTTAGTCTGTTGGCATTGCAAAATAGTTCAACGGTCTGTGGATAGATGGCGCTGTTTCAAATTGAAAATATAAATACAATATAAATAATTTATTTAGATATGACCTAAAGTACACTAAAAATCGGTAATACTGAAAACAAGACGTAACATAAAGAATGCCACTTTGGATTTTTTGTGTTCGTGTTAAATAATATAAATCGTAGCTGTCGTCCTATTTGCATTTGAAGGTCGTTTAAAGTTGTTTTTTTTTTTAAATATAAGCTGTAGGAATAATAACTTAAAAATCTGTTATTGTAATCAGCGAAAAATGTCACAAAAAAATCTTTAACTTCGAATCAAACTAAATTCAGAGAAATTCATTCCTTCAAACTCAGTTAAGTGTCTACGGGTTTTTAAAAATCACAGATGAACTGTAAAATAGTTTCCGATCAAAATACTGATACTATATAGTTATACCGTCATTGTAAAGTACAGGCTATACGACAGCTAAATAATCATACGTTAAAACAAAAATCATTTTATTAGTATTTTTCTCCATTTCATTTTTGACATTCTTTTTTGCTACTGAATTTGACGTAAATAGTAAACAACACAATTTTTATTTATTTCTATATTAATGTAGATAATTATTAATCATATCGACCCATGCAACAAAGACTATCGTAACAAACTAAATGTAGTTACTATAGTCTTTGTTGCATGGATCGATATACTTTCCTACCTCAAGGTGGCAGATTTTATTACATTTAAATTGCACAAAGAATTCTCTTTTCTATATGAAAAGGTTTTACGCTAAGAATAATTTAAAACGTAAATTGCCCCTCAAGACTGCGTAATAAAATATAGAAATCTTCCAGTTGTGTCGAGCAACAAAAAACGACGAATGATACGATCTCCATTGTATGGCGTTATTTCGGAATGGGCTGCTGCGTTAAAGGTATGATTAGACGAGTCATTTTACGGAGAGCAAAGGTAACTAACTACATTATGTAATACAACACAATTTGAGTTACCGTCTAATCGTACTTAAGGATATTTAACACAGACCATCTCTGATCTAAATTTAAATCAGCCGCTAATGACATATCGTGTATTCAGACTAAAGTATACAGAGCTGCTGTCCTTGGATGGTATCGTAAAGTTCTATATGGAAATGGATCACCTTAAACAATATTTTTAGAAAATATGAAAACCAGTGAAATTGTGTACGTACCTATCAATAAATCCCTAATAAACAAATAATCGATCAATATTCATTTTGAGAGACACACTCATAAATAAATCGCTCTCGAAAAAACTGCTTACAATAACGAACATAACCCTATATTGAGAAGTAGATAACCTCTTATTGGATTGGTATTTTCCGTGGTTGTCATGGTTACGACTTACGAGAAATTGTATACGGTTAGATATTTGTGGTGGGGTGGATTCTTGCCGCAAATTAAAATATACGGGGTAGTTCTAGATTTGGTAGTTGTGTCGCCATCTACATCTAGTAAAACATTAGTCGGAAGCTCTGGAGAAAAGAGCGGCAACTCAACGTTTTGAATGGGGGATACGGGAGCCTTAAGACACTTTCGTCGTACATATTTCTCAAGATATTCAGGAGTCTCAAGTTAAAGCGACCATCCGGTATATGAATTTGTATCCCAAACACCAGCACCCAATGTATGAATTTGAAATCACAATTTACTATCGTAAACATACCTTTTTTCTTTTGTTTTTTTTTAAATTACCACTTTTATTACGAACAGTAGTAGCTATAATTGATGCTAAGTTTTTTTTTCTAGTGTAGTATTTAACAAATACGTTATGCTTTCATAGCAGGTATAGCTTTGTCATATGGAGTGGATCACATTCTGATAGCCCTCCCTCGTTGAAAAATAAAATGACAAAAAAATATACCGATCGTTTCTATTTGTGTGATGAAATTGTCTCACTTTGTTCGTCTGTAATGTAGGTACGTAATATTCTGTTGTGATAAGATTTACTTATCAATATGTATGCGCCACTTGATGGAATGTTCGAGATTTGAATTATAATTGAAGTATGCAATTCGATTATCTATTCGAGGGCAGTAACAGCAGCACACCCACAATAGTTCAAAAGTCAAGGTTACGATAAAGTTAATTTGATTATGATTTTTCTACTACTAGGTAGGTAGGTATTTACTTTCCAGATATTCATTGTTATGCTCGGTAAACACGTGGAAATGTGTTCGGGTTATTCGTTTTATAAGTAGGTTTCAAATTCAAATCGGATAAATCCTGATTTTTAAATCTGACTTACATGTCAAAACTACCGTTTTTACTGCATTTGGAATCCCCTCGACAAAATCCTTGCACGTGTGAAGCGCACCATCGAAAATTGGCCTAACTTTTGAAACTAGGTTGACACAAACTAATTCAACTAATATTTCTATGAATAAATAGCAGGGAAACGCTCTCAAACTGGTAAAACCAGGAGTGCTGATTCTTCTGCAGTCACACTCATTCGCCTTTCATCATAAATAATAAATGAAAATGTGCTTCTGAAATACAACAAACTTTGTTAACGATAAAATTACATCATGGTTTAATATTTATTTATTATACTTATTTCTTATGAGTGTAATATTTTATATGTTAGTCCGATAGTTTAAAATCGTACTTCTCTGGTTGGTTACCCACGCGGAATGCCCTGCACTGGCTGCGTAATTGGTTGCCTATATGGGAGGTACAGAAAATATATTAGTGAATTAATTATTGCTGTATTTGTGGTTTAAATTAAGTACGGACCTAAGAATTCGGACATTATCTACATATATGGTAATCTCCGGATTCTATATATCACATCACCAGTCAGTAGACTGTGGAATATATGTAATCCTCTACTGAACATTATTAGGGCTTATATTTGTAATTTACCGACCAAGTTATAAACACTTCTTAAAGGTCTAATTGTAAATATGTAGATTCTTTGTTATAGCGTTTGTAAAGTGTATGAATAAATAAATAGCAAATACACCCGAATTAATCGTTAACATTTTGCTTCCTAATTAATTTTTCGATATTGCATTGACAAAATATATAGATATTTTAAAATACGTAGCAGCTCCAATCATCAAGTTACTTAAATCTCAAATACACTAAAAAGTAGAAAAAATTAAATGTTCTCTTCATTGAATAACTTGCTCATTACCGGATGGTATTCCTGCATCCGCTTTTGCGAATTAGCTCATGTGGCAATGTCTGTTTAGTTATTAAACTCATATGACAACGTAAGCATCATTAATTGACTCGTATGGTAACGTCTGTCTCAATAATTAAGTCGTGTGGCAACGTCTACCTCATTAATAATTAACTCGCGAAGCTACCTAATTATTAAACTAACATGGCAACGGCTAATTAACTCATTAACTCATGTGGCATCGTCTGCCTCATTAATTGCCTCCTGTGGCAATCTCTGTTTAGTTAACAAATTTACATGGCAACGTCTGCATCATTAATTAACTAACATGGCAATGCCTGTCTCATTAATTATGTCATGTGGACCGTCTGTCCCTTTAGTCAACTCATGTGGCAACGTCTGTCTCAGTAATTAACTCGTGTGGCAACGTCTGTCTCTTTAATTTAGTCGTATGGCAAACTCTGCCTATTGAATAAAATCCCATGGAAACGCCTGACTCATTAATTAACTCGTGTGGCAATGGGTGTAGGTATAGTAGGTATGGTACTATTATCAGGATAATCAGAAATATCAGGATCCGCAAGCAGTTTGTCGACACAGGCATGTTTTGTTTTCAAAATTTTGATTAAAAAATCAACAAATAATATACAAATAATACTTGTCCGACGTAACCGGAATTAACCAAAAAATGAAAATATTTTTGAAAAATATCGTATCCAACAAGTCCAAAAATTTTAAAGCTATCATTTCATTTGGTGGTCCATATTTCTTATGACAGCTCGGCGTGAAAGACCCTGTATAAAAGCACGCTAGCTTTTCGTCTAGATTCTGTGTGGAGTGTGGACGACGTTTGTGATACAAAAAATATAAGTTTTTTAGATAATATTGAGGGTGGTATGACTTCCTCTTTTGTGACGTCATAAGCGTATTTTTAAATAGTTCAGGTATTGTTAATTTATGTTGCTGAAAATTCTGTCCGATATCTCTCTCAAACGACTGTTTTTATGATTCATGTTTTTACTGTATGGAGTGTCAGTTTTTTTGCGATAATAATTGATAATTTTGTTTATTTGAAAATTTCGTTAAATAGGGGAAATTTAGCTGTTTTCATGGTGATCAATTTAAATAAGAACAACAGATATTATTATTTCCATTTCTCATTCTTAACTTAATTAATTAGACGTAGTAATTGAATTAGGTATTTGCAAACCAAATACTCTTAAGACACGTTTCTGTTAAGTATTTGCAATCAGATTAAGATTAAATATAACTCTCAAACTGATAAAACATCAAGAATTCAATATATGAGTTTTTTGTGCATATCTTCAAAACTAACAAATAGGTCGATTACTTTCGATTCAGATAATTGATGAACATACGAATGCCCAACTTTGTCCGTTTTTATATTTTTGGGAATTAACCGACATGGGGCCCAAGTTTTACTTACATTTATTTTTTCCCACTCTGTATTTTCAAATGAACTTATTTCTGCGATATATAAGGACAAATTATGTTTCATTTAGTTACATTATTTATCAACTCGAGCTCTCTTTTGGAAATAATTCTTACTGTCACGAGAATGAGAACGACAAACAAATCTTAAAGTATATGGTACCTTACCTTTTCTCGTCACATCACAAATACATCTACAAAAGTGTTCTAGTTTCCTCGTTGGTACACGTTCCAGTGTTCCCCGAAGTTTGACAAGGACACAGAAAAAAATCAGATCTACCACAAGTTTGTCACCAGCATTACAAAAATACTCGACTCATTTTTTCTAACCGCTCATTATTTTGAGAAAAAAAAGCATGCAATTCCGTTTTACTTTAGTCTATTTTCCACAAAAAGTCAATAACAACCGAAGAATTTCTCTTAAATTTAGAGCGCCAATATTTCAAAAAAATCTATTATGGACTCAATCTATAAACAATTGAATGCAACGGAACGAATCCGTTTCTTGTTAAGTAACGTGCCGTCAAATAAACGCTGAAGCATGGCTGGTAGAAAGTACACCACGCAATGGTGATCGTCTGGAGGCATTTTTGTTATGTCCTAGAATGGCCATGTTTCTGCACATTGCGCGCCCGTAAACAGTGTTCTCAGTTTAAACCGCGGATTCTGCAAGTGTAACTGGTAGCCTTACCCAGAAGAGATTGGCCAACTCTGTGAAGTCATGTGGTGCTGCTTCAAGGTAAGTGTTGATCTTTTTCTACAAAATTTAATAACTTTTTCATTGCTTGTTGGGATTACAAAAATAATTCTATACATCCATATGTTATAGTGTTGAATGATTTCAATAATTTCATTTTTAATTGTATCACGTCTGGACTATTAATTCTATTATTATTAGAACAATACGCTTGGTGAAGAACCAATCCTTTTACATACTGTTTTACAGACTGTGTAGTATGTAAAATGATTTTATAGGTATTTCTTCAGTTAATCGTATGGATAATGTATATGCATTGTACATATATATTCATTTTACATCTAGCAAATTATTTAGTGCGTCGGTGTTTGTTATGTAGGTATATCAATTAGCACTTAATAAGAGCTACACGAATATACTATACTCGTATAATAACCTTTATAAAAAACACAGATTAATATTTTTATAGCCGCAATTATAAATGCGCACAATAATTACCCGACTATCATACCTTTGCATTTAAATTAATGCAAAATGAAGTTATAATATCGATTGTGTTGTTTGGGTTGCATATACGTTGTGGTTATACACCTAATACAATACTTAAAAATGGTAATATGGTTATACAACTACTAATACACATGTGGTCTACTGATGTATAAGTTTTCAGGGGTTCAGTATACTAGACATGAAATAAATCGCAAATAATTTCATTTAAATTTAAAGTATGAAGATTTGAAATCTAAACCTAAATATTGTTTTGGCTAATGGGTCTGGTCTGGTCCATATATGGCAAAATAATAATTACAACTCACTTTAAGTCAACACGAGTTTTAATAATTAGTTATTATAATAAATCAATAAATTGCGTTTAAGATTCCATTATTAATTCTGCTACATATTAAAAATAAATGCTAGTGCATGGTAATAATTTCTAATTATAATTCTTAATTCTTTAATTATGTATTCTAAAGTAACATTATGTATCGACTAAATATATCGTTATATTTGTATGCAATTCCCCCTGTTAAAATTTTGAATTGGATGTTATCTTATAATCACATTACCTTTTGTCCAACTATACTTGTTGTTATTGTGTTACACTTGTTTTTATTAATTACTAAGTAATATACTAATGGACATGTAGACCGCCTATTGGGTAGATCAGTTAATCGGTAGATCGCAGGAATCGATAGATTGTATATACCCACTGCTATGCGGTCCCAAAAAAGACTTGTAAAGTTGTTTCTATGGACTCATACATACCACCAAAAAAGGTGGCTCAATTAAAAAAAAAAGATAGTCTCTCGCAAGTAGAAAAAAAATTATAATTAGACGCGATAAATTTTTAGATTTTTATTATAGAATTTTTATTAAAGATTTTTTTATGAAGGGTGCTTTTTCTTTATAAGTTGAATAATTTGAACAATAGGTAGGGTGTGAAATGAAACCATAAAAAATATACTATACTTCTAATACTTGATACTAATTGCGTAAAATGGCTCAAAATTGAGTAATTTTAACAAATTTAGCTTATTTTCATAATCCATGCAAAGTACGACAACATATCGAATTGTTTTTTTCCCTTTTCAAGTAACAAACATATAATCTAAATAAAAATTTGAAAAAATTAAAAAATATAGACTCCTTGTAGAATTGTTGAAGGATTGTTTTCAATTGGGCTAAACTTTTTGGTGGAATACGTGGGTCCATACTGACAACTTTTTCTATTTTTTCCCTTTTAGATCTTATTTAAGATTTTTTAAAAGCCTGCCACAAAAAATAAGAACAATTGTTAGATTTTGTTCCTATCACCATTAGTTTACATGGGCTACAAAAATAACCATTAATTAAGTGCGGGAGACTCAAATGTTGTATTACAACCTATTGTTACAAATTTAAACTTGAAAAATACTTTTACCTTTACTACGAAAAAAAACACATTTATGGAGAAAAATGTTTTACTTTAGGCCTCTTGCGGGAGACCTATTTTTCTTTTGGTCAAATCACACAACATTTTAAGAAAATAATCATATTATCGAATAAGATAAAATATAACAAAGGGAGGGTTCTGTCAACTTCAACATATACAACTAGTTTGCATGTAGGATGTTCATAATATCGGATTCCTTAATTGAAAATGATTATTTTTTTATCTTTGTATTATTTCACACCAAACAATAATAACATATCTACTATTGCATAAAAATTTATGCTTTTTTTCACTTTACGTCGCTAGTATGAAAACGGCTCAGGTTTTTTTAATGTGGAGATACTATTTCTTATTATAATTCTACTAAAGACGAGACGCTTCTGTCTATAAGGCTTTTTTGTCGAAATACGCTATATGACGTTTATTTTCTCTTTATTAGTACAAGTTCTCATTATTAAAAATAAAAAGGAAACTGAACTAAAACTGCCTGTTGTATCGTCATGGATGTGAAATTATACCCATCAATTATAAAAAAAAATGCAAAATTTAAATTAATATCATGAATCCTAAGGATGCAAGCTGGTTCTCATATCATGAAATTGATAAAACCCTCTCTGGTACAACTTATCACTTATGTACCTACCCATATATTTTTTTTAAGTGCCGTTTTTAGACAAGAAACTCAATAATACAAAATCAGGGATAGTAGTGTCTTTGTGTAGGTACTAAAGTTCTGAAAGAATTCACAGATATATAGTGCATTCTATTTAAAAATGAACATACTAGGGATGTTCGATACGATACGATATTTTTAAGTACCGGTACTTTACATTCCGATACCTGATATTTTGTACCGGTAGTATAGTAAGTATCCAATACGGTACGATACGATACGTTTTTGGACGATATTGTATCGCGGTATTTGTTGCCAACAATTAGCGTTCTCTAGCGGCAAACTAATATAAGTTTATTTTACAAGTGACACTGATTACAACGAAGGAATTTGTATTTGTGTTCTTTTACAGTATCAGTAAACGTCAGGAATATCTCGACTAAAATTTAACCCAACTTTAGTGTGCAAATCTTTGAGTGCGAAAGTCATTAAATCCATTAGAAATTATGGAAAGTGTTTATTAAAACAAGTTCGGTGGAAAATGCGTTTGTAACACTGACGTTAAAATTGCGGACTTTACGACAAACTTGAAGAAGAAAAACCTTCAGCGGTGGCATCCAACATACAGATTAGAAACAATTTAACCGATTAGAAAACACTGATGGTTCTGTGGGTGGTACCATTGTGAAACATAGAGTCCCGTATGTGATAATATAGCAGTGTTTGATATTTTCTTCGGAAAAATACATTCATAATGCATTTATTTGTATAAAATATCAAAATCATAATTAAAAAGCCTGTTAATTTCTGGAAGTCACTGGTGGTACCATGGTGAATCAAGTAGTTCCTATACCATGGGTGGTACGATATTTTTCTATACTTTTAAGGCGCGAGTTGTCCGATGTTATTTTGACAGTATTAAATAGGGTATTTGACAATTATTGGAAAACCATCTTAGTGTGTTTATTCCTTCACTCTACACTGTAAATGCATTATTTTTCGTAATTGTTTCCTCAATATTTCATAAAAATCAGCGTTAAAAATTGAATCACAAAAAGTCCCGCCAAAACGATACTTTCTGTTGTGTGACGTCACCCGATAGTAGATGTCAAATCGGCCCATATGGTCTGTCAGCATCGGCATCATCGGCGTTTGGTAATTGTGTTGTATGATGTGTTGTTTTCACAATTTCTACATAAAAATGGGTTATGAATGGTGTATAAATCAACAATGCAGAAATACGTCAAGAGAAACTCCAGATAAACTATTTGTAGCTGTTCCGCAAGATTTGAAACTGCGATGAAAGTGGTTGGCTCGTAGAAATTTAAATGAAATAAATAGCGGCAACACAAGTTTTTTTTGTTGTGAAGATTACTTCGACATAAGTAAAACTGACTAGAATAAGTTATCTATCGTATTTTCGAAACAGGTATCTGATCTGACAGCTTAAGGTTAGGGCTATCCTAACCTACAAAGTTAAGCTTACATGGCACTTTAGTGCTATTAAATTCAAACGGGCGAAGCATAAGAGCGCGTTCGGATAACCCGGTATTGTACGGTGAGAGTGACGCGCAGCATAATAGGTGGACTAACGTCATACGGCGTTTATCTGCATATAAGACAGAGACAGCCGACCCAGGTTATCTGAGCCATATCTGAGCATTGCTCTCCCCATACCCTACCCTGACAAGCCGAACGCGCTCTAAGCGTACTAGCGAATGACGTCACTGGAGACTGAGCCAATTACAGAGCGTCTTCAATCACGTGATAGGACGTGAATAAAATTCAATTTTAATTTTGGTTTTTAATAGACATAAAGCATATTTTTTTTTAAAGTAATAAATAGTTTTCTTAAACTGTAATCTATTAGGATGACTATAATATATTTTTAATACAGTCAAATAGCCTATTTTTGCGGTTTTTTGTTGTACTTCAAAATGACATCTATCAGTTGGCATATATTATGAACATTCTATTGAATGTAAATGTACATGCCAACTGTGGCTGAAAATACAGTATAATGAATGATATTGTTTTTCAACATTGTGAAACATTTGTATTTCTTTTCTACAATAACAAAAAATAATAAAATTAGATGATAGACCTCGGATAATCGTTGCTGCACTTGAATTGCGGCCATATAAACTATTTTGTTACGTTTTATGTAGGAGGCACAAAAGCAGCAAATGGGACCAATGCAATAGTATATAATACATATGATAGCAAAAGATAATATAACTTAAACACCACAGATAAAGTTTCAAATATTTAATAAATACCGCACACAGATAGAAATTTTTGTTTAACTCAAATGAATATTTGTTTGACGAGAGGCAAACATATATTTATTTGCTACAAAGAATTTTTATTTGAGTCAAAATAATATTACTTTACTCCAAACAAATGGTATTTGACAAATATATTTTGGCCTCTATAGAAACAAAAATTTCTATCTGTGCATGCCTACTACATTCAGTTGGGACTTTATGTATACGTACATATGATATATGCTATTTTAAAATCTAAATACATATTTATTCTACTGTACATTATTTTATTTCAATGTGTGTATGTATCTGCCGCTACGTAAAATATTTTTTTACTCGGAATTACGTCTTGAAAATTTGTACCGGTACCGATGTACCGGTACTTTGTGCTCCGGTATGGTACAGAACCGGTACATTTGATACGATACAATACGATACGCGATACCGGTACAGCAAGGTGTATCGGAACATCCCTAGAATATACTAGCCCCATCTTCATAAAAAAACCGCATTTGCATTGTAAAAATCCCTGCATCTGCGCTGTAAATATAGAAGTATTTGACAGCCACATAGAGGCAAACATCGTAAGATTGCAAGATATAATTAAAAGCTCATTTCGGCCATCTTTGGTCATGAATAACTCGCGACGTTGACGATCTGATACTCACGATATCGATGGGAACTTTTTTACTTATTGCCCGACGAAAGTTGTAAGTAAATGTTTCATTAGGTTTGATTTTTTCGAAGTCATTAGGTATTTGACCAATTTGCTTGAGGTAATGCGTGGTTTTAAAGATTACCGACAATATACATGTTGATACAACCACATTTATATTTTATATTTATTTTTTTCCTGCTTTTGTATATCAATAAAAAGAAGTTTTGACAGAAAACAAATTAAGAATTAAATACCTCATTTGCGAAACTAGATAACTCGTGACAATCTGTCAATTGTGGACAAGAGCGATTTGTTTCTTCAGAAGCAAGATATGTGGAGAGCAAAAGAATGCGTCATTGGACGTCTGCAGATAAAAAAAAATTGAGCGTTTGACGATCGTATATATAGACATTCTAAAATTATTCTGTGAATGCATCTTGACGTGCCACAGCCAGCTGAACGGCATATGTGCCATTGGTGAAGATTAAGATACCATATTGACGGATATATAGATTAGGCTTGATAGATAAACAGTTAACACAAAGTTTGTTTTTGGACATGAATTTTCAAGGGAAATGGGACAAGGTAAATACCATCTTGTTTGACAAGTCAACCCAGACGTGTTGGTGTGATGATCATAGATATGGAATGTGGCAACGCCAAAATACATGCACGCTCGGTGTAATTAGATATATGTAGTTAGTTCTTCTATAGCAGTCGATTATCATTTTTTGTTTTGAAAATTAACAGCATACTATGTTGTTTTAGTTCGACAGAGAACAATCAAAGTGATTGAAATAAACAAACAGGTCAAGTAGCTAGAAGCTTTTGATCATTTGCGTTGTCAGTTGTGCTCTTTCCAATTTAACTGAGTTCGACAACCTGCTAATTATCGCATGTGTTTTTTTAACAGTTCGTTATTTGCGAGTAACGAAACATAATGTTTATTCTTGGAGTTATTAAGTAAATGGGGCTTGTCAACAAACATAATTGAATGCCATTCTTTGACGCCGTGAAGATTTTATATACGGCGCGGTGTAAGGTGGCATATGGCATTTGGCGAGTGTCAAATTTAAGTTGAATTTCAATAAAAAAAGTACTATAATTTGCTGTAAACTGCAAATTTGTATACTAAATGGTGGGTCATCTACTGGTTCCTTTTAAAGTGCGGATTATTTCTACATTAGCAACATTACCGCCTTGACATTTGACAATAGTATCAAACGTCCGCTGTAAATAGCAGATCGGTTTACCCTTGGGGAATGCTGGAAATTATTAAAAACATATTTCCAAAGTAACTCTGTCGATTTTGGTCGCAAAATATCTTCTTGGTTGAAGCTCATTTTTATTTTAGTGGCCATGCCAATGAAGAGAACTGCGTAGGATTTGGGATTCCGAAAATCCACATATAAGTCATAGACAAGCCGATGCATCCCATTTGACCGGCCGTTTAGTGTGTGTTTTGGGGAAGTCCATGCTTCTTTCAAAATAAAGATGGAACCAGCGTTACGGTGAACGGAGTGCGCTACAGAGACATGCAAACTGAATTTTTGTGACCGCGGTTGGACGATTTGGACTTGGACGGGCTTTGGTTCCAGCAGTATGGTACAATGTGCCACACCAGCCGTGTAACCATCGCTCTTGTTCGGTAACCGTGCTATCAGCTGTTCTGGAGATATTCGTTGGTCAGCGCGCAGCTGCGATTTGATTCTGTTTGACTGTTTTTTTTATGCGAAAATGTTATTAGTGGTGTTACTCCAACAATCCTCAGATAGTCAACGCTCTGAAGGCAAACCTCCATCAAGTTATTCGCTAAATAGAGCCACAAACAATCAACAATGTGATACAAAATTGGGCGAAGAGGATGGGCTACTACCAGATCAGCCGCCACAACCATCAACTGAATTTGTTTTCCATAAATAATCGTAATGTTGGGTGTAGTTTTAGCAGTAATTTTAAAAAGAAACCAACTGATTTTGTTTCTGTTAATGAAGATATTTTAACACTAATTTCACTCATATATACAGAACGCCGAGGCGCACAGTTATTAGCGTGTATACAGGGTGTTCCATAAGGTATAATCAACCCAAACTTATGTTTTTTTAATGGAACAACCTATATTTCGGCACAATTTTGAATTCCTCGCAAAATTTTACGACAATGAAAAATAACATTACCTACCCTAAACTTTATACTTTTTGATTTATTGGCGTTTTTATGGAAAAACAGCAGTCTAAGAAAAAATGTATAGGTATCTCAATACCTGCTTTTAATTTTATTGCGCACGCTTAGATTATCATAAAGTAAGAAGCGTTCTATTAGCGTGATTACCTACCATATCCAAATTGTGTACAGGGTGATGATAATCCGCAACAAAATATAGCAAATAGTTTTTCGTAAGAAACTTGATTTTTTTAAATGGAACACCATGTACCTATTTAATTTTTTGAATTCTACGCACAAAAATTCATTCTGCACAAAAAGGTACTGGCACACACCAGCGCTAAAATAAACAATTGAAGAGATAACAAGTCTTATTCATAAAAAAAAAGATTTTTCTGTCAATAAGTGCTTCTACACCTACATTAACCATTAAACCAGCTAAGTATTTAGTTAAATTACTGTTTTCTCGCATGATTTCATCTTTTTTTTTAAATATATCAAAACATTTGATCACATCTGCAATTTAATATTATCATTTGAAATAAAATTTTACTTATACCCTGTAGGCTATGAAAAACTGTGCTAAACAAGTTATTAAGGTATCTGTCAGTGGTGGTGATATTGTTAGGTTAGATATGGGTTAGATTTGCATAATTTTTGGAAATACGGCGAACTTTTTTCAGGAGGAACTAATTGACATGGTGTGGGTTCTTGGCAAATGCAACAAAAATGCGTTCTGCACAAAACGGTACTAGCACACACTAGTGCTAAAATAAACCGTTACAGAAATAACTTCGTAAAAATCTTCTTCGTCTAAAAGTAAAAGTCTTCTTCGTAAAAATTTACATAAAATTACTATTATAATTTTTTATTTCTTGCAAAACAATATTAAGTATTAATCTTTATGAAATAATAAATGTACAGTGGTTGATGTTGTCTTTATGAATTGCGTTATGAATTGCTTTTATTTTAAGATAAGTAAAACAACACCTGCTCTTTAACAACAACTTTATATCAGCTTTGTACCTTAATAACTTGTTTAGAACCGTTTTTCATAGCCTTCAGGGTATAAGTAAAATTTTATTTCAAATTACAATACTGAATTACAGATGTGATCAAATATTTTGCTTTATTTAAATACAAATGAAATCATGCGAGAAAACAGTAATTTAGATAAATACTTAGCTGGTTTAATGGTTAATCTAGGTGTAGAAGCACTTATTGATAGAAAAATCGATTTTTTTTATGAAAAAAAAGATGAAATGATGCGAGAAAACAGTAATTTAGGTAAATACTTAGCTGGTTTAATGGTTAATTAAGGTGTAGAAGCACTTATTGATAGAAAAATCGATTTTTCTAATGAAAAAACCAGTTGTCTCTGCAATTCTTTATTTTAGGTGTGTGCCAGTACCTTTTGTGCAGAATGATGCGTAGAATTCAAAAAATTAAATAGATACATGGTGTTCCATTTAAAAAAATCAAGTTTCTTACGAAAAACTATTTGCTATATTTTGTTGCGGATTATCATCACCCTGTACACAATTTGGATATGGTAGGTAATCACGCTAATAGAACGCTTCTTACTTTATGATAATGTAAGCATGCGCAATAAAATTAAAAACAGGTATTGAGATATACAATTTTTCTTAGACTGCTGTTTTTCCATAAAAACGCCAATAAATCAAAAAGTATAAAGTTCAGGGTAGGTAATGTTATTTTTTATTGTCGTAAAATTTTGCGAGGAATTGAAAATTGTTCCGAAATATAGGTTGTTCCGTTTAAAAAAACATAAGTTTGGGTTGATTATACCTTATGGAACACCCTGTGTACACGCTAATAATTTTAAAATGTGCGCCTCGACATTCTGTATATATGAAATACAGTTTTACAATATCTTCATTAGCATTAGCAGCGGCACAATCTTCCGAGATCGCACTGTTGAGACACCCTGTATACGGGTTAATTACGAATTTCACTACAACAACTTTGCCGGAATCAAATTTGGAAGGGAAGTGTTCCCGCAGCTATTTTAAATTTTGCAGCGTAAATGCCGTACTTGAGTTCAGCGTCCTCAAAATTTGCATGATTTTTTTTAAGTATCGTAATCTGATCGGCCATTTTGGGTCCGCTATTTTGAATTCTGCTATTTAAATGATAGATTTAGCATACTTTAAAACATCTGAATACCACGCTTGAAAGAATAATCAACATAACCAATGTTTTTCCCATCCAATCTGTTGATTGTGAAGAAGATCGTGGTTACGCCATTATTACACACAAAAATATCATGACACGAAGCTCAGCAGGTTTTTGGTCAAATTTTGTCCAAATTTTCCTGGGCTTCTGGACTCCTTTGTTGTATACCCTGCGAGGGGCGAAGCCAGTGTCGTTTTTGGACATCCTGTCTGTATAGGGCAATAACAGTTTTACAGACCCATCGTTCCTCCTAGTTTCAAGTCATCTAATTCTCTGTACTTTGATGCTTTGATGTATTTTTTATACCTTGTTTTTACATCCCTTTCATGTTTATTCAAAATAATACATGGTTAAAATAGCTTTACAATGAATTATTATTCTGTTTATGATCTGTCCGTTCATCATCTGACTATGCCCTAAAACTCGCCAAGTCATTATCGTTTTGTTTTTCAGTCATAAGTTTAAGTCTTCATAAATTCATAAAAAACATTGAAAATGCCCAAACCGCTTGGTCATCAGAAGTCGTCATGATGTTAGTGGAATAAACTGCCTCGATATTCTGGATGGATGAGACCCAAGCCGCATAAATAAAACAATGAGACACTGTCCTCTTATTTCCTGAATGGTTCCTTTTCATTGGCTCATTGGGAGTCATTAGACGCTTCAATTGCGTTAAGTGTGCATGCATCGTTATCATCGATGCGATATCCGCGACAGTCAACAGCGTCGAATGTAAGCAGACTGTCAATGGAATACAATAGCTCTTTATCCGGCTTCGTTGAATAATTGCAAGGAGATCCCCCAAGTCATTGTTCCGCTCATCTGCAGAATGCACAAACACACCAACATAAACACATTAATAGAATAGATAAAGACGTAACTTAATATAGTCCCTCCATGGAGTACCGGCTAGCTTAGTCCGACGCTCCCGTCTCCTGAAATATCCGCGTGAGGCGCATGCGACGTCGCGGGATCGCGGTCGCGTTCAAAACAAGCCTCCGTTCACCAGTTGCTAACTATACCTCCGGTCTTTGCTTTCAAAAATAGTTCCCGTTTTCACACACAAAGAAGGGGAAAGTTTGAAATCGGATTAATCCCCAAAATAAAACTAAATTTACCGTTGTCTGTGTTTGTGGTGTGCTGTTGTTACTATTTTACAAGAAACTGTATTCCTCTGCGGCATCAGCTGTTCTATTTTTTCATCTTTCAAGTTTGGAGGGCGGTCTCAGTTCTGTAAATACTCTGACTGTTGAAGCAAGTTTGAAGTTGTAAGTATAAGTGATGTTGAAGTACTTACTTTACATTTGCCAACTTGATTATTGTGAGTCAGTTACAAAATACATGAGCCAATACTGTACCTGTGTGTGTCTATTCCTGTCGTGGAATTACTTAATCTTGTATTTATTATTACATGGTGAAATACACTTTATAATACCGGCTGGTTACAGTGTGAAAATAAAATAAAAAATAACTACAAATTGTATGACATTTTTATATACCAAGTGACAATCTTTCTTGACAGTGTTGAAATCGAGTGCACATATTTGGAATTTGGAATCGTTCTGTAACCAGGTCCCTGAAACATCTTACAAATGTGTCTCTAGAAGACTCATTAACAATTGTTTTCTTAGAGACTCATCTCAGAACTCATATGGGAAGGAAAGCGAAACGGGGGATCATTAACTACTCCCTTGAAGTCCTGAATTTAATCCAAATATTTACTTCCTCTGTGTGTAGCCTAACTTAAGAGTTATATGGGACTGATTTTACCGCTTTAACAGGGAAATTAACACCTCACCACGATCTGTATTTTGCTCATGATTTAAAGAATGTCAAGAAACCAATGTCACTTAATCAAAATTACTTTTTTGAAAGGTAGCAACAAAAATGTACATATTATTGTTATAGTCAATAGCACACGCTGTATTATGATTTCTCATACGACCACGTGCTTTAAAATGACTTTAATATCATATAAAATAAACATGCCGGTTATATTGACTTACAACTGAGTAAAAAAGCTGATAATGTTTACAAGTTATTTTCAAAAGTTACTGTAACCAACGCAATTTTTTGCGTGAAATTACTTGCGAAACACCCCGGAAGTTTAGCACATTCCGCCAAGCACACCTGTAATATTGATTATATATTAATATTACAGTGTGTCCCACTATTTTGCTCGCTGAACTCTTTCACAAATAGTAAATGTCATACCCAGCATAAAGTTTCCCATGTACTTATTTATTTTCTTTAATTCTTATAAAGGTCAGCTCTAACTTTTATAGGAATGAGAAACCCAATAAGTTATGTATTTTGGTTTTCTTTATTTTGTTCATTTTGGAAATGGCTATAACGTTTTGACAATTTTAAAAAACAATTAGGTCCATATGAAAAGTTTTACTCAGAATGCCTCTTACTTTCAATAGATCATTTTTTTCGGGAATAAAAGTGGGGCACTCTGTATATGGTCGTTATAGAATGATTGTAGACTAAAAAATTAATTTAATTCTTATAAAGGTCAGCTCTAACTTTTTTAGGAATGAGAGACCCAATAAGTTATGTATTGTATTTTTCTTTATTTTGTTCATTTTGGAAATGGCTATAACGTTTTGACAATTTTAAAAAACAATTAGGTCCATATGAAAGGTTTTACTCAGAATGTCTCTTACTTTCAATAGATCATTTTTTTCGGGAAAAAAAAGTGGGGCACTCTGTATATGGTCGTTATAGAATGATTGTAGATGAAAAATAGTCCACAATTGATTTTTTTGCTTATTACCATACGTACATACTTGGAACTATATACAGGCTGCAAAGCAAGTCTTGTCCCTTATTTTAGTAATGAAATATATGAGAGAGATCTAAAATTTTGGATTCAGGTATTAGAAGTAAAATAGTTCTAAAGATTGTGTATATAGTATAGGAAGTAGAAATTTGAGGTATGTTGTGTTTCTTTGTATTGAAGGCGGCACATATATCAATTTCCGCAAATAACACACAAGTTTACGTAAGTTAAAAGAAACGCGATACACCTCATTAACATGAGATATATTACAAATTTGTAATATAGCCGTAACATTTTCTGAAGGATTGGTATATTAATTTCAAACTAATGTGAACATGACGTGATGTACAATTTTGTGGTTGACATTTCTTAAACGAAAAGTCACATTCTGAATGCATTCAAATAAGATGTAAATATTGGTGGATATTGAGGTTCCTAGATATTGTAACTATGAATTTACCGCCGAATAAATCGGGGGGGGGGGGTCGTCGTGGGGGTAGGACTCCGCACACGATGGGGAGTTATATAGAATAGGGGGCTGCAGCGCGGTACGCTGGTTCCGATACGGCTTGTTAGATAATGTTATAACTGTAAATACACATAAAAGGTTTTAGAAATGTCATCATATTATTATACCTGTTAATATAGCCAGTTTTATCCAAGGCTTATTTCTTTGTTGTATGACGTCACACAAATTCGGGGAAAAGCTAACATACAATTCTGAAGACTTTATTTGTACGTTTTGATTTCTGGAATATCCCAGAAAGTACTGATAACTGCACTGTTTCAAAATGCAAATTGTAACCCAGGTTGTTTGTGGCATCATTGGATAAGAAATTAATAATTAAACATCATTTCAAATAGAGAAGATGGCCACATAAACCAAAAGAAAGAAAAACTTATGTTGGCAAAAAATCTTACCCAATCATTTTCGAAATAAACCAAATGTTATCACTGTTATCAGGTTATGGAGAAAACTCCTATTTTAGACAGCTGACCAGGGTTGTTATAAAAACTGTTTTTTTTATTTAAAATAAAACAATATAATATGATGTTTTTTAAACGAAACAATGTTTTTAAACACTTCGCAAAAAACATGTTTCAAACATGAAAACAAAACATGTTTTACATCACCCAAAAACATGTTTTAAATAAGGAATTAAACTTGTTTTAAACATGTTTAAACCAATATAGTTTTAAACCAAATATTTGTTTTAAAACAAAGCGTCTTAAATATTTGAAACAAACTGTTTTAAACATGTTTAAAACAAAATATTTGTTTTAAAACATGTTTAAAACTATGTTTTAAAACAAAGTGTTTTTAACATTTAAAACAAACTGTTTTAAACATGTTTAAACAAAATAGTTTAAAACAAAATATTTGTTTTAAAACATTGTTTTACACATGTTTTAAAACAAAAACAAAGTGTTTTAAACATAACAACGCTGCAGCTGTTTAACTTTTATCGTAGATGTCACTCAGGACCTTTTGGCTGTGTGTTCGTGAAATGTCACTGAGGATTCCCGGCTTGTGTGCGTCGCTTAAATAGATTTTCTCTCGAACGTGACATTTTCCCGTTATTGATTTAATTTTCTGCTCTGATTATTAACATCTATAAAGAAATTCTGTTCTCATTTTTCCTCACACGATACTGCCATTTTCCCCGGTAGAATGGAATAACGGGATTTCACAAAGGATTTTTTTGTCGGTTTCACAGTCACTCACAGCGCCCGCAGTGGAAATGCAGAGAAATAAAGTCCAACAAAAGTGGCTGTTTCGCGACACATTCGGTCTGTTCTATGTTTAATATAAATTGAATTTACTTTATATGTAAATAAAAAATTTAAATTATCAAAGATTTTCACTGAGTGAATGTCAATTTTGTCTTTCATCTTTATCAGTAAACTTATAATAAACGTCTAAATATAATTTTTTAAAGTTGAAATGTCATCAGTATGATAGGATATCGATGTAATTATTTTTAGGAAACACAGAAATCATTATTGGAATAAGTCATTTGTGGTTGCAAGACATTTCATTTACACAAACATATTTATAACTGGAATTTCTTATTGCTAGAATTTCTTATGTGTGGAATTTTAGTAATTCCATTATGTGACTATTCAACAATCTTGGGTTGACATCAAACTGTAATTAAGAAATTAGTTTTGTGCCAAGCCCCCAAAAATAATTTGGTAGCTCGTTTAATCTGCTCAACCACTGTAATTACTTATAGGACCAGAAATCGTATTAACCCGATGTAGGTACGTCCATTCCCATTACAGTAAATGAAAATGCCACGCAAGTTGGCCGTACGTGTTAAGTCCCAACGGTACACACTGATAAGAACCTAGGCGAGGTGGCAAACTTGCGAAATTGCGATGTGTGCAAATGCAATCGTATCACGAATTGTTAAGCATTTACTCAAAAGATATGCTGATTACCAATTGTAATTAGCATATTTGTAGATTATAGTGTCACCGCAAAAGCTTTCTGCAGTAGCTAATATCACAACTATAGTATACTATCACATTTGTTCTATTTTCCTATAAACATCGTGTAAGCGTGGCAGTGTTGAGAGTCTGCACTCTAGACTCTAGAACATAGTTTTAGTCTTTGATCACTAGATTTGCTTCCAAGTAGGTAATGTATTTACGTAGAATAAATAAAACACAAAATTCTACTTTCGAGGATTTAGTGTTCGTAATCCATAAGAAGTTAACAACAGTTATTGAGAGCGCATTTTTCCTCTAATAATGACGGTCATCTACTAGGAGAACATCTGTCCGGGTGTGTCCGGATATGTTTTGCAAGACCGGTGGCCCCATGTAAACGATTCCGTAAAACTCCGTTTGATGTTTGACAGATGGGCGTGACACCACGATGGTACCACGTTTCGTAAATCTCAATAAAGTGCCATTATGTCGAACGCTTAAAAGAATTTTACTGGTCAAGTACGGACTTCGGTTTATCACAAACAAAATACATACTATTAAATATTAACGTTAGGCTACGATATTTATAACAGTAGATTTTAAATATGGTTTAAATTCGGTTTCCTTAAAAGAATAATTTTATTCCGTTTTATTCGATTGGTTGTGATTGACCAGTCACACACAGTCTAGGTATGAACGATGACCAACTTTTCTCAAATCACTCCTAAATCAGTTTTTATGTAAATCATTAATAGCATACATAATATACCAAAATGAAAACCTTGGTGACCATAGTTACGGCTACCACATCCTAACCGCAATTTCGAAATTTTTATAAAATTAATGCGCACAGTAGAAAATTGCTAATACCGGATTACAATCGTTTTAGATGTTTAGAAGATATCTTGATGCATTCGTTTATTATATACAGGTGTCCCACTTTTTTACCGCAAAACTTTTTTCCACCGCTAAATGTCATACCGAATAAAAAAATTCATATGTACTTATTCGTTTTCTTTATTCTTTAAAAAGTTGCAGCCCGTGGAACTTAAAAAAAACAAAAATTTTAAACGGGGTCTAACTTTTCCAGGAATTGAAAACCCAATAAGTCGACAATGAAACTTTTTACCCAGAATGACATTTATTTGTAGAAAAAATCTCTAAAAAGTTTTATGTAGATTTTTGTTTGTACTTTTTTTTATTATTTTGAATTTTTTACTTAAATGTATTTACTTTTATTGTCATTAAGGATATTATTTTTTATTTTACCTTATTTTGTCAGCATTTAAACTCCTGTAACTTTTGAAGGACTGGAAAAACAATGAGGTCCATAGGAAACGTTTTACTGGGAACGACATTTACTTTCTAAAAACAGTTTTTGCGGGGAAAGAAGTGGAGCACCCTGTGTATATAATATTACCATTATATCGTTACTATTAATAAACCTATATAATAATATACTATGTATTATCATATTGGTGAGGGCATTGATTGAGGGCTGTTACCAAAAATTGAGGTTATTGAAGAACCATTTCTTTCATATCTAGTGACCCATATAAACATTTTAAAATCTGAAATCTGATTTTAAGATGTTCTAACGTTTTGTTCCATTCCTTTAGTGCTTCAAAAAAAAAAAAAAAAAAAATTGGCAATTGACACCATCACAAACGCTAAGTATTTATCGAATATCTATCTGTTCATTATTGTCAATAAATCCTCTTTAAAAGATTTGTTTGTATGCTTATGAAGTCCGCATACTAATAGTATGCATTTCTGTCAATGCATAACAAAAGAGAGTATTTGGAAGAATTAGGAAACTTGTTGCCTCATTTTGGGTTCCTCGGTGGACTACGTACTACCTAGATTTTCCGAAATCCCCATATACATAATGTTATTTCGGCAACTGTGTCAAACCTCTAGATGAATCATTGTTGGGGACAAAATCATCCTTTTCGCATAGTATGAAGCGTTAAATTGCTACTGGCCACGGTATGGAAACCTTTGTCTGCATCGACTCATTAAAAAATTGCATTGTTGTCCATCTTTCTCTCTGAATTGCACCCAACAGCTCGACTATGTTTACAACCAGCGCACACCATCTGTTTTCTGCGAAAGATCGATAATATTCGATCATCGAATCATCGCTCTAGCTAGATAAGCTCGTGTAATCTTGTAATATAATTTATTGGCAGGGAAAGGTACGAAAGTTATGTACTATACAGCTCATACGTTAAGAGAATAAACCAGCTTCATTACAAGTTTCAGTATTTTTCTTTGTAGCTCTACGCATTATAGTGTTCACTGCAATGTTGGCCAGAAATAGAAATGGCGCTGAATATTATAATATTACCTGTGTTTCACTCAATTACATAGGTACGTCACTGGCCAGAATTACAGCGACTGACTAGACGTCATACACGTTTAAAAATAATTAATTAAGGCAGGAAGTTCGCGGCGTAGCCCAGTAGCTTACGAACATCTGCTGTGGGATTTCGTATATTTTGTATACAAAAGTATGGTGGCAGACGTGTTCAGTTGTGTATACATAGAGCGACGAGAGTTTTATTTATTGCTTCCTATTTATGAGTAATTTGGACATTAAAGTGGCACCAATGTCACAAACTGTTAGTTCTAAAGCTCTAACAGGATCTAATGTTGATCCTAATTCTTAGAATTTGTGACATACTCCGTTGGAATATGTTTGGTACATTATACAGTACACTTTCGCTAATCCGAATCCGTTTTCTGATTCGGAATTCCATTCGGACCACGGAATTGTTCGGAGTATAAGATTGCCCATTTGTAGCAAGGGCATAATACTATGAAATAAGTACGACAGTATTCAGTACCTACTTTCTGAAAACTTTTCTATTATGTATATTTTGTCAGATATGTGCGCAACCATTCGTAGTTTGTTGTAATAAAGTATCTGCATGTATTTATATTGACACAATATAATTCTTCATACAATAGAATGTTATTAATGATAATCACCACCTATGCTTGTAAATTGTGAATACTAATGAGGTAGTTATGCCTCTAGTTCTGAGTCATATTCGAGATACCATGTTTATTCAATTAAAGAACCAATGAGGTTGTGACGTCTTCTGCGTATGATTGGTCGTCATTGTAAATTCGTAGTTGGATTAATTCGATTTTGTTTTTGTCTTCGCAAACTTTAATTACTGTCGATCAAATTCCACTTGCCTGATGGTGCTTTATGACAAATTGGCGATGACAGTAATTATTTATGTATATAACAAAACTATTTAATATTATATTATATTGTTAAAAAAATATGTAAGTATTGTTCAATCAAATTAAAACCTATTGAATAAATAAACTTTTTTTTGGAAATAACAAAATCAAAGAGTGAGATTGTTAAAAATAAGAGTTACTCATAAGAATGTTAAGTTTTGGGAATACGTCTAAATTCTATTACCAATTAGAAGGACCTTGAAATTATAATGACATACATTGTTTCCTATCCAATGTATGTGCACATATCACATCGGTTTATTATTTCTTTTTGCGAAGCTATTACATAAATATTCTCACGTAAAACTAAAATTACATATTTATGGACGGTATTTGTATTTTAAATTTCATCCTCTGTAAATGACCTATGCCAAGGTAATATTCAGGAGAGTTGTGGTTAGTTATTGATATCCACAAAACTACCAAACTACATTAAACTGATCGAATTTTCATCGGTTCTAATACACTTTAACTATTCAAGAATAAAACGCAGTGGGTGTTTCGTTTACATTATAGGGTGACCAACTTTTTAATACTCCAAATCGGGACGCTGACATCCGGGGAGTGGGCCATAAATAACATATTTCCAATAACTAAAACATACCAACATACTTATCTTAGTATTGCAAGGCTTTTTGATTAGTGGGAGATAAATGAAAATAAAGTTAAAGCTAGGTTTCTAAGCTACGTCTTTGTTATTCTTTCATTTTTAAGTTTCTTTTTAGATATTTCTAAGAATACAATTGAAAAGAATGTACGGACATACCGAAATGACCAATTGAAATAAGTAGTGTAGACGCAAAGGTGGTTCATCATTTGCTCTTTATATTGTTTTAAGAAGCTTGATAAGCTAACCAATGATTCTGACATAGGTAATGATGAGAAATGTATCTGGAATATATTTTTTTCTTCCAACAGTTTCACCTCAACCGCCAGAATATTATCAATTGTCAAGACCTTGTTACTTTAAGGCAATATTTCTACTTATTAGATGCAATATGTTTATTGTATTTCACTCTCTTCGCCGCTAGAAAACTACACGAACGCACGTGATTTGTTTCAAGACCTTGTTACTTTAAGGCAATATTTCTACTTATTAGATGCAATATGTTTATTGTATTTCACTCTCTTCGCCGCTAGAAAACTACACGAACGCACGTGATTTGTTTCCAACTGATTTCCAATAAAGGTGTTTCTTTTCTGAAATTGTTGTTAAATTTTCGTTTCTTGACTATTTATCCAGATTGTAATATTTTTTAGACTAATGAAAAATATCTGTAAACATATGTGATTACAAGGTTAATTTAATTGAACATTTTTAAAGAAATTTTATGTACAATAAAGTACTGATGTTTTTCTTTGAACCGAAATATGATAATAATATTTTTATTTATTACAAATAAGCATCGATTAAAATTTAAAATTAATCAAAATCAGTTTAACTAAATTACAAATACAATACACGTTTAAACATCGTTTGAATAAGTTAATTATTATTTTTCTGAAAGTGTTGCATTTCTATGACTATAAAATGCCATTCATTCACCCAATCAGGAGGTCAAAGTAGTACGTTGTCCGTCAACAATATTTATTATAGAATTTGGTCAATCCTGACTGAAATTTCTATACAGAAGATCTGTTCTTTTACAGACTAAGCAGTCGATTCTCTAAACACAAGGGGTACCCCGTACATTCTACTCACAAAACACGTAGAAGTTCTGATGGGTTTTCTTAGGTATTAGTTCACAGAATCGTAAAAGCTATACCTACACCACATTAAAGATAAACGGTATACAATTTTCCGCCTACTGATACATTTTTGATATTTTTGATCGTTTTTGAAAAAGTTTCTGAATCTGACATATAATTGCCTGATTTTGCGATTTTTTTGTACGGCGAACAATAGTTAAAATTGAAAAAAAAAAGTGTCTCATAATAATTCTAAGTTACACCTTCCTGTATAAGTGTACAAAATTTCGCGTAGAAATATCAATATCCCATATATCACTTCTTTCTTTGAGACATATTTTATCACGTGGCATGGATACAACAATAACAATTAGATATATACATTACCACAACAAGTAATGCACCTTCATCTATAATTTGATGTATAACATGAGATCCTTGATATAAAATTAAGCTCACTATAGATGCTTGTTCTATAGGACGTACTTATGGCCGATTTTCTCGTATTCATTTCAACTGAATTTTATGTAAAGTGAAAACGGAAGATTTTACCTCAGATTAAAGTTGTACGTTTTTCAATTCATTATTCCTTTCAGTGTGGCAGTAGTGGGCTAGAAATAACGAATTTTACTAGGATTTGCGTCCGTGTTCCCTTTAAACTGTAAAATATTTCTAACAAAGTTATCATGTATATCCAATTGATGAAAAATGATAGATATTTCATATATGGATAGTAAAAAACTCATATTAGTGTTTGAACTAACATGTCATGGCTTGGCAATTGATTATATATATATGGCAACACTATTTAGTACATAAGCTACAAATAGGGTTGCCAGATTTAACTTATCAAAATATATAAGACTACTAGTAAAAATATATGAGATCATGAGAAAAATTTATGAGATACTGATGTTGAACTGATATGAAGTTTATCACAATTTTATTGTGTCACAGAAGCACATATTATTTTCGATAATGATAGCTGCACCGTTGACATTGGTGTACCGTATTTGTTGTGCTTTTATTTAATAAAGCGTTTTATTATGTATTATTTTTTGGTTCAGAAATCTTAATAAGTTATTATTATCAATTATTATAAACCGGTCTTGCCTATTGATTTTTTGGTAGTTCTTAAGCTATACATACGAAAAGTATGGAAACATTACAATATCTCGAAAACAGTTTGTTATTTACAAACATTCTTGGACATGTCGATTTTTAATTAAGTGTCAATGCACACATACTTATAACAAATTTAATTTCCTTCATTAATGTTTTTTATTGACGGTTTCTATTGATAATGAGCGCTATTAGAAAATGTCTGAAATGTCTTTTAATACCCGTAAAATGTTGAACAGCGTCGGCCAAATACTTAAATGGCTTAAATGGCAAAAAAATAAAGTTTACAGTAGAGCAAAAGAAGGATTAAATTTGTATAGAAAGAACCAGGTGCAGTTTGTTTCTTGGGATTCAAAGCTATAAATTATTATGATATTATTATAATAATTTTGCCTATTTTATTCGATGAGTAACTTGCTTATCGAATTATATAACACAAAACCCAGTTTGACAAAAATTCGAGTGCTTTAAAAACAATAAGCCAAATTATTCTCTAACAAGGGAATTTATAGGAATTCCCAAACTACCGAATCTGCCGATTTATGTTTTTTGAAGATTATTTTATATTTGATTGTAAATCTAATAAAATGCTTAAGGTAAGTGATTTTTATGGGTGATCTTTAAGAACACTTGATTTATAAAATTTATAATAAACAACATATGTTTTGTTTTGCCAATTTTTCTATGTTTCTATCTTATAAAGTTATTACTTTATCATACGCAGTATGATCGCAAAAGTAGCAAAGACGCCTCAAACAACATACATTAAGGCCTTTTGTGAAAGTTTCTGGCATATCTGAAAAACTCTTCTGTTCAAATATATGCAACTCATATCCAATGAAATCTGGCAACCTAACCTACAAATCTTTCTGCAAATCCGCATAACATATTGACGTTATTTTGAAATAACTTATGAAATAATGAATAATTATGAAGGCAAATATACTGCAGGTACTTAGTACAAATAGTGTGTCGAATTATTGTCACTATTCATTAAACATTTATAATAGGTTTCAGCAAGTGTTTCAATAGCAAAGAAATCCCGGATTCCAATGAGCCCGAAGGTTTGAAAAAAGCCAATTGAAAATTTACAAAATTTGGAAATTTACCAAATGAAAGAAACTGTCAAACATTCGTTAAATTACAGTTATGTAGTTGTATTTTAAATTAGTATATTATATTTTTACTTTATCATACGCAGTATGTAAAGTATTGTAATCACGCCAAAAAAATTTTTTGAGATTTTAGCGGAAATATGTCTTTTTGGGTCCCCTGAACATTTTTGACCAAGGTACAAAAAAATGTCTGTGTGTGTGTGTGTGTGTGTGTACCCGTTTTTGTGGCGGCGATTCCGGAGAAACTACTAAAGGTATCGGGACGAAATTTCATATTTAGAAGTTTCATAACCAAACTTAGAGCTGAAAAGCTTTCTGTTGAAAAGGGTCCAAAGGAACTGGTGGTTTACTCATAGCACTTTTCGAAGATTTTGCAAATGAGCCGCTATTTCTGTAATGTCGTCAAAATAGTTAAATAATAAATTAAAGGAGAGGAAATTTTCTATAATTTATGTATATGACATTTTTTGGTAGAGTTTATAGTTTAGCTGCATGAGCAAATTCTATTTCATCGAGATCGGTCGTACTGCTTTAAAACTAGTAGCCAGGATATGTCAGATTTTTGATTCTAATGACAGTAGCTAGTGTCAAACGCTAATGTTTTGAATATACTACTGTCAATATAGGCTGCGTTCGTATATTGAACACCGTTACACTTTTTACACCCAATAACACGTAAGTGTCATTTGGACGGTGTACCCCCGATGACGATGAGTTTGAGCCGGAGCAACGGAGGAGACGTCGAAGGCGGTGGCGGTAGCTGCGTGTGCGTGCTGAGCGTGTTAGTGTTTTAATCAATGATTTTTAGATCAAAACGTTTTACATCCTTTTAAATATTTTTGTAAAGCATTTTTATCGTTTTATCGTCGTTTGCTTTTAAAAATTTACCCGCCAAACTGTTCACTCACTGGCGGGTAAATCGTTTCAGATTTCAGTTTGTAAATATACCCTCGGATAAGCGCCCACAGCGCAAGGCACCGTATGTTTTATATTTGAAATTGTGTTCATTCATAATGTATATATTCTTAAATTAATATATTTGTGTTAATGGTTAATGGACGGTGTACCCGGTGTCAACGGAGTACAATATCCAAACGCAGCTTTAATCGAGATATCTGTCTAGTTATACTAGTTTTATTTTAATGCAGACATAGCCGATCTCGATCAAATAGAATCTCATGCAGCTAAACTATTAATTTTATATATAGTATGATAAAGTCATGTGCCTGGCCACATCAGATTTTTATACTTTAACTACTTTCAAGTCTTTAATTATCTGACATATTATTCTATGAAATAGCACATTTTTTACAGGTTGGAGATGTAATAGCTTTTTTTAAACTTAACATTTATTTCAAACAATACGAGAACAGTTGAATTGTCCGTGATGTTTTAGTAGCAATTAATATAACTAACTACAGGTTAATTTATTGAAATTTATACATTTAAATTAATTGCAATTTAAATATCAAAACAAATCTTCCTTACAAAGTTAGTAGAAGTGAATAAATGTTTTTACTTTGGACAGGTCTGATTTTGGTGGAACCTTTTCCTTCTTATATTACATGTTTATATTACATATATTACATGAATTGGCATTCTGTTAATATATTTTTTAGTTAATTTGATGATAAATTTAGATTACAATCACTCAAGTGTTTACAATATTTCTACCATAGATGTGGGTAAATATAAGTGAGAATATTTTTTCATTGATCTAATTTTGTTGTCGTTTCTCTGAATTTCCTGGCACAAGACAACATAGTTTTTCATTAAAACAGATACATCAAATAATAAACTCAATTTTATAATTAAGAGATAATTTTAAGTAATTACTTGATGAGGCCCGACTGCATGATACATAACCATAAAGTGCTTAAGTTGCATCAATAGCAATACCTTTAATTGTCTAATCGGTTCATTGACTTTGATAGGTTATTATTGAAGTACGCCCAACGGCATGCGCTTTTAATCAACACCACTCCAAGTTCCTGCTGGAGGCGTTCAGTACATTTAGTGAAGATTGATGTATATAAAATTAGACTTGCATTCGACGCCCTAATTATTTCCAATATAGCCAACTCGCTCAGTCTGTATCGGTTGTGTTATTAGTTCTAACACTCAAGTGCTGATGGGTGGTCCTGTATATATGGCGCCCAGTTTTTAATTTAGTTGCGGTTTCCGTGATTATTTTTGTGTTCAAGATGTTCTATGGCTTGAAGGTAAGACATCTTTCAAGACCTTACATTTCGCGACCATCGAGTTCTTGAACTAACATTCTCCTCAGTCGGCAAATAAAATATTATCTGCAAAGTTCAAGTGCATTTTAGTTGCCGTGCCACTGGTTTACGATGCAGCCGTTTACTCCTGTAACACATGTAAGCCGTATATTTGATAGTTTTTATAATTAGTCCTCATGTCATACTGCGGAAATATATAAAGTTTATGGCAAACATTGTAATAAACAATATTGTGCGCACGTATTTTAGGTTTGGTCAGTTAAAAAGCAGTTGCAGTCGGATTTGAAAATTTTATTGCGCTCTGCCAATAATTTATAATATGGGTTATTTTATTAATAGATATTTTATTGATATTGATTTATAGTTCTACACTCTACACAACAAGAGGTTTTAATTCCGACTAATAATGCTAAGAATAAATGACTAGAACAAACCTATCTATAAAGCAATATCCGGTCCATAAGTTTGCCCTTCGCTGTAGGACGACAACAAGACGTTTTGTGATATATTGGGCTAGAGTGAGCTAGACGGTGCAAAGCGGAAAGGCAAAAGTAGAAACTGAGATCTGATTATTGTACTTCCGTCAAGTAGAAACCAAACAATGGATTACCTGCAGTGCCTTGTAAACAAGCAAATAATGCTTCGAGACCGTTTAAACTGGCGACAAATGATAACTACCTACTGTCTGTCTCCACTAGCTTCCGATATAGAATTTCAAATGTCTGGTCTGCGCATAGGTAACACATTGAATTGTAAGCAACCATTGTGTAATCTGTTCATCAATACTGGAGCCATAAAATAGGGGTTCTATTAGTCGTATGTAATAAGCTAACAGGATGCTTTAAAAGAAATAGCTTGTGGAAACACCAATATTTAGACCGTAAATAATAATTGAAACAACATGAGTTGTTTGGTTCACATTTCCTTTTTGCATTTGCGTTGATTGCACTTTCTTCTAATTGTGCAAACCCATCGTCCTTATTGTGCCATTTTTTTCGTACTACCTCGGGTTATTGTGCGATTATGTTTACCTGAATTTTTATTTGTTTTGTTAACCGTTAAAATTGTGTATTTTAGTGTGCGAGTTTGCTATATATAGTTTGTTTTGGTAGTCTTGTTTATTATTCCTATATATAAATGGCAAAATCTCAAACACGAATGAATATAGATGCGGTTACTGTCCCTAGAGTTGACTATATTGTAGTCTATTGTTTCCAGTGATGTTAAATACCCGGGTATTTATTTATTATCAAGGGTAAATACCCCGGGTAAACACCCGGGTATTTACCCAAACTGGGTATTTATAGGGGTATTTATAAACATATTATTATTAAAAATATCAGTAAAAGGAAATATTTAAATACTAAATAAAGTGTTTTCTTTTATCATAAAATCAAAAGGTACTCTTTTATCACAAAATAAAGGTTACTCTTATAAACATAAAAATATCAGTCTCATCTGACGATATATCAAGTGCAGACATTTCCTTGTCATTATCGCCCATTCAATCGTGTGAATCTTTCAAATTTTCTGATTCTGTTATCGAAGAAGATTTAGCAGATACTTATGATTATATATTAAGTATGTCAACTTAGCAGCTTTTGTCGTTATTTCATTCAATTTCTTATTTTGCTATGAATCCCACTAAATGTACTATTTGTTTTCTTTATTCCTTACAAAATTCCAACCGTTCTAAATAATTGTAAACTAATTGCAAAACTGTATATTAAATGCCTTAACTTCTTCAGGAATTGATAAACCCAATACGTCGGCATGAAAGAAAATTTATACTCAGAAAGACAATTACTTGTATAGAAACAAATGTCTAAAACGTTTCCTATGTATTTTGTCTATTTGGTTTATTTTTATCAATTTTAATGTTTTACTTAAATTAATTTACTTTTAATTTTGTTATGGTTATTGATTGTGCTCTTTCTTAGTTTTAGCATTGTTTAATATGTAGTTTATTGTTTTTTCTTTATTTAGTTAATATTTCAAGCTGCTGTAACTTGGCGTTGAGAAAACAATTAGGTCCCTATGAAAAGTTATACTCAGAATGACATTTACTAGCTAAAACTAATTCTTGTGGGAAAAAGTGTTACACCCTGTATAATATCTCTGAAATTTGTTAAATGGTGTTTGAAGGATAAAAAGGATAAATACCCAAAATTTAGATATTTACCCTATGTAGGGGTAAATACCCAAGTTCCCACCCGCCGGGTATTTACCCGGCCCACATCACTGATTGTTTCACATACTACTACTAAAATTCAACTTTGAAATAATGAAAACACTCTTTTAATAAGTATTACCACCTGATTGATTCAACCTTTAATCTATTTTTTGAAAATTAGAATACATTTTTAGTTTGCTTTTTACAAAGTTAAAAATACAACTGGTGTGATAATCTTCTCACTGAATGGACAGTATTTGTGTCTGCTTTTATAGTCCGGATTCTGAATTCCTGCTTATCCATACTTATCCAAGACATTAGACAATAAACACAACTGGACGCGTGTTGTATAGTGTTATATTGTCTAAACGGGTTTTCAATTACATATCTGTTCAGGATTTTGATAACAAAAAAAATACTGTTTAGGAATTCAAGTTCCAGTCCACCATTAAAACGTTGACAAAAATACAGCAGTTCAAATATTCTATTATTTAAATACCTGATAACACATGTTGTCTTGGTGGTGACGACGACGGTGAATTTTGTGGTTTTCTTGTGCCCAGCTCCGACAATTTTGGAAAAAGAACTACTAAAACATAGGAAGTGAATGTTGCGTCATCCTCCTATAGTATTTTGGTTTGAACTTTCCATTTTCTTCGCCCTCCCATCAAACCATATGGTCATATGGTCATTCCTGTGGTCATACCTAATATGAGTAAAACAAGTGAATTGAGTATAAATTAGTATTATTAGTGTATTCATAATCACCAATAGTAGTAAACGAATGAAAGATAAATTACCCCCTTCCATTAGTTATTCTAAGATTTTAGTTATCTACAGGGTGATATATAAACTTTACATCAAGACCCCTACTTAGGGTAAATACCTAAATTTTGGGTATTTATCCTTTTTATCCTTAAAACACCATTTAACAACATTTGAGAGATATTTATACAGGGTGTAACACTTTTTTTCCGCAAGAATTATTTTTAGATAGTAAATGTAATAACTTTTCATATGGACCTAATTGTTTTCTCAACGCCAAGTAAACAAATGATAAACAAGTGAACGAAAACAAAATACATGAAACTTTTTAGACATTTGATACTTGTAGAGACAAGTAATTGTCATTCTGAGTATAAAGTTTCTTTCATGCCGACTTATTGGGTTTATCAATTTCTAAAGAAGTTAAGTCATTTAATATACAGTTTTGCAATTATTTTACAATTATTTCAAACTGTTGTAACTTTTTAAGGAATAAAGAAAACAAATAGGTCCATATGAAACTTTTTACTCAGTTATGCGGAGAAACAATGGGACACTCTGTAGATGTGTACTCTTGATTACCAATAATGTAAAAGATTTGAGTTATATAAGAACATTCTATACATTTAATTGGATTCATAGCAAAATAAGAAATTGATTAACAACGACAAAAGCCGCTAAGTTGACATACTTAACATATAATGAGTTTCTGCTAAATCTTCGATAATAGAATCAGAAAATATGGAAGATTCACACTATTGAATGGACAATGATGACAAGGAAATGTCTGATGAGACCGATATGTTTATTCTTTGTTTTATATATTTTTTTTTTATAAGAATAACTTTTATTTTGTGATAAAAGTAAAACCTCTATTTAGTATAATTAAATATTTCCTTTTACAGCTATTTTTAATAACAATATTATGTTTATAAATACCCCTATAAATACCCACTTTGGGTAAATACCCGATTATTTACCCGGGGTATTTACCCTTGATAATAAATACCAGGGTATTTAACATCACTGCTTACAATAGATTAGAAAGAATCCGTGGAATCAATGGTAGCTACTAATCACTAATAACAAGAGTGATAATTTAAAGACACAAAAAAGATTTCAAGATAAGTGACTGCGATGTCATATTTGAATATGATTGAACAACAGTTTTAAGCAACGGTACACAAATTGTAAGATTTGATTACATTTTTTTTTGCTTTGGAAGCGCCGCCAACTTTTATAATGAATAACATTTTCAGAGAAATGGATAATAAAGAAATTTACCATATGACGCGAACTTTCCTATTCCGAATTATGCCCATCGCTAGTTTTAGGGCCAAAATTTAGATGAATTACTACCTAATAGAAACCTACATTGTCAGGTCGAGAAACAAACAAAGAATCTTAGTAATGAACACAATACTCAATACAATCGACTCAAAAGATCAGAAAAAAAGAAAATCAAAACAATATCGCACGAATACCGAAGAATGTTATCTACAACAGACAGGTATACAAACTGTTGGCTCTCACACTTCCTATAATTCGATCGGAAACGATATGCAAAGCAATTAGATTGTGAAAAGTAGGTTATGCGTTATATCGCATGAAGCCCTAGTGCTTATTATCGGTAGCGGTAAGTTGGCGGAAAATGTGGATAATAGTTGCTGTTGCTGATAGTAAAATATTTTGCGTGGATTTTCCAGGGTATGTTTATAGAACTTGCATGTAACGGTTACGTACATACGCGTACTGATGTGCGTATAGTAGTGCATGTTGTGTTCTCTTTCTAGTCAGTCTTCAACATTATTTATCTGAATTAAAAAACATTGGATATGGTGTGGTCTAATTTGACTAAGTTGAGAGACCAACTTGTAGCCATATTGTCCACATATTGTATCGCCTATTTAAACCTAAATTGGAAAAGTAAAATAATTGCCAAATGCCCAAATTTGTGTCATTCAAGCTTCAAATGTGCAATCGCAAAGAAATTCTTATGATCCATTATCCGGCGTTAACTGATGGGAAATCTCCAAGTTTAATGCATGGGATGCGTCCAACTTTTATTTATCGCGCAACCTTTTAGTTTGTTGCTAAAGCTAAAGCAAATATAGGCCAGACACTGTTTATATCGTGTTATTGGGAACAGTTTGAGCGGTTATATATCCAGACCCCGTTACGTCACATGTTAGGAATATCTCGGCAGACCAGTCCAGTTTATAACTGTGTCGGCCAAAATCTATCCAGCTCGCTTTGTCTTCATATGACTTTGTGCTTTAAACGCAGACATAAGCACTCAATGAACAATATTTTTCCTTGAAGAGGATATAGAATAATCCCAAGAAGGTTATTTATATTTGGGCTGGCTTTCTTGCGAAAATAGTATGTACTTTCTCAAGGGTGATGTTCCTTGAATTTGGCAGACAATGACTTGTAGTTAGTGTAAGTAACCTTTGTATGCAGATTTAGACCGCAAGGTCCGCTAAAAGTAGAATTTGTCATCCGTCGCTTTACTCAGTTTTGTCAGTTGCTCCTTGTCATTCGATGGGTCGCTGGAATTTGATTGCCTTTTTGTGTAATTAATTTCCTTTGTTGGGTATGTTGTTCAGTTTTCTATTGTTTGTAACGTTTTTACGATTATTTGTGGTATAAATATCTGGGAAGAAAAATGTTTCTTAATTATAGTTGCGAAATGATAAGTTTATTTACAGTACTGATAGACTTTGCAGCATTCCATTAATTTGAGGTTAATACTAGTGATGGGCAGAATCGTATTATTTCAAGAATCGATTTTCAGTAGTCGAGTGATTCGCATAATCGTATGATGTGGTTCTCGAGTTGTTCTCGATTAATAATCGATTATTAAGAATCGATTTTGAATAATCGATTTTGAATAATCGATTTTTGATAATGGTATGTTAATAATCGATTTTTCATAATCGATTATGGATAGGGAGAGTCAATGATGTAAAAGCATATGTTGGGTTGGGTTGAGTGACGAAGTTGGTGACGGGGGGGGGTATAAAAGTGATGTAAATGTATGTAAAACAGACTATTAATAGCAGATTATTAAAAATCGATTATTAACATACGATTATTAAAAATCGATTATTCAAAATCGATTATTCAAAATCGATTATTAAAATCGATTATTAAGAATCGATTTTTCAAAATAATAATCGAGATATCTCGATTATTTCAAGAATCGATTATAATCGATTTTGTAATCCGAATGCACCCATCACTAGTTAATACTGCGTCGCACAGTATTAATAATAATAGGTAATTATTTAATATGGCATGCTGTATGCATACGCCGTAGCTATTGTTATTATGTATATGTTACGGCTAAAATGGATACTTCGCTAGTTTAAAAACTAACTAGCTGTTTTGCAAACTAACTAAATGCGCTGTTATTTTGAAGGAATTCGCTCATTCTCGCAAAATAGTGGGTATCCAGCCGCCAATTTACAAACTAGCTGGTTAGTATGCAAACTGTCTCCAAAATCTTGTTAAAATGGGGATTTTATATAAGTTTACTAAAATAGCCGCTAGTTTGAATACTTACCAGGTAGTTTACTAAATTTATTCCATTTTTTTGATAATGTAGAATCTGTGGGTAGGTAGGTAGGTAACGTTCATAGCAATATGATACATTTCAATTTCATTTAGCAGTAAACTTTATTTATAAAATTATGAAAAAACTAACAAGATTTATTTATTATCGCAGTCTTTGCTTTGGTGGCATTTACTGTTACATGTTAGTCCAGAGCTTACACATTTACATTTCTTGTTAATACACCTTTTGGTACATTGACATCTAACGTAACCCTGAGTGTATCCCGAGACTGAAGTACACCCAACTGCAGCCCGAAGGGTAATTTCTGTATCCTTCACATCGTGCACCAACACAAACAACCTGCTACTTTCTACATAACCTCACACTTACAGTGGAAGTAAACTATTGTTACGGGCAGTCCATTCAGTTTATAAACTAGCCAGGAATCTTGCTATTTTGGGTGACTAAAACGATTAATGTTATCATATTAGCCAACATCATAAATGCTTATTATACAAACTATCTAAAATACTTGGTTAATATAAAAACAATGGTATAAAATAACGACATTAACCAAAACGAATATATAGCTTGCATACTAACAACTAGTTTGTAAACTAGCTGCTGTTTACCTGCTATTTTGCAAAAAGGGCAAAATCCTTCAAAATAACGGTGCTTTTAGTTCGTTTGCAAAATAGCTAGTTAGTTTTGAAACTAGCCAAGTATCCATTTTAGCCGTAACATATATAATTTATGAGCAATATCTGATTTATACAGTATTGTTGTTTCATGTAGCAAGTATGAGTAAACTATACCAGTGTGTCTGTTTTTCGTGAGAATGGAATAAATACTTTTGAGGAAAAAACCGATATGGAAGTGGAATCATTATAGCCACCACATTTTTTGACAAGCATATGTCAGCTTTTGCTTTTAAGATTGGACGATATATTTTTCTCTCGATAATTAAGTAGAGGATGTTTTTCTGAAGACAATGATGTTCAAATTGCGTGGTGTAATTGTCTCATACGTCATATTAAATTTTAGCTCTTAAAAAAATAACCAGTACCCTAATTTTTATATTTGACAATATAAAGTTGTTTTAAATCGGCATAGTTAGTTCTAAATTATTCAGCAGATGCCATTCACTGTCAAACTCAATTAAACAAAAAATTAAATTTCTATTTAACAAAATATATTTCAGATGTTCACTTATTTAATTTGTCAAAAAGACGAGAATCAGACAAATGATAACTCAGGCCAACCACAAGAAATATCGTACAAATGGCAACTGATTCTAATTCAGAAGTCGTGAAACGTCTCTAGTTTTTGAGTAACTCAGTGGCAAAAAAATGGTGATATGGTGGTTGTTTTCTTCAAAAACAGTTACATTTGTTATTGAAATTAGATTAGCAAACATAATGGTTTTTTTAAATTTATTTAAGTAAAGAAATGTGTTTTTTAAATTACGTTGTACAGATAGTAGCAACTAGGGAATCCAATCCCGCAAATACTTTGCGGGACTCGATATCAAATTTCCGAATTCAGCAATAAAAGCGCAAATGTCTTTCATAGCGCCGCAGAAAGCAATAAATTACTCATCATAAATTACGGACTCGTGCCAAGTAGGTTCTACCCTGGAATCAATGCCCTGGATTCGTTCCTTTGCATCAAATACGACCGACCTATCCATTCCTACTGAGTAACCGAACCACTGAATACTATAAGCTGAACGGCGACTCTCGGCGGCACCTTTGATCTTTGTCTGCCGGATTCTATGACCTTGCGCCATCTTGTGTTTGGAACTATCAGGACCGAAATAAGTACTAAGGCCCTATATATTTCTTGTATATACTCCAAAGGTAATAAATAGATCATATTGATACCTAACGAATTTAGAAAAAAATCCTGTTTATAGTTGCCTCTTGTAAATTATTACCCCTCTTTACGACCGACGCCGACGTCGGCAAACAACAGCAAACTGGAGAAACTTTTTTTGTTTCATCAGATAGAGGTTACAATACTTAAAATAATATTTTTATGAAGTATATTTATTAATAGTACTTTTAAAACAAATGTTTTAGGAACAGAGAATGCAAACACGTGCTGCTTTATTTTTTTTATTGGTGTTGCCAAATAATTAACTGCCTTCAACTTTTGTTGGTTCTTAAATATCTGTTTATAAATTTTAACGTAAAAAATAACAGCTTTCGAAAATATGAATTTAACATTAAGTCATAAGGGAAGGATGAAAATCACAAGCTTTGTGAACATTTAATTTGGCTCTTACCTATCGATATCTTTTGGGACGAGAAGAAATTAGAAACTCCTTTTTTGTTTGTCGCTGTGGCTTTTGCAGCTCTGCACAATACACGCTTGTCCAGGCATACTAAACTTATACGAGGAACACTAACACTAATACTAACACTAAACCAGAGGCGGCTCGTAGCTAATATTAGTGGGGGTGCTGTTCCAGAAATTTTTTGTCATTGTTTTAAAAAATATTTTGTAAAAGGAAAAAACGTATAAAAAGAAAATTTATTCAGATACTTGATGAAATCGTAAAAGAATTTAGGGAATAATAAAGGATTTCTTATTTACTTTAACCTACAGTTACAGTTACATTCATTACTAAATTTATGAAAAAATACATTTTCTAAAAACTACGCTTTAACAAAATGCACTAAAGATTAAAAAATTTCCATATTTTTTTATTGTTTCATGCATTGTGACCAGAAATCATCTACATGCAAAAATTGAACTAGATAGGACAATGAGAAGTAGGTAAAATACCGATTACAATATTTGAACATAACAAACAAACAAGTGATGTTAAGATAAGCGTAGCAATAAATATAAGTAAAAAATACATTTTTTAAAAACTACGCTTAATGAAAAAAAAACGCATTAACAGTTAAATTTTGAAAATTGTGGCAAAATTTACAAAAATTCTTCAATTTTTTTATTCCTTTGTGCATTGTCACCGGCAATCAGTTCACGTGCAAAATTTCAACTCGATTGGATATTGGTAAGTAGGTAAAATATCGATTACAAGATTTAAATGTGGCAAACAAACAAGTGAAGTTAAGATAAGCGCAGTAAAAATTAAATCCATTCTTCTTGTTTGAATTTGCGCGAAAATATCAATAATTTTATCCTTGGTCTCTGGATGAAAACTGAGGAATTTTTTCTCCATTGAAAGCACTGCAATTGTTGTAAAATACGTATTGACTTATGATATGCCATCTGCAGTTTGTAAAACTACCGTCCACCAGTACGACAGGGTCGGCACGGTCGGCACTGCGGGAACAACAGTGCCATAACAGGCCGCTGCCTAGCGTGCAGCTTCCTATGTGCGCATGCGCAGAACAGCCAAACACCTATCCTACTGGAACTGTGAAGATCACAGTTCCATACAACGATTTTTGAATCTTTTTCTTAAACTTGGGGATGGCTACTGACATTAAGGATTATACTTTGTACAAGTATAAAGAAATAATTAAAGGAAAAAGGACTCATTAGATTAAATCTTATCCATAATTTTAAGTGGAAATAATAGGGAGTACTGCAGTTCCACAGTGCCTATGCGCGAGCCGCTACTGCACAAAACTATACCTTTATATATTACTACATAAACTTAAAACTAACAAAAAATCAATAAACCACTATGTAAATTCGAGACATTAGATATGTTATCTTTTCTCCGAAAATACTTCCAAAAAGTATCTATATGCGATAAATATCTTCCTGCTACTATACTCTGTTTTTAATTGCATAAAAACTTTTATTAGCATATTCAGATTGGTTGTGGATATACGATTTCATACGTTTTCTTCAACCACAAAGTATCGCCAGTAAAAGATAAACCAAACCACCAAGACAACACAAGTTGATGCCGGGTTTTGAGTAAAAATATATCCACGAGGATAATAGCTCCAGAAAATCGAAAAAAAGAACGCTGCCTTCGATCATGTCTCTACCGCTACCTATAGACAGTATCGATGCTTTACATTTTACGACATTAAATAATTCTCGGGCTCGTTTTGAGCTTCAGTCCACAACAGTAAAGAATTAGTATTCAGTCTAAGTACCTTCGTGACACCATACACGTCTTTTTAGTTTGCTTCTATTGAATAGTACCGAAATAGACGTCAGTAGAGACGCGGAGGAACGCTCCTCCAAAGATATGCCCCTGAGCCACACATAATAAATCCTCAGGACAGTGAGGGGTGGGGTACCGAAGAAGGTAATAGCACCGTGGTGGCTTGCGTCAAGCTCAGGCGTCTAGATCTACGGATACCCGCGTGTGTGCCGGTACTACTACTACCGTACCTCACCTGGTGTGTGCAGTGCGTGCTCCCACTATAGGACTATCAGTTGTGTGCGTCTACCGTAAACATTATCCACGGTTAAACTAGTTCTTATTGACTCGCTTGTTTACGAAGGAAAGTGATGGCTGAAAGAACCGAACGGTAACCGTTTTAGTTCCCATTCACTGAAAGTGTTGCCCAAAAGTTGCGGAAGGTTATTTCTGGGACACCGTGATAAATATGAACAAGGTAATTTGTATGTTTGTGGCATATTTTTGGCAGTTGATACTCTAGGTACTCCGTCTCGTCTTTTAATTTATATTGAACGCTGTTTAGAATGCAAAGCGCACATACAATAAGACACGATGGTATATGTAATGAATAATTTATCATACGTTAGCACAGATCATAATACGACCTGGGAGTGGTGTAGTCTATTATAATACTTTCTGTGTAGTAATTTTAATAATCGTATCTTTATTGGGCAAGCGACAAGCCTCACAGACACAATGCATTTTATTAATATTACAAAAGATTCATTGCCATCAATCATCAAACTATGAATTCGTGTTAACATGATATGCTAATGAACTGCGGTTACCCTCTATGACAATGCATTTAAATTTCTGGAAATAACGTGTAATTTCTAACATTAAAGTCTAAATATAGTCAACTGACGACCACTACAACACCCTAGTTCACAGAGCAAATTGAGGTATATGAGGGTAATTATGTCGTTCAGAAGCGATGCTAACGACACTGACACATCTCGTGCACAACAATATTGACGGTCTACTTATCTATTAGAACCAGTTGCACCATTGAAAATTCCTGTTCCTGATACCTGGTATCTCAGTAATTATAATGATGAACGACCACAAAACTTTCATAAAAGATATTTTATTAAATCATTTAAAAGCTAAACAAATCTTCTAAGAACATATGTGTATTATATTCTGTTCGTGTTCCATGCACAAGCTAATGACAAATTCAAACAATTCCAAACCTATTATGATTAGGATTATTTTAATCCAGGTATATTCACAAAATATTTAAAGAATTGCTCGAAAGTAAAAATAAAGCATGTACATTTTTCCGTTTAATAGTGGAGTGGCCAAATATTGAAAGTATGAAAGCTGCACATTCTTAGCACATTTTTATGGATTTTGGGTTTGAAAATATTTGTTTGTTTTTGGGTGGAATACATAAATCACGAGTGTGATTAAATACATAACCTTACAGTATCATAACATGGTTACCTGATTTTAGAGCATTAAAAAGTAATTAAAATGTGTAGCTATGCTTGGGAATCGGTAACTTTATGTATTCCTCAAACATAACCCTCGCCTACATCTTTCTGGCAATAGATTTGCAAAAATATTGTTTAAAATGCAGCTGATATTTGTTAGATTCAAAACATCGATGGCACCACATTCCATAAGTATTTAATTGTTAGCTAAGAGTTGGAAGCAAATTCAGTTTTATGTAATAAATTACAATAAGAACTCTCTAAGAGAATTTGAATTTTTGAATTTCTTACTTGGAAACACGCGGCAACATTGTATATTCACATTCTATATTGCGATATTCCAGTAAATAAGTAAAATATTAGTATGCATTTACAGAAATGGTACGGTAATTTTACACTAATTGAGATTTGTATTCAATTCAAATGGCTTTTTTATACCATTGTTAAAGTGCGACGTCATAAGTAAATTTACTTTAATGTGCCAAAACATATTAGGTAGAATAGTCTTACAAACATCATTATGTGTTATTAAATGCCACTTCTAGGGAAACTTGTGGTAGATATCTTTCCTATATCGCTGGTATTTGTATTAGCCAGCGCTGGTCGAAAATAACTAGTGACGTGGTAAGAAATAACACAATTGCATTTTAAAATCTCTGCATCGTAAAACCCTTTGTAAATCGAACACGAGTGAATAGATTATTTCTTTTAAGAAATTATTCATACAGGGAAACATAGATTATGAATACTCGATTAGGAATAATCGATTATGAATAATCGATCATGAACAATCGATTAATAATCGAGCACATATCGAGAACCAAATTATGCGATTGATGCTAACGACACTTACACATCTTGTGCACAACAATATTGACGGTCTACTTATCTATTAGAACCAGTTACACCATTGAAAATTCACTCGAATACTGATAATCGATTCTTTATATAATACGATTATACACATCACTAAAAATGACAAACAATTACACTTTTCGAAGAATATTGAAATATGAGATAGTCAAGTATCCTGGTAACCGTATCCTTAGCATTTAAGGATACGGATTTCCCGCAATGCTATTAACATAGTTTTCAAAAGACACCTATTTTGACAAAGAACACTGAGGTTCTTTGTAAATATTGAAATTTAAGAACCAACATGGGTATATTTTATACCAAATGGCACAAAAGTAAAATTTTTACAAACAATTGAAATACATTAGAAACAGTTGTTCTCAGCCTTTATCGAGATAGATTTTGCTCAAATTTTTTAAAGTGAAACCAAAAGTAGCTACTAGACAACATAACATTGTGAAGATAGCGTATCAATCACTTATTCTCTTGATGAGTTCCCATTTGGCATATATGAATTATTTATATAAAATAGAAATCAATTTCACGTTAAATTTCTCTCTTTTAGAGAAATATCCATTCTTGCAGAATAAATGTAGTAGTAAGGTATGAAAAATAAGCCTCTCTCTTTTAGTTACTGTTTTTTTATGGTATGGATCTAATCAGTTTTAGATGACATATTATGATAGGTACAGCGAAATGTGTTGACTATCATGATTTTATTGTCACTTCATACTTCCTCATATCTCATAGCACCCACCAGCTTCTTATAACAATATTTTGAAAAATCAATATTTTCAAACACAACAAAAGACGATAGCTAATGTGCCAATCTCCTCTAAAAAGTCCTCTTTAAAAATTTATCGTGGAAGAATTAACCAATTCCCATGTACATTCCTGTAGTAGATCATCCAGTGTAGGTACATAGTCAAACATCCACAAATTATCATGTTTTCGGACTCTCCATTTTTTAAGAGAAAGCGATTATCTTATTAACTTTACTATGGTTATATTTGATAATTGTTTTCATGTGGATAAAAGCTGCACTTAAACGACAAAACATTCAAAGAACATCAAAGCACGTCGACACACATCATGCCTACTTTGCAGCCTTTAATGTATAGCAAATGCCTCTGTCAAACCACTAACAAAAGTTAATTGTTCTAACCACTTAAAAAGTAAATATAGGAACTAACAACAGTCAGTTAAGGTTCGAACCAACAAAGAGATCTTTAAAATCCAGAACATTAGCGCTACAGTCAGTAGTTTTGCTCTAATTTTGTCTTAATACCACAGTGACTGCACGATTGTTTAGTGCAGTATCACCTTTCAACATATATTTGGATACAGTATACTTGACTGTATCCAAGAATACAAGAAAATTGTATCAGATTACCATCTTAACAACATTAACTGCATACGGATCTAAAATAATCTTACACTATTTCCCAAGAAATCCTTGAGTTCCATATCTTACAGCCTCTCGTTAAAAAATATTATTAATGACCTAGTACAGTTTCTTTATGAACGTATTACGTGAATTACTAGTTACGAAACGTGTGTTAGATAATTGTAAACAACAAACAAACGGTGTTAGCTTTGTGATCTCGGACACGCCCTTTGATATTGTGAGCTTTCATGCAGCGGGCCCGAACGTAATCAGAAGTCCAAAAATACTCGGACTTATTTATAAATTTGACATTAAAAATACATACAGTGAATCTTGCGTTTACTTGTGAGTAAATGAACTTGGATCTGACTATATTTAACTGGCACTGTTTAGTGTACCAACTTTGGATCCAAAATATCACCGTTAGTCATCTGCGTGATTTCATACCTTTTTTCGCATTTCCTATTTCGCAAAGCCGTACGACAAATTTGGAAAGGAAGTCGTACCGTGAATAATGTTATGCAATTCCCAGGAAATTATGGGCAATTATCTATGAAAGAGTGTATTGCATGTTTCGATTGGACATGCATTGTTTTATCATGTGTTTTTTTTATATTCAAGTTGCGCGTAATTTTTGTTCGCTGTAACGTAAAGGAATTTGTCCATTTCGTTAAGGTGTCCTTAAGAATGGCGACAATGGGTTATTATTTCGAGCCGGCTGGTCTGCATCACGTTCATGCTGGTTTATTAACATAATACGTACATGAAAATATGCGAATTGGTAACTATGGGTAAGCTGTTAATGTAGTATTTTGTAGGCTACTGTTACAAGGTGGCATATGTCAAATAGCATATCTGGATAATTAATACAACCCGGCACCTAGTGTTTGATATGGTACGATAATCGCCATTTGAAAGTCGCCATTTCCTCTGTATTTGGTTAACTAACTTCCTACGTGGCTTGAGCGGTTTTACGTGTTACTTAACAGTACGGTGACTTCCCCCCAGCTTTCAATTTTAAACTATTAAGTGAAGGATGTGGTACTTAACGAAGTAGTTTGTTAGTGGTCGAGGATTTTATTTGCCTGAATTAGTTGTGTCTCATAATGTGATTCTGAAAGCAATCGAAAATTATTCCGAGGTGTCCTGGTGAGAAAAAAGCACACAACTGAAAAGCATTGTTTAAACACTTTAAATGTGACTTAAATGATGTTCTAAATCAGTAGTTCTTGACCGGTGCTCCGCGGAACACTGGTGCTTCGCAAAATTATGAAAGCCGAAATCATTTACGGTATGTGATTGAAATAATAATATTTGTATATTATTAACGTACAAAACATTCTGACTTCAACAAAACTAACAATTAAAATATTTACAATTTTCAAATAGTACTTAATAAATATGAATAAAATAAATAAAGAATTCTGAACATAATAGTATAAAGCTGTATTAAAAATGAGCTTATCAAAACGACTTGAGTAGGTGATACATAATTGCTAATATAACGAATCCAGCCAAACTAGCTAAATATTTTTTACAAATTAGAAAACATTTAAAACATTATACTCAGAATGACATTTGATTTCTAAAAATTAATTTTGCCGAAAAAAAGGGTAGACTATTAGTATATTTATACTTTTTCTAATTAATGTTATTTTTAACTGTTATGTAATAATCGTTTTAAGTTTTAATCCAAATTATATCTAGTTTTTGGTGCTCCGCGAATTGTTCTTATGATCAAAAGCGCTCCCTGACTTCAAAAAGGTCATGAACCACTGTTCTAAATACTAATACCCGGTTTTTCAATGCCAGTTTGACCTACTTTTAGATCTAAACAGAGTTTAGATCTTAAGGATTCATTAATCCTAAGCAGTCAGTGTTTTAGAAGGATTATCATTTTTTTAGCTTACTTAAATTTTTGGTGATGTTATGTTCATAGTTAGTTGCATCTAAAACAGGACATACGGTATACTATACCAAATATCATGATAACGGGTAGCAATACTTAAGATACATTAGAGACAACTTAATGGTAGATGCAACCAGAAAATAATAAGCAGGCCGTCCCATTTAAAAAACTCAAGGAAAAGCAATTTTAAAAATATCCAAATTGACTACCAGCTCGGAACACCTATATAGCTATCGAATTTAATTGGGCACCTCCCTATAAGTTTAAGTTATTTTCGTACAAAGTTGTAAGTAAATATCTGCAAAAAATCATTTAGTTTTAAAAGCCGGCCTGCAACGGCCATTTTTTAATAAAAAATCTGATGTGGCCAGGCACATGACTTTATCATACTATATATAAAATTAATAGTTTAGCTGCATGTGACTCTATTTGATCGAGATCGGCCATGTCTGCATTGAAATAAAACTACTAGAACTAGCCAGATATGTCGATTAAAGCTGCGTTCGGATATTGTACTCCGTTGACACCGGGTACACCGTGCAAATGAAACTTACGTGTTATTGGGTGTAAAAAGTGTAATGCAATATGCGAACATATATTGACAGAAGTTATTGTCCAAACATTAGCGTTTGACACCAAGACTACCTACTGTCATCAGAATAAAAAAATCTGACAAATCCTGGCTACTAGTTTTCATGAAGTACGACCGATCTCGTAGAAATAGAATTTGCTCATGCAGCTAAACTATTGATTGTACCAAAAAATGTCGTAGTGATAAATTATTCAGAATTTCCTCATCTTTAATTTATTATTTAACTATTTCGACGAAATTCCAGAAATGGCGGCTTACTTGCAAAATCTTTCAAAAATGCTAAGACTGAACCTCCAGTTCCTTTGGACCCTCTTCAACAGAAAGCTTTTCAGCTCTAAGTTTGGTTATGAAACTTCTAAATATGAAGTTTCGTCCCGATACCTTTAGTAGTTTCTCCGGAATCGTCGCCACAAAAAACGGGTACACACACATACACACACACACACACACACACACACACACACACACACACACACACACACACACACACACACACACACACACACACACACACACACACACACACACACACACACACACACACACACACACACACACACACACACAAATGTTCAGGGGACCAAAAAAGACATATTTCCGCTAAAATCTCAAAAATTTTTTTTGGCACGATTACAATACTTTACATACTGCGTATGATAAAGTAAAAAGAATGAATATCGCAAAATCTATTAGCTGTACGTCAATATCACATAACACAATAGGTAATACAATTTTCTTCGCAATCATATTATGTCATAATATACAGGGTGTTCCATTTAAAGAAGTAATTTCTTTTCTACCACGCCGGAATTCAACACCCAGTATAAATGTAAATAATTTTACGTTGTAGAAAATGATAGGCCAAACAACTTTTGTATATTTTTTTTCTTCTCTAGAAATACCTGCTTTATCTATCACCGCCACTCTAGTGACACCCTGCACATGAAAATAAGAATAGGGATGTATTTTTGATTATAATGAAAAAATCTGATGTGGCCAGCCTTGACTTTATCATACTATACAACAGTCAACGCTGATGATCTGACAATACTGTCAATAGAATAAAAGTATGTATCAAATCCTGGCAAACTAGTTGTAATGCGAAGATACGAGCGTTCTGAATCAAATAGAATGTTTGATGTGAGTAGTCGGGTTAGCGCTGGTTCGAATAAAAACTGCTAACGCTTCACTAAACCATTTATTGTATATACATAGTGCACAGAGTGCTGATCGACCAACAGAGTCAACTGCTATGCATGACTTTCAAAGTTAATGTTTGCTCAAGCAGCTAAACTATTAATTTTAACTGAAAATGTCATAGACATAAATAACAACATTTTTTCTACTTTAATTTATTAATTTACTATTTTGACGAATTGACAGAAATGGCGATTCATTTGCAAAATCGTTCAAACATTATTCTAATAGGAAGGATATTTTGAACATTCAAATGTTTTATTTTTTCGAATTTTAATTTTTCAAGTGATGCAAATTTTTGTTAACATCTACACAAAAAAAAACTAAAGAAAAAAAAACGTTTCTAACTTGAGACCACATTCATATAACAAACAGGAAGCTAAAGTCTAAAGCTAAACTCTGCTACAAAGCCATATAAATTCTCATCATTTTGTTTTGTCGGTTTATTTCACCAGCTCAATTTGTGTACAAGATACTAGTAAACCTTTAAGCAATTTATAATGCTGTTAAACGTTGGAGGAAACGTTCGATTGACAGTGTTAGACTACTGTTTACATAATGACCGAAATGAACACATAAACCGATGGGTAAAACTGAAAGTCATCGATACTGAGGGATTACGGTATATTCAGCCTGCATAGTAAAATGTTAGGAGTGTATCTTGCAACAACAATTCAGAATTTGTTTGAAATTGTATCTCTTTTACAACTATGAGAAGTGATTTGGCTTTGTAACACATTACAAGTTCCTTAGTTTATTCTTTGTTTGAAAGGTATACATACATACTTCTGACTAAATTTTACAAAAGATATTGAACATCAAAGTTTAGCAAAATGGTTTAAGCCATCCTTCTTAATTTTGTACCGGTCAGTGTAATTAACTTAATAAATTTAAGGTGGCACAATACAAATTCTCCAAATTTCGGAGTCTGACAACGGCCCCCAACGGACAAACCTTTGCCCCTTCAAATTAGAAAATAAATATTGTTGGTTTAAATAATAATAATATGAAAACCTTTACTTCCCAACAGGTTACCCCAATTACAGGACAATATTTCACAAAGTATACGCTAGTTAAAGTAGTAAATCAAGAATGTGAAAAAAGTTAAATATTGAATAAAATATCTCAGTAACTTTATTTTGTAGATGCGCGTGGCTCTTCTCGTTAAGACGGTGTAGTACCTATGTATGGTAGACTTTTCAAAGCTAACTATTAGTTTGATGACTGGTATATTGAAGACTGACCAAATTGGAGATATAAATTTAAAGAAAACATTAAAAGTAATAAAGCATTGTTGTGACAAGCAGGCTCACTCTTTTTCCTGAACATCAGATTATAAACATTCTGGTTACTGTAGTAGAGTCAATGCTTGCCTTATTCTGCCTTAGCCTGCACACTTTTATGGGATTGGGCCCTTAAGAACTTTATATCCACACACATTCAACCATTACTTCAAGTTCAATGTGAACAACAGTTTCCATACATTTTTTATCATCGCATCTACGACATTCAAAGAGACCAATCACAACGCTGTATCTCGGTTTAATGGTTATTTTACACTTATAAACGCTTAAAAGTCCGCTCTCTATTGATGACAAGTACTTCTCCATTACAAGATCATTGCCGACTGAGTTCCAGCATCAAATCGTTTTCGTTCTTGGACTTGGGGTAATAAAAATATACATTGGTATGCATATGGAGATGGTGCGTGTCGTTATACAGAGATCAGACATGAACTGTCTTTTTATGTCGACGTTACGTTGATGGGCGGCCACCCCGTTTATTACCCGACGATTTTTTATTGTTCTCAGAACAGAGGAGTGGTACCTCTAGTATGTATTTATAGTAAATGCGCCTGGCTTAATGAAAGGTGTGATGTTTGCCCCGGATTAGATGGATCGTACGCTGGTGCTTGTTGCGTTTTCCTCTCGTAAAACGTGGATCAAAGCTGTAATCCCTCGGAGTGAAATATCGCCCGTCCGACAGCGTCTTCTGGAAAATATGTGCTTCAGTGTGCCTCGTATGTGACGCTGGATCTCTGTTTTGTTGAAAGCTATAAAGCTAAATATGATGCGCTCTATGGGCGTTTAATAAGGGGGTTGTCGTAAATTTAGTTATGGTCGCGTGCAAGGGTAATGTTGTTAACCATCTTTTGTAGCAACAAAGATCAAGTAGTGTGTCAGGAATGTATGCTTATATGCGGTACCACCAGAGTCGGCGCGGGAGTCTGGCTCTGAGCAAAATAAAATTTGACGGCCAATTTTCTCTATTTTTGTGTTTTTGGTAGTGCCTGGAAAGTATGAATTCCTTCCTTGATATTTTATTTGATTGAAACACTCTATGTGTTTGTAGAACTTAACCATATGTAAATGTAGGTACACATGTTTATATCAAATTTAATTTTCAATTATCAATTGTTTTTGACATATTCTCATCAACTTTTTTTAAATTACATTATTCTTCTGGATTTTAACAGATCCTGTAGTTGTATCAAGACAAACACTTTATAGCAATTTAGGAAATTTTGGGAACATCTCTGGGAACATGGATTTGATGAATGAAATGGGAATGGACGTTGTTAGACAGAAGTTTTGTATCATGTCAGTTTTTGAGGAGTGTGGGCAAAATTGAAAAAAAAAAATACAAATTTTTGTTTGCAATACTGACGACATTGATTTACGGTGTAGGCGCGACTTAAAAAAACCTCTATCAAAATCAATAAGAAAATAGGGGGTAGCCAGTTAAAATGAAATGTCAGTGACGTCATAAGACAAAAACAATAGATGGTCGGATATTGATTTTGATAAAAAGTAGTAAGTAGGTATTTTGATAATTTGAAATTGACGTGTCCGGTGATGTATGAAAGTAATGAGCACTTTCAATTTTAATGACATGTTTCATACGTTAGACGCGTACTGTATAATTCATATTGTTATATACTGTTGTTATATACAACATTTCTAATTATTCTAAGGACTAAAGAAAATTATCGACTGAAATATCGTTAATCTATATGCACATCTGCTTTCATGGTCAGTTATTTACATACTGAGTATTGTTTCTCCCAAACAGTATTCTGATGTTTCTGCAAACCATGTTGTTAGCTTCTTCAGAGATTACTGAATACTGTTCGGTGTTGTGCTATTACAGAATTTAGTAATATGTTCAGCATTAAAATGTTTATATTTCATATTTTGAAACCTTGAAACGTATACAATAATCCCCTGAAACTGTTTTTTGATTTTTGCATGTTTTACGGTTTTATAGTCGATAGGCTATAGAATTATCATTTGAATAAAAGCATCGCTTTGCGCCGCCTTAATGCAGGAAATTTCGACCGGAGAATTCGATGGTATTCTCCGATCGACTTTTCCTGCATTAAGGCGGCGCAAAGCGATGTTTTTATTCAAATGATAATTCTCGGTGACGCTTCAAAATAGGAATGTGAAATTTGGATACAGTATTACGAGCGAATATATCTAGGTGCTTGTGTTAAGTAAATTATTATATTTCTCTGAATTCATATAGGATAGGAGTTTTAAAAATTATAATGTTTTTACTTTCTAGTGTAGAGTTAACAACACCGATGCATCCATCGCGTTTTTCTAGACACACGATCTTTCAAACTGGCATGCGCGATTACTTTTAAATCGTTTAACGGATCGAGTTATTCTTTTTTTCCCTTAAAGAACATACTTTTTTATTGGTGGCTGAACCCCATAATAAGTAAAACTTTTAAATAATTATATTATTTATACCGATTTGAAAACGAAAAAAGGCTGTAGAAAATCGAACCTCAAATTCAAACAGCAACCATTCTGTCAATTTTTAACTTTTTAACTAAATGTTATTCAGCCTCCAACCCATTTCATCTAGATCCACAGCCCTTTTGAAATTTCGATTTATAGTTATTTTTATAGGAGCTATCGTGCACGTCGTTAATGAAAGCACGCCGCGCAGGGCCTGATACTTCCTACAATAGTATCCACTTGCATACAGTTTTTTCTGGCACAATTGTTTTTTGTACTCTAAAGTATAATAAATATATAGCAAAAGAAAAAATATTGATATCTCTTACAATTTGTTTGAAAAACTGAGAACCTCCCCTTAAGACAGCTACAAACGTAACGATAAACTGCAACGATTTAACTGTGCAGACCGAACAGCACCAATTTATCCAACGTCTGTACGGCCAATCGTAACGATTTATTTGTACGATTTTAGCCTACACACGTTGGATAAGTCTGCACAGTTAAATTTTTGCAGTTTATCGTTACGTTGTTGTGGTAATGATTTATCTGTACGATTTAGCCTACACACGTTGGATAAATGGGCACAGTTCGATCTGCACAGTTAACTCGTTGCAGTTTATCGTTACGTTTGTAGCTGGCTTTAGTAACAACGATTATCAATAATATCGCAACGGATAACCAGGACATTATTTTTTAAACATTATTAGTAAAAAAATTGCTCTTACTATTTGCAAGTTTTTCATTTTTTGAGACTGTTTAGGAGTTATAAAATTTATAACGAAAGGGTGTTGTAACGAAGGAATATAAGGCAGTACATAGAGTATATGTTTCAGGTATTGGAATTTCTTTTGTTTCGAGTTCTTTCATATGGATAACCTTATGTGATCCTCAGCCACTGTGTGCTAACCAAACGGTCTTTAGGCCACTAATAATAGCATTCGAGAAACCAAATACATCAAGATGACAGTACAGTACATGTTAATGAAAAATATAATACCCACCACCATGTCGAAAAGGCTTTTTTTTACTTCATTTTTCATCAATTTAGGCATCTTGAAATATTTGGTTTTCAAATTTAATACTACATGCTGAATAAGTATGGAAAAAATTAAAAATTACTCTGGACTTGATATCAGAAATTAATTATTGTCTAGTCTTTGAATTGGTTAAGGGCCAAGCATTTTTTTGTGGATGCGTTCCTACTACCCGACACATGGAAATAATCATCAATTAAACCTACCTGTTTTCTTTTCACGGTGCGTTTAAATATAATTCCTTACAACGCACCAATGAACTATTCCACGTTTTTTTAAACGGGATGCCGTCATCAGAAATAAACTGGCGGCATCGCTACAGTAATCCGATCTTATTTTTAGTCCATAGCAAGGTTGCCCGCGCCTGTTGTATGTACAAAACTAAATCAATCAGTGACTTCAATATTTCAAATCTCCGGCCGAATGGTATGTGGAGCGTTTAAATCCAGCACATATTTCACAGTTTGAATATGTGCCGAAATTTTGAAACTTTCTCTCCGACCGACGCCGCGCCATCAAATGCGTTTTATTTTCACCGCCCGAAGGAAAATTGTTTATAGTCGTAGTAAATGATCGTCTCGAAACGTCACAGTCTTCTTCCTTTTTATGCCGACGAGTAATGAAATAATTGCTTGCATAATGACAATAGGGTATTGAAGGTAATTTGCCTATTGTACTCGAAATAATTTGCACTGCAGCCGAGAGTTTTTAAAAAGAAACTCTCTCACTGACCTACATCATAAAATACTTGAAATCCAGATCGATGCTGGTTCTATTGAATGGGAACTCTGTTTTCTTTTTATTTTCTTTGCGTTATGTTTAACGGCTGTATTAGCAAGATCTAGAGCTTGCAATCGACATATTACCATAACGAATATGCAAAAGCACGAGAATAACAGCAATGAGATATGGTTGTATGGGCACCTACTGTTTTGCTTTAACACTTCTGGAAATTTATTGCTGTTTGAACACTTCATATTGTGTCCAGCCTTCAAGTGTTAGGAAGATTTTGCGATGGCAATTGCAATTAAAACCGGCTGGCAAAATTCATTTTCAACAAAACTTTAACTATGGTTACCACCTTAGTTAAATAGAGATACTGATGAATGTGCTAATAGTAATTGGACACCCAGAAATAATTTCCGTAGAAGAGAAACAAATGAATAATCCAGAAAGGGAACAAATTAAAAGGAGTACCCTCACACTCTATATGAATGAGTTTGGTCTCAATTGTAGAGTAATATGTATAATCCAGGACTCAGGAGTGCCAAACCCTGTGGCGGCGATCGCGAATGCCGTATTTTATTTGCCCGCCACTCCCCGACCACAATTGTCATTTTTTTTATTATTTTAATTTTGATTTAACACCTTTTAAATTGTTTAAAATTGGAGTTACAGGGAAAAGAGAAACATTATGGCTACAACGATAGGTTCTGTAAAGCCACTTAAAGCTAAACTGGATAGATACGTGATCGTAAATTTGACTTCATTTGTCATCAACCGAGGTGCAAATGCTCCAAGAATTTTAGAAGAGATTTCAGCAGTTCGCTAAAATTGGTCCAATGGTTTTACCAATTTCATCAATTCGTTTACTGGCAAAGTGAATACGTCAGAAATACACGCTTAAAGTATGGAATCATGAACAAATTTCTGAAACGTAATGTTTTAAAAGTCCTCGAATACGTTGATTTTTTGTAATCAAGATGCACCTTTCTGTGTGAAATTCAATTTTTACCTTTCAATGACGTTGACGATCAGTTTTTTAAAAATGGCAACGCCATGTTTTTGGTGCTTTTTGTAGATTTTTTGTGTCTTAAACAGTTTGTATGGCCTCACATATGAAAATTTTCGAGAAAAGTACAAAAGAAAAATTGTAAAAGTCTTGATTGAACTCAATGGGGAACATGGATTTACTCAATGGATCATGAAAATACGTTTTGGATAGAATTGTATGCTCTGAATACGAATCCGGACTACGAGATTTCCTCTTGCGTAAGGTTTTTGCAAAATGTGAGGTCACACTGTCAAAAAGAGCGATTTTGCTAATTTTTGCAATATGTATTCCAGCGAAACACAAAATATCCTATAAACTTCAAAGTGCAAAAAGGGCAAACTCAGAGCAAACTCACTTTGTTCGTTTACCTGAAATGCTAAAATTTGTTCACAAATGCTTTTGAAAGATTTACTGCGATACTGCGGATTGCGGGCGCTTCAATGTAAGAATTAACGAAAAACCAATAGAATCAGAAGAACTAAAACATCAACATAAGAATAAAAGTGTGCTAAATACTTTTTAAATAACATTTCTGCATAGCTTTGAACATAAAGGTACTTTACTTGGTATTTAACGTCAAATATGTTTTCCAACCAAATAAACTGTTTTAGAATATAAGATTCCATATTTTTTTTTTAGTTTTTGGGTCTAAGGAGGATATAATAAGGATGTTAAATTGCACTTTTAGAATTAAAACATTGTTTCGTGATGTCTAAGTATTATTATTTATAAATGTGCAACTATACATAATTTTGCTTCATACACTACAACATGTAAAGTGCCATATTCCTATTATAAATCAATATCATTACGACATTGTATAAAAGAAATGAGGCTGTCTCTATCTGGGTTAAACGATATTTCGACCGTTTAGAGTTTAGATCATAGTTTCGTCTATGTTTTCGTTAGCTTCCATGTTTATGTCTGTTTCGTTTGCGTAGGAAGCGACAATGACGTCATTTGACAATTCGTGTGAAGTACGTACGACGATACGTAGCCAAGTGTCGTTAGGCCCCTGACATTCAAATAATACCTTTTGCTCTATATATAATCCATTATAAAAATTGTGGTTTCGGCATGCTCGTAACATGTCCAAACTATAATTACGCACCAAGGTTGTGCAAACGAACTGCCGCAGTATTTTAAGCGATCAGCGGCATGCTATGATATAATCTTGAATGCGATAAATTTAGTCTCGTATTGTGTGTACGAGGCCCGAACCATGCCCGAACCTCCCATAGTGATGTAAGGTATGGAATTTTGAGTATTCGGGATTGTCTTAGTTTAGAAATATAGTTGTGTCATTGATTTCAAGACCTCCTTGAGTTATTTTGTGAGCATTCCTCATGTGTATACCAATGGCTGAAAAATGTATAACTTTTGAATTTTTACGCTGATGAAAAATGTTCGGCATTTATTAATCTTGCGCAGTGAATTTTGCCTTCATAAAAATTTGTTAATTTATGTTGCTTCCGTTATGTCTCATTACCGTATCAACAGTAGCCTGTAAAATAAACTACAAATGAAGAAGCAACTAATTCACAAATATTACTATTGAATACTGCTGCGGTACAAGAAGCGGACAGCTTATTATTTTGCAGAACATTTCAACAACGTTTGGAGTCTTTCAACTTATTTTAATTATTTTTTCTACTTTGCGTTCGTTATAAAATCATAACAAAACCAATTTCGGTGTCGTTATGAAAACATTAGATCACAAACTTTTAGTAACTTTTGGTTTTCCAAGATTGATGATATTGACGTCAAGTGTCAAATAAGGCTGACATCTCAATAGCTATTGGCTTGCGTCAATCGTATTTGTGAATTTTGCCACAACTGCCAACTGTTGAATATAAAACTACTCTAGATTGTAAGATGACAACCGCAATTTTCGAAATTTATGTAAAACTAATGTCGCAAAGTAGAAGAAATAGTATATAACACTCGTTTTATAAGACGTATTGGCGCACTCGTTCCAACAACTCGTGCGCCAATTTTTGTCTTATAAAACTTGTATTATAATATACCTACTATTTCACACATTTGTTACCGAAATGTGTTTCTTTTATAACCAAGTAAGTTTCGTCCGAAACTTTTTTTATGTAACACTATCGACGAAAGTAGGTAGGAACGCTGATTTTGGACCAATTAGAATCGTAGAAAAATTAGGTCGTTTTAATTCTCCTCTTCAGTGGCGTTAAATAAAAAAGAAGTTTCAGGTATAACTTATTTGATTTATAGGGGATGTCCTATGCTACCTCATAGAACCTTCTTTCCATCCAATTTTTCTACAGCTGGTACCTTGCAACTTAACTTAAATAAATCACTTCACGACCTTTTTTATCAAATGCCGTAGCAGCTTTGCTAGCTAGGTACGTGTACTCAAAATTAACATTTATTATCTGATTTAGAACAACATGAAATTTTCAACATTTTTAGCACATTGTATTCAAATTGGGTTACGTTATTTTTGGTGTTATCAAACCTACAACAAATTTACAATAGTTGAAATATTACTATTTTTTTAGAACTATAGTAGAGGATGTTAAATCGAATTACAAAGATGTTTGAATATCTCGACTATAGCTCTGAAGACGCTAATAGTAGAAGAACATGGTACAGTGCAACCTCGTTAATCCGGGCAGGCCCTTGATAAACGCACAATCCGGGTGCCTCTCGTTAATCCGGACACAAAACGCCAAACCAGCATCAACCAGCATGAAACTGATATTTTTAGGACACTTTTTTTTTTACTTTGCTTTTCAATCCCTTGTGTAGCTATAAATTTGTATTTTATTTAAGACCGGTAGTATTCTGTACCCGTGAACTGGTGATATGTATCCATTAGATAAGCTTAGCAATTACCGTATCAGTTATCTATTCATTTGTTAACAGACTGTTTGACGGAGGATGAAGGTTCTGTCCCTTTACAGTGTTCTCTTCTAATTTTTAGGTTTATAATGTAAAAAAAATATAATTTAGGCTATTTTGAAAAGGTGAGTTTATTCATTGAGCCACGGTAGAAAAATCATAGGGAAATTGACCGCGGAGAAGTTAGCCATAAAAGATATCCATAACTTTTTTTTATCGAATTTTTTAATGAAACATATACCAAACGATAGAGCTGTTCAAGTAGTATACGCCATAGTTTTGCACTGAAAATTTATCAAACGGTTTTGCCTAAAATTTGATTTAATTAAGAGAGCGTTATCTAATAGAGCGCCCGACGCTTATTTAAACAATTGCCAATTACTCCGTCCACCGACATCACAGAGAATCGGCTCTAGCCAATTCGTAAATCACATGAAATTCTACATCCGACAACGGTATTAATAGGCTACTACCCTTAAGACATCCTACCCTAATGCGTCTGTAAAATGAGAAATTGCTGCGCAATTCGCCAGGTGAATGCTATAAATATTTATAACTTCTACAAATATTATTGCATAACTTTCATTCATATATCAAATTGTAGGTATTTAGAAGGGCTAGCCACCCTCCACCGCTCGGAGTTTTGCACCGTTGCTAACAACCCCTAAATGGCGATAGTATGCAAACACCCAAATAGTAAAAATTCGCCGGCAGTCAGAGATAATTGTTTATAACTTCTACAAATATTATTGCATAACTTTCATTCATATATCAAATTGTAGGTATTTAGAAGGGCTAGCCACCCTCCACCGCTCGGAGTTTTGCACCGTTGCTAACAACCCCTAAATGGCGATAGTATGCAAACACCCAAATAGTAAAAATTCGCCGGCAGTCAGAGATAATTGTTTATAACTTCTACAAATATTATTGCATAACTTTCATTCATATATCAAATTGTAGGTATTTAGAAGGCCTAGCCACCCTCCACCGCTCGGAGTTTTGCACCGTTGCTAACAACCCCTAAATGGTGATAGTATGTAACCACCCATATAGTAAAAATTCGCCAGCAGTCCGAGATAATTGTTTATAACTTCTACAAATATTATTGCATAACTTTCTTTCATATATCAAATTGTAGGTATTTAGAAGGGCTAGCCACCCTCGACCGCTCGGAGTTTTGCACCGTTGCTAACAACCCCTAAATGGCGATAGTATGCAAACACCCAAATAGTAAAAATTCGCCGGCAGTCAGAGATAATTGTTTATAACTTCTACAAATATTATTGCATAACTTTCATTCATATATCAAATTGTAGGTATTTAGAAGGGCTAGCCACCCTCCACCGCTCGGAGTTTTGCACCGTTGCTAACAACCCCTAAATGGCGATAGTATGCAAACACCCAAATAGTAAAAATTCGCCGGCAGTCAGAGATAATTGTTTATAACTTCTACAAATATTATTGCATAACTTTCTCTCATACATTAAATTGTAGGTAATTGGAAGGGCTAGCCACCCTCGAGCGTTCGAAGTTTGGCACCTTGCTAACAACCCCGAAATGGCGATAGCAGTAAAGACACTTATTTTTTAAATTATCCGATCTTTGTAAAATGTTCTCCATTATAGTCGTTCTCTATCGTTTAGGATCAAATATTTCTATGTTACTGTTCTTTACTACGAACTCTGAATAGTAACTTATAAATACCCTACAATTAAAACCATCCTTCTGCAGTGGATAGTCTATTGTTTTTGTAGTGTATTTTACAAATGGGTGTGGTTTGGAAAGTGGTTTTTCTCATATACCTCCAAATATGAGGCAGCTGATTTTTCACTTTTTAACATTGGGTCCATATGTCCATATAAACAAACACGTGAGTGTTGAGATTCGCATACGCTATTGACCTGTGCCGAATATATTCGTGGAAGATTGGGAACACAAATATACTTGAAGGTACCATCTTGTTACGGTTAATCAGTGATAATGGGGCGGATTTGTTGCTAATTGACATATTTGGAAAAGTTATAAACAATTATCTCTGGCTGCCGGCGAATTTTTACTATATGGGTAATTATATACTATTCCCATTTAGGGGTTGTTAGCAATGGTGCAAAACTCCAAACGCTCGAGGGTGGCTAGCCCTTCTAAATACCTACAATTTGATATATGAAAGAAAGTTATGCAATAATATTTGTAGAAGTTATAAACAATTATCTCTGACTGCCGGCGAATTTTTACTATATGGGTGGTTACATACTATCGCCATTTAGGGGTTGTTAGCAACGGTGCAAAACTCCGAGCGGTCGAGGGTCGCTAGCCCTTCTAAATACCTACAATTTGATATATGAAAGAAAGTTATGCAATAATATTTGTAGAAGTTATAAACAATTATCTCTGACTGCCGGCGAATTTTTACTATATGGGTGTTTGCATACTATCGCCATTTAGGGGTTGTTAGCAACGGTGCAAAACTCCGAGCGGTCGAGGGTCGCTAGCCCTTCTAAATACCTACAATTTGATGTATGAAAGAAAGTTATGCAATAATATTTGTAGAAGTTATAAACAATTATCTCTGACTGCCTGCGAATTTTTACTATATGGGTGTTTGCATACTATCGCCATTTAGGGGTTGTTAGCAACGGTGCAAAACTCCGAGCGGTCGAGGGTCGCTAGCACTTCTAAATACCTACAATTTGATGTATGAAAGAAAGTTATGCAATAATATTTGTAGAAGTTATAAACAATTATCTCTGGATGCCGGCGAATTTTTACTATATGGGTGGTTATCGACTATCGCCATTTAGGGGTTGTTAGCAATGGTGCAAAACTCCGAGCGGTGGAGGGTGGCTAGCCCTTCTAAATACCTACAATTTGATATATGAATGAAAGTTATGCAATAATATTTGTAGAAGTTATAAACAATTATCTCTGACTGCCGGCGAATTTTTACTATATGGGTGGTTATATACTATCGCCATTTAGGGGTTGTTAGCAATGGTGCAAAACTCCGAGCGGTGGAGGGTGGCTAGCCCTTCTAAATACCTACAATTTGATGTATGAAAGAAAGTTATGCAATAATATTTGTAGAAGTTATAAACAATTATCTCTGACTGCCGGCGAATTTTTACTATATTGGTGTTTGCATACTATCGCCATTTAGGGGTTGTTAGCAACGGTGCAAAACTCCGAGCGGTCGAGGGTCGCTAGCACTTCTAAATACCTACAATTTGATGTATGAAAGAAAGTTATGCAATAATATTTGTAGAAGTCATAAACAATTATCTCTGACTGCCGGCGAATTTTTACTATATGGGTGTTTGGATACTATCGCCATTTAGGGGTTGTTAGCAACGGTGCAAAACTCCGAGCGGTCGAGGGTCGCTAGCACTTCTAAATACCTACAATATGATGTATGAAAGAAAGTTATGCAATAATATTTGTAGAAGTTATAAACAATTATCTCTGGATGCCGGCGAATTTTTACTATATGGGTGGTTATATACTTTCGCCATTTAGGGGTTGTTAGCAACGGTGCAAAACTCCGAGCGGTGGAGGGTGGCTAGCCCTTCTAAATACCTACAATTTGATATATGAATGAAAGTTATGCAATAATATTTGTAGAAGTTATAAATATTTATAGCATTCACCTGGCGAATTGCGCAGCAATTTCTCATTTTACAGACGCATTAGGGTAGGATGTCTTAAGGGTAGTAGCCTATTAATACCGTCGTCGGATGCAGAATTTCATGTGCTTTACGAATTGGCTGGCGTCGATTCTCTATGATGTCGGTGGACGGAGTAATTTGTAATTGTTTATATAAGCGTCGGGCGCTCTATTAGATAACGCTCTCTTAATTAAATCAAATTTTAGGCAAAACCGGTTGATAAATTTTCGGTGCAAAACTATGGCGTATACTACTTGAACAGCTCTATCGTTTGGTATATGTTTCATTAAAAAATTCGATAAAAAAAAGTTATGGATATCTTTTATGGCTAACTTCTCCGCGGTGGGAAATTGCTAATTTTCTAATTGCAAAAAATTAGAACGATACATATTCTTGCCAATAAAATGTAGTTGTGGGACGGTTAGCCAAACATCCGATCTTTGGAAGAATACCACAGTTCGCATAAAGATACCTGTGTACCTGTGTACATGTATCTAAAAATGATTTTCATTTCTTCTTTTAACAAAGAACTAAAATATGCGTCGCAAACGGTCAGACATTGTGATTACTTAGAGCCTTTTCAGACGGGTGCACGGCGTGTGTACGGTTTTGCCCGTCCACGGATCGAAGTGTATGAGATTAAATGGAACCTTACACACGTACCGACGCACGGTGGGGCCGAATCGCAAAAACGTGGCCAAAACCCCAAAAATGAACATTTTTATTTTGTACCATAAATTGTCTAGTTGTGTTCGGGGATTGTCCCAGCATTAATTTCCAGAATGGCACGTCTGCATCTGATTCCATCTGGTTACTAGGAAAGTACCAAGTTGGCCTTCGTTTCCAGAGCAAGCAACGTGTTGCGGAGTCCGAAAATTAGCCGGCTATAAAGTGGTATAGTAATCTTAATAATAGTGCGATTAACTTTTCTCAAAATGGATAGTCTACCTGGAGGTATGGATCGTATGTTTTTACACATATTTAGTTTCAATTTCTCGTTTATGTGATTAAATAACGGTGTATTCGAACCTATAAAAATAAAACATGTTTCACGTAAAAACTATTATTAGAAGTGCTTTTAAAAGAACTTTTGCAACATTTTGCTTTCATTCAACCTGGGACACGTACTTTCTACTATTATTTTGGACATATTTTAAATATAGCTGCCGCAAGGTGCTGCAAATAACAGTGAGTGTTGACAAATTAGTCGAATAAATTTTCAATCAATTAATAGTCTCGCATAAGAGATACGGCAACGCCGTGTGTCAGAGAGGTTGGGGTTGATTGTATTTTGTTGTATGGGGGGGGGGAGAGTGGGGGTGGTGTGGGAGGGGTGTGGAGAATAGATGAGGAGGGAGAAGGGAACGAGGTGCGCGGTCGAGGGGAGGGTGACGGTGAGGGTGTTAAGGGGAGGTTGGAGGGGAGGGTTTAGGGGTTGAATGGGGTGAGGGGTCGATGGGAGGGTATGGGGTGGAAGGAGAGGGGGCGAGGGAGAGGGGGAAGGGGAGAGAGGGGTGAGGGTGTGGGATAGGTGTAAGGAAGAGAGGGGGCATTAAGGGGGTATGACTTTGCAGATAATGGGCTGTCATATGGTCTAGGCCGTCTAGGGGGTTCGGGGCTTGGGAGCGGAGCGCCAGGTCCGATATGGTTTGTGACTAAAGAATAAATCAATTTTTTTAATCTAGATTATGACTAATCAATCATCAATCGGAAAATGCAATATTAATGATTAATTAAGTACACATTTGTCATGACAAACGTATGCTCAAGATTAGTCATTGGACTTCGATCATTTATTCGACTAAAAATGTCCATCACTGATTGCAGTACTATTGTTTGTGTGACCATGATACCAATTACATTTGAATTATATTTTTACAGGGTCTTCCAATACACAATAATTGTCTTTTGCGAGGAAGGATAATTTCTTCATGATTAAAGAAAACATGAAAGATGGTTATGAAGTTATTATTAATGCCCTACAAAAAGATATTGTAGACAGAAGTGGACATGTTATTGAAATACGAAATGATATGACGGATGCGTTGTCTCTATTATTTTCTAACATTAGTCAAGATGGATCAACGGACGTTTTTAATTACTAAAACCACCCGTAATTTTTTCTGATACACAAGGCAATAATTTTCTAAAGGTTTCAGATTCGTCTGCATCGGAAAGCGAATCACTTCCACTATACAAATCAGATGACGATGAGCAACATTTTTGTTACTTCGGATTCGTAATCAGCGACCTCCAAAACTCCCGAGTAGTGAGTTTCAGCTAAAATGAAAGTATTTATAGAAAAATGTTCCGCCATAATGGATCCGTTATTTTGTTTTTTGCACTTTTGACTTCGGATTCGTAATCAGCGACCTCAAAAACTCCCAAATAGTGAGTTTCAGCTGAATTCCAAACCGCTTTCGTATTTTGACCAGCATTTTAGGTATCTGCCCCACTGTGCGACGGCGGCGACGGCGCGGTATGTGTGTAAGGTTCCATTTAATTTCATACACTTCGACCCGTGGACGGGCAAAACCGTACGCACGCCGTGCACCCGTCTGAAAAGGCTCTATCAGCATCAGCTCGTGCTTAGCGCATGTACCTTTTGTCCCTGTAATAATTGTATAGTGTCATCAAACTCATCACCGGATAAACTACTTCTTTCTTTGGTACTCTTTCAGTAATTAAACCAAATTCTTGTCGTCACACAATGGTTTTATCTGCATTCTCAGCCCATTTTACGTAAATTTCACGGTTAATAGCCACGAAGTACTATACAGCGTTCATTAGACAAAGTTGTAAAAATGTCCTGCACGACAATTAGCCGTAATTTAAACATCGAACATAATAGAACAAGACCGCCGAAGCGTCGGCTTCAGTCGAATGCTTGAAATTCTTAATTAGTGGTGTACTTGTTTATATGGCGGGCAAACGCAGTGGTCATCCAAGTAGGTCAGTGCCGTTCGTAAGTTGCCCAGTTATTATGCCTGATCGATAGAAACATCGTGAACGGTGGCTGTTAGTCGGTTTCCTTTGGTCGAACGTGTCGGAAATGGCAAATATTGGATGATAATCAAGTTATTGTCTTAGGCGATGGCAACGACCCGCACTGTCCACAGGACGTTCTTGCCATTTTTTTGTTCGTTTCTGGTGTTGTTAATTACCGTCGTCATTCGATTGTTTCGGCAATCGACCCGTAGTGTCTGAGTGAAAGTTCCGCGTCTGGTGTAGCGATAAATTTCTCGCATAATTGCATCTGGTTTACATAACACCTGGGATATTCTACGGCTGTTTGGTATTAAATCGCCGGCGCAATGACGCAACACTGACTCGTGGACTTGCAGATATTATGAATGAAGGATATGTATGTAGTATGTTTAATTACGCATCATTGATTTTGTTCATTGGAGAATGTGTCTATCTACGTCGTCAGTCATTGGGAGCATGTATAACTACGACGACTTACCTACATGTGTAAGTACATCTGTTAGTTTAAGCTTACATTATTTAAAATGCACTAATATTAAATTATGCAAAATCAATTTAGAAGAAAAGAAGCGTTCTGCTAATTTAATGGCTAGTTTTCATGGTATACATCAAGGGTTGTTTGCTAGACTACCTACAGTCGGTTACGAGCTACTAACCCAGTGTAAAACCTATAGGACGTTTCACTAGCAAAGGTTACCCACTTATACAATTACCCAACCCCTTTCTATACAATTAATAAATTAATACAAATGTTATTTTGTCCTGCCGTTGAAAGTAACAGTCATCAACGTAAAGCTATGTCTAGACGGAATTAACAGTAGGCAACAGTAATGACTTTTATGCTAGACCTATTTCTGCAACAAAATAATAATCTTGCTAGTACTTAAAGCAAGAAGGGTCCATTTTCACGAGATTTCAGTAGTTTGGTTTTACCTCTTTTATCAATACTTTTACCTGCCAAGTAAGTACCTACATACAATGAGCGCGCAAAGTATGGAAACATGAGAAAGTTTCTGAAAAGGATTTTTCCTGGATGGATGTCCTGGAAGATGTTGATTTTTTTTATAACCAAATACACATTTGTGTGTATTTCAATAAGGTATTTGACTATTATTGGAAAACCATCTTAGTGGGTTTATTCCTTCACTCTACATTGTAAATGCATTATTTTTCGTAATTATTTCCTCAATATTTCTTAAAAATCAGCGTTAAAAATTGAATCACAAACAGTCCCGCCAAAACGATACTTTCTGTTGTGTGACGTCACCGGTTAGTAGATGTCAAATCGGCCCATATGGTCTGTCAGCATCGGCCAGCATCGGCATCGTCGCCGTTTGGTAATTGTGTTGTATGATGTGTTGTTTTCAAATTTCTACATAAAAATAGGTTATAAATGGTGTATAAATCCACAATGCAGAGATACGTCAAGAAAAACGCCGGATAAACTATTTGTAGCTGTTCCTCAAGATTTGATACTGCGAAGAAAGTGGTTGGCTCGTAGAAATCCAAATGAAATAAATAGCCGCCAATACAAGTGTTTTCTGTTGTGAAGATTACTTCGACATAAGTAAAACTGACTAGAATAAGTTATCTATCGTATTTTCGAACCAGGTATTATCTGATCTGACAGCTTAAGGTTAGGGCTATCCTAACCTACAAACTTATGCTTACATGGCGCTTTCGTGCTATTAAATTCAAACGGGAGAAGCATTAGAGCGCGTTCGGATAACCCGGTATTGTCGGTGAGAGTTACGCGCTGCATAATAGGCGGACTAACGTCATACGGCGTTTATCTGCATATAAGAGAGAGACAGCCGACCCAAGTTGTCTGAGCATTGCTCTCCCCATACCCTATACCCTGACAAACCGAACGCGCTCTAAACGGACTAACGAATGACATCACTGGAGACTGAGCCAATTACAGAGCGTTTTCAATCGCGTGATAGGACGTGAATAAAATTCAATTTTAATTTTGGTTTTTCATAGAAATAAAGCATATTTTTTTGAAAAGTAATAACAAATAGTTTTCTTAAACTGTAATCTATTAGGATGACTGTAATACTTCCCATATTTTGAATACAGTCAAATACCCTATTTTCAACTTTAATTGTTACTGTAAGTAAGTTTTTTTATATATTTTTTATAGCCTTACAAAAGAAAATTGAAAAAGAAAATAAAAATGAAATGCGTTTTGATAGAATTACATGCCCTGAATACGAATCCGGACTCAAACAAAAGTTTTATCAAATTTTTGTCAGCTGAACGCAATACCCTAACAACGTCCAACTTTGCTCATTCTCCTGAAATGCTGAATGTTTGTTCACAAAAGTTTTTGAAACATTTACATCGATTCTTGTCTCGGTATGCGAGCGCTTCTATAAAAGAAGTACAGATCTCGACTCACAAATGAGCATCTTGATGATTGTTTACCAACAGGAGTGGACTGGCCAACGAAATAAAATGCGAAATATCGCATTGTTTTTGTATAATTTTGTTATTTTAAATCTAATAATACAAACGATAATTTATATCCTCCTCAGACCAAGCGTCCGTTTTGTTGGACACTTGGTATTTAATGTCAAATATATTTACCAACCAAATAAACTGATTTAGAATAGAATTTGTAAGATTCAAAAATTTTGGAGTTCGGATCTCTGGAGGATATAAGTAGGTATGTCAAAATCGCACTTTGAGAATTAAAACTTGAGGATGTGCACCTAAGCATTATTATTTATAAACGCCCAACAACACATCATCTTTCATTGAAAAAAAAATCCGTTCTAGTTCTAGGGAACAAAAAGTTAGGGGTCACTGGTGTATACTATGCTGACAAAAAGAGAATGCGAATAAGCACACGTTGTCATGAGCAGTCATGTTAAGTATCGTTTACATCCACTTAACTTAACTTAACCTACGAAAAATTATACTTAAGGTACGAAATTTAGATCTGTTCCATTTACATTCACTTACATTCGCTGCTTGACATGCGCATTTGACAGTGACACAATATGAAATCCATATTAAATCTATCGGTTTTATTATACAAATATGTTTATGTACACGCAAGTTGGATCAAGGTTCCATCATCCGTGTTAATAATCCGTTAATCGAGCTAAAAATATTGCAAAACAACACAAAGATAACAAAGTCGCACGAGTTAATTTTTAGGTTATGTTACTGTCACTCGCTGTCACCATCATCCAAATTGTCAAAATCGCGAGGTTGTGATTGGTACACTTAGTGCACGGATTCTATTAAGTTGAAGTTGAGTGAACAAATCCGTACGTTACGTTAAGTTTTTCTACGTTAAGTGAATGTAAACGAACACATATAATTCAATGGAGTTCAACTATCTCTAATGTTCAAGTTTTCGTACGTTAAGTTAAGTTAAGTGGATGTAAACGAGGCTTTTACATGTTGTACGTCAATCGTCTTCCTGAACTGCAATGACGTAACTGTGTGAATTTGGTCATAACCACCCATTGTTAATGATTGGGATGTTTGGCAGCGTCGTATTAAAAAATATAGATCTGCAAGCGAATCAAAGGATACACGTCGCAGTTTAGTATCTTCGAACAATGTTTACTATTTTATGATCTTTCTGTCATGCATAACAACAGACAAGGCAATATGTATGTGTCGCAAACTATACACGTCACTTATCGGTTGATTCGCTGGAAGACCTATCATAATAGAATATTGTCACATTCCAGAAAGTTTATCACATCCGCATTTAGGTTGTTCGTGTAATTACTTTTTACATTGCACTCAGTTATTTCATTCCTTTCATAACGTCTGTAAAAGTACTTGAGGTTATCAAAGCTATGTTTCCCCGTGGGAACATATAGATAACTTCAGTCAAAATAAATCAAGTAACGCAACAACAAACATTACGTTTAAATATTTGATACCGTGGTGTTTCTCAATTTGGAGCGCCGCAAAAATGATTTCAAGCAATCGTCGCATGCTTCACTCATTATTGTATTGTTTCGTATAACATACCACCTTAAATTAACGTGGAACACCCACAACGAATACTCTGTACCTATTCGGAGTTAATTGGTATTGGAGTGATATTGAAACGTTATCATAAATCTTGCACGGTTTCTGTACGCTTGGAGGTTAATTAATTGTAATAAACTAGTCGCGCATGCTGTTAAATTGGTTTGCGAGAACATTTACTTGGACCTTGAACGTTAGTCTATATTTGGTTCGTATGAAACGCCTTCTGAATTATATTGTGATCATACTCGTTACCAATATGTCGGCCTGTGTCGTTTTTATACGCGGACTTAATTAATCTAGATGTTGTTTACCGCACCTGAGCATGTGGATTGTGATTGGTAAGATTTCTACTTTTTATCCATTAACGACTAGCAACGGTTGTTTCTTCTAATTTGTGCAGTTTATAAGTTCATTCGATTTCATCTTCTGCCTACAAACTATGTTTAAGATGTTGCTTTAAATTCGTTCTTATGGATGGCTTTTAAAAATTGGCTGAAATGTCACGGATTTGTTAACGATTCATTTAAATCGATAAATCGAAATGGTAAAATTACTAATTAAATAGGAGCTACGAAAATGTGATGTCTTGCTAATGGCTTTTTAACAATAATCTAACTTACTTTTTCTGACTTAAGTTATTGCCGTGCGGCATGTTGCTTTACAAAATACCCCACGTCATTAGTCGAAAAACTGTCTTCTTTTGTGGTTGAAAAACCTTATTTGACAACCATAATCGCAAAACATATATCTTTCTGCTATAAACTGCAATTTATTGAAAATATTTTAAATCTGCCAGTGTAACTTAATTCTGCTTAAATAACATTGCACTAATTTAACCACCAAACGATGTATATGAGTATAAAGGCTGTCTGACGGAACATGATGTACATGGGGATCTCGGAAACTGTAGCAGCTACGATGTCGGTTAAACGGTTACTTTACAAAAATTTTGCATTTACCAGTAGATATTACGGAAAAAGTGAAAACTGTCCATTTATTTTTTTTTAATAACTCTGCTATTACGATATATCTTTCTTAACTATTGTTGTTTCTTATTGTTCTTCATGTTCTGTGAGATACTTTGTATATTGGGATATTCTGAGCGAAATAGTTTTTATGAACGTATACACTTTAAGATGAAACACCTAAATAACTCTTTTATGATGCACATCTCTATGGAAGTAAAATTTTTTAAAGCAGACAAAGTTGTGTTTAAAGATTTCTACTTTTTATCCATTAACGACTAGCAACGGTTGTTTCTTCTAATTTGTGCAGTTTATAATTTCAATCGATTTCATCTTCAGCCTACAAACTATGTTTAAGATGTTGCTTTAAATTCGTTGTTATTGATGGCTTTTAAAAATTGGCTGAAAAATAGAAAACAGCCGTAATGCTAGAAATGTCATGGATTTGTTAACGATTCATTTAAATCGAAATGGTGAAATTACTAATTAAATAAAAATGTGATGTCTAACTTACTTTTTTTGACTTAAGTTATTGCCGTACGTCATGTTGCTTTACAAAATATCCTACCTCATTAATCGAAAAACTGTCTTATGTTGTGTTGAAAAACCTTATTTGACAAGCATAATCACAAAACATTTCTTTCTGCTATAAACTGCAATTTGTTGAAAATATTTTAAATCTGCCAGTGTAATTTAATTCTGCTTAAATAACATTCCACTAATTTAACCACGAAACGATGTATCTGAGTATACAGGGTGTCTCACGGAACATGATGTACATGGGATCTCGGAAACTAACAGCTACGATGTCGGTTAAATGGGACAAAAGTTGCACAAATGAGGGCCCTTTTCAGAATATTTTACTTTACAAAAATTTTGCCTTTACCATTAGATATTGCGGAAAAAGTGAAAACTGTCCATTTATTTTTTTTAATAACTCTGCTATTACGATAAATAGAAAGTCGAAATTTTGTATTCTGATATAAGAGCGTACTCTGAAGCCATTTTTTTATCAATAAATGTTTGTGTCCTCCAGCTTTAACTGGGTGATATTCAACTTTTTTACTTTATCATACGCACTATGTAAAGTATTGTAATCGTGCCAAAAAAGAATTTGAGATTTTAGCGGAAATATGTCTTTTTGGGTCTCCTGAACATTTTTGACCAAGGTACAAAAAAATGTCTGTGTGTGTGTGTGTGTGTGTGTGTGTGTGTGTGTGTGTGTGTGTGTGTGTGTGTGTGTGTGTGTGTGTGTGTGTGTGTGTGTGTGTGTGTGTGTGTGTGTGTGTGTGTGTGTGTGTGTGTGTGTGTGTGTGTGTGTGTGTGTGTGTGTGTGTATGTGTGTGTGTGTACCCGTTTTTGTGGCGACGATTCCGGAGAAACTACTAAAGGTATCGGGACGAAACTTCATATTTAGAAGTTTCATAACCAAACTTAGACTTGAAAAGCTTTCTGTTGAAAAGGGTCCAAAGGAACTGGTGGTTTACTCTTAGCATTTTTCGAAAATTTTGCAACTGAACCGCTATTTGTGTAATGTCGTTAAAATTGTTAAATAATAAATTAAGGGAGAGGAAATTTTCTATAATTTATGTATATGACATTTTTTGGTAGAATTTATAGTTTAGCCGCATGAGCAAATTCTATTTCATCGTGATCGGTCGTACTCATGGTCGTACTGCATTAAAACTAGTAGCCAGGATATGTCAGATTTTTTACTTTATCATACGCAGTATGTAAAGTATTGTAATCATGCCAAAAAAAATTTTTGAGATTTTAGCGGAAATATGTCTTTTTGGGTCCCCTGAACATTTTTGACCAAGGTACAAAAAATGTCTGTGTGTGTGTGTGTGTGTGTATGTGTGTGTGTGTGTGTGTGTGTGTACCCGTTTTTGTGGCGACGATTCCGGAGAAACTACCAAAGGTGTCGGGACGAAACTTCATATTTAGAAGTTTCATAACCAAACTTAGAGCTGAAAAGCTTTCTGTTGAAAAGGGTCCAAAGGAACTGGTGATTTACTCATAGCATTTTTCGAAGATTTTGCAAATGAGCCGCTATTTGTGTAATGTCGTCAAAATAGTTAAATAATAAATTAAAGGAGAGGAAATTTTCTATAATTTATGTATATGACATTTTTTGGGAGAATTTATAGTTTAGCTGCATGAGCAAATTCTATTTCATCGAGATCGGTTGTACTGCTTTAAAACTAGTAGCCAGGATATGTCAGATTTTTTGATTCTAATGACAGTAGCTAGTGTCAAACGCTAATGTTTTGAAAATACTACTGTCAATATAGGCTGCGTTCGGATATTGAACACCGTTACACTTTTTACACCCAATAACACGTAAGTGTCATTTGGACGGTGTACCCGGTGTCAACGGAGTACAATATCCGAACGCAGCTTTAATCGAGATATCTGTCTAGTTCTATTATAGTTTTATTTTAATGCAGACATAGCCGATCTCGATCAAATAGAATCTCATGCAGCTAAACTATTAATTTTATATATAGTATGATAAAGTCATGTGCCTGGCCACATCAGATTTTTATTTCTTATTGACGCCATATTGAATTTTTACAGATAGAATATTGAAAGACCTTTACTACCATGTATAAAACTTGTATGAAATTATCACAACATACATTGAAGGTCCCATTAGGTGGCCCGCCAGACCACCTGACTTAAACCCCATGGACTTTTCTCCAAGGGGCTACAGGAAAACTAGCATCCATGAACTGTGATACTGTACAGCGGCTTCAGACGGCAATCGAAAAGGCTGTTAAGGCCTCATCAGTAATTGTTAATTCTTGTTTAGAACAAATAATGGTCAATTGTGTGTGGTTCCATTTGATATTTACAGATTTAAATAAAATATGGAGATTGCTTTACAACCGCAGATATAACATATTTTATGATACAATAGAATTTTCACAAAATTTTACGTAAAAATTAACAATCTAATATTTTCACATACTTACTTAATTTTACAAAAATCGCATTCTTATTTAGGCCTTGTGAAGGCAATACTTTATTTATTGTGAATTACAAATTAAAAACTTATATATTAAGTATTTAACAAAAAAAAGCAGAAATGTTTTATACACATTTAAAAATTTGGTCGTTTATTTTAGTTATAAACTTAACTATTATTGTTTCTTATTACTCTTCATGTTCCGTGAGATACCTTGTATATGGGCATATTCTGAACGAAATAGTTTTTATGAACGTATACACTTTAAGATGAAACACCTAAATAACTGTTTTTTGATGCACATTTCTGTGGAAGTAAAATATTTTTAAAGCAGACAAAGTTGTGTTTAAGTAAAATCATATCAAGGAATAAGTTTTGCTAATATCTATTACTTATACCTATTACTTAAAATAATAGTTTGTTCTTTACATAACAAATTTGTTATTTTTATGTGCTAATTTAGTTATCAAATCTATTGTTCTTGAATATTTATTACACATATTATTAAAATACTAGTTTCTCTATCTTATTCCTTAATTGTTTCCAGACTTTGACTTCAATAGACAGGTGAATTACAATGCCCTGGTAAAAATTTATTGCTTTTTAAATAAAAGTTATGTGTATTATTATAAAGTGTAACGCTGTATAAGGACCTTTTCTTGCAATTTCCTGCTTTTTTATTATTCTGTTTAGTTTATTATTTTAGGGCTTCATAACTTTATTGTATAAAACGTATATACATTTTGAGTGCTGCAAATAGAGTATTGTATAAGTTAGTAATTTTATACTCTTCCAAAAGAATGAGGTACTTACACATATATGTACCTATGTATCTATTTAATATGATAATTGCCGATTCTATCCTCCCACGGAATATTGACCTCCTGGGGCAGGTATACAAATAATTTAAATAAATAGACACTTTTAATATTTCTTAAAGTTTGTGATACCTTCAACTATACGATTAAGCATCACTCCTATCATCTCCCTGACATCTTTCTGTTAGGTTGCCTAAGGTAAAACTTATCAACACTTTCTCTCGGCTTGACGCGCTCGACAGAGCGTCACTGCGCGTTCATTTGTTCCCGATGGTAACCGAGAGAATTTTCTTCCTAAATAAGTTCTAACTTAATTGCCTTAACAACATAACAGATAGTTAACGGAAAGGAACGTGCCTTAATTAATTTATAACTTATTCATGTATAGACTTGTTTTTTTTTTTCAATTTAGTGGCGTTTTGACAACTAGGCAACTAATTTACTAGCCGTTCTCTGTGACAACAAAGCAAATAAGCTAACAGGTTAAGATCAAATCTAAAGCACTCGGACAAAAACATAAATTTATTTCATTGATAGTTTTATGGGCTGTTTTTTTTGTAAGTTATGTCAATACATTAAGTACGTCTATTGGAAAATTGTAGTAAAGTATTAATAGCCGATCGCCAGATTGTAAATATGAATGAAAGGTTGTACGTGTTTGCTAATAAAATGGCTGTAGAGCTTGTACAACCTCTCTCACTCCCTGAATGTATATTTTGAGGCTGGCGGACTTGCAAGAGGTATTTTCGTACATATCTGCCTCTCCCATACTGCCAAGTCATTTGTGATTATTGCACGTTTAAATTTAGACTATGGGTATTTGTCTTAAAGCTAGGCCATCTGCAATACGATCGCAGGGATCTCGGCGTTCCGCATATCATCTTTATTCTCCCCGCTGTTTTTTTTGTCGTTATAAACCACATTATTATTATTATTATATGTAGATTACCATGGCGTGATGTATTTGTCATTGAACCTCACTTCGCATTGTTACTCGTGGTAAAGACCTTGGCTCGAATCCATGTTGTGTAAAAAAAACTGTTATCTCAACAAGCATTTTAGTCTAATTTTAGAATTCCTACCGTAATCTTCTCTGCTTTAACGAGTGTTTTTTTCTAATTTTTAGGTTGCGAGCAATCCTCCCAGAACCTGGGCGTCATACCAGAACGTTTCTCAAACCAAAGATGAATACCATTGCAAAATGAACAGCGTGGACGACATTAGGCCGTACCAGGAAAGGATTTATCATTCGCCAAAAGCAAACAGAAAAACGTCGGCTACGACGTACGACTTTCCCGAACATCCGCCCAAGAAGGACAAAAAATGGTCCTTAGGGAGCTTGTTCAGGAGGAAGAAGAAGGAAGAGAGCGAGAGCACCACCGATGAAGAACAAGACAAGAAAGGATTCCTTACCCGGCGGAAGAAGAAACCTGACAAAAGGAAAAAGGGAAACAAACAAAAAGGAACGTTTGACCACATTGTAGTTCCCAACTCGGCCACTTTACGCAATAATGGATATTTCTATGATGAGACAGGAATCCTTTCCGACCCTACCGGAGGCTTTGCATCATACCAAGGCAGAACCACATTATCCAGAACACCTCAATCCACCAGAAAGTTGCCAAAAAGTGAAACCGCGAGAGATATTTCAGATCGAAATGTTTTGGATAGACCCAGTTTGGGATCTGCTGATAGCCTACTTAAGAAAAATCGCAAAGATTTGGCTAAACTCAGGGCGGAAGCGAGGAGAGAAACTCATTATTGTGAGAGCAGTTCTGACGAAGATTCCCAGCGGTCAGCTTCCTCTTCAAGATTAAGAAGCGATGAAAACATAAACAGAATGCGTGACGGTTCAATGAGTCGAAAATCTCGTGGTGCCAGAACGGAAAGGTATATTCGACGTTTATCGAAAGATGAGGAAGGTTTTGCCAATTTAAGGTCTTCAAAGTCGGACATAGAAAACGGTTACCGACGGTTGATGTTGCCTGAAAAGAAGGAGAAACCCCGCAGCCCAAAAATGCCTCGAAGCACGCATTTCAAGCTACCATCTTCGATAGCTGTAGTATCTGGATTATCCACCATACCTCCTAGTCACACCAATTGTAAGCGTAATAGCAGAGATAGTGTATCAAGTCCAAATTTCATGAAACCACCAATCAATAACTCTAACATTACGAATCAATATGGCTCCTTGAGCTCGAACGATCCCAAAGACAATCAACCCAGTTATCAACGAAGTATTTCTTATGATGCCGACATACACAGATCAGCATCTCCAGAAATGCAACAGGCTGAAATAATCCATGCTCAGCTTCCTTTGGGAAAGCCTAGTCATCGCTATAGAAACCTAAGTTTAGTGGAACAACCAAGATTTTTCAAGCAAAAGCAACCGCCACCTCCGCCACCAAGAGATCCTTGGAGGATTGGGACTACACAACATTTAGAAACTGGTCGACCAATGTCTTACTGTTTTGAAAGAAGCCAGCAGAAGCAGGTTCCTCTCCACGAATTTAATCATAGAATCGAACCAAAACCTCACTCTTTTAATTGGAAACCGAATTTCCGATCCACGTCTGAGGATTGTCTTCCTGCAGAATCCTCGCCAATTCCTTTCCATCCCCGTCCAGCCTCAGCTACAACTGACCATCCAAAGCAACGAGTATTACGCAAAACAATTGGCGGAACCGATGCCTCCGAGCATTATCAATACTTAACCGATAAAAATCCTAGAAGTCGAAAGCCCATCTCCATTCAACCATTCGGTACGAACGAAGATAAAAACGAAATTCATCGACAGAACGAATCAAAGAAAGCGATTGATTTTTGGAAGAAGATTGATCAAGATGTTAGTCGTATGCAAGAAAAAACAACCATATCAAAGAATACTTCTGAAACCCCGAAAACTACAGATTATCGGAAGCAAAACGATGACCAGCACGAGAAAAAGTCGTTACCCACTAGCCCTCAGATGTTTAGGGCTTCAACTCACGTCAGGACAAACATATTTGTACCTAACACTTTTAAAGGTGACGATGCTAAACGGACCACTAGTCCATTCAAACCTATAGATATTGGTGCAGACGAATGTGATGGTGCGGATGTAAAATCTCCATTACCTGTAACTAAGAGTGTATCAATTGATAGCATAACCAATGAAATTGTGAATTCTCAGACCAATGAACGCAAATCGGCAAATTTGGAAGATGCATTAGATGAATTGGAAGCAATTTATAATAGCCTTAGATTAGGAGATGAGGATTTGCTGGAACGGGCAGAACAAAGAGAAAAATCCATTGCAGCAAAGAAACTGATGGATGCCAATTTAGAATCGTACCCTGGCTGGGGACCTATACCCAGAGGTGCTGTCAGTGACTCCAGTTTTAGTTACGAACCATTCGAAGCTGTTGATTCTCCAAAACGAAAACGGTTTTTCAAAAAGACAAGAATTCCTGACCGAAAGAATGACGACATGGCATTACGGAAAATGAACAAAGAACGAAGTAAAACGATATCTGATCCGAAAGAAGCCTTGGCTAAAGTCAGCTACCTTTTAGCGTCTCCATGCTATGGTAATGAAATGGATCCAGCGCCAAGTAAAACTAACGCGAAAGAGCCGGATATCATTCTTGATGATGTAGTTTTGAGGACATTTAAACACGCAAACAACTCATTGAAGGTTTCTGATCCTCAACTTCCTTTTGGTATACCTGTAAAGCCTGTATTGCCAGCACCTAATAGCGATTATTTGCATGCAATGCCAGAAAATTCCACTTCGTATACTTCAGATAATAAGAAGATCCCGGACGTAGTAAAAGATGATCTTGCATTCAGAAACTTACGAAAGGATGCCAATAAGGAACCTGTGCTGCCATCATTTTTGCATGATGACCTTATTAACAATAACAATAATTCCGTTCACAATTTAAAACCAACATTTGGTTCGATGAAAAAGAAAAGAGCAATGAGATCTCTATCAGCGAATATTTATAACTTGATGCAAGGCGATCCATTTTATACCGATTACAGCGATGAGCCCAAGGAATTTGAAAAAAGCAATCTTTCTGATATCGCTGATGCTATGGAAATTGCAAGACAGATTCTCAAAGAGAAGGAAGAAAAGATAAATGCAACTCGGAGAGCATTCCTTAGTGACACAGAGGCAAAATATAGAAAGAAAGATGTCTCTGATCATCTTACCGAAAGTAAATTGAATTTCTTAAATAGCATGAAGTCTAAACAAGAAGCCGCTGAGGTTCAACAGAGAGTTATTGTGAACGTACCCAAAAATGATGCCTGCATTCAAAGTAAACCTCCCAGAGGTATGACTCCCGAGAGAAAAGTATCAAAAGAACCTTCCCCAATTGACTTATTTAAAGAAGACAATTACAGATCATCCCTTGATGATCTGCTATCAGCATTTGCAGTAGAGGCACAGCAAGCAAGTAAGAGAATTACCGGTGAAATGAAGCCGCTAGATAGTGACACAAATGACAAGAGAAAGAGTAATTACGATGATAATAAATTAATCTCACCAGCATTGGTTGTGGAGGCAAGAAAAAGTTCCTCTCCAAGCGTATTTGAAGGTCGAAAGAGTTCTTCCCCTCCTTTGGATAATGAAGAATCAAAGATAACATCTTCAACATCTCCTACAAAAATTGATATGTTTGAAGGCATAGCTCCACCAAAAGAATTTTCTAACGAAGACGCTGATACCATCACCGTAAAAGCTGAGGTTGTACCACTAGCTGAGGCAGAAGAAGTAGACAGAATCATTTCTGATGAAGAGAAGTTAGAGTCAGTTGCTAACATCGTGCTGAATTGCAACAATGATGTCCCACTTCCAAGTTCAGCCGAAGAGCTTGACTCAGAACATGACTACGTCAACATGGGATCCGATGCGGAATTTGATAAAGCAATACCATTGATTGATGATTCGACTCCAAGGAAGTGCATGTCGCCTTTTGAAGAGCACAAAGCTGAGTTGATTGCAGGTTTTCAAGAACTGAAGAACATCGAATCCGACGATGAAAAGGAACCTCGCGCAGAAAATCCTGAAGACGAAGCGGTGGCCGAGAGTGGAGAAGGTGAGGAGTGTGTTGTTTTGAGTAGTATCGCTATAACCCCAGAAGACAGAGAGTGTGCTTACCTAACAGAATCCTTTGTCCAACTATCGGAGAGTGGGAATATCGCTTCGTACGTGTCCGGTTGTGATATTCGTCTAAGTAGGTCGCCCACGCAAACTACCAGTGAACCAATCGAATCTAAACCGACCGAATTGGACAAATTGGATGTTAAACTTAATAGACTGTTAAACGAATCTCCGCATAGTTCAGGGTTTCATAGCAATTCTGTCTCTGATAATGATCCCAATGACGATGACCTCCACATGGACTGCAAGTTGACCGATTTCAGTGAGCTTTTGGGTTTGAAGTCTCCTCAGTTAGTGTTGGATTCTATCCATTCTAGAATTAAGTCTGTTGATGTGGCGGACGTTGCGCCCAACTCAAAATTTTTCGTAGCTAACAATTATCAAAAATTTAAAGACCAAGTTGATTTAGATTTACCGTCTACGTCTAAAAGTGTTTCCAAATTTAAAGACAGAACGATACTGAAGGATACTAAAGAGACGAGTTTAAGTGATTCTAGGGCATTAGATGGAGCAACTCGCGATACTACCATTAAACAAACGGAAACACGCGATAGAAGACACTCTCCTGGTGATAGTGAACCAAGTAGCACCTGGAACATCGATCCCTTAGCTTTAGCTTTTGCATGTTCCTATGGAATTGCATGCACATACCAGGTGGTTAACTATGATCTTGTTGCCATATTTGGCCTTGTTCTTGTTTTTCTTTCTTTTTTCGCTGCTCTTATCATGTAATGGAAAAATAAAGAAACGCAAAAAGATAGATCATAAATGTAACGGAGATGTCAATGTAGACTTGTATATTGATGTAAATTATTATATCATTAAGATATTTGTGTGTTGTATATTTGTGCATAATTTATTGTACGTGAATAAATGTCGAATATTTTATTAACCGATTTGTTCTCTGCTGTTTACACGACCTGTTCTGTGTTTCCATGTTGTTTTTCTGTGATAATTTAATTAATAATAAGCACTGTATTTGACCTTTTATCAAATTGTACGCATGCTAGAATTTAGCTAAATAAAGTGCATATATCATCAAAGCATGTTGCATGAATTTTTGACTAAAATTATGTGGATTTTCACACTGACTTGACACCTTAAGAATGTTAACACTAAAGGTAAGTTCTGATGAATACAAAATTGTTTGTATTGGCATTGTATTGGAATTTAAGTGCAAAAATATCGCGTAATTTAAGGTAAAAAAATAATGTGAAGGAATTTAAATTGAGTAACATTAATATGATCTTGAAATGACATTGTTATGAAGCGTGTGATGAAGTATAGATTGTTTGTCTATTGTGGTGGATCAGTAGGTGTCGTATGCGATTTGCGTAGTATTTATGTCGGTAGTCAAATTATCATTTTTATAATGTACAGGTGTCCATTAATTCAATGTAAATGGCTTAACCACCTACTCCTAACACAGGCTTTGCAACTGTTTTTATTTCTTTGTTATACTGATTAAAAGTTTGCTTTTCAAAAGCAATTTTTATGCATACCTCTTATGAACTAATTTTGATCATATTTGGAAGAACAAATAATGAAAATATTAAAAATTAGATCACTATATGTACAATATCATCACAAATGAATTGTTCTGACTTCTTAATTTATTTTCATAACAAAAAAGTCTTTTTTGAAAAGTGAACTTGGTGCAGTAACATCTAAATGACGAAGAATTGCATATAGATAAATGAGATTTGGTAAATGGTCTTATATTCGTCTCGAGTCTCTATGGCGAAGCCACCGATTTACGGGATTTACACACTTACTACTCTTACCCCGAATTTTCAATTCACGTAGCAGTTAGACAAAATTTTTAATTAAAAATCGAAAACACAAAATTGTTTGTACATATTGGCATTATTGACAATACAAATTTGAATGTAATCGTACAATATCTGTTGCAGCTTACATTTGCGTAAAAATTTCATATTTTGGTAACATCCTTCCAACACGGTTTGTGACCAAAAGATATAATAAATATTTTTGAGGTGTCCTTAAGATACTTAGACTCTTACTCATCTTCAAAATGTACTTTATTGGTCGCTATTCAATTATAAACCCTGTACAGTAGACTCTCCTACAACGCGGTTTAATGTTACGCGTTGTACGAAAGCGCGTTATAGGAACTTGACGATCGCGAATTTTGACGCATGCGCCGCCCGCCTGTAGCGTTTTAACGCCAAAAACAATGCAAAATTGAAATAAGTAAATAGATGTCATAACTACGGTGACCATTCGTACTGTTTTTGGCAGTACAGTACTGTTTTTCAGGACGCTGTACTGTTTTTTTCCTTTCAGCGTAAATGTACTGGTTTTTATTCATTTGTACTGTTTTGTACTGTTTTTACTTTATCATACGTAGCATACAATAAAGTATAGTAACGTGTCAAAATAAATTTTTGAGATTAGTGTCAAACGCTGATGTTTTGACAATACCTACTGTCAATATAATCAAAATATCTGTCTAGTTCTAGTAGTTTTATTTTAATGCAGACATGGCCGATCTCGATCAAATAGAATTTGATGCATCTAAACTATTAGTTTTATAGAATAGAATAGAATAGAATAGAATAGAATATCTTTATTTCACCAAAATGCATTACAATCACAAACTAAAAAAAAAGAATGCACTGGATAGCATATAGTGAGACGTCAAAGAAACATAATATATTAACAGTGATAATAATACAAAATATTAGACCATTTTTCTGGCTGCTGCTTTATATTCATCAATGGAATCGTTAACACTCGTAAGTTAACATATATAGTATGATAAAGTCATGGGCCTGGTCACATCAGATTTTTTTATGTGTACATTTAGTTGGAGCAACAGAATGTCTTCCCATGGATATAGAAAACGTAGTTGTTAAAATTTATTCTTTTTTATACTGTGCGTATAGTACCATGAACTATTAAGATCATATTAGGATACAGTAAGCCCAGATTGCTAACACTTATACCAGCACTAGAAAGGATCCTAAAGCTATTTAAAGCCCCAAAGGAATATTTCTTAACCCAAGAAAGATGCCCCATAATTTTGAAACAAATTTTTAATGTTCTGTGCTCAGAAGTTTGGCTGTTTTTTTGTACAGTCAAGCTGCTACTTTTCATAATGACATTGCTCTTATTGAATCTCAAAAAATATCCATGCTAGAAATATCATTGATTATCAAAAATCTAAAATGTAAATTAATGGCAAGACAATATGAACTATTTTTACCATTAAATGTAAAAAAAGTTATAGGTGAAATGGATAAATCTGGGCACATTAATATGTCCGAATTTAAATCTGCAGTGGCTAATTTCTATCAGACATGCATTGGTTATATAAACCAGTGCCAGTGGAACACTGCATTCGAAGATATTGAAATATTGGAATGGGTACTTCTAAGTGAATCATCGGATGAACGATAGGTAGAATTATTTACACAATTGAATAACAAGAAAATCTCTTACTCAAATATTTTGAAAATAGTGGAATACGGAATGAGCTTACCAGCGTCCAACGCACCTACAGAAAGAGTATTTTCTATATTAAACAATATTTGGTCAACTGAAGAGACTCAACTAAAAGTTGAAACTATCAAGTCACTTTTAATTCTAAGAAGCAACTATAATAGGAATTGCTTAAAGTTTAAGGATTACTTGAATGATAAATCTGATATTATAAAACAAATACACAATGTCGAAAAGTATGAACATTAATTATTTGTATAACTTTGAATATTATTTTCTGTTTTCTATACTTATATTTTATTACTTATAGATAATTGTTTGAGCTTGACCTTGATTATATTTAACTGTTGTATGTTCAGTTTGCTAGAATAAACGTTTGATACAGAAAAGTTGTTCTTTTGTCCTGTTTTTTTGTCAGAAAATAATGGTCACCGTAGTCATAACCCAAAAACATATTATAAATGGAATTAAATTTCCTACCTGTTATGTTGATGAACAGCATTTAGAATAGTCAATATGAATTAGTGAATACACGTAAAACAACCTCGAAGAAACTAATTCATTCTTGTCGCAAAATCGTGTGTACATTTACTGCTTCTACAGACAGCTTATATAGCACTGTATTCGTTCTTCTTATGCAGTATGGTACATGGATTTGTTAATTTAATAAGAATACATTCTCTTTGTACCTTTTGTTTGTCTCCATCATCCATCGTTTTGTTTGTCTCCATCATCCATCGTGCCGCGCCGTTACGAAACAATTTGGTTATGTATTTTCTAAGCGCGGTGGTGACAGTTCAAAATAACAGCGGCATGCTTATGGCTCATGCGCAGTTAGCGCACATTGGCCGGACAACAATACGCGCACATCGCGCGTTGTACGAGAGCGGCGTTATATGAATTTGTTGTCGCAAAATCTTTAGCGCGTTGTAGGAATTCGCGTTGTACGAACTCGCGTTATAGGAGAGTCTACTGTATTCTGTATAAGATAAGCTCTCTATATACCACACATTAAATTACAAGCAGCTCAAAAAAAGTTATCCAAACATAAAAAATTGTTCACATGCAGATTCTAGAAATTCTTTGCTTAAGTGGCGATAATGCGGTTGCTGTTATGACTCATGCATATATTTGCTCGACCATCAGTCAATACCAACGATGAACATAGCGGTCAAACATTACCTCGCTTATTCCTTCACTATCTTCATTGACATGTTTCGCAACATTTGTGTAAAGCAGTTTAAGTAAATGACAATCATCACTAATATTTGAGAGTAACAAAACGTATTGTGTATTTTTTATGTGCTGGGTTATCAATTCCGTGTCCCAAGTATTTGGAAGCATGATTGATGATCATATTTTATAATAAGAAAAACAATAGCATGTAGTTAATACTTAACCATTTCCGATGCATATGCTTCAGAAGGTTAAGAAATGTCTTATGTATTACTCATCCTGTTTTTAGCTGAAATGCAACAAAACTTCTGTATCTATGTATTCAAATGTATGCTAGTAAGGAATCCCATACAAAGCAAGTGAGATATTTAATTAAATAACTGTTTTCTTCTGAAGAACCTATCTAAAACGGCCAGCTTTTGACTACATATTTACTGGCTTTTTGATCATAAAATGTGATGATCCTGTAAATTCTCCTGTACATTTTCAGGACTCGGAATATAACACTCTGTATACAATGTGTGCCTTACGTGTAGGTGATACTTTCCAGCCGTATTAGGTAAGAACTGTTGTTTGCACGAAGAAAAATGTATATGACATTTAATGTAGATGTTTAAAAAAACGCTTTTTTAAGATGGGCAAAATCGTCTATGTGAGATTATCTTTCATCTTATTTGGTTGACGACAATGGAGGTTAGATTTAAATTGATAGATCTTTTAGTTTTGTGCAATAAGGGTTCTCGGTACCGTTTTCCATTATACGGCTGAAAAATGCCAACAAAAAGTAGCAAGGAAAGTCGTCTCTAAAATATACAGGTTCATTGAAAGTGGCATCATATTTTATAATAAAATAACCAATCAATATGTTGCCAAAAGTTGGCGGTTTTAAATATTCGATGTCTTTCCAAGAAAGGAGTGTTTTTATATAAATAGTTGTCTTGTTTGTTATGGGTTTTTCCAAAACTAGTCTACTTTACTGGCATAGATTTAAGAAAATATTTACACTAGTATGGCTGCATTTCCGCAAAAGAAAGGTGAATATAACATAAGATATTTCTGTTAAGAAGAAGAAGGTTACTTCTGAAGCACATATATCAGAAATGATCAAGTTTGAACTTGCATGCTTCAGTTTTTCTTATTGCAAAATATGCTTAATTATGCTTTTAAATTCTTCTCACGCGGAATGGATCACCCAGCACATAGATACCTACGTTGTTGCTTTTGACGTATTTGCAAACGTATAACTGGAAGGCGCGGCAACTCTACTTTAACGATTTAACGACAACATTTTGTAGAGAATTAAAATATCTAGAAATTTCTTATAATGCTCATTGTCGGTTTGATCAATAGAAAGCAATATATTGTTTAAATGCCCAACCTGGTCATCTTTGACCATACATGTGTATTGCGTATGGTATGTAGTACCTGCTCCAAAATTCAGTACACGATTGGTTCCTATAGACAAAACCGGGAGAGGTGAAGTTGACTCATCGCTTAAAATCGTACGAACCAAGATATGGACGTACCGCGTGGATTGGTTATATTGCTGTGTATATTTGGTTGCCTACTAGGTAGTTCGTTAAAGATTAATATTTAATTACTAAAAATACTATCATTGGTCATTTAATTGTGATATCCTATCTAATTTATATATCCATCATTACCATGTTTAACAGAAGCAAAGTGAAAACATACCAACTAGCCCATTTAAGACAGTGTATTTGTGCGGTTGGAATTAGCTCAGAAATAATCATTTTGTGACTGAGTGCTTAAACTTGGAGTTTCTTTTCTGTTTGTGTAGACATTATTAAAAATGTTTTAAAATTCATTTCTAAATATTTCGCGATAAGTATTTCACAAAACGGTGGTAGTTTGTTGTAAATGTGAGGTTATGTTTTTAATACGTGTTTTGATAATGGACGAAAATAATTTAATACGTTCATGACCATAACCATAGATTTCTTTTTTAGGGCCTTTCCTTTCAACGAAAATATTTTGCTCACATTTAATTCACACGTTCGCGCTGTGTTATTATAATAATTGGAGGTTAGGTTGCAAGTACCGCTGTCATCTGTTCTAAGAACAGACGTACTTTTTTGTCTTGCCCATTTAAATTATACAGCAGACGTATGAAAAGGATGCTATTTCGTTTTAACACACGTCAATATATAGAAATAATCTGTAACGTATGTCGAAAATAACAGCTGAAATCTATGAGTAATCTTCACCTCTCCCGGTTTTGCCTATATCAGATATGGGGAAGTGGGATTAAGACACTAAGTAGCATGCTATGGAGTTTCTCGCGAGCTTAGTGATTATTCTCTAAATTCGTTCGAACGGATGCATGAAAACGCTTGCTATCTCGTTCTATCGCATAGAACTGGTCCGTAACGTGTGCTCAAAATAACAGCGGGCATCGATGAGTCACTATCACTTCTGGTAGGAAACCCTATACTTGAAAATGTATTACGTTACGTATATGTATACTTGTTAATTTGCCGCTATGTACAATATAATAATTGCTTCTTTTATATGTCACATCCGCTACCCAAAAGTGCTAATAAACATTAACTAAATATAAGCAGTTTGTTGTTGAAATATGTGTGCATTGTTTGCTCCTATAAAAGCTTGATATGTGTTGATTGTGCTTAAATGTCCTATACGAAATGTATCCTTGCATTGGAAATGCAACCCTATAATCAAATGTATTTTGACCAACCCTTTTATTTGGTTATAGGTGTTGTGTAACAGCTGCCACCCATCTTCTCCTCTGCCGGTCACCACCGTCTTCAGGTAACTCTCTCAAAAAAAGCAACGACCAGTTAATTCATCCCACATCCATTTTACAACTCCATAAATTCTGTAGAACAATAGTAACAGTTTATAGAATGTAAACGCTTGTATAAATTTTCTTGAAAGTGATATGCAGGTTTTCATTAACATTAAGCACCTATTTTCAATTTAGCTGTAAATAAATACCCTGCTGTAGGGTTTTTAATATAATAATAATAACGGAACTAAATGTTTTCTGCATGAGGACAAATTTTGCTTTCCAGCAGAAGAGTCTACCGCTTTTGATTACCTACCGAAATAATTTATTTTCGAATAACTAATTAATATTTAGTTAATAGTGACCTATATTTTTGTAGATAATGTACATATTCGTAACGAAATATATTTATTTATTTTATATTTTATCGTCAAAACGATTTTTATTTATTCCTCATATTTTTGTACGCTGGGAATATAGGCAACTTATACTACGGGATCGTAGATTTGGTTGCATACCCGACGGGTTAGAAGGAGCATGACTACGGTAGGTTTATCCCTATAGTTTAATCTTATTCAAAATTAGTAGCGTGGTTATCAGTATGTGTTACTTATACAAAGGCCACCTCATACGTTTCGATCTTACAACTTTTGTTTTTCACTTTCAGCTTTATTTCTAACTCTAGGAAATAGTTACACATGGAATGAAGTGGCTTATGATATGGCACCAGATGGCACCAATCCAAAATCAAACTATATTTGAAATATTAATTTCATTTTAAATATGTTAATCAATCTAGTATTAAAGTTCATAACGTAAAACTTGTGGAGATAATAATCAAAACATAGTCGACATGATTCTAGAAAGACGTTACATGGCAAAAATGTACGCATTTGCAAATGTTTTTGCATTTGTTGCTTTTTTTGTGCGGTTGACCCAATTTCGGAAATCTAACATATTGATTTGACACTATTGTGTCAATTATTGTGTCAATATTGTTTCACTCATAGTTATACGTTATATCCACCTTTTTTTAGCGAAAAAAAAAGCGAAAAACGAATTAGAATCAATTTTCAAATTTTTCAACAATTCTGGGCTGTATCTTTGTCGTTTTTCTTTTTGGAGTGTGTTTTCAATTTCGGAAAATCTAACATATTGATTTGACACCATTGTGTCAACTAGAATAAATTGTTTTTACTCATAGTTATGCTCATGGGCGCCACTTGAAAATATTCCATGGGGGGGGGGCAAATTTTTTTTAGTATTAAATGGTGACGTAGTATTAAGGTCTATACCATTAACTGTTTTGCAGCATTTTCGTCTTGTGTTATTTTGCATACACTCTGAAAAATCTCTATCGCTTGAAGGTAGTGAAATGTTTTTGTTTTGTTCACATTTTTGTGTGCTAATAGCCATCCATGGTCGTGATTCCTGTATGCTAGACAACACTTACTTATTATATATTGATATTCATTGAATTTCAAGTCATTTTGCCGTCTTTCTATCGGTTATTAATGTGGGATTAATATTTTTAATTAATACTTGTTTGTAAATATATCTTGTTTCTGAATCATTGAACTCTTATTCTTGAATTTAAGGTTTTGTATGATTTTCAACCAATATTGTAGCCTTTTTATTATTTTTTGATACGCTAGGAGAAATTGTTGTTAATTTACTGTAATGATTTCTAGCTCGTGGTCATCGATCATCTGATAACAAATTGATAAACAATAAAAAGGCAATAATATTGGTTTTAAATTTACCCCGTTAACGAGAAATAATAACTAAATGTAGAGAAAAGTGGATTAATTTGAAAATTCTGTGTTAAGGATAATCGATGACGAAATAATATTTTTTTTTATTTTACTATTATACTTGAACACTTGTACGGCGACAATGTTAAGTCAATTAAAGAGCTCAGAATGAAAAGTGGATAAAGACCATAGGAATCCCTATGTTTTTATCCACTTTTCATTCTCATGCCTTCAATTACTAACTTTGAACGAACTCATGTACGGAAATGTATTGTGTCAACGCTGGAGAGCAGTGGCGGATTTAAGGGCCGAGGCGCCTCTAGGCACTATTTGTCCGAGCGCCCCTCTCAAGACCTTAAATTATGCAAATAGAAATTTCTGACAAAAAAAGCTGTCAAGTTTATCGAACAGGCCGGGCGGCGACCGACCTGTCTGTCCAATAAATACATAGCTTTCAATTCGGCTTGACATTTGCGAGATCGATCTGATCAAAAATATTAACCTGATCTATGATCAAAATATCCATCTGATATGATAATAACCGATTTATCGATCAGATCTATTTATCGGTCTTCAATTGTGATCAAAGATCGATCACAAATTTCTCGCCCACCCCTATCTTTTTCGTTTTCCGCGTTGCGGTAGTTGGGTTCGAAATCCCATATATGCCCATATATAACGGCGCCCCTGACTTATACTTTATATCCACCTTTTTTTAGCGAAAAGAGCGAAAACCGTATTAGCATCAATTATCAAATTTTCAATATGTTTCAACAATTCTGGGCTGTATCTTTGTTGTTGTTTTTTTTGGAGTGTGTTAAAAACATAAATGTATGTCGTACAAATAAAAATAAACTGCTTCACATTTAGTGTTGTTACACCTGAATGGACCTTTAAGGGCTTACAATTTGGCACTCACTGTATGACGCTCAGAATAGATTTTTTTATCATGAATTCATGGTTTCGAATATTTTTTCTGTTGATAACTGATGGATTTATTTTCTATTAAGAAATTGTATTACATTCTCAATGAACACTCTTTTGATACCTTTAAGGGCTCACAATTTGGCACTATGACTCTCAGAATAGAGTTGTTTATCATTAATGTCTTTTTGATTCATGTGTTTTTGGTTTTGAATATTTTCTCTCTTGATAACCAATAGATTAATTTTCTATTAAGAAACTTTATTGCAGACTTAATGAACTTATTCTGACTTCTCGGCATTTAAGATCTTTTCTGGATAATTTAAGTAAATCGTCTTTACAATCCGGTTCAAATTTTGAAGTCGATTTTAAGTAACGTTGGCCATATACTGTAATATTATACTTTTTATTAATTACTGAGGATGATCCAGTCAAAATGATTTTAATTTTGTTATATAATTAGATGTAGCTTATCTTTTTTAACGTTTCAAGTCTAAAAATAATAAAATAAAATAATAGTATATTATTTGACGAGCACATAATTAATTAAGCGATTTATATCCGTTGTGTGCGAGTCAAAAACGACTTTTTATCTACAAGTCATAAATTCCATTTTATATCAAATGTTTTAAATGTATTTGTCAATGGTGGCGAGGCGAAGTGTCAAATAACTCATCCACGTAGGTTTTGACCAGTGAAATGTAAATACACACGTATAGCTGGAAAGGACGCGAGCAGGTGAAAAATGAGGCAACTACCTACGGTAGTCAGACACATCATCTCACTGTCTGTTTTCCTTGCGCCTGCCGCAATTCTCGCTAGCTAAGGTAAAGCGCGCGTCCCTACCAGTTAGATTAGAGATCAGTGGCTTTGACAGACTTTGACAGTACGTTCGTATAATGATGACAATTTGTTTGAATAATGGAGTAATTTTTTTATTTTTAATTTACTATCCTGACATACACTTTTCAGCCCCCCTTCAGCACCCCTTCGCGCCTAAGGGGTGGTAACCTCAACTTTAAAAATTCAAATAGCAAAGTACCCCTCCCGATACCTCAATTGATAGATTTTTTTATTCTGAATACAACGAAAAAAAAATTATAAAAATCGCTTGATAAATAACGGCGATATTTACCAAAATGTATTTAAAGAAGAGCGTCAATATTCGAGTAACTGCTTTTGAAGCGGGCATAGCAATATCGTTGAAACAATTGCAACTTGTTTTTACTTATGTCAAACACAATTCAGATTTACGTGATTGAAGAAATAGTAGCAAAATGAGATATCTTAGTAGCAAATGAAATCGAAAGAATCGAAGTTTTAATGATGATTGGGTCGGACGCATTAAGAAGTTCGTGTTTTGTTCAATAAAACGCACCCGGACCGTCCGCCAATATCGCAATCATATTCAAGTAATTCATATTCTTAATTCCTAAGATAATGGTGGCGCTTTATAAATTGTTTGCGTTTAGAGGGGGTTATAGTTTCACACCCGTGGCCGTGGTGTGTCTTTCGATCAAGTTAACTGTAGGAGACTACTTACTCGCGCAAGTAATAATACTTGCGTTTTCTTCAAAAGTCGTAAGAATTAAAATATCGCGAAAACTGTTAACATTTGGATCATGGATTTGGGGTGAAATACCTTGCAAATGACCTCTACTATAACGTGTTTAAAGGATCACGTTTACTCACCAATGACTCTGTATAATGTTACGAAACAGAATTCATGCCCTCTCTTCCTACTTAATTTGATTTTAAGTTGAATTGAAAGGAGGGAATAGTGAATCCATCATTACAGGATGTTATTTCCTTTGAAATCTACAAAGAAAAGGCCAGCCTTCAAACTTCTTTTGCCTGTTGAATGTCGTATTGGCAGAAAATCTATTTGGAGAACGAATCCATACTTTATTCATGACCTCTCACATTATTGGATTTATAGGGGAAGTGCGTTCTACGTATCTTTCGTGAACTTATCACAAGCGACCTTTTGTGTAGGTCTATACGGCCGATGAATATATAGACGCCCGGGGATGTAAAAGCGTAATTTACCGCGAAAATTACCGAATTAATTACCGTAATTAATGGTAATTTACCGATTTTTAACGGCGTAAATTACCGATGGTAATTTCCGTCAATTTAAATTACCGTTGGTAATTTACCAACAATTTTAATTACCGTTGGTAATTTACTGGAATTTATAAATTAATTTCAAAGACCTTCCATCAGTAGACAAGTCGGCAAGTGCACTGTTGTTTGCGTTTGCCTGGCAATCCTAACAATCCGCGTGGTGCATGGTCGGACTCGTGCGTGACAATGTTATTCAGGTGTCATTTAGCCAATGCAAATGGGTCTATGGCTAAAGCTAAAACACATCCAATGACAGTCCCATTGCCCGAAAACGTTATATTTTTACTATTCCAAATCATCCGACATTACTTGAGAAAATACAGAACTAATATTTTGTATTTAATGAATAGAGAAGTGGAAAGCCCCTTCGCCAATGGCGACCAATCCAACTCACTTTTTAATAAATATGCCAGTGTTAGAGAAATGGCAAATGACAAAAAAAGACCTCTGTGAACCGCAGAGTTATTTTGTGAATGTGGACAGAATTGAATTGTTTATTCTCTACTATTATTATTCTGTTTGACTTTCCTGTTTTTGTAGTAGTGCTACAAATAGTATTTCTATGTAGTCTTTGCTTTGGTTTTAGTACTATCAAATCAGGCAAAAGATCATAGATAGCTAGTTATCAACAAAATAATGATTTAGGGTCGATCTTACAAGTGTACGTATAAGTAGTGGATAGTTATTCCCAGTATAAATAGTGCTATTCCGCCTCCCATTGGTTAAAATATTTGTGTTGTCATAGTAATAACAACTTATGTATACTGGTATTTATACCAATATTTAGTTATACCATGGTATAAAGTGCTTTGTAAGATCGGCCCTTAAGGTTTTACCAAACCTTTTTATTAACATTAGTAGTAATCATAACTTACAGTGATCTGTTTAATTTAACATTTTAAACCTTTTATTATCCGGTAATTTAAATCAGCGTAAATTAACATTTTGAATTTTAATTACCCGGTAATTTAAACAGGTGTAATTTACCATTTTGAATTTTTAATTACCCGGTAATTTAAACCAGCGTAATTTACCATTTTGAATTTTTAATTACCCGGTAATTTATGCCATCGTAATTTACCATTTTAAATTTTTAATTACGTGGTAATTTAATACTTGAAATTAATAATTTTAATTTCAACGGTAATTTACGAAAATATTAATTACCGTAATTTAACATCCCTGTAGACGCCACTTTTGAAATATTATCGAAACAAATATTTCATGTTGTATTGCGAGGTTATACTGATTTGTAGCTCTATGGTAAAGTTCTAAAAACGAATTTTGTAGCTTAGCCGGTTCTTATAGCTTGTGGCAAAACTATTTTGTGGGGTGTGCCAATTAGGTGGGGTCGCTTGAAATTTCTAATAAATATTTGCATATACAAGGTTGGTCGTTCCTCGTCCTATTTATTGGGATGATAGAGCATCGCAATTTATGACCAACAAAATAAAGCACACTTAGGCAAAAATTTACCGTTTTGCAGATATGACGTTTAGAAGATAAGACTTTAACGTAATACATTTGAAAACAAGCAACATCTAAAGGCGCTGTCACTAGATGGGCGCTAGAGTTTCCAAGTCCCGGAAGTACGGAGGTGTAAGGATTCATGAATAGAAACGAAAATTGCCAGATTAAAACGTTTTGGATGCCAAAAGTTAGCAAATTACGCTAGTAAGAAACACCTTAAATATTGGACAATATCGTTGAAAAGTAGAAAACTAAAATTGTGGGATTTAAACATTAGAGCTGTCAAAGTGTGCGTATTGATATCAGTAATAAAGAAAATTTAAACGTGGTTATTTATATTAGCTCAAAAATTTTACATTTTTGTGATTTATTTCAAGAATAATCACGGCTAAAGTAATTGAACCAATCAAAAAATTTTTCATATTAATGTCAATAAAAGATTTCGACCAATGTTTGTTTTCTACTTTCAAGTTAAATTGGATAACTGTAGAATTCATACGTTTTGGATGTCATTATGCATGTAGACTAATGTAGACTTTTACATATTTTATTTTAAATACAAAAACAAAACAAAAACGATAGTATAATAATTAATGAGTTTAAGAGCCAGTTCTACCGCTGCGAAAACTCGTTTTCAATTAATGAAATTTTCAGTGTTGTACTACAGAATATAAAATTATTAAATGAGTAATAAAACACACAGCAAAAAAATCTGATGTGGCCAGGTACATGACTTTATCATACTATATATAAAATTAATAGTTTAGCTGCATTGGATTCTGTTTGATCGAGATCGGTTATGTCTGCATTAAAATAAAACTAGTAGAAGTAGACAGATATGTCGATTAAAGCTGCATACGGATATTGTACTCAGTTGGCCACCGAGTACACCGTCCACATGACACTTACGTGTTATTGGGTGTAAAAAGTGAAAGAGCGCGTACGGTTTGTCAGGGTAGGGTAGGGGAGACCAATGCTCATATAACCTGGGTCGGCTGTCTCTCTCTTATATGCAGATAAACGCCGTATGACGTCACTCTCACCGTACTCTACCCGATTATCCGAACGCGCTCTTACGGTGTACAATATCCGAACGCAGCTTATATTGACAGCAGGTATTCTCAAACCATTAGCGTATGACACTACCTACTGTCATTAGAATCAAATATCTGACACATCCTGGCTACTAGTTTTAATGCAGTACGACCGATCTCGATGAAATAGAATTTGCTCATGCAACTATACTATTGATTGTACCAAAAAATGTCTTAGTCATAAATTATTCAGAATTTCCTCATCTTTAATTTATTATTTAACTATTTCGACGAAATTCCAGAAATGGCGGCTTATTTGCAAAATCTTTCAAAAATGCTAAGGCTAAACCTCCAGTTCCTTTGGACCCTTTTCAACAGAAAGCTTTTCAGCTCTAAGTTTGGTTATGAAACTTCTAAATATGAAGTTTCGTCCCGATACCTTTAGTAGTTTCTCCGGAATCGTCGTCACAAAAACGGGTACACACACACACACACACACACACACACACACACACACACACACACACACACACACACACACACACACACACACACACACACACAGAAATTTTTTTGTACCTTGGTCAAAAATGTTCAGGGGACCCAAAAAGGCATATTTCCGCTAAAATCTCAAAAAAAAATTTTGGCACGATTACAATACTTTACATACTGCGTATGATAAAGTAAAAAATTGGGCCGATTTCTTTGCACGCTAGTGTACATTAAAATTTGAAAAAAAATATTACTTATTATTTTTAGACTTATCGAAATTTACCGGTAAGAGAATTGCAGAATTACCGTTTTACTGGTAGTTAAAAATCTCCGGTAATAGAGGAATCCTATTTTCAACTAGTTCCCAACTGTAAACAAACTTAATATTTTCACAGTGCATGAACTCGAAATAAAGTATGAATTCACATAACAAAAATATGTTTTCTTTTCATAATTTGGCAAGAAAAGCATTTTGCTAGAAATATTTGACATAATGTTGCCGAAAATTGAGTTAAGTCCTGGCATCGGTTAACAGAAACAAATCGTTCACGGTTCTCAACAAAATATTTTCATGAGAAATCAAAAAGGTGTTCATATTAAAAGCACATATTTTCTAAAGCTTTAAAATCAAAGGTTTGCAATTTTGTTCATTCCACTATAAAATTATTTGTCATAATTTATTACAACTGCTGCTACTAAGAAAATTTGCAATTTAATGGGATGGAATATATAATGCCGGTTACGCTGCAATTAGGCTAACACATGATTCGTGCAGATAAGCGTAGATTGGAAGCGAAGCTCGTGATTATTACGGTTAAAAGTTACCCATCACGCAGTTATTATAATCTTTCCGAGAATATGTCTGATTGCATTTGTGTACCTACACTTAGTTATGTATTTAGATGTTCATTATAACGAGGCGTGAATATAAATCTTACCTTGGGTTATTTTGTTTTATTCTTTATTGCAAGTGTGTAGCTAAACATTTATTATAATCACTAGTTATGGTCCATTTGCATATTCACGGTATATACTGTGTAATGATACCGTCTATGGCCCGTTTTACAGTGTATAGAAACGACGTACATTTCAAAGTGATATATCGATCTAATTTATGAATTGTATGTATTTCATTGTCGAATAGGATTTTCCGGAAAAAAAAATTTTCAAGTCTGTTTTTCGGACATTCGAAAACCCATGCTAGTCTTAATATGTACAAATAATGAGATATTATTAAGCTATTATAATTTTAACTTCAAATAGATATTATTAAGTAATATCTGGTATGCTTATTACGTTTTTGTTTTTTAAATATAATATAATGACATTTTGCAGAGAATGAATTGACTTCCCAGGACTGATAAGGTACACATTTATAATAATAATAATAATAATAATAATAAATGACTTTATTCAAAAAAACAAAAACATACAATATAAGTAACACAGTACAAAATCGTGAAAAGGCGAAGTTCAGTCAAAGACTGCTTTTCAACTTAACCAAGAAGAAGTAGAGTACAGAAAATGAAAATTAATTTAAATGTGGCCGCACCCATGCTGCACCTGCACAAATAATGTGATACACATAATAACAATTGCAATGACATTTGAAACGAAGCTTTTGCACTGAACGTATTCACATACACATTCCAAAAGTTTGCTCCAACTTTCAGGCAAGACATGAAAATAAAACAACAAATAAAAACAAATGCATTTGGTTACAATTGACTTGTTTTTTTTTCAATATAATGTAAGCAAATGTTAGAGATTTTTGCGATTAATCCGATGATGTTTTTTTTTATAGCTTAATGTAGATTAATAGTAGATTAATAATAGATTAATGATTATGTCCAATAACCGTGATTAACCGGTTTTTTTTTTAACATTTTCAATTCGAAATCCGTTTTTACCAAAAGCCCTTTTGTAGAACAGTGTTGTAAGAAATCGAAATACACGAATCTGCCTTAGAATAGAAAAGTGTTTGATCTAGAAACAATGTCAGGTGTTCCACAACAAGTACATACGTTTTAAATCAATATAACAATTGTTATGGGAAGAAACCCTTACGCCGCATGTTGATATGACCTTTTTGTTTTGGTGTCACCGTTCACTGCCCATGTTCATTATTTAAATTGCGTTTTTCCTCTGCCTTCACGATATGTATTAGTTAGATTGATCGATGGCTCCACCTTTTCCATAGTTATAGTATCAGAATATCCAACTCTATGAATTACATAAGTATTGTTATCCGATGTATTGTGCTCGAAGAATGGGCCAAAAGTGGGTAAACACGAACGCAAGATTCGTGGCCATTAGCAGCTCCGGTGGCTTTAACGTCGGGTACCAACACGACTTTTCATGAGTTTTCAACAAAAAAGAAAAAGTAGTACTGTGTCACAGGAACCTCATATCTTCCAATTGAGACCACCTTTGTGGGCCCGTTATCATCCTACGGTAACGTACACAGCATTAAGGTGGAAACAGATAGAGGTAACGCGATGCTACCGTGCAGTTACAGTAATGCCGCCATCTGTCAAGCAAAAGTAGAAGTACGGCTAAGTAGATCGAAGCGCACAGAATGAAGGTAGCAAACCGCGATGCTGCAGCAATGGTCGGCGCTATTCTACTTTTCCGTAACGTTGGAGCAACGGCGATTGACTAAAAGTGCGCATGCCTGCCCTGTGACACATGATCGCAGAAATGTTTGTTTACAACAGTCAACGAAATGGTTCTACGAGTTTTCGAGGAGTGATATTATTTATTCGTACCTATTATGTATTAAAAAGTAGTCTTTTTATTTGCTCTATACTGATTTGTAAATATATTAACGGTAAGTTATTTAATTTGAGGTTATGTGTATGCAATATATAAACATTTTAGGTGATTTTGACTCCCAAACAATAGTTCATTATTTTGATAGCGCATTATCGCAGTGCCACACTCTCATTCACCCGTAGTCCAGCCAGATGACTACAAAGTTATTCTCTACAATTGTGCAACAATACAATTGTTGTAGATTATGACGTATTTTGGACAACGTACATGATGGAATATTCGAACGATTTGAGACTAAGTACTACATAAACCTATCGTTTCAACAGAAGTTGTTAATGATATTGAAGAGTGAATTCCTCAAATCCTTGCGTAAAATTTCTCAACAAGTGGGTATTGCCAAAATAACGTTCTGACTTTCTTTATCGTTACATTAATACATTATCTTTTTAGATGTATTACGTATAACGAAAGAATTTTCCTGCTTCTGCCTATCAAGTGAGCGTTCTTCGACAACTATAGCGCACGATGAGCATCAACTATTGTAGGTGATTTATCGACCATTTGAAGATCAAGAAAGTAGATAGATTTTTAAGAAAAATGAAGTTTAGCATTTATAGTGAAAATTCAATGTTGATCGAACCATATTTAACAGAAGCTGTGTCGTCACACTGCTTGACCATTTAAATTTGTAATGTTATAACTCTCGTCACTGGTTTGTGGATTTGTAGGAACCTGCGGGTGATCCGCTGCAATTCATTAGAGATCGGTGCAACTTCTGTCATTCTGTTACTCGATCAATCTTGATGAGGATTGTAAACAATCTAATTTTTTATTTTGTTTTGCATTTTTTTTTGTTGTACAATTTTGGAACATTGGTTAATAAAGGCATTTTATTTTTATTTATTTTGTTTATTTTATTTATTAAATGTGTTTGATCAAAAGCAATGTCTAGACAAGTGCAGTGTGTACTGTACAGAGATCAAAGAATGATGCGGTCCATAGTATCGAAAATGTAACAACCAAGGTATTTTTTTCTCGTTTTCTGAATTATCATAATGCAGCAAACATGCAATATATTGCTTGTTGTTGCTTGGGTAAACTTTGTAACCATTTTTTACAAAATTACTATTTCTGAATTGGACATAAAAGTCATTAAATAATTTAATTTGTATGTTATAATTTAATAAAAGTATTATAAATTATTAGGACGATCTATAAACAACATTATCAACAACGAATTATTTTCAAACAATAGCACTATCAACAACAACAAATTATTATCAATTGCAAACTAAGTATAAAATTAAAATATTTATTAATCATTTTATCTGTTCATAATATAACAATCTTTTAAAAACGCTCAAAAGCGTTTAAACGTTACCTCAATCCTACCGAAAAGTTGAAATAGTTTCAACTTTTCTATTGCGTTGCGATTCGTTACCTCCATTCTGTGCGGTCCGATCTACTACCATGCACTTCTACTTCGCCTTGGTAGTCGGCGGCATTACTGTTGCATCGCGATAACCGCCATTCTGTTCGGTCCTGTCGTATCTACTCCATATACCGTCGGCGCTGCTACCTTACTACAACGGCACGATAGCGCCACGTCCTATCTGTTTCAGCCTTTACTTAAGTGCATTATTAAGTTGTTCCTCCGTGTCGTTCCATGTTTACTAATTGAAACAATAGTAGATGTGTACACTGTACACAGTGTACCGCCAACCTAACGGTAAAGACAATGGCATGCTATTTAAACCTGTGTTTAAACCTGGCATCGGAAAAATCGCAAGTCTACAGCCAATGATTTCAAACACTGTTGTCAAAAGTAGTGTTCGATTGCCGGCCGCGCTCAGTTCAATCTGAGCGCAAATTTGAAATACTTGCTTCCTATTGGTGGAATCAGTTGAACAGAACCATAAAAGAACTAACCACAACTAAGCGCGGCAGCAATCGAACACTACTAAAGGCTAAACCGATTTAAACGGATTACTGTTCAAGGTCCCTGAGCGTTAGTGCACAATGATCAAAGGATACGCCCGGAGTTCCGGGTCTTATACTCTCTAGTCTCTGTCGTTGTACCTTGTTGCGTCGTGCTCCCCTAAATTCATAAACGAAAACTCTTACAGCGCGGGCCTTTGGTGAATGGTGGAGCAACGGATACTGAGGTCACACTAAGGCTTCGTCGGCTGTGCTTCGGGAACACTGACGCTCCGGTTTGCTTAGCAACCTCAGAGTAAAGCACAAATGACCCAAAGGTGGCCAAGCACCTCTTCCATACAACTCACATCCTAATTTAATTTGGCTAATTATCACTGAAATTAATTATTACAGTACAACATTAATTGATCACAAAGCTGAGCTCTCATATAGTTATGTCTACTTTAGGTCCAAAATGGCTTTATACATGTTTCACATTATTTTTTAGAGGCCCATCCTCCGGTGCAAACATTTTTGAGAAAGACGGGCTACGTCCCCCTGAATCGCGACTGAAAGTAAAGCGTTGCGACAAAGGCTAGTTTTAGCAAATTTCAAGCAATGGCCGTATTTGTAACATTGTTTTATAATCATTGAACATCACAAATACAACGCTCGCCTATGAAAAAATACAAATATAAAAATTAATTAAAAACTATCAGCGATAAAAAAATGTCATAAAATGTTTCCATCAATATCTCCTTAAGTACTATGCCTAACAGAACATTATCCCTATCCCTACTATATACTAAAAGTCTAACACAGTCCGCGCAAGAAGTTTACGAAAATCGGCGAATCGGGGGAAGGGTCTGCTTCTCGGAGAAGCGAAAATCGGCGCCGCAGGCGCCGATTTTCCGCCTAAAATTTGATTCTACAGCGCTTAGGCCTTCGATTTCGTCCATTTTCGGCCCAGTTTTCGTTATTTTTTACCTCGATTCGGGTAAATTTATGGATTATGCTTTAGGAGTGTACAGGTCAGCGCGTCGCCATGGCAACCTATCGAGGTTGCTAGGCAACGGTCGCGCGCTTCGCGACGCGGTCACCAGACGGCGGCACATCATCATGTCGCTGTTGGGATTACGCTACGAAGCAATAGATGGCGCCCCGTAACCGCTTCGAACGTACGAGTATAATCACGTCGCGCGTGTAAGGGCATCCGGCCTTTTTGTCTCTCTCTTAACGCTTCGGCGATCTACCTAGGTCGACCAGCAGGCCTATTAGGCCTGCACATTCTCCTAGTCCCTACTATATACTAAAAGTCTAACACAGTCCGCGCAAGAAGTTTACGAAAATCGGCGAATCGGGGGAAAGGTCTGCTCCTCGGAGAAGCGAAAATCGGCGCCGCAGGCGCCGATTTTCCGCCTAAAATTTGATTCTACAGCGCTTAGGCCTTCGATTTCGTCCATTTTCGGCCCAGTTTTCGTTATTTTTTACCTCGATTCGGGTAAATTTATGGATTATGCTTTAGGAGTGTACAGGTCAGCGCGTCGCCATGGCAACCTATCGAGGTTGCTAGGCAACGGCCGCGCGCTTCGCGACGCGGTCACCAGACGGCGGCACATCATCATGTCGCTGTTGGGATTACGCTACGAAGCAATAGATGGCGCCCCGTAACCGCTTCGAACGTACGAGCATAATCACGTCGCGCGTGTAAGAGAATCCGGGCTTTTTGTTTCCATCTTAACGCTTCGGCGATCTACCTAGGTCGACCAGCAGGCCTATTAGGCCTGCACATTCTCCTAGTACACTATACTAAAGACGAGGGATGAGGGTACATGATAAACAGAGAATTACTTTAAAATATTAAAATATTGTAGGTTTGTGAGAAGGTTAAAAACCGGTTTTTGGAACCAAGATATTATGTCAATATACAGAAAAATACAGAAGTTGAGAAGTTGGTGCTGACAGATGCCTAGACAGAATATATATTGACATAATATCTCGGTTCTTTAACCCGTTTTTTAACCTTCTTCCAAACTTAGAATATTTCAATATTTTTAAGTTATTCTTTGTTTAGAATGTACCATGTCCTACGTCTTTAACATGGTGTATAATTTGTTCTTGCTAATCTTAGGACAATATATGGACAACATGGCATTCATTTTTTTTTATCACTGGTAGTTTATATTCAATTCCAATAATAATATCATCAAACATTTAGTAATTCATAACATTTTTCTGAATCTATTGGTGTGTTTTTTTCATTGGCGGGTATTTTATTTGTCTACCCAAATATAAATTGACTATACTATAAATCAAGATGTGATGCAATGATGTGCAACGAAATTCAGTTTCTTATTTGTTTTAATATCAAACTCACACTGTACCTGAAGTGAACGACACCGAAATTGAAAGGAACAATAAAATTTTTTACATGATTTTGTTTTCATATTAGAGGACTAAAAAAACAAAAGGAATATGATTTTTTAAGTGAATTTGTTCAAAGCACTGCACATCCGAAATGAAACATTGCAATCCAAAGAGACAAAATCTGAAGATAACCTTGATAACCCAGAAAGAATTCAAAAGATTTTGCTATAAAATCAAATGAAGAAATTGTTAAATGAAAATTAATTATTTTGTGACTGTCGTAGAATAAGAAATATCATGATTTCAGATGGATTTATTTGTTTTTAATTCAAAATGCCTCAACTTTCTATAAAAAAGCAATTCTGGGTAATAGTATTGTTATTTATTTGACTAAGGGCCGATCTTACAAAACACGTTATACCATGGTATAACTAAATATTGGTATAAATACCAGTATAAGTTGTTATTACTATGACAACACAAATTGTTTAGCCAATGGGAGGCGGAATAGCACTATTTATACTGGGAATAACTATTCCACTACTTATACGTACACTTGTAAGATCGACCCTAATACATAATACAGGTTATTATAATTTACGAGCGTGAAGATCTTATGCGGCCGCTAGGCGAGTGGATAATTATGCGAGTGAATTACTGCCGTTATGTGCGAGTCAAATAACATATTTTATCTACGACTATACCCTATCATAATACACGCCAATTTTTTTTAATAATGGCGTTTTTATTATATATTTTATATGTTTTATTATATTAGACCTACGTGTTGATTGAGAGTTCGCATTGCAACCATTGACAAATACATTTGAAGTATTTGAAATAAAATGTAATTTACGAGTCGTAGAAAACGTCTTATTTGACTCGCACATAACGGCTAAAAATCGCTCGCATGTTTAAAAACTCGCTTACGGCTCGTGTATCCACTTCATGCTCGCGATTTCTATCCTTAATTATGTGCTTGTCAAATAATACACTATTATTTACGACTCATAAATTATGTTTATTTAGACCTATATTCATTAATACCTCCTTTATTTTTATGTTTTTTTTTAACTAGTATTCTTTACTAGCGTACATTTGAATACATCGTTATTCGTTACATAGTTGTGTTGCATTTCCGCAAAAAAAGCAAGGTGAGTATTACATACGACAGTTCTTAACCTTCTGATGGATATATCTTGGAAATCGCCACGTTTTGACTGGATGCTATGCTTCTTATTATAAAATATGATGTTCTATCATGTTTTCAAGGACTTCGGTAGCCGAAAGGTTTATTCAGCACATAAATACGTTGTTTCTCTTACGTGCCTTTGACTTTTTCTGTAACTTGTAACTTGAAAATGCCAATTCGTACGTAAGTTATGTTATAGACATTTTTTTGTAGAGAATTATGATCTAGAAGTTTGCTTTTAACGTTTAATTTCGTTTGATCAATAGAAATCAAGATGTTGTTAAAATCCCAAATCGGTTATCTTTAACCGTCAATAACTCAACACGATAATTATGGGGACTTAATGCCCAACCAAAGGTGCATACAAAAATCCAGCTCAGTTGCAATTTTTCCGAAGTGAAATATTAATTTGACAGGGCTAAAGTGCAAATACAACAAAACGCGGATTTTCAATGTGCTCCAACTACTGAAAATACAAACATATGACGTATCAGCAAATGCCAGTGTTTTTTTTCACTGCTGATGAAAATTATGGCTGGAAAAGTGACACCTGCAATACACGTGTAGATATCGGCATGCTGCAGAAGAAAACGTAAAGTTAGAGAGAGGGTGTTCTATGAAGGGATTTTTGCAAACAAAGGGTCAAACGTTTTGATGTTTATTAGTCCGGTGCCCAATCTTTATAAGTAACCGATACTACGCATCCATATCGCCCATGCGTGCACTAGGGGTGCACGGACGAACCCCAAATAATTTCTAATGGTGTAATTCTGTTTGTTGATTTTGAAGTATGCATTATTTGTTTACATGTTTCTATGATTTGTATTTAATAACGCAATGATTCTGATATTCAGATATTTGTGAAAATATCGTTAAGTTATTATAAAGGGTCAATATAAATGATTATAGTAAAAGTAGGTATTGATATCAAACGAAAAGATTCTGGTTGCCGCTTTATTTGAATGGAATATCACTGTCCTACACACAAAAGTTAAATTTGTTGCATAATCTATTTCAAGTTTGACAGTTGTTTGTGTAAAGCGGCAAACATTTTCTAACATGGGCATGGCCTACATCGACTACAATTATTTATAATGACCCTGTATAAGTAAAGATCTTTAATGAACGATAGGAGTTAAATAAAACCCTCTTAATTTTGCAAGAATGTTTAGTTTGGTACTAGTTTCGATCAATAGATCATAATTACCCAAAAGCTAGAAAAACAAATCAATCATAAGAAATAACGCAAAATTGTACCATAAAAAATCACTGACGCATCATTCTGTTGCCTGATGTCTGATGCCTTGTGCCTCTTGCACTTGATTTTGGCTGTAACTTTACCATTCTTATAAATATTTAAGGCATATTTAAGTGATTTTTTGTTACAATTTTGCGTGATTTTTTCTGTTGATCTGTTGATCAAAACTAGCAAAATTGAAAGTTTTTATATAACTCCTATCATTTACTAAACATTTACAAATATTTATTGTCCACTGCACACCTTGGGAACAAATACACCGCACGCCACTGGTCAAAACACATGCACCCAACTATCGAAATGCTGTTTTGAGATAGTGAAGACCTTAAATGACATCATGTTTGTTGGAAACCACTGGATATTTCAGCAAGATTGGGCGAGATTGGGCTAGACTACTTACATACGTAGACGCTGTATGCGCGACGCGCGTATCTGAGATTCAGCTAATACATGCGTGCAAATAGAGCCTTTTACACGGCGACGCGAGACGGGTACAGCGTCGCGATACTAAATTTGATCTCAACTTTTAGCTGCCGGCTGCAGAATCCGTGACGGGATACCGATTTTACATTGCAGTATATAGAGCCGTTCAGATGCGCTGCGACAAGGTTTCAATCATAGCATAGGCGTGTGTAGATGAGGTGAGGGTACGCCGTGGGTACATTTTAGTCAAGCTAGGATCTTACAATGGAGCGGTTCATGTTGGACCTCAACGTCATCGACAGTCGTGTTTTCGGTGGTACACTTTTTCGCTGCGGGCACATAATTCACTCGTGACGAGTTGACTTGTAATTACACGTCAGATCACATTCACACGTGTCTTGTTAGCACGTGTCAACACGTGAGATGTCCTTTTGTTTTTCTTTCTTCTTTGCAAGCTGCCAAATCATTATGCATTCCTCCACATCCATGTATATCGCGCAGGGCACTGTAGTCGCAAATGACAGAAAACAACTGTTATCAGATATGGCCGCCTCGCATACAGTATCCAACAGTATTTGCGTCGCATGTCATCCGAATTCTGTATCACAAATGGTGAAGTTCGCACACAGCGTCTACGTCTGTAAGTAGTCTTACGCAAAACTAATTGCAAATCGAATCGTAACTTTAGGTCCATTGGGGACAACATGAATTTAACTACATAAGTTAGTGTATTGCTACGCCGCGCCACTCACTTTGTTCGTTTTCCAATTATCAATGTGCGCATTGTATATTAATTCCCATCAGTTTACTGCAAGCTCTGGAGGCGTTGAGTCTTAATTAGTTGCACAACTATACTAAATATTTATTACCAATTTGCGTTGAATATAGTCAAGCGAACAGTCTCTGCGCGTGCAGCTTTGTTATGCAAAATTAACAGCAGCTATCAACTTCAGGCGAAAGGCGGCAAGTGTCGAGTGAGACATTGGCTATGTTAAAATCACGGAGTTAATTGAATATGCTTTTCCTTTCTGTTTAAAAGTTATATCTTTTGTGACGCGTTTTATTAAATCCGTTTAAAATCCGTTTTCTTCTCTTGATTAACTTTTGCATTACATTGTTTCTCATTTGACAAAATTTTCTTCATATAACTATCTCTATTTTACACAAAAACGAAAGAGACTAAGGCGTAGTTTAGGTTTAGAGTACATGGTGTATATGAAGTATCATCATTATTACAAGCTTCTAGGGCATTCTAGTATGGTCATTAGGGTGGTTCAAAAATGCATTGCAAACATTTTTGTGATGATAGAAAGCAACGATCCCCCCAAATCGTTTCCAAATCCAAAAAAAGTGGACACGTATTTATTTTTTCTTTGAAATTTTGATTTTTAATGGTGCCTATCGATGCATCAAATTTACGTAAGAAAATGCATGGGAAAAGGACATTTTTTGGTATTTTTCGAATAATTCTTCGGGGTTTGGGAAAACTTAACATTAAAGTTATAGGACTTGTAGAGGATTTTCCAATGAAGAATTTGAGCTATTATAAATATGGCTTTGACGCCCCCAACCCACTCCACAGTGCCCTGAAAACTACGCTTAAATGAAAAATTTACATTCTTCAGAAAATTTACCGTTCTAATCACTTCATTCCCTTTTTTCTCATAGAAATCATTACTATAAGTCTAGTTGAATGTTTATAAACATTTGTCAGGTAATTTCCATTTGTTTAAACAAATTCCATTTATTTAAATACTTCGCTTTTCTCGAAACTGCGTCGGACATCTGTTTTCTGAGTTCGAAATGGCAGTTTATTATATTAGAGTGACATTATTCATTAAACAAATTATTCCTATTGACTAAACTATCAATGATTATTAATTTTCAACTGTTGTTCTAATTATGGTAGAAGTCAGGTTTTTTGTGAAATTAACTTATAAATTTCATGTTCGAGGTATCTTGCCTATGTTATTAGCTAATAAGCCCATATTTGTTTAAACAAATTCCATTTGTTTAAACATTTTTTTTGCAATTCTCCTAACATTCGTTTTTTTAGATCGGTCTGGTCAACTGTTATTGTCAAGTGACATCATTTATATTTTGGGATAATTTCCATAGTTTAAATAATAAATTATTATTCAAATGCATAATGGTATACAGGTGGTATGAAAATTTTAAAATAAATTAAAAATTACAGCCACAACCTGGATTTGAACCAGGGACCTGGGACCTGGTTCAAACCATTATTAAGTAAAATATTATTTATGTACGTAGGCTTTCACGGCCAGAATCATTTAGAAAATAAACTGCTTCCGGGTTATGCCGTGTGTCAAGATTTGTTAATGCTGACGTTTCGCGAGCCATGTTGCTCGCTTCTTCAAAGCTAATTGAATACTGAGTATTCAGTACTGAGTATTCAGTATTCAATTAGCTTTGAAGAAGCGAGCAACATGGCTCGCGAAACGTCAGCCTTAACAAATCTTGACACACGGCATAACCCGGAAGCAGTTTATTTTCTAAAATATTATTTGTTTTCAATATCATTTATTCGAAAAGATTGAATTTAGTTAAAATCTTCTTTTGGGGAAATTGGGGAGTTACATTTCTTTTAAAAATATTAAGTTTTCTACCATAATTAGAAAAAAGTTGAAAATGAATAATAATTTAATTTTTTAACAATAGGAGGGAAATTTTTAATGAATAATGTCACTCTAAGATAATAAACTGCCATTTCGAACTAAGAAAACAGAATTCAGACGGATTTTCGAGAAAAACGAATTATTTAAACACCTAAAAATTTGTTTAAACAAATGGAAATTAACTGACAAATGTTTATAGGCATCCCACTAGACATAATAATGACTTTTATGAGAAAAAAAGAGAATGAAATAATTAGAAGGGTCAATTTTCTGAAGAATCTACATTTTTTCATTGAAGGGTAGTTTTCAGGGTACTGTGGGGATGGGTTGGGGGCATCAAATCCATATGTATGATAGGTCAAATTCTTCCTTGGAAAGTCCTCTACAAGTCTTATAACTTTAGTCTTAAGTTTTCCCAAACCCCGAACAATTATTCGAAAAATACCAAGAATTGTCTTTCTCCCATGCATTTTCTTATGTAAATTTGAGGCCTCGACAGGCACCATTAAGAATCAAAATCTCGAAAAAAAAAATACGTGTCCACTTTTTTTGGAATTGGAAACGATTTGGGGGATCGCTTTCTAAATAAAAATAGCCAATTTGAACCACCATGACCATAGTGGTCATAGTAGACCATCATAGGACTTGTGAGGTATCATACGATACCTCTTTTAAAACCATGATTTTTTACTTTATTTAACGCTTATAAAGAGAGATCTTCAAGTTCTCTTTAACGCACTGCAGCTCCCAAATGGGTTCTTACCGAAAATTGAGTTTCTTTTATGTTTGGTATTATATGCTTCCTCCACCCTTACAATAGTAGTTTCTAATAGTTATTCATTTACACCCGATCTTCATTCCCATCAGGAAATGGCCATAGACCAGACTCCCTAGCCTTGCTTGTCTGACCTTCTTCCGATATTCTTCAAGGATTTCATAGATTGCAGGGGTGAGATAATCTGGGATATTGCGCTTTTATGATTTCTTTAAACTATAATGTCCAATTCCTGAACATTTTCTTGGTGAGGTTATTATGTATTTTGAAAATACGTAAGTAGGACAAGATGTCACGCTCCGTAGTATGCCATATTAGTATTTTTCGCTTTTTTTTTACTTTCTTTTTTATCAAAAACCTCCCAAAAAGAAAAAAATCATGTTTATGAACATCGCTATGTTGATTTCATGAAATGTTTCTAATGTTTTTGACGTTTTCAGTTGTGATAAATATATTTATCACAACCATGGACAATATTTCAAACGCTTTTTATATAGTATACTTTGATACTGACATCACCAACTTCCGGTTCAAACCGGAAGTTGATAATATTACCATTGATAGTGCCCACCGAAGTTTTTTATAAAATAATTTCTTTGTGCACACGTATTTTCAATGATATTCGACCATATTAATTCAAATAGCGCACATTGTATACTTTCTTGCACTGGGTGTCATAGTCTGACATTTGTAAAGAATGTAAAATATTGGTTATGATATACTCTTCATACGTTTGTGAAAAAAAATATTTTATTAAGTTATTTTCAAAAGGACCTTTAAATTAGTATCTATATCTGATCTAAAAGAAACAATAAAATGTGGTTAGTTCACGAGATTTTTTTACCTTAGTAAACATATCGTAAACAAAAACTGTATTTTTTTAGAACGAAAGGGCGAAGGGGTACTGGAATAACCCACCTCCACCCCGCTGCCTGGTATCGCCGTGCTTTAGTGACTTTATTTTTAAAAAATAAATACAATTAATCTCAGCTGGAGCTAGCGCCTTAACAGGTTTGCATAAATGACCCTTAAAAGTAAACATATAAACTACCTACTTAACTACCCTACAGTTCTAAGTACTTTACCCTAACTACAGGCGTCCTCGCGCATTCACTGGGACACATCCTAACCTATTTTCCGAAACAGCGTTTTTTTTTGTCCTGCGGCTCCTCCCCAGAATCCGTTGTATCCAGAAGTCCGTGGTCCGGTATTTCCAGGACCCTTTTCTTTCAGGCTCCGGTTCTCCGGGAGCATTCAAAAACTGTACTAAATTTAGCTTATTCACAAATTAAACATTTTTTGGCAGCTATTCCAAAAAAGACAAATTAAAATTTTAAATGGCCGATATTGTGTTAATGGCGCCGTCTGGCGTGATTTAATTGGTTTTTGGCCGAGGAATAATTTTTTCCCGTGTATTTTATAGGTACACCCAGATAATTCAATACTTGATATGTTGCTGGAAGTCGTAGCGTGAAAATGTCGTTTAAAGCTGGGAAATAGCGGAGTAAACTAACATACTACGAATGATAACATCCGAATTTGACAGTTCTCTGTATGCTTATCGTTTGAGGTTATTGCCAGGCGTTTTTGATTATTAATGTAATTATTGTTCGTTATTAATTGTTGGTTTATGTTGATACTTGATACTTTTTTGTTTAAATCAGGAGTATTGTTGTTTAAATTGCAATTTTAAAAATGCCTTTCCTAAATACAACACTATTTTTCATCAAGAAGTCCGTGCCACACTAACGCCTAACGTTTAATGCCTAACGCGCAGGGATGTTAAATTACAGTAATTATTTTAAACCCCCCACATTTAATGTGGTGAGGGTATATTGAGTTTGCTTCAACATTTGTAACAAGGAGGCGTGGCAGATATAGACTTATATATATATACAGGGTTAGCCAAAATTACCGGAACACTCAAATAATTCTACAACGGTAAAAAATTTCAAAAAAAAAAATCTAACAAAAGTTTTTAGACTTTAAACAATCCATCGTTCAAAAATATTTTGAATATACAGGGTGTTCATTTTATTATAGAAATCGCGTAAATTTTTTTTTTCAAATGGAACACCCTGTATCCTTTTACATTTTATAATTTTAGGACTAATTCTGGACATTGTTTATTAAAATAATTTTTTTATAAAATGCATCATTTTTGAGTTTTAAGCAATTAATTAAAATTAGTCAAAATTACCGCAACACCCAAATAATTCTTCATCGGTAAAAAATTTCAAAAAAACATTCAGACAAAAGTTTTTTACTTTAAACAAGCTATCGTTCAAATATATTTTTAATATACAGGGTGTTTATTTTATTATGGAAGTATGGAAAACTTTTCGTTTTTCTCATTAAACGTCCTGTACATTTTTATTTTTTAATTCTAAGAATTTTTTTTCAAGTAGGTTTTTATAAATTGATTCATTTTTTAATTATCAGCAATTAATCAAAACTCCAAAACATTTATTTTAGCCGAACGGATAAATAATAACAATGTGAAGAAAAAATAACAAAACAATTAAATTAAATTTTCAAACTGCCATCCCTGAGCGGCTTGACAATGCCCCAACCTATCAACAAATTCCCGTAAACAGTTGTCTAAAATCTAAATGATCGACAGTAATACTCTGAACTTCGTCCACTATCCTCTGCTTCAACGCATCAATATTTTGCAGCCTATTGGTGTAAACCTTGGACTTTAGGTGGCCCCAAATAAAAAAATCCAGTATTTGTAAATCCGGCGACCTAGGTGGGGCCATTCAATGGATCCTCTCCTTCCAATCCACCTCTGCGGGAAAATTGAATTTAAATAATTCCGAACTTGGACACCGTAATGCGGCGGTGCACCATCTTGTTGAAACCAAATATTATTCGGATCTTCGTTGAATATAACTAGGAGATGAGGTATTACTTCATTTTATGCTCAATATTCCAATAAAACCGGAAGAAATCACTGAAAGGACAATAGTTTTAATGTGGTAAGCTATCCCACATTGCATCCTTCAAATCAATTCTAAATTTGAAGTTAAGGAGTTTTGACTAATTGCTTATAACTAAAAAATTATGAAATTTATAAACAAATTATTCTAATAAAAAATTATTAGAATTATAAAATGTATAAATATACAGGGTATTCCATTTGAAAAAAAACGTTAACCAAATTTGCATAAAAGATGAACAGCCTGTATATTAAAAATATATTTTAATGATAGCTTGTTTAATGTCAAAAACTTTTGTTTGAATGTTTTTTGAAATTTTTTTACCGATGGCGAATTACTTGGGTGTGCCGGTAATTTTGACAAATTTTAATTAATTGCTTAAAACTCAAAAATGATGCATTTTATAAAAAAAATTATTTTAATAAACAATGTCCAGAATTAGTCCTAAAATTATAAAATGTAAAAAGATACAGGGTGTTCCATTTGAAAAAAAAATTTACGCGATTTCTATAATAAAATGAACACCCTGTATATTCAAAATATATTTGAACGATGGATTGTTTAAAGTCTAAAAACTTTTGTTTGATTTTTTTTTTGAAATTTTTTACCGTTGTAGAATTATTTGGGTGTTCCGGTAATTTTGGCTAACCCTGTATATATATATATATATATATATATATATATATATATATATATATATATATATGGATTTGACCAGAATTGAAAACTGAGTCGATTTAGCTATGTCCGTCTGTCTGCCCGTCTGTGTACACGATAACTGCAGTAATTTTGAAGCAATTGATCTGAAATTTGGTATACAAGCCTATCTCTTAAAAAGTAGGGACAAGTTCGTGAACGGGCAAAATCGGTTCAGTTTTTGTTTTTTTACTATGGGGGGTATTTTCTTACTAGTTTTTCGTAAATTACCGATGAAATTAAAATTATTAATTTCAAATATTAAATTACCACGTAAATAAAAATAAAAATGATAAATTACGTAGGCTTAAATTACCGAGTAATCAAAAATTCAAAATGGTATATTAAACCGGCGTTAATACCGATCACTGTAGGTTATGAATGCTACTTATGTTAATAAAAATGTTTGGTAAATAAAATCATTATTTTGTAGATAACTAGCAATCTGACGAAGGATGTTAAATTTCCGTAATTATTTTTTTCAATAAATTATAGCTGAAATTAAAATTATTACTTTCAAATTTAAATTACCAAGTAATTAAAAATTGCAATTGGTAAATTATATTTTCTTAAATTAAAAATGATAATTTACCGATGTCATTATATTGTAGATAACCGCCAATAGTAATTCATTATTAAAATGAAAGCAGGGACTACAATAAAAATACTTTTTATGCCAGCAATTTATAAAATCTAACAGCATAATTATAGTATAAAATACCGTAATTTATTAACGACTTACAAATCGACAACGCCCGGTTTCGGAAACAATGATCTCTTTTTATCCGGATCACCAGAACATTTCTTTAAATCATGAATTTGATAGTAGGTAGATGGCTTCTGATTTAAAATGTGCATTATTGTCTCCGCTGAAAAAGTAATTGAAAATCCGGAAATTACCATTAATTACGGTAATTTATTTAGTAATTTACCCGATAAATTACGCTCTTACATCCCTAAGTACCTCCCAAGCAAAACAAAAACAATAGTGCACTTGTCGACTGCTTAGGAGTGGGGTGTATTCACGCTAGTAGTGATGGAAGGTTTTTTATATTAATTGATAAATTCCGGTAAATTACCAACGGTATATAAAATTTATATATATAAAATTTTTTGCAAATTACCATCGGTAATTTAAGCCGTAAATTACGGTAATTAAAAATCGGTGAGTTACCATTAATTACGGTAATTAATTTGGTAATTTACGCGGTAAATTACACTTTTGCATCCCTATTAACGCGTAATGTTCAAGTTAATGCGCTAAAATTGAGCGTGGCCTCGATTAACTTGCCAATCAGAAGGGCGGCAAATAATAACTCATGAAAGCGTTTAGACGTTTAGGCGTTAGAAAACGTGTAATACAGAGAACAGTCAAATTCGGATTCATCCGTATCATCTGACTTTAAACATCAACCCAATATTGTTTTCTATTTCCCTGCTTTAAACGACGTTTCCACGCTACGTATTTCAGCAAAATATCATGTGTACCCATAAAGTGCACGGCCAAAATCGAATTAGTCAGTGTTGATTTGATAATTTTTGACTTTTACGAATTTATAGCCACCTAAATTAATAAAGAAAAACGTTATTTTTTCGTTGCCTTGGTGATAAAAATTGACGATAGATATGTTTTATATTTATTTGTGACTATCATCTTGATTGTAAATACCACACAAATAATATAGGTTTCAATGATGACGTCATTTCCGGAAAAACCGGAAGCCATTCTAACCTCAAGAGTAACCCAAATGCATTTTGTGTCTATTAGCAGTTCTAAACATTTCAATCGTGCAGCGTCATAAATAAAAAAGAAACGGGCTTACTTATGGCGTGGGTAACCCGGTATACCATTCTTATTGGTTCGAGAGATAATTTGTGGTGCAGGACATGGATGTGCATTCGGATCTATGTATAGATTGGCGACTACGCATCCGCGATATAGATGGGCTGGTTAGTTATTTAAAGACAAGAGCCTCTCATCTATTTCAAATTATTTTCGCCGATGATCATTGTTCAGGTTGAAATAGAATTTTATCGGACCATCTACATATCTCGTCCTGCACTTGTTTGTATAATGATGTGAGTAATGGAATTTAATTCCGGCGATATTAGATTTGTATTGCTCGGTCACAGGGCTTCAGTATGCCGTGTGGAATTCACCGACCGTGAAACAGAAATTCTTGCAATTGTTGCGGCCGCTTGAAATTTTAGTGTTTGACTTGCCCAAGAATTCCAATATGTTCACGCATGTACATACTATACATACTCGCTTATTTGGTAGTCGACTTCCACAAGTGCTTATCCTTGCTGTACGACATATCCATGTTAAAATGTTATTAAAATGCTTTCAATTATTCATTTTCCTCTACTGTATTATTTTATTTTAATTTATTAATAATTATAATTCGCCAATTCTATAGTAGTATCAAGTTAACATAATAAATAATGCGAATATTGCAGCTTATAGTGACTTATCGATAAGTCATCAGGAAGTACATTAGACCTCCTCTTCAGAAGATGGGACAAAATGTGGAGAAAGGAATGAAAGCAATCCAGCGACTACAAACCTCTCGTGCTGGTTGTAGAAAAACTCTGGGGGTCCATTTCGACTAGACTTCTGGGAGAGTGTAATATAGGGTGCGTTACGGTGGAAGATGGCTTACTTTATGTTCCACCTTGTTAGCTGAAAAAGTTACTTAAACGCACATTCCCGTCTCCTTAGTTAGTTCGTCCCATGTACTGCAGAGGACTTGAAGTTGAGCTTAATAAACTTTCTGATGTCTGTTCATCGCAAAACGTTGCTCTGAACGCATTAAACACACCACTATATTCTATATACACCACTATATAAAATTAAACGTATTTGTCAACCTCAGTATATATTACGGACGTTGGATTGTATGGGTACTTTTGTTATTATAAAGAGATAGAAAGTCGGTTAAATGGACAAAGTAGTGCATATTTATGTGCTCTTTCATAATCTGTTCAGAAAACAGTTGAATTCCAAACGGTTCCCAAGCCATTTTGAAAAAACCAAAAAATGTCATTTTTTAAATATGGTCATAACTTATTTATTTGTGATCCAATCAAAAAAGCGTTTTGACATTATAAAGGCACTTTTTTGTCTACAATTTGATTATGTCAGTTTAAAATTTTTTTCGCCAATGAATTCGTCAGAAACAAACGAAGCTTTTGTTTTTCTTATGGACGCCATATTGGTTTTATACAAGTTTAGATTCATCATTTCTTTCTGAGTAATTTGGTATGCCACATGCCATGTTTCTAACACAATAAGATAATAGAATTGACTGGAAATTGTGCACTTCGAGAATTGCTGAAAACCGCATGGTGCCATGGAAGACATTTTGTGTAACAATGTGATGTCTACCCATCTGTACCCATCTGTTGAACAAAATTGATGAAAACCCAGAATTTTATAAAAAAAAATATCCGTCCGATGAAACATAATTTCTAACTGCGGTATTTTTAACTTAAAGAAGACTATTGGTACCGGGCCCGCGAAAATCAGCACCTTTTTGTACCGCGCCATAATCAGGTGTGGTTTGGTTTTAATGTATGGTGCGGTATAGTGGACAACCGATTAATCGCACCAATCTTTTATAACAAAAATTTAACTTCGGAGAGGTATCGGCAATATTGGTCTCTGTGGACGTGGAAGAAAGAATATTCGATATACCGTTGGCCTTACGCTAAGGTATGTGGTTCCAACAAGACGGAGCACATGCACATAAGGCCCGAATTGTGAGGAACTATTTAGATATAAGACATAAACGGAGAATAATTGCTACCTATTCAGAAGTATCATAACCACCAAGATTGCCGGATCTTACCCCTTGTGATTTTTATCTATGGAGTGACTTAAAAAATAAGGTGTATGGTATTTATAATTTTGGAAACGTTGAGGAGTTACGTGACACCGTCATCGCCGCTTTCAATTCGATTGACAGAAGAACCCTCGGTAAGGTCACCGTATTACGGTATGCTGTGAAAAATGCCTCCACGAAAATGGCGAGATTTTAGAAAATATTATTTAGTTTGTTAAAATATTGTTACTTTTTTATGTTGTGTAGTTAGTACAAATAAATACATTCCAAAATTTTATTGTAACTTGACTATGGGCACCTAAATACTGCATCACTCAAATATGCTTTTCATGGCACCATGCGATTTTCAGATATTAAAAAAAACTTATATTTTGTAGGCTTATATTTCTAAATATGACATGTGGCATACCAAATTATTCAGAAAGAAATTCTGAATCCAAACATGTATAAAACCAATATGGCGGCCATAAGAAAAACAAAAGTTTCGTTTGTTTCTGACGAATTCATTTTTCGAAAAAAAAATTAAACTCACATAATCAAATTGTAGACAAACAAGTACCTTTATAATGTCAAAACGCTTTTTTGATGAGATCACAAATAAAGAAGTGATGACTATAATTTAAAAAATTCATTTTTTGTTTTTTTTTCAAAATATCTTGGAAACCATTTGGAATTCAACTGCTTTCTGAACAAATTATGAAAGAGCACATAAATATGCACTACTTTGCGCATTTAACCGACTTTCTATCTTTAATAATAACAAAAGTACCCATACAATCCAACGTCCCGTGTGATACACTGTAGGTATATATCAATATAATATATCTTATTTATTATATCTTACTTAGCCCATTTAACCGACTTTCTATCGTTAATAATAACAAAAGTACCCATACAATCCAACGTCCCGTGAGATACACTGTTTATATCAATATCATATATCTTATAGTTAAAATTTTTCAGCGCCAGTAATGCAATGTCGGCCAAAGTCGATTTAGTTAGTGTTTATTTGACAATTTTCGACTATTTTCACCAATTCATAGCCACGTAGATTAATACACAATAAAAGTTATTTTTGCGTTACCTAGGTGATAAAAATTGACGATCGATATATTTTTGTGTTCAGAATGTCATCCTGATTGGAAATATCACAGGAATATAGGATGCCATTTAAAATTTCAATGATGACGTCATTTCCGGAAAAGCCGGAAGTCATATTAGCCTCTAGAGTATCCCAAAGAATTGCATTGTTTGTCTATTAACACTTTCCCAAATTTCATTCGTCCAGCTTTATAAACAAAAAAAATAAACGGGAGTACCTATGCCGTGGGTCACCCGGTATAGACAAACGAAACGACGTGGTTATTATTTTAACAATGTAGTACAGAAACATATTTTTTTAGTTTTATAAAAATTTTATAATACGGCATTATAAGTTTTGTGTTATATACGTCACGTATATTTGACTAATTGGAGAACGAAAATTGTTGTGTCGTTTTTCCAGTCTTAGTTTTGTTTTTCCAGTAGTTCATCAAACTTTTCCTGGGTCATACAAAATTAATTTTGAAACATTTTTTTTGTTCTTTTCATAATTGCTTTCGAAATTGTCATAAGACCTATAAAGAGTTGCATAAATTGAAGCAGTTCAAAATACATTTATTTAATTCGCCAACACATACATCAATATTACACACGCTAGGAAGCCGAACTATTGCCGCTAAATAAAATTGCCGCATATTGGTACAGAATCATTTTGTACCAGTTGTAAGCCATTTTCATTGGAACATTTTACTAGCCATTTGTTACCAATATTTTACTTGATTGTAACTAAATAGTGAATGTGCATTTCTGCCTTCTAAAGCACCAATTAAAATTTACGCAGATTGTTTTATGCACCAGAAAATGTTATATACATATTCCTCGTTGCATGCACCACAATTAAATTGAATGTAATATCTGCACTGGCGTATACACTGCTCTATATGCGCTAATTATCAAGTATGCATTTGATACACCTGTTTGAGAAAGCATGTCAAGCCGTACTGTGATTTCTTCGCAGTTTTGAAGGAGTCTGAATTGGTTATTTACATTATACAGAGTATGATATAGCTACTCTGCTAATATTGTCAATTTAGTAATTATCAGTAACTACACAAAAATATGAAAAATAACTTAACAGTATGGACAAGTTAGACACATATCATAGCTATTATATCTTATATCTTATCGTGGAAATTTGTTTATGCCGTTGTTTACCATATTAACTATCATATCTGTTGTATTCAATATTTATGCGTATGATATTGGTTATTATTCATAGTTTTTGTTTAATTAATCAATACCACAGAGTTAGATGCGTTGCATCATACATACAGACATCCTATCTGATAACACATAGAACCCTATAAAATAGCGCCTTCATAGGTATGGACATTTTGGAATTCTGGTGTCTTAGTGGATTATGTTCTTTAAGATTCTTGGAAGTCTTGGAACTCCGAGGTGGTGAAAACCAAATGGCAATGGATCAAGACGAGTATTATATAAAGAAAGGACTTAGATCAGCAAAACAGAAATCACTGGGGAACACAAAAACAATATTAGTGCAGAGACAATATTTTGAAAAAAGTCCGTTGCAACCCCGCAGATTCTTGTCATTTGAATGACATTTTTTTTATAAATATGTAATAACAAATCACATTCATTACAAAACCTAAACATATACAATACATGAGTATGCTCCTTGTTTAGAAAATTTTCTGAATTGAGTCTAGTTTTTGAGAAAATCAATGATAAAAACTAAAAAAGAAAACGCACAAAATTTGTTTTCTCAAAAACTACCCAAAATTCGGACTTTTGCTTTCGGATTTATACATATTCCACAAAAAGAAAAATATCCCAGAAAAAATTTTGACTTGCTCGATGTTGTTCACCGTTGGCAAGGATGGTCACTTACCTTAGATAATTGTATTTTTGACAAGTTTTGAAAAGTTATGGATTATTTTTTTCGTCTTACGTTATTGTGATTACTATAGTATGTAAATTTATTGAAGTAAAACAAGGTTAATATGTTTTTTTTTGTCAGTTAATATGTATTGATGGATCTCAAAATTCACAGGAATTAAGTAAGGATAAAACAAATTCACAGTCCTACATATAATAAAATTTTCAAATACAATTTTATTAGTATTCAGACTATTCAGAATTAAAATAAAAACTGAATATTGTAGAAACCGATAAAGCAAACATCGTTTGTGTAAAACCTTTTTATTTTCTTTCTCTACAGATAACGCAAATATCCAGTACTCGTGGCCCAGCCTGTACAAATGTGTACACTTCTTTTATTGTATTTTTTCTTTGCTTCATACAAGAATAAGATGTGATACTGGTTTTGATATAGATGTCGCTAGTGGAATGAAATGAAAGTCAAATGGAATAACATTTTTTAATTATATGTAAAATTTTATTGCAGAAATTTTATGCCGTAATGTTTTTAGTTATTCTTTTATTTGTCTAAAAACCATCAACTTCAGAAGCAAATTAATTTCTATTATTTTTTTAAAGTGATTAATGGTTAAATTCCATTTAGAATTCTGGTAATTTCAAGACGTAAGACAATTAATTTGTATACAGCGTGATCATAATATTGCACTAAATCTATCGAATACTTTCCGTTTCAAGAATATCGCGTTTTCTGTTGGACCATTTTCAGATAAACAAGCATAGTATTGTGTAAAAACTATTGTTTTGGAGATAATTGCGCTGATCACCTTTATTTTTTTTACATGGAAGATAGAAAGTAAGGATACTGGTGTGACTGGTGTCTGAAACATATTTTGAAAAAGTTCTCGTATCGAAAGGTGCCAGGGTTTATTATTTCCAAAAGAATACATTTATACACAATTGTATGCTAGTTCTTTTTCTGTAGAATAATATGTACTTACATTTCAGAAATGCTACCATATGTATAGGGTGTTCCAATGAGAAAATCGATATTCTTGAAACGGAAATTGTTTTATAAATCTAGTACAACAGTATTGTGAACAAGCCGTATGCAAACTAGTTGTCCTATGTCTTGAAATTCATACATCCTCCCTTCTAAATAGAATTTGGGTATAATTTGTTTCTTAAAATAATGTTTTTTGGATTTACTTTATCATACGTAGTATTATAAAATATTGTAATCGAGACAAAAAAAAAATTTGAGATTTTAGCGGAAATATGTCCTATTGAGCCCCTGAACATTTTTGACCAAAGTTTTAAAAAAATGTCTGTGTGTGCGAGTGTGTGTCTGTGTGTACCTGTTTTTTTGTGGCGACGATTCCGAACAAACTACTAAAGGTATTGGGACGAAACTTAATATTTAGAAGTTTCATGACCAAACCTAGAGCTGAAAAGCTGTTCGTTCAAAAGGTCCCAAAGGAACAGGACGTTTACTCTCAGCATTTTTCAAAGATTTTGCAAATGAGCCGCCATTTCTGTCATTTCGTCAAAATAGTTAAATAATAAATTAAAGTAGAGGAAACTTTAACGTTGAAAGTATGCGTAATAGCAGTTGACTCTCGCTCAGCGCTCTGTGCATTATGTATATACAATAAATAGTTTAGTGAAGCGTTAGCAGTTTTTATTCGAGCCAACGCTAACCTGTGTACACTGTACACACATTAAACATTCTATTTGATCGAGATCGCTTGTATCTGCATTACAACTAGTTTGCCAGGATTTGACAGATATTTTGATTATATTGACAGTATTGACACTGGTTTATAGTATCATAAAGTCATGTGCCTGGCCACATCAGATTTTTTGAGATATTATTTAATAACAATAACAAAAAAACTGTAAGGATAGGGATCATAGTATCTTGGTACTTCCTCCACTAAAATTTTAAATAGTTATAGGCCATTGCCATTTCAAAAATTAACTTGACCTAGTTTTTCTGACACTAGCGCCATATATAACAACACTAGTAACACGTCCTTGCACCCTTCATACAAATAAGCTTTGTATATTTTTTTCAATATCATCAAAATTAAGATTAAAATGGACCACCATGTATACAAAAGTTGGTGGCATGGTTTAAATTGCTCGCTCGAATTGCATGTAGTAGCTTAAACAGTGGCGGCTCGTAGCTAATATTAGTGGGGGCGCTGTTCCAGAAATTTGTTTGTCATTGTTTTAAAAAATGTTCTGTAAAAGGAAAAAAAACGTATTAAAAAAAATTATTCAGAAACTTGTTGAAATCGTAAAATAATTTGGAACATAGGGAATTAAAGCGGGTTTCTTATTTAGTTTAACCTAATACATTTTCTAAAAACTATGCTTTAAAATAGATTACTAAAAATTAAAAATTTTCCATATTTTTTTTTATTGTTTCATGCATTGTCAGAATCGTCCACAATAAAAAAATGAACTCGGTTGGAGAATGGGAAGTAGGTAAAATATCGATTACAAGATTTAAATGTAGCAAACAAACAAGTGAAGTTAAGATAAGCGTAGTAAAAATTAAATCCATTCTTCTTAAAATCAATAATTTTATCCTTGGTATCTGGATGAAAACTGAGTAATTTTTTCTCCATTGAAAGCACTGTAATTGTTGTAAAATATGCCATCTGCAATTTGTAAAACTACCTTCCACCAGCACGAAAGGGTCGTCACGGTCGGCACTGCGGGAACAACAGTGCTCTCTCTATCCATAACAGACCGCTGCCTCGCGTGCTGCTTCCTACGTGCGCATGCGCAGAACAGCCAAACACCTCGCCGACTGGAACTGTGAAGGTCACAGTTCCATACAACGATTTTTGAATCTTGTTGCGGCAAATATGTATTTTTATTTTGAATTATTATTTATTATGTAAATAAATATGGTAGTGCCATCTTACGTCGAATTCTTAAGTTAATTTTTGGCGCATGCTCCATGAGCACATTTTATTTAGTTCCCCATATATGAATTTGTAATAATTTTGAATGCATTCGAGTAAACTATTTTGTACAATAAACAAGTGTTTAAATCAAAGAACAAGACGATCCCATCCGAAAAAGCTATTATACAGTCCACTACAATTGGGAGTAATTCCTACATCACCAACATATGGTCCATTCCGAACCGGATCTACTAGTTCGAGCTGGGGTGAGTTCCTTTCAATTCCACATCCACAATATACTTGTTATTGAAATTGCTTCGATTTGTAAAAATGGCCGATCTCGCGAAACTGCGTTTTCAAAGGGGACAATTAAAATCAAAGCTAACACGTGCGCGACAATATTTTGAATCTTTAGACCTAAGTAAGCTTGATGAAGTGCTAATTACCGAACTTTCAGTACGCCTAGAAAAACTAGTACCGTGTTACGATCAATTTAACGATATTCAAAGCAAAATTGAATTAGCCAATTTAGCGTTAGCCGACAATGAAATAAATGAGACCGACGCGGGTGCTTTAACTGAGTTTGAGGAACAATACTTTCGTTTGATTTCCAATATGAAAATTGCTATTTCACCATCTGCGACAAACGAAGTCACAGTTAAAGATCAATTAAATGCGAGTGGTTTCAGCGGTGGTAACCAACAAAGTCAAGCTATAAAATTACCTACAATTAAAATGCCCAGCTTTTCGGGACAATTAGAACATTGGTTGGAGTTCAGAGACGCATTCAATGCATTAATTCATGAAAATGATCAACTGTCCGATATACAAAAATTCTATTATTTGCAATCTTCATTAGAAAAAGAAGCCTCTAATATAATTCAATCAATTAAAGTAACATCCATTAACTATAAAATAGCCTGGAAATTATTGCAAGACCGGTTTGAAAATAAGCGACTTATAATACACAGCCATGTCAAGTCAATATTCGAGTTGCCTTCTATAAAAAGGGAGTCACATGTCGAGCTTCGTAACCTATTCGATAATATTACTAGGCATCTACGTTGTTTAAAATCATTAGGGGAAGCTACCGACAGTTGGGACACATTAATAATTTACATAATTACAAGTAAATTTGATTCTATTACCCGCCGCGAGTGGGAACAATTCAATATAAAAACGAATCTTCCGACGATGGAAGACATGAATAAATTTTTGAAACTACGATGCGAACTGTTGGAAACTCTTAAAGTTGACAAACATGAATATAAAATTTACAATAACTTCAATGGCGGAAAAAGGCACAAGAGCGAATTGAGCGCTTACGTATGCACCGATAGATTGTCTTGCTATTATTGTAAAAAACATCATACAATATATCAATGTGAAGCATTTTTAAAACTTTCTCCATCAGCAAGAATTAATGAAGTTAAAAAATTAAAATTGTGTATCAATTGTTTGAAACCAACTCATTTAGTGAAAGATTGTCAATCATCAAATTGTAGAAAATGCAATAAAGCTCATAACACGATGCTTCACATTGATATACAAAGATCTCATGGATTCAACAGTTCTAATGAGAATATTGAAAATATAGTAACACCTAGCAGTGATGTACAAACAGTAACCATGCACACAATATCTGATAGAAAAATAATACCATCCCAAGTCGTCTTGAGTACTGCAATTGTTTTCGTGGCTGATTCTACGGGTAAACTTCACGAGTGCCGCGCATTGTTGGACAATGCTTCAATGAGTAATTTTTGTACCGAAGCCTTTTGCAAAAGGTTGAACTTGCCTTTGGAATCAACCAACTTTTCGGTAGTAGGAGTTGGTCAAGCCAGGTCAAATATTCAGTACACGACCAACTTCGTGGTTCAATCTAGAAACAATGCATTCAATGAAATGATAGATTTTTTAGTAATGCCAAAAATTACAGAAAAACTTCCGATGAAGTCATTCAATAAATCCGGTTTTGATATACCTAGAAATATAAAATTAGCGGATCCTAAATTTAATCAGTCAATGCCGGTGGATTTATTATTGGGGGCTTCTGTATTTTGGAGACTATTATGTGTAGGACAATTTCAATTGGAAGGTACACAATTAACAATACAAAAAACAAGGCTAGGTTGGATTTTGGGAGGAAGTTTAAATATACCGAATAAAAATAGATCAATTAACTGTTTGTCCTTGGAAACCAATTCGCACTTAGACAATAATATCACTAAGTTCTGGCAAATTGAAGAAATATGTCCAAGGTCATACTTATCCGAATCTGAACGTTTCTGTGAAAACCATTTTGTTAAAAACCTAACTCGGAACAAAAAGGGACAATTCATAGTGTCCATACCATTTAACGATAAATTGAGTCAACTTGGGTCATCAAGGGAATTTGCACTAAAGCGATTTTATGCACAGGAACGAAAACTTCAAAAAAATACTGACTTATACAATGAATACAAAAAATTCATGCTAGACTATGAATTGTTAGGTCACATGATAGAAATTAATGACAACGATTGTAATGACGCTTCAAACTATTATTTACCACATCACGCAGTTGTAAAAAGCGTTAGCATAACTACTAAAGTTCGAGTTGTATTCGATGCGTCTATGAAAACAGATAGCGGTCTATCCCTCAATGATGTCCAACATTGTGGGCCAACTATACAAAATGATTTATTTTCCATTATTCTCCGTTTTAGAAAACACACTTATGTAATGACAGCAGATATATCAAAAATGTATAGAATGATTTTCATTAATAGTGAACAGCGTCGTTTTCAAAGAATATTTTGGCGACGCAATCCATCACAAGATGTAAAGTGTTTTGAATTGAGTACGGTAACATATGGTACAGCTTCGGCTCCCTATCTTGCAATTAGGGCTCTATTACAGGTCGCAATAGAAAATGAAAAAGATTATCAAGAAGGAAGTGAAGTGTTAAAACATGATTTCTATGTTGATGATTGTCTGACTGGTAGTGACTCCAAAAATAAATTAATTCAACTTCAACACGATCTAAGTAAAATTCTTTCTAGTTATGGGTTTGAATTGCGAAAATGGCTGACAAATGAGAAAAGTATTTTAACAAAATTCGATGTTAATGATAAACTAGACTCCAGCATATTATCATTAGGCGATCATGAAACCAATAAAACTTTGGGAATACAATGGAATGCTAGTTTTGACACTATTGAATATTCAATTGGAGTTAGAAATCAGTCAACAATTAGCAAAAGATCAATTTTGTCTACGATTTCTCAAATATTTGACCCTTTGGGATTGTTGGGTCCTATTATCATCCAGGCAAAATTACTAATGCAAAAACTTTGGCAAGCTAAATTATCTTGGGATGAATCTAAAATTTACAAACAACGTGGGTACAATTTTGCAATGAGTTGCAGTACTTAAATAATTTGAGAATACCTCGCCACGTTATTGGAAAAAACTATAAATCAATTGAATTACACGGATTCTCCGATGCAAGCGAACGTGCTTACGGGGCGTGCGTTTATATAAAAACGGTAAATGACTCAGGGCGAGTTACTTCACATTTACTTTGTGCTAAATCAAAAGTTGCGCCAATTAAACAAGTTACACTTCCCAGACTGGAATTGTGCGGTGCGATGTTACTTGCACATTTAGTACAAAAAATTCACGATTCGATGAAAATAAAATTTGACTGTTGCTATCTTTGGTCTGACTCGACTATAACGTTGGCTTGGATACAGGGTGATCCAAATCGTTGGAAAACCTTTGTGGCCAATCGGGTTAGCGAGATTCAGCGGCTCACCAGCATTGAACAATGGCACCACGTACGATCCGAAGATAATCCAGCTGATTTAATTTCTCGCGGTGTGCCTGCTGGTGAATTGTTGAATTTAGATTTTTGGTGGTCAGGCCCAGGTTGGTTAAGAACAGATAACATACAATACAACAATAATAAAATTACAATTAAAAACATTCCAGAACAACGAACAATTGTTAATGTATCTACTACGAATAATACTACTAATGATATTATCGAAATTATAAATAAATGTTCAACTCTCTACAAGGCTCAAAGGGTACTTGCGTATTCTTGTAGATTTATTGCAAATTTAAAAATAAACCGTGAAGGTAGACTACAGGGAATTTTAACTGCCACTGAATTACAAAACTCTTTAAACCTCCTCATTAAAATAACGCAAGAACATGTATTTTCTGAAGAATATCAAAAATTATCAATGGGATTAGCTTTAAATAATAGGAGTAGTATTCTGTCACTTAATCCATTTTTGGATACTAATGGTGTAATTCGCGTTGGTGGCAGACTTCAAAATTCGGACAACTCATTTGACACAAAACACCCAATAATATTGCCATCAAAACACAGACTTACCGATTTAATAATTACACAAGAGCACATACGATTGCTACATTGTGGTCCTACTATGTTACTTGCAGCAATGAGAGAAAGATTTTGGCCATTGGCTGGTCGCAATGCTGTAAAGAAAATGATTCGCCAGTGTATTCGATGTTTTAAGGTAAAACCGGTCTCGACTGAATATTTGATGGGTAATTTGCCAAATGGTAGAGTTAATCAATATTTACCTTTTTTCAATACGGCGGTTGATTATGCGGGTCCTATTTTGATTAAAGATAGAAAAACACGAGGAGCAAAGTTATGCAAAGCATATATTTGTTTGTTTATTTGCCTAAGTACAAAGGCAATTCATCTTGAACTCGTCTCTGATCTGACAACCGAATCCTTTTTACAAACTTTAAAGCGATTCATAGCTAGGCGTGGTAAGCCTAAGAACATCTATTCAGACAATGCCAAAAATTTTGTGGGTGCCAATGCTGAAATAACTGCTTTATATGACTTTCTAGAAACAAATTCAGATAGCTTGAAACAATTTGTGTCACGGGATAATATAGAATGGCATTTTATTCCCGCTAGATCACCAAGTTTTGGCGGTATTTGGGAGGCAGGTATTAAAAGCACTAAGTATCACTTATATCGAGTGGTTGGGAATGCGCGATTGTCATTTGAAGAACTGACAACTCTATTGGTACAAATCGAAGCAATTTTAAATTCCCGTCCTTTATGCCCTTTAACTTCAAATTCCGATCAACTGACCCCTCTTACCCCAGCACATCTTCTGATTGGAAGAACTTTAACGGCTATCCCAGAAGGAAATCTTCAAGAAGTCAAGGAAAATACTCTTAACCGCTATCAAAGAGTTCAACAGATAGTGCAGCACTTCTGGTCACGTTGGCATAAAGAGTACCTTTCCGAACTTCAAGGAAGGGTCAAATGGAGGCAAGCAACGCCGAACCAATTCAAGGTTGGCAGCATCGTCCTCATGAAGGAAGAAAATACACCGCCCTTGAAATGGCCAATGGGTCGCATCAGCGAGCTTCATCCCGGCAACGACAACATTGTGCGGGTAGTGAGTGTAAAAACGACCAACCAACAGTGTTGTGAAACGCGCGCTCACTAAGATATGTCTTTTACCGCTACAAGACACTAAATAAAACGGACAAGTAGTTGTTTTGTAAATAGACATTTTGAATTGAAAATAATCCACAGGATATTTTCGGCGCCCGGCATGTTGCGGCAAATATGTATTTTTATTTTGAATTATTATTTATTATGTAAATAAATATGGTAGTGCCATCTTACGTCGAATTCTTAAGTTAATTTTTGGCGCATGCTCCATGAGCACATTTTATTTAGTTCCCCATATATGAATTTGTAATAATTTTGAATGCATTCGAGTAAACTATTTTGTACAATAAACAAGTGTTTAAATCAAAGAACAAGACGATCCCATCCGAAAAAGCTATTATACAGTCCACTACAATTGGGAGTAATTCCTACATCACCAACAAATCTATTTCTTAAAATTGGGGGATGGCTACTGACTTTAATGTTTAAGGATTATACTTTGTACAAGTATAAAGAAAGCATTAAAGGAAAAAGGACTCATTATATTAAAAGTTATCCATAATATTAAGTGGAAATAATGGGGGGTGCTGCAGTTTCACAGTGTCTATACGCGAGCCGCCACTGAGCTTAAAGAGAATTATGGTGATACAAGGAATACCCAAGATAATAGAAAGAAAACATAGACGCACTCTAAAATAATTTAAAAACAACAAAAAGCAAGTTGGTCGGTACAATTACAACATTCTGAAAACCCTATGGTTTCCTTACTTGTGCAAATAAATATGCTGGCAATGACATTATTCAGGCTCCGGGTGACCGTTGTCACATCGCATTCGGAATGATAACATCCAAAGCGACCGGAGATACTCCGGTTCGAGTTTTGTTCTCGCCTATTGGCCGAAATCCCCCGTTGAGGTTGCGGTGTGAGTCAGCGCAAGGTTGCCGGAATGCACGCTGTCCGTTCAGGCAAGCCGCCCGACAGTGAGCCACAGGTTGGCTGGCTAGATCTCCTTGCCTGCTCATTTCGCGCGGCGACTCCGGTTCGACTGTCGGTCTGTGTTTGTGTAGTTCTGTGCTTTGCGATCCGTTTGTTTTCAAACGTCACGTTACCGGAATAACATTTCGGTCGCGTAGCAACCTTATCGTTGATTATCGACGAGTGACAGTGAGATTTGTGCGCGCCCATATACAGTGTGTTTCTATCTTGTGCATTGTCAAGGGGAGATTCTTCGCACAACAGCTGTAAAGTTGAGGTATGCGTTTATGCTGGGGAAAGTTTCACGTGGGTTCTGTGTTTATGTTCTCGAGTGGAATGTTTGATATTTTTGACGGTTTGGCTTTGAAGTTTGTGTTGTTTCTAACTGTACGTGTTGAAATTGAAATCAACTCTATCATGGTCTACAATAATACTTACATATTACGTTTTTAATCCAAATAAATTAATTGAATGAATTTTAGGCAGATATAATAAAAACCTCATGTTTTGACGATTGAATAATAGTCAAAATATGAATAGAAATAAATAAAACAATCGAATTCATAGTAGACCTGGCGCCTCTTCATTTGTATTCCGGCAATTTACGGATGTGACCCCTTCTTATAAAGGTAAACAAAGCATTTGCCGTTATGAAGGGTCGGAGTAAATGCCAGGTAATTTTTGTACATTGCTAGAGGCTGGAAAAGCATTTAAACCATTAAAAGAGAAACTTCTGGGTTCTACTTGAACGTTGTCAATAGAGATTTCTTATCATCATCGTGTTATTTTCTGCAAAATGATTAAACGTTAAATAATGTAAATTATGCATTACATTTAATGACCTTTTCATGAACGCAGAAAATATTGAATACAAATTCTTGAGCGAGATATGATTGTTTGATTTAAATAAATATTTATCTAAATGATGGAGCATTCATGGAATTCCAGTGAATATTTCTGCAATTTCCTTTATATTGCTGTGCGTATTTACTCAAGCTGCGTCATAACTATGAAGTGAATAATACTTTTGGTAGATATTACTCGAAAATAATTGCTTGGATTTTTATGAAATATTTTTCATTGTATTTCGGTTGTACGCGTGTCCAAGACTATATAGAGAAAGTATACCACCTTTTGTTTGATGCTTTTGTGTAAACTTTTTGTTGTTTTAATAAATTAAAACACATTAATCAAATAGATACATTTTAAAATTACATTACAGGGTGAATGTATGTAAAAATGTTCTCCATGTATATGCTGGAATTGGTAAATCTTATAATTTTCCTAATAAATAACAAATAACAAATATTTGTAACTTTGTAATTATTCCAATTATATAAAGATACGAATATTTTTATTTATTGTTAAATTAAAGTGTTCTATAGAAATAATGATTGGCGATTTTATTTTGATTATAACTTTCTTGGTAATTAATTATTATATATACATACCTATATTATAATATATTTTATTTTAATTATTAATGTTATTATTAAATGAAATACATATTAAGCATTATTATTTTTTAATTTAGTAATTACCTAGAGGTGTTTTCTGAACTCAATAATATTTATAGTGTATGAAGTTACAAGAGTTATCAACATTTTATGATTTTTAAATACACACTTCTGTAATTTCGGCAAAATAGTTTTGTATAATAGTAGACTTTGTATAATTTATGTCTATGACATTTTTTAACATTAACTTTTGAAGTCATGCATAGCAGTTGACTCTGTTGGTCGCTCAGCGCTCTGTGCATTATGTATATACAATATTTAGTTTAGTAAAGCGTTAGCAGGTTTTATTCGAACCAGCGCTAACCCGACTACACTCATGAAAACATTCTATTTGATCGAGATCGTTCGTATCTGCATTACAACTAGTTTGCCAGGATTTGACAGATATTTTTATTCTATTGATAGTATTATATACACCAAGGGTTGACACTGCTGTATAGTATGATAAAGTCGCATGCCTGGCCAAGATTCTTTTAAATTATAAGCTAAAATAATGTACCTAATTGATTTTCTTAAAAGTAAGAACCACCTTAATGTATATGGGTTTTATATTTATTATGCAGGGTGTCTAACTTTTTCCCCCGCAAAAGTTATTTTGAGAAAGAATATGTCATACAGTGGGTCAATCTGAAAAAATCTGGGACATCCTGTATATTGATTAATGTATTTTTTGGCTCTAAAGCTTATTATTATTCATATTATGGATTTAACAAATTTAATTGATTCTCACACTTGTTTTTTTTTAATTTATCAAATAGCAAATTCTTTCCATTAAAGCATCAAAAGGTTTTAGGATAGTTCTTCCATTGATGTTATTAGTAAGTATGTATTCCGTTATCTCTAAAGAACAACTAACTAACTAACAATAACTATTTCATTTCTACGTGATATTACATTAACAACTTCTTTTTATTCAGAACTAAAATTTTCGTTAAAATGTAATTAACGAAAAATGCCAATTTCAGCTAGCAATGGTAAAATGATAACTTTGGAACGATGTATTTGAATGATATATCGGCTATATGTAATGGCGTTGACGAATAATTTATCGAATCACTGAACCATAACTTCCGTACACACAGCTGATGTTGCAAATGTTGCCCTTTGGCGTGCCGGAGTTATTTATTGGAAACTGTAGCAGATGCACACATGTGTGTGTGTATAAATACATACATAGTTGAACTGACAATTGGGTCGCACGACTCAAACCAGTGTTACTAAAAAATGTAAATCACGTACCTCTTCACTGGTTACAAATGGTGAAATATGCAAAAAATACCGGAGCAATTCAAATTTCAAAATCGCAATTAATATACAAAATCTCTGAGCATAAATTGCACTTGTGAACGGTTAGTCCAAATAAGTATTGAGGCTTGTATCTCAACACTGACTGAACAAAAACAAAATAAATAACGTTGTTAAATACTCCTGAATCATTTCTACTTAACATGACTATTGATTTTGTCTGAGAATCGGTTTAAACGTGAACGCGAGAAATATGTAAAAATGCACCCATTTTTTGCAGTTAAACCATTCGTCACAAAAATGACAAATTTTGATCAGGAAACATGTTCATTTCTACAGAATATGTATGAACTTATATTATTTTGATTTACCACAAAATCAGCGAGCCGCTTACGACGTACTGATGACGTACTGCTCGGTGCTCGGCTTGCTAAAATCCATGAACAACTCGAACGGTTTCCATTCCAATAATCGCATTAAACAAAAAAAAATACGAATGTATTCGTTCCTATCATGTGATCGTGCTAATACTCGTTACTGAGATATCAGCTTCCACAAAACTCTTGTTTATAGCCTTTATTGCAAAGAAATTAAGAAAAATACAAAAGCCAATCTGTAGACAGTGTACCAGAAATGCACTGGTACAGCGAATAAATGGTGCCTGCAATCGCATTCGAGAAACACCTGAAATTTTTCAAAGAGTCCGACAGGATTTGGGAAATGTGCCGACATGAGAATTCACTTGGAAGGGCAATATTTTGAGCAGTATTTTTAAACCTCTTTTATTTATTTTTGTTAATTGTGTGTTTTTTGTAAAAAGTGTTTTTTTTGTTTCTGTTAAATAAACAACGCCAACTTTGTAATCGCTTATATTTTTAAGGGAATATAAAACTTAACAATAAAAAAGCTATAACTTTTTAATGAAGCGTCAAAACCCAAAAATGCATATACACTTTTTGGATGGCAATGACGTCCTCTATCAGCTCCCTCATTTTCGGTTTGAATATAAGGTATATATATATATATATATATATATATATACAGTGTGTCTCACGGGACATTGGAGTGTATGGGTACTTTTGTTATTATTAAAGATAGAAAGTCGGTTAAATGGGCAAAATAGTGCATATTTATGTGGTCTTTCATAATCCGTTCAGAAAACAGTTGAATTCCGAATGGTTTCCAAGCTATTTTGTAAAAAACCCAAAAATGTAATTTTTTAATTATGGTCATAACTTCTTTATTTGTAATCAAATCAAAAAGCGTTTTGACATTATTACGGCAATTTTTTGTGTACAATTTGATTACGTCAGTTTAAAATTTTTGTCGCCCATGAATTCGTCAGAAACAAACGTAACTTTTGTTTTTCTTATGGACGCCATATTGGTTTTATACTTGTTTTGATTCAAAATTTTTTTCTGAGTAATTTGGTATGCCACATGCCATATTTAGAACACAATAAGCCGACAAAATTGAAGTTTTTTTTTTTAATATCTGAAAATCGCATGGTGCCATGAAAGCACATTTGAGTGATACAGTATTTATGTGCCCAGTCAAGTAATAACATTGTAACAAACTAAATAATGTTTTCAAAAATCTCGCCATTTTCGTGGAGGCAATCTGTCAATCGTTCTGAATAAGTAGCAATTACTCTCCGTTTATGTCTTATATATAAATAGTTCCTCACAATTCGGGCATTATGTGCAGGTGCTCCTTCTTGTTGGAACCACATACCATAGCGTAATGCCAACGGTATATCGTTCATTCTTTCTTCCACGTCCTCAGAGAGCAATATTGTCGATACCTCTTCTAAGTTAAACTTTTGTTATAAAAAATTGGTCCGATTAATCGGTTGGCCACTATACCGCACCATACATTAAAACCAAACCGCACCTGATTATGGCGCGGTACAAAAATGTGCTGCTTTTCGTGGGCCCAGTACCAAGTAGTGCGTCTTGTTTCAGTTAAAAATGCCGCAGTTAGAATAGTATATTATTCTATGAGCAAGTAATGTAAGCAATTACTCACGAGAACGAAGCTTGCAGCACGAGCCGTAGGCGAGTGCTGCAAAACGTTCGAGTGAGTAATTGCCATTACTTGCGAATGGAATACTATACTTTTTCTACGACTATACAACATTTTTTTAAAATTAATTTAGTGCGTATTGGGACTGGCGGTGACGCGGCGGTACATATAGGTATTCTGTTTATGTACGACACTATGTCGGTAGTACAGATTTTTTTTCTAAAAGTGTCAAGTATTGACAGCGAAGAAAAGATAACAAGGTTTATTAACAACATTATCCCTTGTGCGTATTGATGTATTAAATATGTCACATTATAACACTTTTTTGATCGTCTTAAATTTGTCGGCAAGCTCACCAAAATAGGCTATCAAAACATTTTCGGAAAATGAGCTTACATTTTTTCTGATTCGCCTCGTATTTTGATTCGTATTTTGTCCTCGATTTTTTGGGCAATAAATTTAATGTGCGGATTTGCGCGGCTTGTATTACATCAGGTGGAGTACACATTTCCTCTTGTTCGCTATTAGAATCCATTTTTTTTATAATTATGATTAACGAATTACAGTAGTTACTGTACACTGTACGTGTATTTCGTTAAAATATCTGACAGATTAAAATTGTTTGTAGCGCTCGTCGTTTAGCGACGTTGTCAACGCTATGACAACGTCGCTAAGCAGTCTCTCTAAACACGATGGAAATTAAAATCCGCGCTATGATTGGTTCTACAGCCGTGAGAAATGAAATATTGCCGTGAGAAATGAAATATTTCTCACGGCTCGCGGGGTATGAGGAACCTGGAATGAAATGTTTGTCATGTGTGTGGGGAATGGTTAGTATTACTTATCATAAATTGCCATGATAATGAATGCATTCATCAATAGGAGTAGAAAAAATATGTTTCATCGGACCATAATATTTTTTTTTGTAAAATTCTTTTTCACCAATTTTGTTCAACAGATGGGAACAGATGGGTAGATATCACATTGTTTCATAAATAGTCTTCCATGGCCCCATGCGATTTCAGCAATTCTCTCAGTCAATTCTATTATCTTATTGTATTAAAAACATGGCATGTGGCATACCAAATTACTCAGAAAGAAATGATGAATCCAAACATGTATAAAACCAATATGGCGCCCATAAAAAAAACAAAAGTTTCGTTTGTTTCTGACGAATTTATTGGCGAAAAAAATTTTAAACTGACATAATCAAATTGTACACAAAAAATTGCCTTAATAATGTCAAAACGCTTTTTGATTTGATTACAAATAAAGAAGTTATGACTATAATTAAAAAATTACATTTTTTTGTCTTTTCAAAATAGCTTGGGAACCGTTTGGAATTCAACTGTTTTCTGAACCGATTATGAAAGAGCACATAAATAGGCACTACTTCATCTATTTAAGCGACTTTATATCTCTAATAATAACAAAAGTACCCATACAATCCAACGTCCCGTGAGACACACTGTATATATATTTGCTACAAAGAATATTTATGTGAGTCAAAACAATATTACTTTACTCCAAACAAATGTTATTTGACTTAAATAAACAATCTTTGTAGCAAATAATTATAACTTCCCTCTATTCAAACACGTATTTATTTGAGTTAAACACACATTTCTATATGTGTAGTTTGGAAAATAATAGCGAACATTTGTATTTAATTGTTTTTTGAATCACAGAACCTTTTCAAAATGTGCCACTGGAAAACCGATCTTGTTTGGATCAAATAAAAACTATTCTAATACTTACCCTATAAACAGAAGAGTTGTCGCTTGGCTGCAATTTATTTATGGTCGAATCACTATTATTAGAGCGCTGGTAATATATTATATCTCTCTCAGATATACAGTGATATGATATTATAGTCTATATCTCTCAGAGCTCTTATAAATAATAGTAATTTGAGTATACGCGTTTTAAATCGTGATTGAAACACCATATCGCAATCGGCGGGAACATAAGGTTTGGCCGAATGTTACAATAACACGTGGTTTACTTAACACATTAAAGGAAGTATGCCCACAGTTTAGCGATAATATTTCCTTCAACCAACCTAAATAAATGCCGATAACTTCCTATCTCTGTGAAACAGTTGACTTCTGTGCGCCACATTGTCTCCCAAGTAAATGTGTTCAGTGTTGTTATATCCTTTGTATGCACTCCATATAAAAACAGCCGGTCCGACTTAATCTCTCTTTAAATCTTTCGGTATTTGGGATTAAAAATGTGGTGTTTATAGGGAGCGTCTACAATTGGGATTTACAATTAAGTGGAAGTATGTCTGGTGAGTAAAATAGTACCAAAACTAATACTGTGTTTTCAGTGTATCGTATTGAATTTGCAAACGGGTGTTATGTATAATAATTAAAAGAAGAATGTAAAAAGAGAGGGGTTTATGAATAATATTAAAAGGTTTTATTGGGATCTAGAATAACAATTCCGTCATTCATTTCTTGCCAGTAATAGAACAAAATAACCTGTGAATTAGTGTAGAATTAAACCTACATACTGCAATGTTCAGTTAATGCAATTGTAACAATTAAATAACAGCTCTTGATATAATTGGAAGAAAATTACAAAATAATTGATGTAATTACTGAATTACCAAACAACAGAATTATGTTCACATTTGCGGACATGAACTTATTTGATGTTATGTCGTGAGTAAGATTAAAAATTATTCTAGTTTTCCTTATTATACTTCCAAAACAAATGATACTGTTTTAGAGGCAGATAAGCGTCATTTTATATTTTTTTCTATTCTTAAACAACAACTTATAGCTTTTAATTAAGAAAGAAGGTAAACAATTATGTTTCTAGAAATGTGTTACAACTTTTTACTCAAAATCACGTTATGGTAATTCCGCTAAAAATATCCGTATTTTCTAATTTAAACGATTTCGTTTAAAAATTAAGTTGTTAACTCATTCCGCCAAATGAATGTGAATTAAAAAACAATTATTAGTGTTATATTAGTCTTGTAGTAGTGTGATTTCATAAAATAGCGTTTAAAGCTTTTATGTAGGATATTTTACATTTAGTTTTGAAAAACTGTTACTTTACTACCCTGCTATTGGAGTACGTTATTAATATTCTAACTATCGGTGTGGAGTTTTTAGGTTATACAAATCTTTATAAAAAATGCATTTTTCTCGAGAAATAAAAATTTTGGCTGGAAAGGTAATATCATCGGGGAGCACACTCGGAATTATACACAACCGTACCACACTAGCGTGTAATTTCACGAGTTACACCCATATACATTATATTTTTTTACCATTAAACTGGCAATTTCGCTCATTATCTCTGGCATTGCACCGTCACTTGATTGCCTACTAAATATTTAGATTGCGCACTTCCAGAACTCCACTTTCATGCAATAAAATTGGCATATGACGATGTGCAAGTCAATTTTCATGGAAGCAGGTTTTATTATTGCCTTTTGTAGAAAATAATGAGTAAGTTGGTGTGATGAATTATTGTTGTCACAAAATAAACAAGGTATGTTCAACCTATCATGATAGTTTGTGATGAAATGAATAATCTATTTTAGTGGTTTTTGAGATATTAATATCTACGTTTTTTTAAATTTATTAAAATCCTCGTGATATTGTATTAGGAGGCATTAACATTTTGACAGATATTTGCATGATTACAGAGATTATATTTTCGTTCATATAAATCAGTTTTTACTTTAATTTACTATGTAGGTATGTGTAAGAAATCTGAATAAGAGCACAAGTTTGTTTACGCAGCCAACCAAAATATCAGTCGGTGCTCTACATAACATCGTCATTGGGGTGTTTTCACCTATAATTTCGTATATGAGAGAAATATATCAACAATTTTTGTAAATGTTATTAACATTTTTGTGTAACAATCATATATGTACTTTGTCGTAGATACAACTTATTGTGATTTAGGGGTTGTTTGCCACAAACAAACCAACCCAGAGCTTATGAGTAAATACAACTATTAATTACCTACACTTTGACATATGCAGGAACGACCTAGACATATTTTTTAAAACCTATAATAATTTGTCCAGAGCGTTTCTTCGTAATATATATATTTAAAAACCTAGGTAGATAGTCGATACAAACTATTGTGATTTAGGGATAGTTTGCCATGAAGAAACCCACCCAGCGTGTATTACTAAATACAACTATTAATTACCTACAATTTGTCATATGAAGGGAAGATATACAGTGATCGCGTAAAGTATGGAAACATGACAATATCTCAAGAATGGTTTGCCATTTTAAAAAATCCTCGAACACGTCGATTTATAATTTTATTATCAAAATACACCTTATGATATCAATTTTTTTTAACTTCAATTGTTTTTAACAGATTACGCCACCGAATTTTTTTTTAGATGACAACCCTATATTTTTTTTTGATGAATTTGACAGATCTTTTAATTGTCTTCATGGTAGCATAACATTTTTATGGGCTTAATATGAAAATTTTCGAGAAAAAGATAATTGAAGGTTATGAAATAAAAGTGACAAAATCTCAGGCCGAATTTGATGTAATTTTGGAATTAAGTATTTTGCAACCATGTGCAGCCAGTCACTGGCGTTATCGTTGATGCAACGTTTACAGTTTCTGAGATATAACTCCAAACTTTTGAATTTGAAAAAGAACAGCCTGTATATTTTAACATTTTCGGTTACAGTCTTCATTATTATATCAAAAACATCTAGAAATTAACAAAAACCTTCATTATTTAGGTCTAAAAATTAACAAAGAAACAAATTGATAACAAAACATTATTACATTTTCTACTGCAACTACTCTAGTTGGTTTATGAGGATTCTCAACCATTGATAAGAACACATTGTTTTAAATTTGATCGGTTTATTTTTTTGTTGGTGTTATTTTTTGTTATCAATTTTTTCCTTTTTAATTTTTAGACCTATTTAATAAAGGTTTTTGTTAATTTATAGATGTTTTTGATATAATATTGTAACAAACGTAAGTAACATTGAATAGACAATGGAAGACTGTAACAGAAAATGTCAAAATCTACAGGGTGTTCTATTACAAATACAAAAGTTTGAGGTTATATCTCAGAAACAGTAAACGTTGTATCAACGATAATAACGCCAGTGACCTCCCATGATTGCAAAATACTTAATTCCAAAATTTCGTTAAATTCGGTCGAGCCGTTCCGGAGATATTGTCACTTTTATTTCATAACCTTCAATTGCCCTTTTCTCGAAAATTTTCTAATGTAAGGCCATAAAAGTATTATGCTACCATTAACACAATTAAAAGATCTGTCAAATTCATTAAATTATATAGGATTGTCATTTAAAAAAAATGTTGATGACGACATCTGTTAAAAACAATTACCTAAAGGTAAAAAAAATTATTTGATATCATAAGCTGTATTTTGATAATTATAAATCGACGTGTTCGAGGATTTTTTAAAATAGCTTACTAATCTTGAGATTTTGTCATGTTAGAGCACTTTACGCGCTCACTGTATAAACATTTTTGTAAAAAGTATGATAATTCTTCCGTAGTGTTCCTAGTAGTATACCTCAAAACCTACATAGTCGATACAAATTATTGTGATTAAGGGGTTTTTCCCCACGGAAAGGATGAAAGGGTGACTAACTCGATTAACTATCTACATTTTGGCATGCATGGAATACGTCATGCAGCAATTTTTGAATTAGTTATAAACAATTTTCAGTAGCAAATCCCAATATTGTGTATTAGGGTGCAGCGTCACTTATGGGTGATAGCTTTTTGGGTGGTATTGATTTTTTTCTTGTATATTAAGCTAATAACTGTGGTAAATTTCTTTGGGAATTTTCTTTTATTATTATTAAAGTGTATCTATTCCCTATTTTAGCCTTGAGTGCACTGGTTAATATGTTTTAATCAATCATACATTTCACATGAATTAAGTAGGGATGTAAAAGGACATATTTAGAAGGTCCTCCGGAAAAAAGTCAAGGTTATATTTTTCTATATAAATAAGGACCACTCTAACCTACATACATACGTACATACATGGTTTGTCGAACTTCACTGACGATGTGCAAACTGATTACATCTGATTCCTATTTCCTTAACGAGAATGGGTACATTGTTCGCTGTGGAAACAGTCTGCGGTTTTCCCATGGGGCGGTTTGCATTCCAGTGCAATTTCCGCAACTGTATTTTAACAACGCATTTGTTTTTTAAATCAATAACGACACCGTCCCACATGTGGGTAAACATGTACCCACAATATTGCGTTAGTAAATATACCTAGATAATATGGACGGACTCAATGGATTTAAACAATACTGATAAACGCTTGTTTAGTTACGTTGTGACCCTACTCTATGTTTGCAGCATAGCTTACTTAACAATTGCACTTTTATGATGCCATTTATTTCAAGTAAATAAGAGATTTTCGTCTCCCGATATTTTATATGGATTTATATACTTTCTTCGAATACCTTACGACATGTGAAGCTTATGAGTTCGGATTCGTATTCAGCACAAAGTTACGTACCGAAAAAGCCTATAGACTTTTCATTCACGATATCCACATTTCCCGGAAAAACCTACACCATTTGAACACCCTTACACTCAGAAAAAATTTAAATAAATTTAAATTCGTAATAATAAAAAAGAAAACTGCAATGTGACGGACAATTTCCGGTGTCTACAGTATGTGCCATAATATGTGTTTTTTAGTAGTATCATCGAACGTACGGTAGTAATATATTTTATTAGAAAGTTAAACGGTTTCGGGTGACCGATGATAGTGATGTTGTTGCCAACTTTAGAAAGATGATAGGGCAAGTAGTTGGCATCATACGACAGTTTTTTAAGGGGGGATTCCGGTTTTCTGATGAAAAAAAAAACATTTTTTTGTACGTTATTTTATTATATAAGGTCTTAATAACGTGTGTACGAAGCTTTAAGGCAAAATTTGAAAAATTAGCTAAGTTATAAGCAATTAGCCAACGGCGTGCAGGTGCCAAAAATATGCAGCGCGCGGATCGGTCGGCTCGCGCGCTCAACAATTTTTCCTCCCGTGTTTTATTATTCTGTGAAATTCTCTCGTGAACAGTCATCGATAAAAAAACACTCAAGAAAAACTCCTACACGTGCTGATGGAAAACAAAAAAGAAAATTTTCTGAGAATGCACACTCGTGAAAGAAAAGCATTTGCTAGTACGTCTGCCGATAAGTTGTCGACAGCAGAAGACGAGACAATTATTGTGCTGGGCGGGATATAGAAGAAATGAGGTCCCACTTCCGTTGTATAGGATCACTATATTTATGGAAAAATATACTAACAAAGTGGTTGAGCATATGTACTGCCCTGTGGGATCACAGAGTTGCTGCAAATGGCGAAAAACTGAAGCCGAGAAAACTCGGGACGAATTCAATAACACTTGCTAAAAATGTCGAAAATGCCATCAAGCCATTTTACGACTTGTCGTCGAGGGAGTTGCTAGAACAGTGTTTGGGTGGTGACACACAAAACAACAACTAAAGCTTCAATTCTACTGTCTGGCACCACGTACCCAAACATCTTCACCGTGGCTCAAAACCTATCAAAATTGCTGCCGCTTATGCAGCAGCAGGCATTTATAATAAAGGCTTTTCTGCCATCCTTTAAACTATGGCAACAATAGGAATCGTTATTGGTACTGAAACGAAAGTATTTGCAAATGTGCGCGAGAAACTTCGTTTGTGGATGTCGTCGAGACGTGCACTAGAGGCTGCAAAATAAGCTCAAACAAGCGTAGAAATGAGCAAATGTCTCAAAATAAATTCTACGAAGTGGAGGAAGGAATAAAGCATGGCCCTGGTATAGCATATTAACAGAAAAACACTGTAAGTACTCGATGTCGCGTTATAAACTGTACTGGAATGTTTTAACGTGTTTTTCTCGTAACAGCTTTTGCGCGAACGGTTGGCATGATATTTCGAAACCTATTTGACCGATTGACTTCAAATTTTAACTGGATGTTCACCCCTTTATCGTTTGATGAACCAGAATTGCAATAAGTTATGTACTTTTCTTTTCATAGAGAAAACATTGTCAATTTTTTTGATAAACATCGATGTTTTGAGTTTAAGTAGCCACCATTTCCTCAAATATAAATATTTTTATTTTCTGGTTCATCAAACGATCACTACTTATGTATTAAGTAGGCCGCTATTCGAAATTTTTATTTCACATCACCTGGAGTGGCCCAATCATGCCAACCAGTGACTGCGGATCTTCGCGCGGTGTCATGGTCGCGGGTGGCTAGGGAGCGTGATTCATCCATCATATTTCAGTATTATTTTTTTTTGTAAATACTTGAATAGCTACTAAATGTTTCTGCCAAATTTGGAATCGATTTATTGCATAGTCTCGCCAATAAAAAATTCTAAAATAAGTGGTAATTTTAGAGGAAAAAGCCGGCATCCCCCTTAAAACAAAATCGTCCGGTGCAAAACGGAAGTTGACAATCAGACATTTAGCATAGTTACTCTTCCTTGGAACCTTCAAACCTTTATAAAAACTATTTTTCTATTGCAACTATTCTTCGTATGATATTCGACTGTTACTAGGTATTTAAATGACGTAGGTATTCAATATTATGCTGCCGGGGCACTAATAATAAGAACCGACACTTGTAAATAGTAGAGATTAGAAGATCACTTGTGTAAAACAACAAAATTTCTACTAAACAAATCTAATGTGAGAGTTTTGTATAACACATTTGGGCCAAATGAATTAAGTACCCCAAATTAGTCTACACGTTATTCATACGTGACGAATTAACACCTGTTTTAACGCTTTCTGACTGCCCATTAATGAGAAAACTGGTATTATAATGTGTTAACTCGTCATGTTAACTCGTGTGAATAATGTGTCCGTACCTTATACCCGAGGTAACACCCAGTTTAGCCGCTCCTAAAATGCGTTTTCCAATAAAGGCGTTATTTATTATTCTAAGTTGACGAAATTTACAGTGTAACTTCTTAAATATTTTTTTTGATTTGAAATTAAGCCTACAAAATAAGTGTCTGCTTACAAATCGTACACTCCAATTGGTAAATATGAAATTTAAATCTAATTGCTCTAGCATCTGAGAAGTCTTCAGCTAACATTCCCTTATACGATAAATCGATAATGAATAGCACATTAAGTAACTAATATCGTTATTACAAAATTATTTACTCGACAAAACCCGCTATTTAAACGGCACATTTTCTGTAATTACTGCGCACCGAGCATTCATTTTACTCGCAGCAGTAATAACACAAAATAGCTGGTGTTCGCATTAAGGTAATTTCACCTTAATGTATCGAAATTAAAACGCAATTTAAATTACCAGGCGACGTCTAGTAGAAGTCAGTCTAGTAGAAGTCATAAAATGCTATATGATTCAGGTTCTTTTTCTTATTCTGCCTTGTAAAAATTGGTTCCAAATGGATTAGTATTAAGCTTTTTTAAAGACAATATTTCTTTGAAATTTATTTACGGCAATTAATTAATTTGTAATGGTTTAAATACCAAATTAAACGGAATGTTGTTTAATCTTGGAAGCAACTTTTTAGTGCTATAAATAGGACGGCCATAATTTATTTAGCAGCTCATAATGGTTTGTCGAAACAGTATGGAGCCTTAATATATACATGGCAATTTATTCAGAGAATTAGATGCTTTATAAATACATTCAATTTATTTTTAGCATATATCAACAATAAAACATTTAACCTTACATATTACACGATACGCGGCAAGTACATATTAGGTTATATTTAACAGAGCATTATTAAAAAGGTGAATGCATTAGAATAAATAATACTTAGATATAATAAATATATTAATTTAAGCTTTAAAACAATAAATATTATGCATTAAATAAATATAATGTTTAAAGTAAACGTGTTGCATTGCGCAATATAATAGTTTCTTTTTTTAATTATGTTATGATGATATATTTATTTTTATCAATGTTTATTTTATTTTATTTTTATTACTTTTTGCGTTCATATTATTTCTAAATGGAAATTTTTGAAAGCATTGGATGTATTTCCAATATTATTTTTTCAATGATCAAATATTGCACATTTATTTATTTTAATGGTAAAATATATCATAAAAGAAACATTACTTTTTTTTTATAAATGCAAAAGCGTGTCTTCTCATGCTGTTTATAAAAATTCTGCTAAATTTTATTAATTTAATGCACTTTTTGTAATTGCTCAACTATTTTTCTTTTTGGTCACATATTTTATCTAATGCTGACAAAAAATTCTACTATACAGGATATTTCTGAAGTAACTGCTAACCTTGATCGTTTTGAGATTTTTATATTGATCCTGTGTCCTAGTATGATTTCTTTGAAACAGGTGGAGTTCATTTTATAACTGCATAATAATAATAAAATAATAATAATAAAATCATTTACAAATTTTAGCTTTTGGAATTTTAGAAAAAGAAGTAGAGTCATTAAGGAACATGAGCAGTAATGTGGCCCTTATTTATATAGAAAAAATGTATCTTAAATATTTTTTTTCTGCGGGAGCCTCTCAATTTGTCCTTTTATATCCATACTTAATTCGTGTGAAATTTGAGATCGATCACAACATATTAACATGTGCCCCAAGATGCTCAAAGTCAAAAATGATTTCAATTTAATAATTAAAAAACCAATAATTTTTTTACCACAATAAACTTTCATGCCACAGTAATTAATTTAATTTAAAAAATAATCCATTAACTTGTGAGTCAGGCATCATAGCATATAAAATTAAAAAGCACATACTTTGTTAAGTTCACATTATCTAACCTAAGTGGTTACCCAGGCCAACAACGAACAAAATCGAACAAATGAAAACAGTTTCTGGTATACCGTTTTTTTCGGACAATCTGAATCTGAAAACGTAAATTCCAAATTGTGTCTAGTTTTTTCGAAAAAAAATGCACTTTTGGATTTTTCATTCTTTGCATTTTTAGTATTTTAATATTTATTCTGTATATAAAGATTACACCCAACAAATTACCTAATCGAATTAACGCCGACACTTTCAGGAATGGATTCTCTTCCTCGCAAAAAGTTTACTTAAATATGAATAAGTAAAGTTTTATTCCTATGCTTGGCGTTGCTCTGTTAATTCCCCATAAAAGTTCAGTTTTAATTTGCAGTATGTTGAATAACATATTTTTTACATTTTCTTCATCGCTTGATTGCTCAAATACACGCTCAATGATATTATATATTAGGATTGTTAGATTTTTATTAAATCACTGTTACGAAAACTAACCACATGTACTGTAACATGTAATGTAAATACAATCCGTCATCTGGTAAATAATGTAGTAAATATGGTATGTAGGTTGTTGGCGAATGTTCTTCTGCTGCGAAGGAGCCCTCTCACTCACTTAATTTGCACCTGAGTGGTGCGGAATTTGATTCGTCGCGTCGCGTCGTATTGAATGTCGACTGACTGACATTTCACGATATTCACGTTCAAAAGCTCGGTTTGGTGAATGATTGCAATTCCTTCATTGGCCGTCAGATTCATCACCCGTTAGGTATAAATATAATGCTGTAATGTAATGACTATTAAAAGAAATACGTTTCATTCATTACCTACCTTTTTGCCCATTACGTAAGAGACACGACCACTTATTTTCGAATTACGGTATTTGTATTCTCAAGATTCGAATATTATTTATCACTACAGAAAATGATGTTGAGCTTATATTACTCTGGAACCACAATAACTTAATACTTTTTAACCTGAATTTTTTTTTCATTTGTTACTTTTCATTACATTTTCAAGTACACCAACTTTGACTGTTAATTCAACTATGAATTGTTTGATGGCAAATATGGCAACACTAGGTTAATAACGGTTAATGCAAAACAATACAAATACTGTAGTATTAAAAGGTACTTTTTATGATTCTTTGATTTATACTTAAATTTAAAAGCAGTTTGTACAAAAGTAAAGTTTTACTCATTGTAAGTTTAGAAAATGTATATGGTGGTATTAGATCCCGATTGAATAAACAAGGTCGTGAGTAGGTCGCAAGCTTATTGTTATTTCAGAACCTTACACCAATTAAGTTACCAAGGGTAACGTCTTATCTCTAGGTCTCTCTTCGAAAGTAATTAGTGTTGAGAGATAGTACGTCGCAAATGAAATCTGACGATCGTGCTGAAAAATAACCCTTACGCGTACATGTTCATTAATTCAACGAGCTCACATAAGTTCCATTTACACCCGGACAACGGTGGCCAACATGTCTTACGCGAGCTGCAATTTTTGTGATGGAAAATAAAAATACTCCATAGTTACCCCAGTTACCTATATAGATACAAATAAACAAGTATGTAATTCTGAAAAGTACAAAGTAACAATAATACTATGTATAATAATTAGTAGTTAATAACAGAGAACAGAAATTTGAAGAGGTGAGTAGTTTTAAAAGGTCACATAGACCGTCATATGACCTCACATTAGGTTTGTTTGAGCAGCACCAAAATAAGTGCATAAAGCACTAATTCTTTCTCCTGCGCAAGCCAAATGGGGGTTTTGCCCTTCAAAAACCTGCATTGCGTATGTGTAGAAGAATCCCTAATTGTTTTGACTGCTGCTCGAACAACCCTATTATTTTAAAATCTAACATTATGCTCATTTGCCTTCTCCAGTGGGTTCAACTCATATAAATCTTATTACTAGAATGCTAGTAGCTAAAATGCGCAGAAAATAAATGCCCACAATTGAACGTTGATAGATGAGATGAGGCGCATGCGTCGAGCGTCAATACCTGCGCAACATCTAACGGACATAAACAAAAGATAAATTTTTGTAATAATAATATGACTTACGGCCGGTTTACGGCCAATAATGTTAAAGACAAGATTTTCCCACTTGGCGACTTTTTAAAGGACACCGGCCGTAATTACACTCCATACAGCAAACCTAGTGATATTATTTGAAAAAGCAGAAAGATGTAGAAGTCAAATTCATTTTTATCTTACCAATAAATTATTTTTGGCCTAGCCAAACTCCTTATTTATCTATGAATTTACACTGAGAATTTCATCACTGGAACCATAATTAACTCCATTAATAGAACACGCGTTTTAGGAGAGGTAGAACTGGGTCTTAACGCTCCGTTCTGAAAACATCGCAACTCCGAAACGAAATATTTCGTTGCGATGTTTTTTTTTTGCTGGGGGTGGTCAGCCTGTCCCCCACCAACGTCAATCCGTAGTCACCAGTTATAGGCGGTGTTTAAAGCTCGTGACGTCTGCTGTTTACACCGGGCAGCAGTAATATGGGTAAATAAACACATTTCTGGCAATTACTTTATTATCGCAATTATAATGGTTGGGTTAAAACTGTACTTAAATAAGAAATATATTTTTGTATCGAGTTGGGCTAGATGTTTTATATTTGAATAAAGCCAAAGATAGAAAGTAAAATTAATTTTTATCTTTCCAAAAAATTGTTTTTCATCCAGCCCAACTCGTTATTTGTCTAAGAAGTTACACTGAAAATTTCATTTGAACAATAAATAGCGTTGAATAGCGTATTTGAAAATGCGTTTTAGAAAAAGCGTGTTTTAGAAGTGGTAGAAATAGATCTTAAGATTGAAAAGCAGTTTGTTCAAATGCGTTTAGCCTAGGCAGATGTCTTTTGCAGACACCTGTCCGTTGTTGTTGCCTAAGTTGTCACCATCTGTTGCCTTGGTTTCAACTAATCGTTAATCTCCAACAAAATCGATATTAATTTTAAAATTTACTTGCTCCAGACTTTTACTCAAACTATGGCATTGGAGTTGTTAGTTTAACTGTTACGAAGAAGCTATATAAACAAAACGCGTAACGACTAAAGTTTACACGCAACATTAATTAGGAAAGATTAAACGCAACAGCTCGGTAAGCGTATACTTTGGTGTTGGTTTACGTAATGTACCATCTAAATATTGTTTATTTAGTTTGAATGTTTCCATAAATATAAACGAAATACAAGACGTTTTATTTCGAAATTCGTCGTTCACCGAAAACCTTTATTTAATATTAATAAACTAAAGCGCCGCAAGCACAGCATTTATTTTCATACTACACGGGAGCCGGTTAAAGTGTTTGGTTCATTCTGTTTATTTTTTATTTTTTATATATATTATCATTTCATCATTTCACTTGGCAACATCGACATACATCATTTCAACCACGATTATGACACCAATTCATATTCTTACATACATGACTTGAGAAACAATGACAGTATCTGTTTGCATAATTTGACAAAGATTTTTAGGGGTCGCTACCTGCTGTCAGTTAAGGAAATTAAATTAATCTTTGTACTCTTCATATATTTGCTTACCATAATTATTAGCCTAATAGTCTTTTTTTTGAAAATAGTCTTTAAACTTTTGAGCGTAATAATTAGAATATTTCACAGATTTACAATTACTTAATTTGTCAGAAGTACAATCATTGAAACAAATATTACCCTGTCTAACAATTAAAGAAATCATGTGAAACAACAGACAACTGATTCTAGTGTGCTTTTTTTTTCGTAAACTCTAGTATTGAAAACATAAAAATATGAATAGAGTCTTAAGTTTTTGGGAAAATCAGTGCTAAAGAACGCAAAAATGCAAAAATATACATTTTTTCTCAAAAAGTAGACACAACTCAAAATTTCTGCTGTCGGATTAAAATTCCATGGATAAAAGCCCGTTAGAATCGGTTGTGATTTGTTCGATTGTCTTGCTGTTGGCCATGGTAGTTATTTAGTTTTGATTTTTGTATTTTTGATAATTTTGATAAATTAAGTAATTGAACATCTGTGAAATGCTGTTATATCTGATCACAAAAGTTTGTCAACTGTTATTTTTTAAATGTTTTAAAACCAATAAAGTATTCCTGCAACGTAAAAAGGCTTGTCAATTACATGATCATTTATGTTTTACATGTAAAGCATACATTGCTTCTCAGGTAAAGAGTAAATTGCTGTAGCTAGTTGTAGCGGTCGGACATTTTTTAATATTATTGAATGTTTGTGTCCAATCGCTGGTTATTGTCTGTACATAATGTGAGGAATAATTGGGTTTTTGTGGTTGTTATTTTTGTTTTGTTGCCATAGTACTTAAATCTGATATTTTAATTTGTTCCGTACACAAATTGTATTTTTAGAGCATGTTCCAGTGTTTGGAGCATAACGATATATTGTAGGGTCCTAAAAGAGTATTATTTGGAGCATATTTTTTGTTGCTCTACTCATAAAGCATGAAGGTTTTTTCGCTGGGGTTATCAGGTAAAAATATTTCCAACTAAACGTGAAATGCAGTCAATGGTGCCAACATAATTGACGTACAAACATTGACAGACTTTCACAATAAGCTAAGTCAAATATCGGCCAAACCAATCTGCTTTTACTGTCAGTCATTGAATTAATGGTCGTATCAGTGGTCTGTCTCATATTTGAGCGGCCGTATTTCGAGTAAAAAGCTAGCCAAAATTATATTTTCTCGAATTGACCTAAACTGAGTTGGTAAATATTGTTAAACGTTATATTGTATATAATTACAAGTTAAATGTTGATAATATTTTTTTGTTTCAGTTTTTGATGCTCAGATAGGTATAGTGTATAATATGGTTCTTAGTAATTTGTCTCCTTTGTCTCCTGTATCATTATTATTACTAGTTTCTTTTATTGATTACTATAAATTATTGTCAATATATTAACCCATATAGCATATCGGAAGGAGCACTACATAAATGTGAAAATTTACGCATATGTTGTAACATAAGGGAACTATGAAATATAAACGTAAAATTTTTGTGGCTCTAGTCTACAACATTATTCAAGTTCAAGTGTTAACTTTTAAAATTTATTTGCTTAATGTTTTTTCAATGTTTTTGATAAAGCATCAAATAAATTGTGGTAATAATTATGTTATTACTTTTTTATTGATTATTATAAATTATTATGAATATATTAACACAGCATATCGGAAAGGGGTACTACATAAAAATGCAAATTTTAACATATATTGTAACATAAGCTACTACGAAAAGTGAACGTAACCAATAGTTACTAGAAAATAAATGATAATAAATTATTATCAATATATTTTCTTTCCAAATGATTTTCTTTACCTGAAATTTAAAAAAATTTAAATTCTGTGACGGCAGTGAATGAACTTAAGTTATTTCTTAGACTGAGTGCGGATAAAAATACCAACTTCTTATGCGTTATGGTTCACCGACACCTAGCATAAGAAACAACGTGAATTAACTACTTAATTAATTATTTAAATAATTAATGTTATTTTAATGTAAGTTAATTAGAAAGCAGAAATTTTTATATTTTGTTCTGTAAAGAAAGAAAATGCGCAACACATAATAGCATATTTAACAAATTTACTAAATCATATCAAACAACATAACAAAACTTCCTTTTGTTTATGTTCATGTTTTAAACAATATCTCAATAGCCCATATCAAGCCAACACCCGCAAAAAAATATAGAGGTTGAACGGAAAACAATTAAGTTTTTTTTATAAACTCGAAATCCACATGCAAAATTTTAACTCAATTTCAACACAAATTTTCCAAATTAAAAAGAAAATGAAAATTATTTTCTTTATTCATGTATTCATTATTGTCGCCAGAAATATTTCCACATGCTAAATTGCTAAATTGCACATTGGGAAGTATGTAAAGTAGCGATTAGATGAATTGAACGTAACAAACAAACAGAGTTAAGATAAACGTAGTAGTAAGAAAACATTATATTCTCGTTTAGAAAAATTTATGAGCAATCATTGAATTACTAACACTTTTCGAAATAATCGGAAAAATCAGAATTTCTTCCTTTTTCATCCCCTATATTTTCTCACAGGTGTGGTATTGTTGGGAACTCCTGAGATGATGTTTAAAATAGCAACATAAATTTTGCTAACAAGGATTTACCTTGTCCCTATTTTTTTAAAAGCTGTATTCTAATTCCAATGAAAGCATGGTCATCAAAAAATTATTAAAAATATGGTGTGTCTCGGGGCAAAATTTTTTTTATGGAAAAGGTAGGTTACAAACTGGAGAATAACATCCAGTAAAAAAAAGTACTTGATTTTAACACGCTATGTAACATAATCACTAATGTGTGGAAAATACTGAAGGAAATATAGCTTGTTTCACACATTTTTTTTCAAACGTACAGTTAAGATGTAAATATTGGCTTGGACTGATTAATTTTAAATTGTTAACACAGTACATACCTTGAACTTCTATAATGATCTTGCATAATAGTATGAATAACAACTTATGCAAACCTTCGAAAACAGAACAAAATAAACGCTGATAAATATGTGCAGAAAGATATATGCATCAAATGAATTGATTGAATTCAGATTGTTGCTACGGCCAAAATATCGTCATTACGAAAACAAAGTTTTCACACCACGACGGGGAAACTATTCAACTTCAATAAAAAAATATTAACAAGACTAAAACGTCCGGCCGTTTTAGTATTGTTTTGCTGTCAGTCCCTTTGAAATTTTCCGCTGAAGAAAGAAATCAGAAGAGGAAATGTCAGGGTTCGTACAAACAAATAAAAAGCATTTATAATGAGTTTGGTTTCTGACGAGGCGATCAATAAAGTTTTGCCGTGTAGACTTGTTTGTTTTTAATGCCGTGGAAGCTTTTAGATGGTTAACTCGATACCCATCGATAGCAGTTAAAACAATACGCTTTCGTGGATAATTGGAAATCCGCGATTATCCGTATTTTTCCATTTGCGGATTTATTCATGAAATCGTTAATACGGTAGTATTTTAAACTCGCATTACGTTTCATTGTTGTTTTATTGATGCCTCTTAATGGATTAGCTTCGTGTATGCGTGTGTGATATTTTGACGACAACCGTCAGTTCAATCTAGTCATTTATTTATACATGGATGGCACTTTGTTTCACTCAAATATAGTTGAAAGTCTTCTGATTTGGGAAATTACTTACTGCTCACTGTTAATAATAAGCCTACAAAAATATATGAAAAAATGAATAAAATTAAAGTAAAATTTGTCATGCAGTTCTGTTCTAGATACAATCACTTGGCAATGTATTGCGTGCGAATGTGTATATCTTTTCTTATTGCACTAAAGTTGCATATTTTTAGGCTGATGAATTCTAAAGAAAATGTAACTAGTAGATTATATTGCAGTCAAATTAAGTCTGAAATAGCTAAACTTCGAAAAAATTAGTAATAAGCTGAACTTTTCTGCGTAATTTTATTTAGCGTTACATAAGTATATCCTAAATCCCCTTCGCTGGAAATACAGGGTCTCCCACGACGAGCTGCCATTAGAAGTATATGGATAACCAAATGAAATGAGAGATTGAAAATTTGTGGACTTATATTGTTGGACACGATCGTCTCAACTAAAATATTTTGAGGAAATGATGTCAACTTTAATATTTCAAATGGAACACCCTGCATTTTATCGCATTTTTGAAATCTTCATTAAATTTTAGATCAATTTTATGTTACATTCCCTGTACCTAACATGTGTCATTTTTGAGATATTCATTTTTCATTAAAAGATGACAGCTGCACGGTTACTTTCAATTACTTATAAATTATCCCCTGCGACCGTTGGAAAAGAGTTGTCCGGCGAAATTGTTGTGAAGGTAACATATTATCGACACATCGGTAGAATTCTTCTAAAAGTTATACAGGATGTTCAAATTATAAGATCAAAGTTGAATTCGAGAAAAGTGTTAAAAGTCGATTTTTTCAAATGCAGCCCTAACATATGAATACATTTCTCAATTCTTGGAAAATTTTAGATCACCTTTGTGTACATTGTCGTATACCTAAAATGTACTTGTACCTACTGAAATCGATTTGTAAACATCACAGTAGAAATTGCAAACATTGCCAAATCTAGATTGCGTTTGAAAACAACTGAACAATTTGGAATAAACAGAACTTTATTAAACAAGTTTTTTAGGCCATTTTCCATTATAATTAATTTAGTATTTATAAAATTTTAAGCCTACAATAAAACATTCTATTTCGGTAACTGTAAACTCAAAATAGTCATGGGAGACCCTGAATATGTAGATAGGTAAACGAACTGTTTTCAAAGAAAAACAGAAATTTCCTATGGAATTTTCCAAAACCCTGAGTACAAAAGTTGAAAAGCTTCGAAAGGTAGACTGAAGATGATGGCTAGTACCACCTTGACAAATAGCATAGAGAAAGTAGGTCGTGCGATTTATCATAGGAAAGCCCATTTAAAAATAAATAACGTCTGAAACTTTTATTGGTTTAGCTTCGCTTACTAAAGAGTACTGAAGATCGGTGTATTGCTAGAAATAGCAGACTCTTCCTTACTCGTTTTTTACGTTAAATAAAAAAAAAATTAATGTAACCATGCACATGACATACTATACAGCAGCACGATACAGCAGTGTCAAACGCTGATTTTTTTTTTGTTGGATTCGTATTAGTTTTAAGAGGTAATAAAATGTTAAGATTGAAATAGGCAGCCTGTACATCTTTTTCGGTAAACTGAACTCGGTTATGGTTAAAACTTAAAACTTGTTATCGAGGCACCTATAGAATGTAAGAAATTTGAACAAACAAAAATGTGTGAAATGTATTGCAATTTTAAATAATAAATATTGGAAGAACTAGAGAATTGATTATTATATTAGCAACAGTTTATGGACTATGGCAATAACATTAGAGCGACAACTTTCACTCTCGCATTCTTGCGTTGGTAGCGTTTCGCCTGGATCTTGATCGAGTTTTCTCAACATGTTTAAGTACCTACTTTCATATTATCCTCGCTAAAAGCGGCATCACAAGGTAATAAAATCGATTCAGCATGCAAGAGGGATAAGCAGAGCCGTAAATGGACCTTGTCTGTTAACTGGCACTTCTTACCTTACTTTAATATCTCGCAATATACATAAGTGTCGCTAATGTTAATTGGAAATTACTCTCCATAAATTATATAGGTTTTACCGTATATACTGCACCGATGTCGGTTGTCCGCACTGGAGGAAAAAGTTAATGTGAATCTGTATGACTTGGATTCCTGTCAAAGCTGTCGTCCTCACTATGAATTTTTTTTCAGGAAAATTATTAAATTATTTGATGTATCTACCAAGTTAATATAGTTTTCGAACAAAATGGCTGACAAACTACCCGATAAAACTCCTGAGGAAGTTGAAGTACAAGAAAATTTTCAATAACTAATTTGAGTTATAGTTTTGATAACCGCAATTTCTGAGAAAATTAGTTTCCGAGAAAATAGTAACCACCTTCATCAAGGTGTCGTTCTCGCTATGAAAGTTTTTCAGGAAAATCATTTGATGTAGCTAGCTTGTTTAATATTTTGGTAGGTAGGTTTTAATAATAATCACCAATTACACTGGGGAACATTTTTAGACTTTTTTAAATGACCGCGAAGTGACGGTTTTCGACCAACGAGTTTTCGATGGAGTTTTATAAAAATATTAGTAACTCTACTGTAACATGGACTTTGCGAATGGGAAGCCAATGCACATTTTGGCAGATTTATGCGCCGAATGCGGATGCGGAGTTAAAAGTTTCCTATTATGGGTTTCATAACAAAAAATAGCTCAAAATGTGGCGGGTCAAAGAGGTAATTTTTGTTTTCGAATTCTAAAGTTCTCAAAGTCACCTTGGAATTTTGTAGTTTTGTATTTTTGCCCAAAATGGTGTTTTTAAAAGTAGTGTTTTTAAATTTTTAAAGCACTGACACTGTAAAAAATAAACAAAAATGCAAACACTATATAAGAAATTCGAGGTCATTTTCGAAAGGACAATTGAGATTTATTGAAAATATTGGTAACAATGTAGGAATAAAAAAAATGTCAACGAAAGTAACTTACATCATGCTAGTATATTAGTTATATGATTTTAAATATTCTTAACATTATATTTTTAAATCGGTTCAAAACTTGTAGCATTTCTGCTTAAACTTGCACTTTCATATCACTTTTTGTACATTCTGAGCTATATTTTTCGAAAACGTTTCTTGATAGGAATCTTTTGAGTCCGTATTCATGTTTAGCGCAATTAATGAACACGTTCATTCGCTTCCCTTTCACAAAATCCTATTACTTTAGAGTTACCTACTAATATTTTCCTGATTTTCTATTGTCTTTTTCACAAAAGTATGGTAAGGCAGTACATTTTTTATGGTATCATAAAGACAATAAGAAGGATATATCAAAATTAATATGAAAAAATCGGAGGTTGTCATCAAAAGGCTTTCATCGTTGTCATAGGTCAAAATCTATTGAAAGCTGAAAATTGAATTTGGTATAGAAATGTGTATTTTGATCATATGAAACTGACATGTCTAAGGTATGTGTGAAATAATTCCCTACCTCATGCTCACTGTTCGCGCGGCAACGCGCACCTAAGTTAGGGTAGTTTGAATACGGTTAGAGTTTCAAGTGAATTTGCGCTCACCACTATAAAGAAATGCTGTCAGTCTAAGGAAGATGTAACCACGATGAGGAAGCGCGCACGTGAAAGAGCAAAGTGCAGGCTTAACTGTATCTCAGGATTCTTGCTTGTCGAGTTCATGCGCTATACACTCTCAAATAATCCTTTTTTACACCCTTTTTTACCTTTTAACCTCATATTTTTTTTTAAAGCCTGATGTGCTGGCCAACTTCTGAATCCGGATTTCTACACAGGGCAAAAAACTCTACCAAAAACACATAGTCACATGGAAATCACATACTTGATGTTCGCCAGTGATATTACTCTAATGCGGATGGGCGATTCATTAACCACAAGGTGTTTGTACCATTCTTAGAGACTGTTTGGCATAAAAAGGGGGATAATGGGGAGTCGACTTTTCATCTACTGTTGTCCAAGTGGTCCACGATAATCACAACATTTCAGTAATATAAGTAGGTACATTTATTTGGGGGAAATGCATTTTCCAAATAGGTATGCATGTTCCTTGCTAGAACCTACTTCTGGACCAACATTGTCCAATATCTTCTTTTCTTTTCTGGGGAATTCGTGCATCATCATAATCAGCATCATCATCATCAGCCATTTACGTCCACTGCTGGACCAAGGCCTTCTCCACTAGGTTCTATTATGGAAAATGTTATTCCCCAATCGTCGTTTTCATCAGTCCCTGAAGTCCATCTGGTATCACTTTATCAGACATTCGGTCTCTACGGATATTGGTCAGCCCACCTACACTTGTGATCCTTTGAATGATATCGGAACCTTTTTTTTTGTTTTATATCAATTTATATTAACGTTTTTACTATTATATCAGTGTTTGGTGTTATCCCCTTCTATGGATACCAGTCTTAATTTGTTTAACCGAACGCTGTGTCAACGTTTCAGCATTTTGTTCTCTCGTGTGACATTACATACCGCTCGGATTCAGTGATTTTAGTGATTCTTTTTTATAATGTTGCAAACTTAAAACACTACAACCTTTATGGCTTAAAAATTACGATATTTGTTTATTTAATGATTGTTCGTATCTTTTATCATATCTCCTATCTATTCCCTGCCACAGTCATCGGTATTTCGACTCCGGGCTGACTCTTAGACATTTTTTAATTAATCAGTAACCATGTATAAAATAACTAGTCATCTCATATATTTTTTAGAGTTTGTTCTGTGGTTGCGATAGAAATGGCTTGAGTATTGTGAATAGTAACAAACTTAAATAAAGAAAACAACGTGCATTATATGTATGGACTTTCACAAACTGCACTGCGTCAAGTTAGTTTCCATAAGCAGTACTTGTTAAAACCACTTGGACTTGACATTCGAAGCACGGAGGAGAAATTCATCTCCTGTCGATCGATGTGTGTCCGCAAATACTGTAATCGGTTCGTGAATTATAAAGTAATTTGTAGTTAGGGTGCGTGCGTGCCGCCGGAGACTAATTGGTTCCGCTATCTTCAACCACAGTCACCGCAAAACTGTCATAACAATTAACTGTGATTTTCTCGTCCTATCCCGTTCACTTTAAAAGGGTGTCACTGTGGTAAAATGTTATTTCACGGCACCAGTCGAGATGATCGCCCAGATGCTGCAAGAGTGAGGTTGACAGGTTGTCTTTTAACGGCTACGTCAATCGTAACTTTAAACCTGAACACTTTTGCTTCATTAAAGTAAACTTTTGGAGGTGTTTATTTCTTTGAAAACATCTTAAAATTAACGTTCTTCGTACTCATATATCCAGTACTATAAGCCAGACTAGAAGCTTGTAATTGGTGAAACATATTATATATTACATATATATATATATATATATATATATGTAATATATATATATAACCAGCTTTCCTATATATATATATATATATATATATATATATATATATATATATATATATATATATATATATATTAATATATTATATATTATTAAAAAAGCTTGATTTGCTATCTACTGTTTGTTCTGAAGACCTACTTCTGTCTCTCGTAAAACGCGTTTTCTATTAACGGCGTTATTTATTGTTCAAAGTTGATGAAATTTTCAGTGTAAATTCTTAGATAAATAAGGAGTTTGGCTAGGCCAACATGTTTTTTTTTTGTAAGATAAAAATGAATTATACTTCTACTTCTTTCTCTTTTTTTAAAATTTAATACCCCTAGCCCAACTCAAAATACAATAATAGATTTTTTATCTAATTATAATTTCAGCCAAAACATTATAACAGTTCCGGTAACCGAATAATGCGATAATTGCCAGATATGTAAACAATGACCATAGTTTCACACAGTCGTAGCAGCTTATCTCTAGTCTTACCTCTATTCTGATATTTTTTCTTTCTGTTTCAGGTATGTATGTCACATTCTATTTTCATTTCCTGAAAAGTGGTAAGCTTATACATCAAACAATTTGCGAGATTTAGGAGTTTTACTTAAAGAGTTTTGTACAGAGTAATATTCATAACTATGTATCCATAGCAATAACTTTGTAATTTCATTTTGTAATTTTTTGTGAAAAATCTGGTTAGTTGTCAGAAAGATAAAATTCGTTTATTATTAATTAATTATAAAGATTTATTATTAACATTTATTTAAACATCATGTAAAAAAAACTAAAAATTAGTCACAATTCCAAAACCATAAATTTGTTGCCACAATCACCTATCAAAATAAATACGAAAAATTGGGGGTTGGCAAGTAAACAATGTTCAAATTGTGTTGTCTTACGTATACAAATTTTCGAGAAAAAGGCAATTGAAAATTGTAAAATATTAGGTAATAAATTTGGACAAACTGATTCTCTACAAAATATATTGTATGAATTATTTCCCGCCGAGAAGTCATTTTAAAGTTATAGGGTGTACAAATAAATTTACTGATAACAAACTTTGACCTTCTGGTGCACAGTGGTCGATTTTGCACTTTTAACCGGACAAAATTATTTGGTTTTAATGCACTTAAAATCTTCGATAGATAACCGGAAAAATAGTAAAAAAAATCTAAGCCTTAAGGGGGTTGCTTTTGCGGGGGTTGCAAAATGAATTAGGGTGTTGAAATTTGGAAACCTTGTGAATATGATATTATTATACTTAGGACACAATAAAAATGGAAAATATTTCTAATTTCAATGTTAACCTTCACTACTATCCGCAGTTTTCTAACATTCTCTTTAAAATGTTTTGCTGTAATCAATACACTTTTCTTTGTAATGTTCACAATGAAATACAAAACCACGTATATCACTATGAATTTGCAAATGAGTTTTTATAATTTACCACGATTTTAAACTCCAGAGTGAAGTTGCAGCTCAACGGCATGTTTGCAAAAAGTACACTTGCCTCATCGTATAAACTAAAAACTCAATCACAATGTGTGACACAATCGCAAAAATATTAGGTTAGAGATCTATATACCCCATAGCAATCAAATAACACATCAGTTCTGCTTCAGACGCTTAAGCAACAAGCCAACACAACATCGACTGTGCGATCGCCATCGCAAGCACGTGTTTAACCTCGTGATCATACGTATATGCGCAATGGAATAACTGCGCATAATAGTTTACAATAAGGCTACTGTACGAACGCGCTTTGGTTGCGATTTTACATGTCCGATTGTAACAATACAGACAACATTGTAAAATGACTGCAGTATTACACAACACGAGTGTTTTTACATTATGTTTGATGTAATTCATGAGTTACATGAATAACAGTGTATTTTTTTTGCATCTATAGTGATAGAAAATTACATTTATTTTTTACAGTGTAGTCAGAATCACGTCTGCTTTTTCGCTTAAATGCCTACTCAAACTACTCAACCATCTGAACAAGTTTAGGTGGAAAAGCTATTATTGAGGTATCATTTTAGCGTTAATAAATGTGGTACGCAATATACAGCACCCTTGTTTATTTATTTTGTTTTATTTGGACGGATGGTATAAGTCGTATAACTTCAAAACAACAACTCAAAGAAAAACAATGTGTATGTCTTTTTTTGTGGAAAATAGTTTAATCTACAACATTTATGGTAGGGAGTTTTACCGTCCGACCTATAGCAAGCGAGGTAATCGAGAACACCCGATTTTTGTGATTTTCCACATCCTGAAACTTCCTTAGCTCACGTACTATCGATCAGGACTTAATGTATAACTAGTGAATAAAGTTGTGTAAAGGACTCTTGCTACTAATTATCAGATTGCCTGCTTTTGTGGCTTAGCTTAAATTACTGGACTATTCAGTCGCTATAATGTTACAAACTTTGCCAAACGCACAATATATGACATTTTAACGCCAACTATTTCCAAATACTCACATGAGTATTTTAAGGACTAGAGAAAATTCAACCAAACCAATTACATAACTAAATCTTCTGCTCAGGAAAACAAATTTGTTTTCGTCCCCAGTGCAATCTATCATTTAGAATGTTTCAAGTTGTAGTGCGTTGTCTATATAGTATTACATATTATTTCTCAAGTGCTATAATAGATAACAGAATCTTAAGAAGGCACTAGAGAAGTTTATATGAAAAAGACAATGAGATAAGAACAGTCAATAATCTGCTGTGGATAACAGTAACAGCAGAGTTTAGTCCTGAGTGCTCCGTGAGTCACTTATAGTGATGCAGTCAGATGTGTCTAGTGTTTGTTTTGGGGTGATATTGAACGTCTTCAAATGATGGGTTCAGGTAACATTGTAATTAAAGAACTCGTTTTATATTTGCACATAATGAACCAATTAAGCAATGAAAATGTATGGATTTCCAGCGAAATAATTTCGAAGTACCTACAACTGTATTGCGAGTATTGTATGTATTTTGTAGAAAAGGTTCTTCCGGTTCAAAGGAAAAAGTACTTCCGGTTGGAACCGGAAGTAGGTTATATCGTTTGTCCCCGGCGAAACCTTTCGACTTTGATGACTGTAGTTGTGATGGTGGCATGATAAAAGACACACACAATCAGTAATTTAAACTTTTATTCAGTTAAGTTTTTGAATGTTTTATCTATCTTTCCTTTCTTTTATTATATTTAATTAAATACCCTTAAAATGTGATTGTTGGATTTTATTGGACACCAGTTCTTGAGTTAGCATATCCAAATACATAAGAATTGATAAGAATTGATTAGTATAAAAAGTGTAAACTGTTGTAGTCATTTAAAAATATAATAACACACGGAGTACTAGAAAATTAATAAGATTTTAAAAAAATAATAAATTATGTCAATAACTAAGAAAGCAAGGGCCATATACCAGGACAAAAAAAAACACAAGCTACAAAACCTTGATTTTTAAATAAAAACTCTTCAAAGTAAAAAGAAACCTAGCACATTTTTCTGAGTTACCAATGTCTGACAACAGATCTTAACGTTAAAATATAACTATAAAAATCTCTGGACTGCATGCTTTAAAATTGTACTGTTCTAGTATCAACGCCTTTACTAACTCCACAGTAAGTTTGTTTCGCTCTTTCGTCCACTGTGCACTTAACAGTAAAAAAAAACCTTTCAACATTTAGCAGAAAAGTAAAAATAAAATTCACATATTTTAAGCGGTTCCGAACAGCAATCAATATACTGGGACATGGTGTAAAAAATATCCTCCATTGCTCCTCCATTGCAGCCTATTCTTTTGGAAAAAGCACATTAAGAATAGATTAATAATACTTTTACATCATCAATTATGACACCTCTTTTCTTTAAGTACTCAATGCATGGAAATATATCTTCATATGTATAGATTTCGTAACCTTTAGAATTTATCAACTCAAAACAGTTCATAAAACGGGTGTATCCATTTTTCTAAGTATTGCAAAAATGCTTTGTAGGCTTGTTGAAAATTATCGTATAAACTTTGTGTTTCTTTGTTTGAACAACTTGCTTCATAAACACATTTGCCTTGAAACCGGTTTCGTATGATGGATAAGATTGTTTCCAAGATGTTGCTAACTTCCTCTACTGAACTGTCTTCCCGCTCGCTCTACAATTTCTATCTTTGGAAAAAACGTGAACATTTGACAGTCTCTCTACTGCTGGGAACAAACATAATCAACGCGTTTTGGTATCATTAAGTAAAGGTTGAAAATTAATATCAACATAATCACAAAAGTCTTTCAGAGATTTAGTTATCACTGTATAGACAGAACAATAATTAAGTCTTGATAATAACGGACTCTCATGAAGTTGATACCATGGCGAAGGCTATTGTGAATATTCTGGACAGAACAATCAATGTCAATAAGATTGTCATTATCCAAAGTTTGTTTTAAACGCGTGTAAATGTTCTGGTCGGATTTTTTTGCTTTATCACCTATAAACGCAACTTACTTAGAAGACAATCCGTGCAGTTCAAGTATTTGCAATAAATAGTTCCTGATTGTCTATGTTATTTCATTTGGCATACATCCCAGACAACTTAGCACATTTTTTCTTGGCGCTTGGGATTTTTACTTTATCATACGCAGTATGTAAAGTATTGTAATCGTGCCTAAAAAAATTTTTTGAGATTTTAGCGGAAATATGTCTTTTTGGGTCCCCTGAACATTTTTGACCAAGGTACAAAAAAATGTCTGTGTGTGTGTGTGTGTGTGTATGTGTGTGTGTGTGTACCCGTTTTTGTGGAGACGATTCCGGAGAAACTACTAAAGGTATCGGGACGAAAATTCATATTTAGAAGTTTCATAACCAAACTTAGAGCTGAAAAGCTTTCTGTTGAAAAGGGTCCAAAGGAACTGGAGGTTTAGTCTTAGCATTTTTGAAAGATTTTGCAAATAAGCCGCCATTTCTGGAATTTCGTCGAAATAGTTAATAATAAATTAAAGATGAGGAAATTCTGAATAATTTATCACTATGACATGTTTTGGTACAATCAATAGTTTAGCTGCATGAGCAAATTCTATTTCAGCGAGATCGGTCGTACTAGATTAAAGCTAGTAGCCAGGATTTGTCAGATTTTTTGATTCTAATGACAGTAGGTAGACACGGATATTGTGTCAAACGCTAATCTTTTGACAATAACTTCTGTCAATATAGGCTGCGTTCGGATATTGTATTACACTTTTTACTTTATCATACGCAGTATGTAAAGTATTGTTATCATGCCAAAAAAATTTTTTGAGATTTTAGCGGAAATATGTCTTTTTGGGTCCCCTGAACATTTTTGACCAAAGTACAAAAAAATGTCTGTGTGTGTGTGTGTGTGTGTGTATGTGTGTGTGTGTGTACCCGTTTTTGTGGAGACGATTCCGAAGAAACTACTAATGGTATCGGGACGAAACTTCATATTTAGAAGTTTTATAACCAAACTTAGAGCTGAAAAGCTTTCTGTTGAAAAGGGTCCAAAGGAACTGGTGGTTTACTCATAGCATTTTTCGAAGATTGTGCAAATGAGCCGCTATTTGTGTAATGTCGTCAAAATAGTTAAATAATAAATTAAAGGAGAGGAAATTTTCCATAATTTATGTAGATGACATTTTTTGGTAGAATTTATAGTTTAGCCGCATGAGCAAATTCTATTTCATCGAGATCGGGCGTACTGCTTTAAAACTAGTAGCCAGGATATGTCAGATTATTTTGATTCTAATGACAGTAGCTAGTGTCAAACGCTAATGTCTTGAAAATGCTGCTGTCAATATAGGCTGCGTTCGGATATTGAACACCGTTACACTTTTTACACCCAATAACACGTAAGTGTCATTTGGACGGTGTACCCGGTGTCAACGGAGTACAATATCCGAACGCAGCTTTAATCGAGATATCTGTCTAGTTCTACTAGTTTTATTTTAATGCAGACATAGCCGATCTCGATCAAATAGAATCTCATGCAGCTAAACTATTAATTTTATATATAGTATGATAAAGTCATGTGCCTGGCCACATCAGATTTTTTTTTTAAAAGTAGGACATTTGATGGGAAATGAAGGACACTGTATTTTAGGCACTATATTTTAGGAGGTCCTCCTTTTGGATACCATATGGTATCCTTAGCTACAAGTAGCTTTTTGCCGTTGTACTACTCGTTATGAAAAAAATGTGCGTAGCGACAATTTAATTTTTAACTGCCAATTTTTTCCCTCTTATTACGTTACATTACCCTTCAAAATTATTGCACTGATTTCGTACATACAGAAAAGTAAGTACTTCACTCAAAGCAATATGCTTTCATCCAAGTAAATGATTAGTTTGCTATAGCCGCAAGTAGATATTTTCTCAAGTTAAGAATAAAGAGATATTGTTGAATTGAAATGATCATATGCTTGTATATCTGAGATAATATTTTCTTGCGATGAGTATAGATATTATTCATTCAAGAAAACTATTCTCACGTTGAGAATAATGGAATTTTCTTAAAGTGAATATATATGCTTGAAAATGAGAAAATATTTTCTTGAAATGAGTATAGATATTATTAGTTCAAGAACATGATCATAATGTATTGAATAGAAATTACTGTTTTAGTTTTTTTTTTTAAGGTAGGGAATTGTGTGAAATAAATAGACAATAACTTAGCGAATGATATTTGTTTTATTGTATGAAATTTCTTTGCTTAATTACATATATACTCACCTATTTATAAATTATCACTACCTACAATATCTAAGGCATGGAAAAAACCACCATATTCTATTAGACATCAAATTGTTTCCATTATATTACACAAGTAAGTTTTCTGTGGCATGTATGTTGATTTGGTGACCACTATATGGCTAGGCAAAATTTACGTACCGTGTGCGTCACAAGTCACGACTACGAACTGCGTCGCAAATACGTTGAACATAAGTACTGTAGGCTATTCACGCAAAATTAAAACTATATACTTTCATAATATTATAGATCGCGTAGTTATTGCGTACAGTACCTACAAAATTAGTACTAACATATTGAACTCTTCCCGGACAATACTCGGTAGTCAGCGAACACGACGCCATAGCAGACCCCCAACTAACTGAAGGCAAAGGCCGATGCGAAAAATCTTAAATCTCGGCAACGTTCATGCACGTTTGAGTGTAAATGCGCAAGCGCGTTGCAAGCAATGGCTTACTTGATTCAAGTTATTGATCAACTTCTTGAATTGGGAATTTAAACTACTTGGTTTGAAAATTATATACTTAACCGAAACTAATAACTCTGAGATTGGGATATTCTTGAATTGTGAGAACAAGGAATTCTTAAATGAAAGAAATTGTTTCAAACCAAGTAAATATTAACTTTCATCTAAAGCAATAACCGTAAGTAAATAATTTTCTCACGTTTTGAGGATATACTTCGCTGTGTGTATACACGCTGTAGATTATAGGCATATGTCGTTTTGATGAAATATTGTTAGTGAACGTTAGTTCACTTCACTCATCTATGCTATTTATTCTATGTAGGCGTACATCTTAAATAGTTGTAGGTTGATATTTTTCTGTTATTTGAAACCATTTTCTGTCCTTGGTGTACGCACAATAATCAACACATCAGAGTCCACACGAGCCTACAGCTTTTAGCCATATTTCAGTTTGCAGGTGTCAATAATGACATCACTACTTTTATACACTAATAGATTATCCTAAAAAAGTAACAAGTTCATTACGATTGTATGTTATTTATTTATATATCAACGTATTGTTACCTCGAATGTATCATTGACTTTCAAAAGAATATTTATACGGAAATCCAATCCCAATCCCAACTCATTGTAGGGTTGTCCAGCATATATTGACAGCTCAATTTAACTTTTAGCGGTCATTTGATTATGTAATAGATTAACACCGCAGTGCATCACCAATAATTATATCAAAATATTGATTAATATTTGTCATAAATAAGTATTATTACCGATCTGAAATAGCACATTGAAAAAACAAAACGGTGTTTACTTTCTGTAGGTTTTTCTTTTTTTAGTTTTAGTTGTTACTTGTACTACTTGACTAGCTGTAGTTCTTATTCACAATTTTATTTACTACCATGTTATTATATCATGACAATATCATGAGTGATATAGAGAAAATACATTGAAATTTTTAGATAGTAAATAATGTGTAGAGTGACTACATTAAATATATGAAGATTACTGAAGAATTTAAATGTGCCACAAACCAAATTATTGCGATGTTGGTAATACTTGAAACTGTCACCTATACTTAGCACCATTGGTTGACCATGGCATTTGATATTCATAAATTGTACGTCAATAGAGGTCTTTGTAGAAATATTTTTTAGATAGCCTAAAGAAACACAATGTAAAAGGTGGCTTAGATAACAATTATACATTGTGTCTCACGAGACGTTGTGACCTCTAAATATAAAGTTTATCATTAGATCAGTTTCTCATTCTAAAGTTTCTAATTTTTTACTCAACCCTAGACAACCCTTCTATTAATCACAATACAAAATAAGTCCAAAACTGCTATACTTTTACAGAAAAGGAAATATTTTTGCCTGAATCATGAGTTTCCTTTTTTCATTTTAGTTAACACGTAATATGTAAAAAAATTAATATCAGGCTTACCTGGCTTTATTTGTAAATAAATAGCCGTTTCTTTAATTTTTCGAGCATTTTCTTTCGAATATCTTTTTGAAATTATTAATTAATAATAATTTCCAAATTAGCTCTTTTTGCAGTAAAATTTTAAATCATTTTAAAAACTACAATAAATGAATAATTTTATAAATGCCTTGCCACTTTTTGACATATGACGAGTCAAAGTTAGCAAAAATGAAGAAAGGTCAAAAATATTTTTTTCTCCATAGGTATATTGTCTATTGTTTAAGGTTACGTACTAAAAATTAGAAACTTAGAATAAGGATAATAATTTTTTAGCTGTTGCACTCGGGAACCTGATCTAATGTAACGATTTTGTCAAAATTCATGAATAATTCGAAAACTAACTCCAAGGCAGAGTGAGTTTTGGGATAGCCTATATATGTAATCATAACATTATTTTTTTTTCAAATATATCTGAAGCCATTTGAAATTCACTTAACGATGTAGTCTACCGAAAGTGTACCGTAGGTTCGAAATCCTAGCGTTAATACGCATTGTAGAGATATTAGAAAGTATATAAAAGTAATAAAATATTAAATAACGACATTCATTTTTTTTTTGGTATACATTATTATTTTATGAAAATGACTTTCCAAAATAGAACATAAAAAATAGAAAGGTTTTACCTATGAACTTAGTTTGAATTATTTATCGTTTTTACATGATTTCGAACCCGCGATATAGAAAAAAATTGGCTTTTCTAAGACTCCTTTGACGTTAGCGTTTGTTTCATGCGTTTTTCTACGTCCTATATCACCTGTGGTTAGTTTCCATTGCAAATATTTTTTCTCAAAACAGTAACAAAAATTTTCATTAGTGGGGTATACTTGCTCCTTAAGGTTCCGTTCTGAAAACAAGTCCGAAACGAAATATTTCGTTGCGATGTTTTTTTTTGCTGGGAGTGGTCGGCCTGTCCCCCAATTGACGTCAATCACTACAGTTTTCAGACCTAAATGTAAAATAGGCAACCAAATTGTCAACACAAAACTGTCATACTACAAAAAGCTGGCATAAATAAAATAATCTGTGAATGCAACTGTTTCTATATTGGCCAATGTGGCAAATATATTCTCTTACAACGTTATAAAGAACATACCAAAAACCAGAACTCCAGTGTTTTTAAACATCTCAACGAACACCACCACCACATAACTACTAACAGTATCTCCCTAATCCACGACTAAATTTAGGAAAATGAACATTCTGGGGGATCTAGAGATCTACCGACATCATAAAAAAATCCTTAGACCTGCTTCTTAACGAAATTACCGACATTAAGAAAAATCATATGTTTGTAGATATAATTTAAAAAATAGCGCTAAAAGATTTGAATGTAAGGATACCAGAACCACCAACATAAATAAAGAGATCCACTGCTTGCTTCATTCCATTGCTTTGCAGTATTACATTGAACACGTGAATTCTGGTATCCAGGTCCCATATTACATAACGGACATTGACATAGGTTTTATAATTGTAAGGACTGCCGATTTCTATCGAAAATGAGTATAAGAGGTGAATATAACCTCAAAGTTGTTTGCGTCGTTCGATCGAATAGGCTGTAAATTGACGGTAATTAGTGAACTCAGATTTTTATGTTATTTCTCTCATTGTAGCACGGCCCGAAGACGAATTGAATTATATTCGAAACCTGGTTGCCGTAAGATCTTAATAAGAATAACATCGGAACACACTAGTGTTTTTATCCCCTTAAGTCAATCCGTAGTCACCAGTTATAGACGATATTTAAAGCTCCTGACGTATGCTGTCTACACCGGGCAGCAGTAATATGGGCAAATAAATACATTTCTGGCAATTACGGTTTATTATCGCAATTATAATGTTTGGGTTAACATAGGTTGTATTTGTAATTGTACTTAAATAAAAAATTTATTTTTGTATCATGAGTTGAGCTAGATGTCTTATATTTAAAAACAGCCAAAGATGTAGAAATAAAATTAATTTTTATCTTCCCAAAAAATTATTTTTCATCCAGCCCAACTCGTTATTTGTCTAAGAAGTTACACTGAAAATTTCATAAACTTTGAACAATAAATAACGTTTTTATTTGAAAACGTGTTTTAGGAGAGGTAGAACTGGGTCTTAACCTAACGGATTATTAAAATATATATCACAGACAAGGTATCGTCACGTTTATTGTCGTCACAAGACACACAGTATATAATAATTATTTAATCTCATTTTTTTTTTGTTATTTGTTATGTTCTTTTTGTTACCTTTAATATTACATATCAGTTGAAAAAAAAATTACCAAACTACATTCGCAAAATATACTTATTTATATAATATGTTATAAAACTTAGTGGGAAACTTAGTGAAATCCTTCATAGTTGAGAAGGGAATTAAAACACGGTTTGGAATTATGCAAGTGATGCGATGGGAGAGAGACCATTTTAATTCGTAGTGCTAGAAATGCCAGTGTACCGAGCAAATTTAAATGCCAGACAGAGTTGCTAAATGAAACGCGGAAGCTAATTTATTCAAGTTGTTAATTACCGAGTTTTGTCGACGAATGATTTTACACAAAACAATTTCAGAATGGAATATGTACGCTCGACGCTCGCGCTTTGTTCTATTATATTTCAACGTCGCGTAGAAAGGTAACATCGCAATTTCCCAGTTTCATCAGAACATCGTTGGTGTTATCCAACAGCCCCAGATTGTATTTCGTATTTTTAAATTCTATGAGAATAATTCATAGTATAGAAACTGCGGCAACCCCACACGAATTTAAATAGTTAATAAAAAGATATGTCAATAATCATTGTTATCAGATCTCATATTCTAAAACGTCATTTATATCAGTATGGAAAATGTTCCTTTCGACGTATTAAATAAAGAGTTGGATAGACTGCACTTGAAATATATGTGTTTTTCATCATCAGCAGCATTAAAAACAATGTGTGGTTTTATGGTATGTCCAGTATTTCCACCAATAGAAGCAAGATACCAGAACTAAGATATTGTCCGTAAGTAAAATGTGTCAGTAAACTGAAATCCATGATGAGTTAGATAATTGGTTAAGAAAAATAGCAAAATTCGCCATTGATTGACTGATTTAACAGAGCGCTTTTTTAACTAGCGTTAAATACTAATATAAATGAAAAACAGTCAAATTAAAAAAAGCTAAGTGCTAAAAATAAAATTGAAAAACCCAAATATGAATAAAAAGATAATACATCATTGATAACAAGTTGCTCGAAATTACCTTTGATGATTACTTTTGTTTAAATAATAAAACAACAAATAATAATTGTTCTTATTCTATATACAACATTAAATTGATAAATAGAAAAATAATCTCAAATTGGCTACCATCTTGGTTTAATTTTGAGTATTTAATAAGAAGTGAGTTCTTATCTTTTTAAATTTAAAAAATAAGAACATGACTAAGAATATTACAAAGCATATTAGACAACTTCTTTCTGAGAAGTAAAAGCACAGCACATTTTAAACTCGACATTTTAGTAGTTTTCACAAACGTATATTGGTGTTTCTACAATAAGATTTTTATGAATTTGCTGAAGACAACTAGTTCTTAATTTTAGCCTATTTCAAAATTTTAGTGGTAAGTATGTCTGCAAGAAGGCTTACTGACTATTAATTGACTATTATTTTTCTTTTATCTCTTTTTTTATTTCTTGTTTGTTTATTTATTTTTTACTTAGACATTTTCAAGAAAATGTAGGAATATGTGAAAATATAATAAAACTGGTAAAAAATTACATTAGGTTCCTTTAATAGTTGAGGTCTATGAGAATTTTATTATTGTCATGTTTTTGAATTTTTGGTGGAGACGGCCGAGCAGTTACTATTTCCAACTAGAAAGTCCGCGTTTTAAATCCCCGTAACATTAAAAGAAAATAAAAAGAGACCACCCACAAAGTATTTAATTATTATTTTTTAATTTTATTGACTGTTATTTCAATTGCAGATGTGTGTATGTTAACTATACCACATTTACAATGAAGAACGTGCACTGAAGAACGTGCATCTTTTCAATGCACTTATTAATTCACTTTACAAAAGGATTTTCTGGTATACCGAAACCAGTTTTAAAACATGTTTCAGATTACACGTGTTTGGGTTTAGGAACTTTGATTGAAGTCACACAACCAAACTTTAATCAAAGTTCTTAAACTTTTCCTATACTGTTTCTAAACTTGATAATTAAAGCGAGTATTGATAAAATTCATGAAAAAGTGCATACATGAAATTTGTAGGTTATTTATCTGGGCACCAAAAAATATCATATCCAATATAGAAAGTACATTGTTAAAATAAATATTTACCAAAGTTTTATTATCGTATGTATATTTTGAACAAATAGAACTTTGTATACGGCACAAATGCCTTACAGTTCGGAACCACCAACATGAATCATCACATTCATCACACGGTATTTGTTTTATAATGTAATATTTCTATTGGACTAACGTTTGTTCCCTCCAAATAAATTACACTAGGTACTACAATTTATATAAATAAATACAACGCAGAATGTTACCCACGTGAACTAGATTAAAAATACATAGTGAGACAGGCAAAATGCAAAATGATGTGTAAATTGGACCACCTACATAACACTAGGTAAATGAATCATGGGTCTGTCCTACGACGATAGATCAGCGAAAGTTAAACATGAAGTTGTCCACGCATTATATTCTCTGGAGACGTATATGTCAATATGGTCTTTGGTGACGTAGACAAACCGACAACTGATAACTTATCAGCATACGAAGTCTCAAATCTACACGCACTCTTCGCCAGTATCAGTATAATAAACATTTCACTTTGCGAGATAGAAAGCATTCAAGTCGGAGTCATTTGTGAATCTACATACCTACATACCTTTACGTGTTATTTTCTCTACGTTGGTTGACGTAATATCTGTTTTGGTTTGACCTGACGTCCGGATACAGTGTGTGTTTAGACATTGGCGGTTGATGTTTTGCTCTCACTATTTCAAGGTATCTCCTGCTAATACTCGATTAATGTTTACCATTCACCATCTTATAATTAGACTTGTGTAAATAATACTATGTATCTAACTATCGGCTCAATCAGTAGACACTAGCCAATTTTTCGAACGATAACAGGTATTTTTCATTTGACTGACTTTATAATAGCAGTTTTAAGTTTTCAATTGTTGACTATATTTAGCCGCGGCTTCGCTCGCGTGAATTTTCAGATTTGGTACAATTGCTTGTTGATGTCTTATAGCACTGTTGTTATTATTATTGCAGACTTTAATGGCTTATTTGCTATTGTAATAGCTATATGTGTGTAGCATATATGGCGGTTGTTATATGTGATTAGGAAAACAGATAATGTTGTAATACAAAACAATTAATGGGTAGAACAGTTTGGACCCGACTTATTTGCTGTATCGGTCTGGATGCTCTTTAATTATGGTTCGTCGTCGTAGTTTTACTCTTTCCGTATAACCTTTCAATAAACTATTTATTAACTTTCAAAACAAAAGATTCGAGGACATACCTCATGTTGCATGCGTACAATTGTTCACAATTGTTTACAAAATTGTATTGTAAGCAAACTTTCAGGAAATCCAGGCAAAGAAGAAAGTTTAAGGTTTACGATTAGGATTGAAACATTGCCGAAATATCGGTTCGTTTACATTTGATATAACTTGCTTAGAAACTAGAAAACTTGTCGTTGCCAGTGCAAAGAATACCTATCTAAGACGCACCTTTACATTCACAACATCCATAATTTCCCCAGAGTTAATGCAACAACTAAAATGTATTCACAATTTCGTTGTTAATTGTCTCCTTAACCGCTCCTGCGAATTTTATTATTCTTTTGTTAAATTGCAGCCTAATGCTAATTCCGCAGTAACTAACTACCGCAGTAACCATACTATGATAGATTTAAACTTTCAGTTTTGAGCATATATTCATTTTATTATCAAGTGCGCCATTTATTTAGTTTTATTGTTAATTGTCTTGTTCTTGCATCGTACACTTATTATTACGATAATATTGAATTTTTATTAATTCTTTGTAAAATGTTAAAAAATAAAAAATGACATTACATCTCTTTAGTTTAATACAATGACGTCCATCACTGGGAAAAAATAAATTAATTGTTTTTTAAATAAGCTAAATCGATTCAGTTTTCAATGCTGATCAAAAACATATATACAACTCAATGCCTGCCACGCTTCCTTAGGGGTGTTACAAATGTTGTGACAAACTCAATATACCACCGTAAATGTAGGGGGTATAATAATGGAAACATAAAGCATCGAATATTTTCTTATTTTGTCAAAAATTCTATTGTTCAATGGCCACCCCTTCAACAGAGGGCCTTAAAAACAATTGAATCGCTTATTATTAACAGGGGCTAAGTAACATTTTGGTCATCTTGAGATAATGTTTTCTTTGTAAATAAGCTAGTTTTAGTACAGTTTTACTATATGTATATGTTATTGGAAGGAAAAGGCATTCTTAGAGATGTTAAACTAAATTGTTGGACCAGGCAATAGAGCAAAAAATGACTTGAGTTCGTGACAAAAATAGTATCAGGAAGCCGACAGTCCTAGGTCACGTGAAACAGTCCGTAGATGTACTGTAATGTGTTTTCGACTCGGAAATATCATTACTTAATTTGGTATAAACAAAAAAATCGCGTCTTTTCGTTTTTTGCTTGTAAAAGCTGAACCGATGGAGCAATGTTGATGCTTTCAACAGACGAATTGTACAGAATGAACAGACGAAAAAAATGAGCCCTACACTGACTCGATTGGATTAATATTAACGGAGAAAATTCGGAGAAACCGGAAAAATCTGGGTTTTCTTCAAAAAATCATAACTTTCGCCATTTTCAAAGTTGTAGCGCAGGATTTTTGCGAGAAAGTAGTGATTGGTGGGTACTGTGTGCACAATCCAGCCGTTGACCGATGATTAGTTTTTGCACAATTGCGGTTTGAATTTTTATGCAATATCTTTCGGCGATCCTGGATGCGTCGTAGGTAGTCCGATTTTAATTTTTTTAACGGATTTCGAAAGTAGAAGTATTCTGTTACAAAACGTCAATTCTGATTTTTCGTTAAAATGTTGCGAAATTTGTGAAAAATGCTTGCAAACATGACCAAAGACGGCCGCGCGCTCAAAAGCGGTCGAGTAGTGGGGGTAGGCGGCCGACGCGGGGAAGCGCATGTATGTAGTAATACAAGCGCGTTGCTATATACCGGGTGACCCACGCCATAGGTACTGCCGTTTATTTTTTTTTGTTTATAAAGCTGGACGAATGAAATTTGGGAAAGTGTTAATAGACAAAAAATTTCATTCTTTGGAATACTCTTGGGGTTAATATGACTTCCGGTTTTTCCGGAAATGACGTCATCATTGAAATTTTAAATGGCACCCTATATTTTTTGTGTGGTATTTACAATCAGGATGTTATTCTGAACACAAAAACATATCGATCGTCAATTTTTATCACCAAGGCAACGCAAAAATAACTTTTTTGTGTATTAATCTAGGTGGCTATGAATTGGTGAAAAAATTCGAAAATTGTCATATAAACACTAACTAAATCGATTTTGGCCGACATTGCATTACTGGCGCCCTCTAGCGTGATTTCAATGGTTTTTGGCCAGTGAGTCATTTTTTTCACGGGTACCCCATGGCCACACCCTGATTATTCGATAGATAACATCTTTCCGATTACAATGATACCAAACACTTGATATGTTGTTGAAATTGGTAGCGTACAAATATTGTTAGAAGCAAGGAAATCGAAAAAAATATTGACCTAATGATCAAAGTCAGCGTACAAGTCAAAGTCACTCAATGGACTACTCGAAGGAATTACCCTGATTATTCGAGGAATACCATTTTTCCGACACAATGATACCAAATGATATTTTGCTTATAATTGTAGCGTGAAAATGACCATTGAGTGACTTGTAAGTATTGATCCTTAGGTCAATATTTTTTTTTCGATTTCCTTCTAACAACATTTGTACGCTACAATTTTAACAAAATATCATGTGTTTGGTATCATTGTAATCGGAAAGATGTTTTCTATCGAATACTCAGGGTGTGGCCATTGGGTACCCGTGAAAAAAACGACTCACTGGCCAAAAACCAATTAAATCGCGCTAGAGGGCGCCAGTAATGCAATGTCGGCCAAAATCGATTTAGTTAGTGTTTATTTGACAATTTTCGTCTTTTTTCACCAATTCATAGCCACCTAGATTAATACACAAAACAGTTATTTTTGCGTTGCCTTGGTGATAAAAATTGACGATCGGTATGTTTTTGAGTTCAGAATGACATCCCGATTGAAAATATCACACAAAAAACATAGGGTGCCATTTAAAATTTCAATGATGACCTCATTTCCGGAAAAACCGGAAGTCATATTAACCTCAGGAGTATTCCAAAGAATGGCATTTTTTGTCTATTAACACTTTCCCAAATTTCATTCGTCCAGCTTTATAAACAAAGAAAATAAACGGAAGTACCTATGGCGTGGGTCACCCGGTATACGTACTTTTTTGTTTATACCAAATTAAGTAACTAGTAAGAAAATTATCTTCAGCCGTGCTGAAGTTAAAATACCCCCACCGCAAAATATTAACAAAAAAAAAACGTGAACCGATTTTGTACGTTCACGAACTTGTCCTGACTTTTTAGGTGATAAGCTTGTATACCAAATTTCAGATCAATTGCTTCAAATTTACGGCAGTTATCGTGTACACAGACGGACAGACAGACGGACATCGCTAAATCGATTCAGTTTTCAGTTCTGATCAAATCCATATATACAGGGTGTTAGTAAATAAGTGGGATTTATTTATTGCTCTGAAACCGGTCGAGATATGCAAATGAAATTTAGTGGGTTTTAAGAGGTAGTTAGTTATTGCGCATTTTTGACATGCAATTAAGAACTTTATGTTCATCATTGGCGCGCATACGGGTAATGATATCTTTTTTTTTTAAATAAAAAAATGGTACGCCACTGGTATATTTCAAATTAAAAATCATTTTGGAACTCCTCGTTCAAATTGTGACAAAAAATCTATCTCTGCCTTTTTTTGTAGGGGGTACCGTTTTTATGCAAAAAAATAAAACATGTTAATGATCTCAATTTTTTTTAAAGAACTATTTAACAGAAAATAACACTAATCATATTTTAAATAGGCGCAAAGCTACAAAAAATGTTGAAAATAACCTACCTCAGACGAGATCAATCGTCAATTTTTAAGAAAAACTTTAACACCCCGGTATCTTAGAAAACGAAGCATTTGCGGACATACGTTTATTTAGCAAACTGTCATTATTTTTTCATGGAGAATCACCCCTGAAGTTTGTCGCACTTATTGACTAACACCCTGTATACAAGTCTTTATCTGCCACGCCTCCTTAAGGGTGTTACAAATGTTGAATCCAACTCAATATACCGTCACCACATTAAATGGGGGGGGGGGTATAATGATATTTGCGAGTCGAAAACACATCACATCTACGGACTGTTCCACGTGACCTGGGACCGTCGGCATCCTGATGCTATTTATGTCACGCGAAAAACTCTATTGCCTTGTATATGTATGCCTATTTTAGTTTAGGATATACCTACCCATTTCGAAAAACGCGTTTATATACTAAGCTGTCACTCAGTGCAAACAAAAGTATACGGGATGCTCCATTTGATTTAATATGGTCGAATATAAATGAAAATACATGTGCACCGAGTAATTGCTTTATACAAAACATCATTAAGTATCATAAGACATTTAGTTCATGTGAGGTATCATAGGATATATCTTAAAATCAAATAAATTTTGAATACACTTCGTTTTATTTGAGACTGAAGACACTGAAGAGAGCTACAGTGAACCGAAAATTACATAACCTTAGAGAACAGTATGCGAGGTATCATTGAACAATAATTGAGGGTGGAAAGTTTATTGGTTAAAAAAATAAAAATGCCTTTTTATATTTTTTTTTAAATACAAACCTACTTTTTTTGCATAACTTTAACGATCCATAAATATTTTCTTAAAATTATAAAAAAAATATTGTACTTGATATTCAGGTTATATAACATTTTGAAGGGATTGCTCTTGAAAAATTAATATTTGAGTACCTTAATAGGTAATTTTTATCCCGAAAAACAGTTCGTAGTACGTAATGTTTTATCATACTTTTATTCCGAACTAAATATCAGAATTCTTTTTTGTGCATCTAGTAGGCTGATATATTAACTTAAAATTGATCTAAGTACACCAAATAATTTGGGAAATAGAAACTTTTAGTAAAATGGGCAGGCCTATTTTCGGCGCCCCGGGGCGTTGATTTTCGCTTCTCCGGGGACCAGTTCCTTTCCCCAATTCGCCGAATTAACTTTTAGTATAAAAGAAAAATATATCAATATGCTCGTATTTAACATCATCCGGTTGAGTCCAGTTCAAGTGGTACATACTGTATATGAATGTTTGAAATAAACAGTAGTATGTTTCCGTTCTTGTTTTTAATTTTCGTAGCTTCCTTGTTTATATTTACATTGTATAATTCATGTAGTCTGAATGACTTTCAACCGATTAATATACCGTTTAACTTTATTGGGCTGTTCATGTCTTTGTGTGCTACAATTCAGGTCATGTTCAAGACAAGTGGCGAGGCATTCGAGTAGACTAATTAACGATTGAAGGTTGCGTGGTAAACAAATTATGCTTAAGACCAATACCAGAGCGATGTACGGTGTCGAACCTGTTGTTATGGTTGTGTTCAATTACCATCTTTATATGGATACCCACTCGCCAGGGTTATTGATATAACTGCACAAGACCGACTACTTTCTTTTCGCGGCTTTAACTCCTAAAAGGCAATATGTACCATTAAATTATCCATTGAAACTGTCCTCGTTGTTTATGTAAATTACTAAGTTCCTCATACAATGTTTACTCTAAATATTTCTGATTGATTACGGCGAATTTTTGCTGTAATCGATCATTATCGGTAAGCTGCCCAGATTTATTAGGGTTATCTTTAGTGCTAATACTTAATTTGATATTATACTGCGGGTCCAAATAAATATTGCTATACATTTTTATAAAAACTAATAATTATGTGCAATTGTGCTCAATTTGAAATATAGGAAAAATAATTTTAAAAAAATCAACTTGGCGTTTTTTTTTGAAAACGCCAAGTTGATTTATGAAAACTGAATTTCTTTTTCCGCGCCCAATGTCTTTGGACCCTGAAAGGTAAGAATTAAAGTATTTTACAAGCGTCGACACCGATTATGTAAGCAGGCACTGCGCTTAAAAAAAAACGACAAAAATGTAAAATGCATCCTGACGTTATATGCAACTCAAGTCGGATTTAGATGTAGCAAAACGCTTATTCACTCACAAACCAGACTTTCCAACTTTTCTAAATATATCAAAGCTTGCCATTTTGGTGTACTTTATCGGCCGAACCTTTACAAAAAAATCAATACGCAATGTAGTGGAGCGACAACAATGGATTTTACTTCGGGACCCCTGAACTAGCTTCGATTTGCATACATTTTTATATGTGATATTCCAATTTAACATTGTTTAAAATAAGAAACATTCGGATGTCAGTGTAAGTATTGTTGGCTTTTATATGATGATACTTAATGACGATAAAAGTTGCTGTTTTAAGAATTTGATGTAAAATCTGCAATTTGAGAAAAAAATTAAAAAAATAATGTATAAATGTTCATTTTTATGTGAAAAAGAAAGATGTTAAGAACCTGCAACAAAATAGACGTGACAGTTGGACGGACAAATATGATAGATATATAAAAATTCAGAAATATCTACATAAACAGTAAACGAATAATTGTATTTTATTTTTAGTTTATACACCCAACAGAAATCGATTTTTATGTTATATAGGAACTGCATAGAAAATATACATAAAAGCTTGTCGTAACTTTATTTAGGCAAATCTTGTAATAAAACGTTAGTCGTTTCATATGGGTATGGTGTTTTTGTATATATTGTATATCTTAATGTCACTGCTATGTTTTTGAATAAGTTTTAAATAAAACCTATTTAATCTGATTTGCGTTTTTTACGTATCGTTCATTGAAATAATGGCATTATTTCTTCACTATAATCAACTCAATGCGTTAAATATTACGAAAAGGTAATCCATCTAAAACAGAATATTTAAGCAAAGTCGGTTTGGGCGGATGCGCCGGTATTGTTAAAGCTTTGGCTTGTATGTCGATTTGTCTGTTAACTATAATCGACTGATAAATACCACTGCCTTAAAGTGCTTCTATAATATCAACAGGAAGCTATTCTAAATGTTAGCGCAGAATAACCGGGAATTTTGAAACGGGTGGGGCAATGTTTCTGTGTCAAAAAAGGGGGATCAGAAAACTGTCGGCTTTGATCTATACACATTTTCTTATTTCGTATGAAGCCATGTTCCAGATGTAGGTACATAATTTACAAAAAGCCTAAAAACCCCGAACCACCTAAATAATACTCAAAAACGTAAGAAATCAAAAAATGTTTCAAACAACGGATTTTTGTGTTTAAACAGCTCTCGTTTAAAAATATTTCTATATACAGGCATTCTTTTTATTATGATTCTTCTAATAGAACATGCATATTTTTAATTTGTTTAGTTCTAATAATTGTTCGAAGGATTTTTGTTTTTATAAAATCATCATTTGTTCATCATCAATTCATCATCTATAATACATACTTACACATTTATTTTAGCCAAACGGGTAAAAATAACAAATTCAGGAAAAATAACAACACAATTAAATGGAGTTAAATCAATTGTTCAAACTGCCATCCCTGAGCGGCTTGACTTGCGATATAGCTTGCTCAATGACAACATGTCAAGTAAAAGTACATAACCACGATGTGGCTATCAGTAGATACTAACTGTCGCATAATGTAACACGACCAAAGTTTTGTAAATTCTTCTTAAAAAAATGATGCATTTTATATCCAAATGATTCCTACAAAAAATTCTTAGAAATAATGTTAGAATTAAAAATACATATACACAATATAAAATACATACATACACAAATATACAGGCTGTTCTATTAGAAAAAGAAAAGTTTACCAAGTTTCCATAATAAAATGAACACACGTGTATATTGAAAATATATTTAAACGAGAGCTTGTTTAAACCCCAATAACTTTTGTTTAAAAAACTGTTTGATTAATTTTTACGGTTAACTCAAAAGAGAAGCATTTTATAAAAAAAGATTCCTAGAAAAAAATGTAAAACTAAAAATATACTGGGTGTTCTATTCAAAAAAGGTCGCCAAATTTCTATAATAAAATGAACAGCCTGTATATTAAAAATATATTTAAACGATAGCTTCTTTAAAACAAAAAAAAACTTTTGTTTGAACAATACCTATTTGATTTTTTCGGGTTGGAGAATTGTTTAGGTGTAATTTTAACTAACTCTGTATATACTTTAATATAGCCACAATAAATATGAGAAGTATTTCATTCCATGTTTTACAATAATTTCAAAATCTCCAGTTATTATTCCTCACCCCTTAACTACAACTAAATATAATTTAACTAATGTATTTTTTCGGCGAAGGCGCTGGTTATTATAAAAATACGCTTAAATGTGCGTTTTATGTTAATATACGATGGACTGAGTAGCACTAGTGCGTTCAAACATTGATATAGTATCATTGAGTTTAATTCTTTTTTATTTTACAATGAAAGAAAGAATATGAAATTGTTTTATTTGAAAGAATATACACAACTAAAATAAATCACTGACCTAGGGAAAAGCCATTTTTGTAGACACCTTCGATATATCTTCGATATCTCTTCGATATCCCTTCGATATCCCTTCAATATCCTTATATTTTCATTCGTATAGTTTAAGAAGAGCGGAATCGAATGGTGTTGGAATCAGAATAGACGTTTTGTTGCTGTTCACGTCTAGTTTCCAAATCCTTTTTTTAAATTGCAATCGGACGACCTCAAACGCATCCAGCTCTCCTCAAAAATATTGCCAAAAATATCAAATGAGGATTGTGCGAAAACTATTAATCCGACCGAATTCAGGTTTTGCACACTTAAAGTACAGGTGAATAGCTACCACTGTGCAACGTTTCAGCTGTTAATATTCAGCAAGGAAACGCCGACCGGGCCGCATAAGAAAGTGGATAAAGGTATTCGCAAGGGATTTACGCAAAACTGACAAATTTCATGTGACGCTGCTTACAAGTAGTTCTTGAATCCAAGGGAGGTCGAAATAACCCTTTATAAAGAGGAATTATTGTTGTAGCGACACATTCTTTACTGTATCTCACGAAAGTGATGACTTTCGTGAGATTATTTTTCGGAACTATTACGAATTCGATAATTTCGTTGAAATTCGTGAAAAAACGTATTTCTTTCGCAAGTACATATCATTTGTTAAACAGATGGATAAAATAAATATATTTTGCTGTAATTCTATTTTGTACTTTCTTGAATTTCTTATTTTTGTGTGGTGTGCGAAGACTTCTGAGACTGAGACTGTAAACGGAAACTAAGCGCATTCAGTTTGATATTGTTATTTTTACATATTATTATTATTTTATTTTCTTTTTTTTTTCTAGGCGACGAATTTCACCTGCTGCAGTTACCGCCGTATCAGATAACAGGATCATGCGAGAGCAGTACAGACCAAGAGTACGCCACAATGTCTGAGAATACTGAAAGAGCGCAGCGTATCGCCCGTTACAAGGAGGCACGTCGCCGACAGCTTGCGTTACAGTATGGAGCGTCACAGGAGGGTATTGGATCGCCGAAAAGAACCACCGTAACCAGCCCCAGTGGTGCGGAAGGACCTCGACCGACGCGCGCTTCCATGCTTCGGGCAGCCGCCGTCGCCGCACAAGATTCACCTAAGGAGGTATGATAATAGTGAAGCGTATGAATGCCTAAAAACCTTCCAAGCGTACCAATTAACTTGCAATTTTGATAGAAATTGTCTATATATTATTTTAATAAAGCAGGTGTTTTATTCAGAAATGTCTGACTTATTACTAAAAAGATATTTTGCTTGAAATATTACATATATCTGGTTTTGCACCTGAGACATAGATGCCTGCTTTTGCATCTGAAGGAACTAGAAATATCTGAGTCTCTATATGAATGGTCCAAACACCAATAAGTTCAGGCTAAGGGAATTTGTGATTGTATAGAAAGAAAAAACTCCAAAGAAAATAGTAAGAAATTGTCTGTAGGTATCATTACAGTAAGCAGAAAAGATGAACAAACCCAGGCATTATTCTACCGTGCAGCTGGGCACAAAATGTGCACTGCGAATTATAAATTGTGCAGTAGAAACCACAAATTTGTGCAATAATTAGTTTATGACGCGTAATCATGTTTTTGCAGTCAGGCTTTTGAAAAGAAAGAGCTAATCTGAAATGCAAAAAAGTATTGTTTAAAAAGTTTAAAAAGTATTTATGGCGAATGAACTCAGCGTTCCAGAAGGTTCAACGGAGGCTTTTTTATTTATTACACTTTGAATTTGTATTCAGCCTTATCACAATTATCCTAATATTCAGTTGTCTTTTCTCGAATATGTTTTTGGGTATTGAAACCTGGCATTCTGTTCGACAAAAGATCAATAGAAAAATAGTGAATTGCTATTCAAATTAAAAAAAAACCCAAACTGGAAATAAATTTGGTATAGAAATAGTATTTTGATAAAATAGAATGGCCTATTCAACTATTTTTTAAAATAATGAATGAGAAGCTTTTTGTTTTACAATTAGGTAATTATACACTTGTATTTATTGAACACTTTACTTAATTTTAAACTTTTATTGTTAATAAAACAGCAATATAGGGGGTGTGGATAAAAATGAATCTATACTTTATGCTCAATTTATTACCAGCGACATTACTGACATTGAGCATCTGTTCCAAATTTTTATTCCTGAGTTGGAGCAATTACGTCAATAAATTGAGCATAAAGCAGATACTAATGAGCATAAAGTATATACATACTCCTTTTTATTCACATTACCCATTTTCTACATTTTCTAGCCACTCAAAAGAAGTTCCACTGTATTATACTGTCAGTACACAGATTCATTCATTTCTTTTATTTGTTACATTCCTCATAAATTTTAGTAAAGGTTCCTCATAAGTGTTGTTTTAACTATTTGCATCTCCAAGAAAATGCCACAAGTACTAAGACAAATATTCAGGTAATTTAAAAATCAGTTTGTCTACAAAATGATTGGTTTGCTACTTTTACTTATGACCCTCTACAGGTTTGCAAGTTAAATAAATTATTATAAGTATCATCAAATCACTAATGGACTTGATGGAACATTGCTATTGCATATTATGACATATACAGGTTCATGTCAAGTGTCTAGGATCTAATGGTGTACAAATTCATTTTTTCACTTAGAGATATAGGTTGAGATTTCACAAAATCCATGTAGATTGGTACAACCATCTAAGAAGTAAAGATTTTATTTTCTTTAGAGATAAGGCAAGATCGTAGTAAATTAAAAATAATGATAATGAAAATGGTTGGGGAAAATATATTAATAGTTCTTCTTCATATCTGAAGTTATTCTGTGTGATAAGTTGCGAATAGTAATTTACTATGTAAATATTTCCAAAATTATTTGATATTTGTGCAGTAGGAAAAAATTCTTAGAATAATGCCTGAACAAAACTAAACTCAGTAAGCAGAAAAAAATTAACAAAACGAAAAAACCATGTAATCATCATCTGCTGATTATTTTCTGAATAAGCTGTTCTTTCAAAAGCATTTCTAAAAACTCAGGACACTTGTCAAATGAATTAGTTGACGAGAAATTGTAAAAGAAATAAACCTTTGTCTTGTTTTTTTTTTTCATTCTTGCTTATTTGCAATTCGTTTTGTACTTTTCCACGAGGACTTGGTTCAATAGTAATATCGCTATCCATGTGGAGCGGAGGTGGCCTAGTGGATAAGGCGACTGCCACTATGAAGCCCAGGGTTCAAGCCCAGGTTAGGCAGGGATTTTAAAAATACTCCGTGTCTGCGACCGCCGCACAGACAAGCCAACAGGCTTTGTGTACACGGCGACATCCCAAAAAAAAAATGCTGCTTAGTTCACTATATATTATTATCCTCGCACAACTTTTTAGAATTTTAATAAACTTAAGAATTTCACGTACCTAGTTTGTCTACTACGTGCTGCTCTATCAATGCTAAACTGATTTGGAGACAATATTGTTTACAACATCTTGTACAACATGATCACGTGATTGAAGAATCGGAACCTGATTCGTCCAAAGACAAATGTCTGCTTTTGTACTGAAGGTCAAAAAGGCGTTATCTTCATAAATTTCACCTATAGAATACATGGTTTACTCATTTTATTACAAAATGTTAAATGTCTGCTTTTGTATCTAACTCTTCAATATAATACCTCAAATGTACATAACGGCACCCTTAATATGGGATCGTTTGTGTGCCTGTCTGTCTGATATCTGTCACAAACGAATTTATCTTCACTGAATAAGAAGTTTGAAATTTTAGAATATTTATAAAGCTTACTAACACGCGTATATACCACGTTGTTTGCAAATCTGTAACAACTATTACTTTTAGAACACTACTTTTTAATGTTAAAATCATTATATTTTAGGGTATAGACTAAAACACGACAGATTAAATCTAAGAAGCAGATTTGTTCAGTGTTGCTAATGGGGCATTTCACGTGAAGCGGACAACGAAAAAAAAAGTGAGGTTTTTAAATTCGTTCATAATCGGCCAAATTGTACGTCTAGATGATATAAATGTGCATACAGAATATTTTTTTAATGTGAGGTTTAGTTGCCAAGTTATGGCCATCTAACGAATTGATGTGAAGAAAATACGTATCTTTTGGAAGAAATTTTTCAAATTAAACAAATTTACAATAAAATATTAAAAGTGGTGGTTTATATAGAAAATTTGTTGATCTTTTTAATTATGAAATCAAATTCGTAGTTGGAATTTTTTTTCTTGTATAAAACCAGAAGTAAATTTATTAAATTAAATTTTTATTAACTTCGCCCGGTTTTTAAAAAAATAATTTTACTCTCATAATAAAGCTTAAAGTGTGTAGATAATACACTAAAAGTTTTAAAATGGGATCTCAAATAGTTTAGGAGATACGTGTATGTGAAATACATACGTGTCGTACTGTGCGGGTACTAGGAGCTTGCTGAGCTCGCATTGTTTGCACGAAAACGCATTAAAACAAAACAGCATTGTAAGAATTTTTAGAGAATTTTTACTATTTTACCAGGAGAATCAATACTAATTTGTTTTACAAGAAGGCCTTCGGTTGATGGAATAAAAGCGTGCATTTTTTTTTGTTCCTAGAATGGTGATTGCAGCATCAAATCGGGGTTGCAGAAAAATCCTCTGCAGTTTAATATCGGCTGCGGAGCAGTAATAAATGGCCGTTTCTTTTAAAGATGATTTAGCCCATTCGTACAATCGCATGGGTGTAATGATTGCTTTACTTGGAGGTAACTGTAAGCTTGCACGTGTGGCTAAGCGTTTGAGATTCCCCCCAAGACCATCACATGGCCCCTTTCCGTGAGACATTGCGTGAAAATGAATTTCTGCATCCGTATTAAAATCTTCTTTGTAAAAAAATAGATTCACAAAGTTAACACTATATCGCCCGGATAAGTGGACGCGCACATTATGCGTTGTATTCTAGTATCACGTCAAATGGCCATCCCAGAAAGGGATGGTGCTCGCGCTCAGCAAGCACTTAGTACCCGCACAGTACGTCACGTATGTAGTTACATACACGTATCTCCTAAACTATTTGAGATCCCATTTTAAAACTTTCAGTGTATTATCTACACACTTTAAGCTTTATTATGAGAGCAAAATTATTTTTTTAAAAAGGGGCGAAGTTATTAAAAGTTTAATTTAATAAATTTACTTCTGGTTTTATACAAGAAAAAAAATTCCAACTACGAATTTGATTTCATAATTAAAAAGATCAACAAATTTTCTATATAAACCACCACGTTTAATATTTTATTGTAAATTTGTTTAATTTGACAAATTGCTTCCAAAAGATACGTATTTTCTTCACATCAATTCGTTAGATGGCCATAACTTGGCAACTAAACCTCACATTACAAAAATATTCTGTATGCACATTTATATCTTCTAGACGTACAATTTGGCCGATTATGAACGAATTTAAAAACCTCACTTTTTTTTTCGTTGTCCGCTTCACGTGAAATGCCCCTAATGCAAGATGGAACCGTTATGTCTGTAATTATTACTGGTAAGGTTTTCGTGTTTTTTGTTGAAATTAGATATTATAAAGGAATAGGATGCAAATTTACTTAGATTTTATTTAAAAAACAGAAATAATAGTCATTTTCAAAGTTAAAATCTTAATCTTAAATATCAAAATAGACATTTTTGTACACAATTTACATTTCTGATCTTCATTGCCTTTGACTTTTTTTTATTGACATCCCTTATTGATTTTTATGGGTACTGTTCACGTTTGTCTTAATGTAGCATAGCTACACATTTTATTGCGATTATGTTATTCTATTTATGGCTATTATTATTATTGCCCTAATTCAAAATTTCCAACAAAAAAAAAGAAAAATTGATAATAAAATATATGGGAAACATTGATTAAAATAAAATTGATGGGAAACGTTGATAACTCTAATTTGTGAATGGAATGTGTTCGATAGATTTCCTTGAGCTGAATGCGAATCTAGGCTGGACAGTTACCTCTTAAGTCCGGGTTTTTGTGTTTTTGTTTTTTGTTTCTGTTTCGCAAATATTGCTAAAATTTGCTTTATGGTTCGCTATTTACTTTACTTTTTTTTCGGAAACATTTGAAAATGTTCAAACCGTATTCGTATTCAGCTGAAAGAAATCTACTCAAATCGCCTATACCTTGCCACTAACAAAATCAACAATAGTTTTGCCTTTTATGTTATGCGGACAAAACTGGCTTTCTTTGCTTAGTTAAATTTTAGTATTTTTTATCAGAAAAAATGATATACATAGGATGATATATAAAATAATCTGATAAAGTCACTGATTATTAAAGCAACAACTTAAACAAACAGTCCTGAGTTCCTTCTCTGGATAATGTTCTAATAGGCAGCAGAACATTGATTTGTGTATCGTAACCATCATGTTGTAATTTCAATGGTTTGCCTGATAAAAAAAAATCTGTAGGTAGTGACTGTAGGCAGTTTTAAAGTAGCAATAAATTAAAATAGACGCGTACTACTAAACGATAGCAATAAAATATGCATATCTTATATCTGATGAAGTGCGGCCTTAAAGATATTGTCTGTACAACAGCCTCGCAAGCGCAGTAAAGCACGACTTATGCTAATGCGATAAGCAACTTAGGTATCTCTCGTAAATGTATAAGGAATAATAATAATTGTTGCATCTCCCCAAGGTTGCTGCCATATTATGCGGTTACTGTAACATAAATTACTTGTGAATTTTTAATTTGAGTCAATTACTGTCCTTAATGGAATTATTTATTGCTTGTACTGGAGAACCAAGAAACAAGAAAATTGCGCACTTCAATTACCAATCTCTCGCAGTGCTGGAGAGAAAGGAATCTGATGTTCATTCATTGCAACATCAGACGATATTGCAAATGAAATTCCTAAAACTATGTGATATGTTGGTGGTATAAACTTTTGATATTCGTATTTCTCAAGTACAGTACTAGAAATCTAATACATTAAAGTAAAATTTTACCAAGAATAAGAAGTAAGTCAATAAATGTTCAAATTAAAATTTAATTCCTCTTATATATGCGCTATACATGCTAGCAAAAACGTCTTTTTAAGTCAATCACTTGATCCCGATATAATCATATTATACATAATTAATAATAATACAAATATTTCCTGTTAATACCTAATTAATTATCTATTGTATCGGGATCAAGTCACCGATCTTGACAGTAATTACTAATTACAGACATAACCTCAACGCTTTCATAGCAACGGCACATACAGCATACTGCATTAATTAAACAATGCTAATCGCAAGTAAAAACATAAATATAATGGTTTCAACATCAGAAGAGAAGTGTTGGGTAATATCTATTACAGATCTGCAAATAACTTGGATAAAATAATGAATAGTAAATACATAGTGTAATTTTCATGCAAAATGACATTTCGTGATATTTGTGCTTTGTTATTGGCAAGTTTCATCCACTACCACAAATATGCGATGGACAACCGAATTAACAACAAAATAAATGGTTTGTTTGTAAGACTTTTACTTAGCAATGTTTTTATAAAAGTTCGGCATCGATTAGGTTATCGTTAGCTGTCATCACGTGTTGACATCGTTGACATTTTGCAAAACTTTAATGGACAGTATGGACTCTCCATCAAACATTTGACAAGAACTTGTCAAACTTGTCACACCATCACTTTCCATACTATACTATTTCTAAAGTTGATACGTGCTTGATACCAACGTGGTCTTCTTTAATCCCCTATCTTCTAATCGGTGGGCTTCCGAAAATATTTTCATTGTTTCAAAAGTTGATCTAATATAAACCCTTTGTCGAGGCTTTAAATTATTCCCATTTGTCGTAAATCAAACTGTATTATGTGTACAATAACATGAACATGAAAATCCCTTGTGAATATGCATCCATTTACATTATGTGCTTATTGTGTTGCCTGCTCGTCAGGTATACATTTCTAGGTTGATAATAATTATAACTCACAAACTCACGTATTGCACTGGTCTATAGAAATACAGGTATTTGTTGCAAATATTGTATATGGAATTTGGTGTTTATAATATACTTACGTGCAAAAAAAATCGGTCCACCTAAAATGTATACAATGTATGTCAACTTGTTTTAACCAATTATTATATTTTTATGATTGTTTTAATTTTGATCATATACAGGGTGTAAGAATTAAGGAATTACGATATTTTCTGTACATTTTGATTTTATTGATTAACATTATTTTCTCTTTTAATACCTAAAGCCTAAAGAAACGACAATAAGAACAGCAATGACATGATGCAACCGGGTTGCTGAAGGTAGGAAATGAAATGCGTTAACTATTGAGATATTTTGCATTACTCAACTAATGAGGAAAGAAATATTGTAAAAAACAAAGACATTTTTTTTACTTAAAAGAAGTGGGGATGTGACATTAGAGAGCGATACATTTTAAGCAATGATGTTCGCAAAAGTTTTTTAACTACACATGTGACCTCCTCGTTCTCTAACAGCTGCTATCACTGAATTTTGGTTATTCATTGAATTAATTAAGTTGATGTTAACAGTTTGTGGAGTATTATCCCATGGTTCTGTTACCGCCATTTTACCTCTGGAATGGTCATACCACCAGAAACTCTGGCTCGCCGCTCAAAACTGAAATTTCAATAAAAAATACTACTCCAACACTGTTGTTGACGCAATAGCCTTCAATTAAACGAAGCAACCATAAAAAAATAACAATTAGTTGAAAAGATACTTACATTTTAATTTTTATTTTATATTTTTAATTTTATTAATTATTAATACGGTGCCGCTTAAATTTAAAACATGTGATGCACTCCTAAGAAACACCAACAGTGTATTTCCAAATTAAATTGAATTAAAATAATTCGGTAAAAATAAATTTATTATTTTTAGTTTTGCAGCATTGGCGTATCTTTTTTTTTCGTATATGTTAGTAATCTAAAATAAATCACAACCTAACATAAAAATTAAAAAGAAATTAGATTTATAGTAGATTTATAGTACATAAAAAAATATTTAAATGTCAAAGTCAAAATGACAGTTTGATGTTAAATAAATAAAAATACATACTCAACACAACATTTGTTATTAAAAACGAATACGTATGTGACCAGAAACGGACAAACCGGCGTAGTAATGACAAAAAACGATTTTGAGGGAATCAGGTAGCTCTTCCTATTGGCAAAGCGATGCAGACAAAATCAAAAAATCGCTTTTTATCACGGGCGGTTTCTCCGATTCAGGTCGCATATTATAACAGTAACAGAAAATATATACCAACAATACAAATCCTTAAATGATTAATAAAAGTTATTTTCAATATAACTCTTCGCGGGACTTCAAGGTCGGAGTCCTGCAAAGAATCTTGGTAGGAAGAGGATGTCCAAAACGGTTCATCTCAATACATCGACAACATTATCTTTTTCCCAGTATACATTTTCAATACCAATCACGTTTCACGTACCCCTTCCACTTTTCAGGCGTAATTGTGGCAGTGGCATGCTGAGTTAGATCTTTTTAGGCTGTTATGGATAACTCGCCAGTCGTGTTATGGTCCCGAATATAACGCTTTACGTCCGCCCAGGCAAGTTCATTCGGATTTAATTCACACATGGCGGTAATCGTAGAGGAGAACGTGCCCTTCATTTCTAATAATCTCATCAATTTTATAGTGTTTTTCTCTATCCTGACTGGTCCGCATGCGAATTTATTTTGGCCATCAATTCAGTCTTCCTTAAGGATAGATCGTGAGGAACATGCATCTTTTGCAACCATGAACTCGTGAACCCTAAGTTGCTACATTTGATATAATTTCACGGGCACAGCTACGGAGAATTTGACCCCATTTTCTTGGCATTATTACCGCCGCGCCGTGCCGCTACTGTAGTGAGTGACAGTTCTCGATGATTTATTTTGACGTATGCAGATGATTTAAAGCGTAATTTACCGCGTAAATTACCAAATTAATTGCCGTAATTAATGGTAATTTACCGTTTTTTTAATTACCGTAGTATACGGCTTAAATTACCGATGGTAATTTACTGTCATTTTAAATTACCGTTGGTAATTTACCGGTAATTTGCCGAAATTTTTAATTACAGTTGGTAATTTACAGGAATTTATAAATTAATTTCAAAAGCCTCCCATCTGTGCTTGCGTAAATGCACCTCACCACTCCTAAGCAATCGACAAGTGCACTGTTGTTTGTGCTTTGCCTGGGAGCTACTTAGGGATGTAAGAGCGTAATTTATCGGGTAAATTACTAAATAAATTACCATAATTAATGGTAATTTCCGGATTTTTAATTCCTTAATTCAGCGGAGCCAATAATGCATATTTTAAATCTGAAGCCATCTACCTACTATCAAATTCATGATTTAAAGAAATGTTCTGGCGATCCGGATAAAAGAAGTGACCATTGTTTGTGAAACCGGGCGTTGTCGTTTTTTGAGTCGGTAATAAATTACAGTTTTTATACTATAATTATGCTGTTAGACTGTCCATTTTATAAATTGCTGATATAAAAAGTATTTTTATTGTAGTCCTTGCTTTCATTTTAATAATGAGTTACTATACTATTAAATCTGGAAAAGCATCAGCGATTGGTGGTTAACTAGAATATAATGACATATAAGGCTGTACCCAAATTTCTTTTTTACATAACTGGCTGTCATCGGTAAATTATCATTTTGAATTCCGGTAATTTAAGAAAAATTAGTTTACCAATTGCAATTTTTAATTACGTGGTAATTTAAATTTAAAAGTAATAATTTTAATTTCAGCGGTAATTTACTGAAAAAATTAATTACGGAAATTTAACATCCTTACTCAGATTGCTAGTTATCTACTGAGTAATGACTTTTATTTACCAAACTTTTTTATTAACATAAGTATCATTTATAACATAACCTACAGTGATCGGTATTAACGCCGGTTTAATTTATCATTATGAATTTTTAATTACCCGGTAATTTAAACCAGCGTAATTTACCATTTTGAATTTTTAACTACTCGGTAATTTAAGCCAACGTAATTTACCATTTTTAATTTTTATTTACGTGGTAATTTAATATTTGAAATTAATAATTTTAATTTCAGCGGTAATTTACGAAAATAATTAATTACCGTCATTTAACATCCCTGATTTTATGACAATTACATTTAAAAATTCAGAATGGAATTTCTATAGGCGGTTGTCGGTTGAGGACCTTCTGTGTTTGTCTTCTCCAAACTCTTTATTACACCATTTTCTGGTATGGGCAAACTTGTAATACTTATTTGTCTGGTACAGTTTCACTTATTCTTCTAGGCTTATACATCGGTATTTTCTCAGTATGACCTCCCAAACCAAACAGTACCTACGCCATTTCCAACTGACATCTGAGACCTCCGCGGCTCCTTGCGCTCCTATCGCTTCATTGCGACACGATACATGGTAAACTCGCGTGTGATTCATAACATGCTGTCGAGAAAGTAATGCTTGGAGGATACATGGACTCCACCGGATAATGTGTCCGTATTTGGAGCTGATCTAGAAAATGAACGCTGCCTGCTGGACTGGCCTTGGCGGATGTGCGGCGCATACACAAAACAGTTGCCGTCCGGCGAGGCTACTTGCAAATAAGGGTAATCTATCGGTACGATTACCGTAACGAGACATATACTGTAAAGCAGTGCCAGTAATATACTGTTGCGGATTATTCCGCATACGTGAACCGCATCCAATGCAAAGATGCATTTGAAAATGTATGATATGATGTGGTATTGAACCAGCAGACCATGGACTTACCATTACCCCCTGAGAATTTGTGGCCGTTTAGATTTTAATATGAGACTTAGCTTTATTTAGTATTGACCATTGCTTTAAATTAGGGTAAACGCCGTTTGTAGCTGAAATGGAACCAATTACTGATGATGAAGCAGATTGACTATTTGTACGTAGCTATTGTAGGTAGGTACTACATATCTGGTCCAACACATTAAGGCTACTTTGCCTCTATTGGCCCACCAGATTTCTTTGTGTCAATGCATATTAATCTAAATTAAACAAAATTTTGAGGTTATTTAGAACCTATTTAACTAGATTTATAGATTTCTTCATATACAAAGTATTACAGCCATCAAGATATTACAAAATTTTATAACTACCTGTGTTTCGCCATTTTTGAAAATGTACTTCGAACGCTCAGGGAAACCTAGAAACTTTAGCTGTACTCCGAAGAAACCTGTGTACTTTTAGGACTGTTCCCAGTGAAAATTTGTTCACTTGGGAGAATTTTTCACAGACGTTTCCACAGTATAATACGATATAACCTTGCTTGATGAGCAACGTTTGAGTACGAATTTGTATTCAGTACAAAAAACATCATGAACGTGAATGGAAGTGGGTTATTTGGAGGTGTTTTCGATAGATTTTTTTTGCTCTGAATAAAAATCCGAATCTAGTGATGCCTATCAGCTTGTTTTTTTTGCATATTTGGTTTTTGTGTGAGCGCATAACCCACATCAAAGAAACGGCATCTGTTCAACTCTTTCAGAATTCAACAAATTTTAACGATAGTTAACCTTAAAGTACAGGGTTTAGGGTTTACTTTAGTAGTCATTTGAAGTTTTTAGGTCTCGTTCGCTTGCTATGCAATTGCAAAATAGGCAAAATATACTTAAAAATGCGTAGAATATGTTGATAATCGTATTTTTTTATGAGAATAAATTTAGTTATATAGGGTAAAAATTATCTATCGCCCCTTAAACACATCAAACTACCAAATACCCAAAATAATACATTTTTGTTCAATTATAAATATCACAAAAACTAGTAATATTCGGTGTATGATATACATAAATTGGAGTGAAGTAAATGGTTATTACAGCTAACACATATTACACAGGGTTTTCCATTTAAAAAACTCAACAAAAAGCTATTTGAAAATGTTAAAAAATCAATACGTGGTAGTAGGGTTGCCAACATGGTCATTTTGACCCGGAGACTTCGGGTTTGGCGACCATTCTCCAGGCTACGGGTTTTCAGTTAAATTCTCCGGGTTAACTAAAGGTAATCATTGATCTTTTGAGAAACTGTAGCGACCCCTAAATATTTTTTTAAAATTATGAAAATATATAATTGGTATTCTAACCACATAGTTTGCAGCGATTTCCCTTGAAAAGAGAGGGTTTTCCTCAAAATAAGAAGCACTGTATTCCTCAATCTTCACAACAATTTAATTTTACTTTTTGAGAGCATGTGAGAAACTTTGAAAGTAGCAATTGTAGCATTTTTAGATTTCGTCACATGACTAGTGAATAAAGTAGGAATTCAGTACCGGTACGACGAACGCAGAAGATTGTATCCTGCCTCGATGATCAGATCATAGACAGAGACAAATCTAATATCAAAAATGGCTTCCAAAAAGACGGGTATTATTTAAAGGAATTTAGGAATTTGCTTGTCAGTAATCAACATTCAATATTGATACATTAATTAACAAAATACGTTTTGAACTTTCGTTGATTATTTTAATATGTATATTGTTCAGATGATAAGAAAAGTCCCAACAATATGTTTGAGTGTGTCCAAGGCAGTTCATAGAATAGTATCATACTGGTCTGCCATAAAACAGTATCTTTTTTTAATCATGGAGATGATGACACACTATTATTTTAAAATTTTATTATTAGTTTCGACTATATATTTGCAAAGACTGATAATTTTTGACTAAAGACACATTTATTATGGGGGTTTATAGAAACCGCCAATATTGTCGGAATATAATGAATATTTAAAATTAGTTAGGGAACGTGTAGATAATTACTTCAAGCAAAAGCACACGACCCCTTAAAAAAATTCTCTCAGTACATCAAAATTATGCTTTGTTTAGGTGGTAATATTGGCATTTTGCCTCATGTTGGTTGTGTCGTAAAAAATTCCAGAGTAAGAGGCAGAAACATGAAGAGTAAAAATAATATACACTAATTGAAATAAACTAATTTACTTAGTACTTAGCATCTAGATCTCATCGTTTTCTATACTACCTATATCCAAATTGCACACCAAAGCGTTACTAAAAGTATGTGTCGAAGCCTCACATTGTTGTGGCGGCTATGATTAATTTAAACCCCTATGTTGCATAATATAATTATTTTTCTCCGGGTCAGAATAGGCGTAATGTTGGCAACCCTACGTGGTAGGATCGCCCTGTATAGCCTATTCATTTATTTCAACATCTACCTACTGGTTTGGTGATAATAAGATTGTAAGATTGTTGTAAGATAATATCTGCGACATTGTAGCTTTTACGTAGTTTTTAAGATAGGCATGTAGTCGTCCATTTTTTTGAGAAACAAGTGAATATCTCAGAAACTATTTACTTTACACAGGTATAACTTGATACAGTTGGAAATAGAGCTTCATTAGTGTTCATAATATGGGACGATATACAGGGCGCTACATTTACATTTTTTCTTCACGCCTAAATGCAACATCCTGTATAAATGAAAGTATTTTTTCGTTGTAGAATATGATGGGCCAAACAACTTTTGAATGCAATATTTTTTTTTAAATATCTTTTTAAGATAAATGCACTATCGAGCACCGCGACTCTAGTGACTCACCCTATATAACATGTATACAGCAAAGTATGTAGGGTAGGGTGGGGCACATTTGGACATGGGGCACTTTTGTACAATTTATATCTCCATTTGCGAAAATATTTAAACACAAACGTAAATATAGGTACCTCATGAACGAACGGTTTCTATATTTACATTTGTGTTTAAATATTTTCGCAAATGCAGATAGAAATTTCAATTGTCCAATTGTGCCCCATGTCCAAATGAGCCCCACCCTACCCTACCTACTAGTTCTTATACTTTTAATTTGTTCGCAATTTGAAAGATAAATTATATTCTTATGGCTAATAATACAAATCTTAAGGTAAAAAAGTAACAAATAAATGTTCTAATCTAACGACTCTGTACAATACAAAAAAATATGCCAAGTTTAGGGGTACGGTTTTGAGAAAAAACTACACTGACTGGCACATTTAACGGCACTCTTATTTTGCTTAACTTTTGTTATCATTGTAATCAACTGGCTTTCATAATTTTTCAATGCAATTGAAAGAAATTCATTGAGTTTGGCACATACTATTGAGGTTTTGATAAACATCATTTGACACCGGGCAAAACATAATGATGTTTTTGATCTGCTTTCGAAACACGCTGTAGAAGAACTGAGGAGCTTGGGCAAGTTTTAAAAGACATACTCGGTTATAAAGCCATACATCAACTTATTGTTTTTGGTTCATTCCAATATCTGAATTTTGTGGAAGACTCACAATTTCAAGTAAACCTTTGCAATTGGTTAAACCTTGCAGCAAATATGTGATTGTGAACGAAATGCAAAATGTTACTTCAAACAACAAGATGTTCAGAAAAGATGGTTTTGAAAGAGAGTACCTTCTTGAAAACATGCGAGAGAACCTTCCTTAGTTCCTTAGTTATTCCACAGGATGTCTCAAACAGACCAAAAACATTATTTTTGATCTCCCAATATACATAATTAGCTGGAACATCTTATGTTCTTTAATTTTAAAAGGTATATGTTATGTATGATACATTTGATAAATTTCTTTACATGTCTCGAAATAATAATGAAAATCGGTCACCATTACAAAAGCTATGGAATGTCAAAGTTTAGCTATTTTGGTTTAAGCCGGTCAGTCGACATATCAAATGTTGATATGTGTTAAATTTTTTGTGAAATTTTGTAGACGTATACAAAAAAGTTCCAGGAATGTTGGTTGTCTAGAATCTAGATCAATTCAATTTTGTTTTGTGTTTTTCGCATAAAAATGCATACATCCATAAATTCTTTTTACTGACTACAATTACGATTTTTCAAAATCGTACAAAAATATCAAATATCCACTATTAGACAGAAAAGAATATTGTATATTCTTAACCGATAATTTGGTGTATTTGCTAAGATTCTGTATATTCTTGTTTTGCGACTCAATGGCAGGGGATGCTGATTCCAATAAAACTTAGAAAGTAATTATTAATAATAATCAGTGCAATATTGATTGCAAATGACAGAAGGAACTGCTATGTAGGTAGTCATTTAGCTGGGAGTCTTGTTGTTGACAATAATTAATATTAAGTTTATATTTAGTGTGATTATCTAAAATGAGTAATTATTGCGAAAACCCGTGGGAACCCCAAAATTTTGTTTTAAAATTATAAAAATGTTACTGCCTTTCAACGAACGATTTGAAAAAGAGAGTTTGAAGCAAGTAATAGTTTATTTTTCTTAGCAGGTAATTCTCTAAAAATTCTGTAAAAAAATAATATTTCCTAAAAAGGGGGACATTTTTAAATTTCCGCGGGACGCGGTGCAAAATGTGAAAAGTCGAGACTGTCCCGCCAAAAGCTGGACGTCTGGGTCACGTTACGTATGTGTCACTGTCTGACCGTTGGTAGATAGCGGAAGGCAGTTGTGTTTCGCATTTTTATTTTCCAGCTGAACCCATTGTCCTAGAAACCTCAAAATGGTCTGATAGTAAATCTAAATCTTTGCAGTTAACCTGAAATCCCAAAATGTTTTTGAAGCATTTACAGCGATTCTTTAAGTGGGGTAGGGACGACTTCATAAAAAAAGGTTAAAAAACGCAATAACTTGACGAGCTATGCAGCTTTTCAAAACGCCTATTCGCTTTTCATGAACAAACAAAAGATCTATATTACCCTAATTTGCAAAAGTGTTTTTCTCGAATATTTTTCATGTAAGGCCATAAGTTTACTGAATTACCTTTAAGAAAGTTATTATTATCTCGTTTATTAAAGTATCTGCAAGAGGTAAGGATTGATTAATTTCCTGCAATTTAATTGAAAAAGATATTACAAATAGAAATGTTAAATGCAAACCACATACGGCCATAGTACCCTATGAGATTGGAAAACATTGCTATCCCACATCACTGCGGGTTGCATACCAAATGCATTTTCCTCACTTATTCACCATTTCGCGTCCTTTCCAGTTATATGTAGTATTTACATTTCACTGTTTACAGTGAAGTTGCAGTTGATGACGGTATGACGTCAATGAAGTATGTGAAGTATGTAAAGTATCATGTGTTAAGATGGGGTTCGAAATAGTAAATAGGCATAATTATAAATATTATGCAACCAACTATACGGCATGCAGAGCCTCTTGTTAATAGATGGCGGTTCAATGCAATTTTAGATATATTTGGGGAAGCTGACGATTTTACATGGTCTGTGCACGTGACCTGTGCTTGAGCTCCGAGGCGCGTTTTTTTTTTTCGAGTACTAGGGGCGCGCCAGGTAAGGCAATAAAATGTTTGACATACCAATTGACACAATTTGTATTTTACTGATACATACAGGATTTTTGGTTTGTGACAAAACTGACAAAATATTGTTCAGGACCAATACAATGTGATGGACCTGTTAGATATAAATAAAATTAAAAAAAAATTGTAGTTATATTAAATATAGAAACAAACTACATATATATATTAAATTATAATATTTATAATTAAATTATAATTAATTAATAAGCCGCTTACTGTCAAAAGTAATAATAGGAATTATAAAAATATTAACACAATGAACATTCCCTAAAAGATTATCTCAGCATATAAAACAAATATTTCTTGCGTAAGTTTGTCAGTAAATTTAAATAATCATTGAACTAAATTTGTGTCTGTGAAACAAATTCCTTCGTTTCTTGATTTTCCTAATCGTCCTACTTGTACATTTTGACTAGTATATAAAATCATGGTGACCCTAAATGTAATAAAGTTATGGAAGAATACACCTATAGGAGATATTTCCTGTGACTATTTGCATAAAAAGTAGTGTGAACAACTGTGAAAAGGACACTGACAAAAGGAACGAAGTGGGAGGGGTACTACGTTTCGAATATTTTCAGCGTAAAAAGTGTTTATTCAACCTGTTGCTTTATTCTGTGTTCTCCAGCCGTATGTTTAGCAAGTATTTGCGAATTACCTATATGCTGTGGTTTTTTGATTGAGAGTGTTGGACATCATTTTGTTAGTTTAGCTCGCTTGTTCCATAGATTCGATAGTTTATAGTGCGTTGTTGATTGACAGTGTTAATGGATCTGTCCCAAACTTGTATTTGTCAAACACGAGTGAATTGTACCTTTTCTCCTAGTTTAAAATTATTATCTTCTTCCTATTAACCATCTGGCCTGTCCTTTACTACAATAATATCTCCCGCCACACCTAGGATTCATATACAACACGGGTGTACGAGACAAGTTTCTTATGTGATCCAAAATATTTATTCTTAGGTTGATAGGTATAAAGAATATCGTTGAATTTCAAAATATTGATAAAAGTTAATAAAATGATGAATTACAGGATTTATAATATATTTAATTATTTTTTTATTTTAAATATTTTATATTTATTTACATATTGATACCATACCATCGTAAATCTTTCCGAGCAATAGAGGTTCTGAGTAACACGAATAAAAGGTGTTTTAATTATATATTTTTTTAAATGCATACAATTAATATAAACTAAATTATACTTCATATCTGATAAACGGATATTGCTGTTTTTGGACATTGGCCTCTACTAGTTGAACCCTAATCGCATGTCACTCCTTTATAAGTCATCTTGCTATTCTTCGAATTTCATCCACGTACCTCATCCTCTTCCTTCCGTTACTTCTTGTATACTCACTAGGTGACCAGTTCGGATCATCTCTGGCCCATATTTTCTGGTCGATTCTATGGTGGTTTACGCATCTAATATTGTGGTATGTTTTTCCAGGTCCTAAGAGGTTTATTTTTTTGCATTTTGTGCTGAGTTGTTTCTATTTCATTCTAATTTTATCCGTTGGGTATTGAGAGAACCAGACAGCTTGCTACTCTTGCTACTCTTCGTGCAATTTCTTTCTTCAGACCACATACATCACTCAATATTAACTCAAGTTTACCGAAAATACATACATAGGTTATATTGCACACTGCCTTTCTTATGTTATCTTTATGTTCATCAAATGGCTGAGAACGATAAAATTGTGTTACAATACTGTTTTTAAATATTCATGGTAACCGATACAACGCTCGGGCAAGGAACGGGAAGTAGCTGAATTAATCAACGTGGTACCTGTACAGTTCAACAGATGGCTGTCCGGAAACAAGCGTTTTTTTTTTCATAAGAATCTCAGTTTCTGGGCACTACTTTCAATCGGACATGAAATCGGAATTGGATCAGTGAGTCTCGATCTATTGGATAAAATAATAATTTCGTCTCCATTCGCATGAACAGCGACGTAATAAGGTGGTAAAAATCCTTGAAATTGTCGTATTTTAATAATTTATTACAACTGAATATTATGGTATTTGCATTCAAGATACACTTTATCCGTATATTTGAAGCTTTCCTAACAATAAAAAAAATACCCGACTTAGTTCTGCCTAGTGCCCGGACGGATTCAAATGAATTTCGGCGACTACTTTTTAGTCTACTACTGATCAATTTAAACCCCACCTTAAGATCCGGCACTGCAATGTTTACTATTCCGCTATTCTAAATCCGATAGACCATATCGCTATTAATTCCAGTTATGTGAATCACATACTATTATGAAACACTTATCGCATAGTAGTTGAGATTATGTCTCTTATATTCATATTTCACCGTACGCTAGTTGTTAGTGCACATTGATCTTGTCATTGAACTGGCGTGAGACGGACTTTAATTATTCGTGTAATGCAATAAATTACATAAATTTGAAAAGTGTAAAATCTGCAGAGATATTACTGGATGTAGAGGTTAGCCTTTGACATCATTTAGAGATCTTTGTATTATAATATTGACATAGAATGATAGTAATGAAGTAGGTAGAGGATAATACCGAATGACACACGTTATAGGTACGCCCATTTTTTTTTTACTTTATCATACGCAGTATGTAAAGTATTGTAATCGTGCCAAAAAAATTTTTTGAGATTGCGTATGTGTGTGTGTGTACCCGTTTTTGTGGCGACGATTCCGGAGAAACTACTTAAGGTATCGCGACGAAACTTCATATTTAGAAGTTTCATAACCAAACTTAGAGCTGAAAAGCTTTCTGTTGAAAATGGTCCAAAGGAACTGGAGGTTTAGCCTTAGCATTTTTGAAAGATTTTGCAAATAAGCCGCCATTTCTGGAATTTCGTCGTAATAGTTAAATAATAAATTAAAGATGAGGAAATTCTGAATAATTTATGACTATGACATTTTTTTGTACAATCCATAGTTTAGCTGCATGAGCAAATTCTATTTCATCGAGATCGGTCGTACTGCATTAAAACTAGTAGCCAGGATGTGTCAGATATTTGATTCTAATGACAGTAGGTAGTCATACGCTATTTTTTTTTTGAGAATACTTACTGTCAATATAAGCTGCGTTCGGATATTGTACACCGTAAGAGCGCGTTCGGATAATCGGATAGGGTACGGTGAGAGTGACTAACGTCATACGGCGTTTATCTGCATATAAGAGAGAGACAGCCGATCCAGGTTATCTGAGCATTGCTCTCCCCATACCCTACCCTGACAAACCGTACGCGCTCTTACACTTTTTACACCCAATAACACGTAAGTGTCATTTGCACAGTGTACTCGGGGGTCAACGGAGTACAATATCCGAACGCAGCTTTAATCGACATATCTGTCTACTTCTACTAGTTTTATTTTAATGCAGACATAGCCAATCTCGATCAAATAGAATCTCATGCAGCTAAACTATTAATTTTATATATAGTATGATAAAGTCATGTGCCTGGCCACATCAGATTTTTATTGATGATTGAGGTATAAAATTGGGAGAAGTGCTAATAGACAAAAAATGCCAGTTTTAGATATTCTTGATTTTAGTGAGGCTTCTTGTTTTTTCGGAAATCACTTTTTGTATCAATTTAGGTGACTATAAATTTGTGAAAAGTTCGAAAATTGTCACAACTAAATTGAATTTGGCCGATATTATAATATGTACAGTGTACACATATCAATCGCCTATTTTCATCACAAGACAACGAAAAAATCATTTGTTTATTAATCTAGGCGGCTATGTATTGATTAAAATAGTCGAAAATTGTGAAATAAATACTGACTAAATCGAGTTAGGCCGATATTGTATTACTGGCGCCCGCTTTCCATTTTTAAAATTAGCGGCAAGAAGTCACTTCGCGGATTAACAGCTGTATCCAACAAAATATACGCCAATTTGAAGAGTTATTGTAACTGCCTTTTGGTGAAGTTTGTAGATAGTTAATTTTTTAATGTAATTATTTTATTTTATAAAAGATGAATTCACTTTTATTGTGCAACAGCACACAAATTTTCTGGATGCTGATGGGTGTGGGTTATTTGTGTATTCACCGCAGTTGTACATGCGCTATTAAAACTTTTCCATCACGTCACAATTTTGAAAAAGTTTGCATAAATTTTATTTAGTATCAGATACAATGGTAAAATATGAAATAAACTCATTAAAATAAAAAGTGTTTGTTATGTTTAAACATCGTCGGACACGCCAATTTTTAATTATCAAAATATATATTTTTGTATTAAATTCAATTTCCAACCATTAGTCTTTGTATTGTTTTCTATTTATGACATTTATGACGTCTTCGTCATAAGTTTTTTAAATCATTCCTTTGTTTTTATTGTTTTAAATAGGTCCTTTACTTTGACTAAATGGTGTAACATGGACATTTTATCGTCTTGCATAAGAACATTTTTAAGAAAATTAGGAAAATATTGGTCACTATGTCGAGTATAAATGTTGTGCATAGAAAGGAAATTACCATTGGCGATAGACTTCCTATTCGTTAAATGAATCTACGAATACAAGTTTTTACAAGGTTTTAAGGTTTTTTGTGAAAACGTGATAGTGTTATAACTGCAAAATCAAATGGCCTAACCTTTCAAATGTGTGTTTATCTGAAACCCGGAAAATTGAGTCACCAATCGGAATTTTCAATTTTGAAATATAAAATTTTGATTTTCAAAATCGAAAACCTGGAACAAGTTGTAGGTTTTTCTTTTTCAAATATTTTACGGTGGGGGGTATATTAACTTCGGCCCGGCCGAAGACAAGTATGTAGTATCATGTAATCGGAAGATTGTTTTCTGTCGAATGTTTGGCCAAAAACCAATGGAATCACGGTAGAGGGCTCCGCATTACCGATCACCTTAACGCGGTTTCCACCAAACTGTTCAAATTAACTATGGGTTAATGCAGTACGAGCACCAATATGAACAACGTCATAATAATTACTTGGTAATTCATCATCATAGAGTAATGAAAAGACGTAAAATATTTCCACGCGAGGAACGTATCCAGTCCAGTGTTAGCATACCGTAAAAGGAATTGTGGGCGTACCAACAAGAAGCACTAAATGTATGCACCTGACGATTGCAGACCGTTGCCCTTGTTTTATGCGTATCCCTACCAAGCAACTGTGTACCTGTTGGATGGAACAAGTGCGCTCCGCGGTTGCCTCTTATTTTATAGACGTGTTTGTTTATTTATCGTCCTAAGAGGTGAATGGTCCGCACGCACGCTTCCATACTGATGACCAATTAAGAAGATGGGCAAACTTCGTTTTGTATAATTCCAGGAACGTGGTTCGTCGATGTTTGGACTTGATATTACGAAGATATGACTTAACTTGATTAACTTACCGAATATGGGGCATTTTAGAGTTCTGTATACTCTCAAAGGATAATTATTTCATATTTATTTTATTTTTAATTAAGATGAGTTGCCTTACTATCGTTTTGATGTACAACGCCTACACATCTTTAAAGAAACTCCTACGTACCTATGCACTTTATTAAAAAATATTCAGGCATCTTGTGTGTAGCTGTCAGATCAACTCCAGATTTCATTTTCCTTACATCATTTGCCAAATATGTGGCAAAAAAATAAGTTGACTTAAGTTGAACAAAACTTCTTTCAGCTCTTAGTTAAGTCATGAATTGCGGCTAAAAGTTTCGTCAGAATACCTTTGGTAGTTTGGTTTATAACAGAACCAGTGAAAATTACTTTTTTGGGTTTAGATCAACCGTCAGCTTTTCTACAAAAAACATTTTTTTTTTTTAGAAATGGACGATAACATTTTTTTCTAATATGATGCCGACGTTTGGAGGTCACTGTGTCAACATTATATAATCTAGTTTAATACAGGGTGTAGATCTTTAACGGAACACCACTTATGCACTTTATCAAAAAATATTCAGTCAACTTATATATGTGCAGATGTCAGATCAACCACAGATTTCTCGTTTCCTTACGATGGCTACATGGGATAAAAGTTGCGGCAACACGTGGTCTTTCCAGAAATTTAATTATGCCTTTAACATTTTTTGCATGGATCACTAGATATTATGGAAAAGATAAGAACTGTCAATATCTTTTTCTTAAATAACTTCGCTATTATGATAAATATCAAGTCGAGATTTTGTATTCTTACATAAGGGCATACGCTGAATACATTTTTGTGGTCGGTATGTTTTTTGTCTGCAAGCTTTTGCTGGGTGATATTCAACTTTTTTATTTCTTAGTGACCCCATATTGAGTACATATTTACAGATTTAAATAGAATATTGAAAATGCTTTACAACCATGTGTAGCACGGTTTTGAACTTTATCTCAAAATAGAATACATTTTTTTCCCATTGAACTGCCATCTCTTACAGTTTCGAGATCACCATGTGCATCATATTCCGTGAGTATAGCACTTAAGTTGTAAGACCTAATAGTTACATTTTTGGGTTTAGATCAAGCGTCAGTCTTTATGCAGAATACTTTTGTACTTTATCATACGTAGTATGACAAAGTGTTGTAATCGTGTCATCGTGAAAAAAGTTTTGAGATTTTAACGGAGATATGTCTTTTTGGGACCCCTGAACATTTTTTACCAAAGTAAAAAAAAATCTGATATGGCCATGCACATAACTTTATCATACTATACTATAAAGCTGTGTCAAATGGTTTTTAAACTGTGTCAAACGCTGATGTTTTGACAATACTGTCTATAGAATCAAAATATCAAATCCTGCTAACTAGTTTTAATGCAGACATGACCGATCTCGTTTTGAATCTGCTCATGCTGCCAAACTATTAATTTTACCACAAAATATCATAGACATAAATTATATTTTGGGCCCCCTGAACATTCTTGACCAAAAAATAATATTTTTATTGTAGTATTTGTTTTCATTTTAACAATGAATTACTTGCAAATCAGGAAAAGCATCAGAGAAATAAAATCCAAAGGATAATACTAGTTTCGGTTTTGCCCGTCTTCAGTTACAAACTGCAATGTGAGAAATTTAAATTATTTGCTAATTTGTTCTAACCTACAGAATTCTTTCATATGTACTATGCGCACCAAAAAAAGTCGTACACCTTGTAGCTTTGTAAATGTTTCTTTTATAACCTATACACTGTCATTCTGACATTAATCATAGGTATTGGGTATGAAACGTGCGCCAACTGTCAAGTTGATAAGCCAGAATTACATGATATCAAACTTAGCTATACGACTTTTTTTTGGCGCGCATAGTACATACCGTCAACTGCTTTAGGTTCCCGTCTCAATTCAAATAGCGAACTTTCTCCAAAGCTTCGAAATAAAAAAAATCACCAGATGTAGATGGCGCTACTATAAACATGTTTCTTTTATTTCGTATTTATTACATTTGACGTATGGTAAACCTAGAAAATAAATGTATTGCTTTCTATTTGTACTTATATTCAAACTGGACTGTGTTTGAGTTTTCTGGTTGATGTTACAGTACCTTCACAATCGTCGCTGTTGTAAACATGGTTGCCAACTCACTACAAACACGCACTACAATACTCTAGAGTCCAGAATGCAATCTAGAGAAGTTCAGAAAAAAAATCTGATGTGGTCAGGCACATGACTTTATCAAACCATATATAAAATTAATAGTTTAGCTGCCTGAGATTGTATTTGATCGAGATCGGCCATGTCTGCATTAAAATGCATTAAAACAAAAAAATGTCAGGGTCTAAATTATTCAGAATTTCTTCTACTTTAATTTATTATTTAACTATTTCGACGAAATTCAGAAATGGATAAGCCGCCTAGTTTTAATGCAGTTGGCTACTAGTTTTAATGCAGTACGACCGATCTCGATGAAATAGAATTTGTTTATGCAGCTAAACTATTGATTGTACCAAAACATTTCATAGTCATAAATTATGCATAATTTTCTCTACTTTAATTTATTACTATTTCGACGAAATTCCAGGAATGGCTGCTTATTTGCAAAAGCTTTAAAAAAAGCTAAGACTAAACCTCCAGTTCCTTTGGAACATTTTCAACAGAAAGCTTTTCAGCTCTAAGTTTGGTTATGAAACTTCTAAATATGAAGTTTCGTCCAGATACCTTTAATACTTTTCTTAAAACTTGTTTTACCACGATTACATACTACGTATGATAAAGTGATAACTTGTGCTCTTATAGTTAACATTTAATTATATTTTATAATAGCAGACAATAATCAGACGCAACTGCCATCGGAAAGCATTTCTATATTGTAATCCACACCAAGATTTGCATGAATAATTTTCATTAATATTGAAATTCCTATCCGATGGCAGTTGCATAAGGACATTCGGAATCGAAAGGTAGTGAGCATTTCACGATTGGCGCAATAATTATGACGTGGGTTATTTTCGCGTTTTGGGGGTCGGAGACGGGGGCCTTAATCATGAAAAATTCACGGGACAGTTCCACATCACAAATACACGTTAAAACAAAGTTCAAACAATAAATAGAGCAATAAATTAAGGTAAAATAATGTTAGCTAGCAGAAAAGCTAGCAGAACTTATTGTCATTATTTACAATTTTTAATTTTTAATTACGTGGTAATTTAATAGTTAAAATTAATAATTTTAGTTTCAGTGGTAATTTAACGTAAAAAAATAATTACCGAAATTTAACATTTTTATCAACAAAAGTAAGAATAACAACATGCAGGAATCCGTATTTACGCCGCGCTTTAATTTACCATTTTGAATTTTTAATTACGTGGTAATTTAATATTTAAAATTAATAATTTAAATTTCAACGGTAATTTACGAAAAAAAATAATTACCGTAATTTACCATCCCTGGCTGCCTTTAAAAATAATAATACCAAGTTGCCCTGATGCTCTACATCACCTTTCAAAATCTACTAGCATAAATAGTATTCTATCTTCTGCAGCTAGACACATTTTACTACATTCATCGAGTGGTATATAAAACCATAAAAACTTAACATTCGGTATTTTTACTTTATCATACGTAGTATGTAAAGTATTGTAATCGTGCCAAAAAAAAATTTTGAGATTTTGGCGGAAATATGTCTTTTTGGGTCCCCTGAACATTTTTGACCAAGGTACAAAAAAAGTCTGTGTGTGTGTGTGTGTGTGTGTGTGTGTGTGTATGTGTGTGTGTACCCGTTTTTTGTGGCGACCATTCCGACGAAACTACTAAAGGTATCGGGACGAAACTTCATATTTAGAAGTTTTATGGCCAAACTTAGAGCTGAAAAGCTTTCTGTTGAAAGGGGTACAAAGGAACTGGAGGCTTAGTCTTGGCATTTTTGAAAGATTTTGCAAATAAGCCGCCATTTCTGGAATTTCGTCGAAATAGTTAAATAATAAATTAAAGTATAGGAAATTCTGAATAATTTATGACTATGAAATTTATTGGTACAATCAATAGTCTGGCTGCATGAGCAAATTCTATTTCATCGAGATCGGTCGTACTGCATTAAAACTAGTAGCCAGGATGTGTCAGATATTTTGCTTCTAATGACAGTAGGTAGTGTCAAACGCTAATGTTTGACAATACCTACTGTCAATATAAGCTGCGTTCGGATATTGTACACCGTTACACTTTTTACACCCAATAACACGTAAGTGTCATTTGGACGGTGTACCCGGTGTCAACGGAGTACAATTCCGAACGCAGCTTTAATCGACATATCTGTCTAGTTCTACTAGTTTTATTTTAATGCAGACATGGCCGATCTTGATCAAATAGAATCTCATGCAGCTAAACTATTAATTGTATATGTAGTACGATAAAGTAATGTGCCTGGCCACATCAGATTTTTTTTATTATGTTGGAAAAGCAATCAAATTGAAAATTGGTATAATATTGCTAACATAAATTTTCTAGATGGTATAAAAATGTATCCAGAAGGTGATTATTGTAACCAAATATAATTGAAAAGCACGGCTATTCCCTATTCATTTTGTTAATTATATGTGTTTTTGCTTACGGCATGACTGTGTTTAGCCTTTAAAAAATGAAGGACATTAAAATCTACTAACATAATAACTTTTTACTTTTCTGAATGTTGTACCCTACATAGAATTTGATATTATGTTTGTGTGACAACTGTTCACAAGTTTTTCTATTTACCTATCAATGATTTATAATCTATATCGACTTAATCTCTATTAGCGTCGACTTAATCATAATATACACCGTAAACAAATGGATTATTTTATGGATCAGCAAAGAATTACAGAACAAAATCATCCAATTAATTCAACTGGAAAGATTCAAATCCAGTATAATGATATTGAGTAAGATAACGCAGCAGAAAAGAGTCCGATTAGCTCATGTGACAAGACGATGACTAGGCCGGCTGCTAAAGTGAAAAATGACCACACCAAAATGCTCACACATTTCAAATATGTACATACTATAACCTAACACTACTTATGCAGTTCTTAGTTTAGTTTTTGTCATTCAAAAAGTGTGGGACTTGTTGTTGTCAAGATAACAGACTACGAAAATTATTCAATTTATGCCGTCTGTTTTGTTTCTAAAAATAACTGATTAAATAATTCGGTTTGGAGATAAATATTATCAAAACACTAATAAAAGCGCAATTAGATGACAACATCGTAAAGGTGTTGGCCCAGGTGCCAGATAACCGCAGTATACAAAAATACCGATATTATATGGAACTGGAGAGCGCAAAATAAGTTTTCGAGGTTTTTTCAGTTCCTCCCTAGCCAGAACTCAAAAGTTCTAGTGCGTGACGAGAAGATAGTGTGTTTGTGTGAAGTTTGATGAAATGATGTGACAATGTTTTCTCCAATTTTCTTTGTGTCCTCATGTCTTGTCGTGTGTTGTCTAATTTTGTACTTGTACAAGAAGGTGCTTATTGAGGTTATGTGCGAACTGGTTCGATCGATAACGTGTGTGTTTTTTGTTTTTCAGAAACTTTCCTCAGGAACAAATTTCCAAGACAACGAGTCGTCAGTAGCAGTCACCAAATTAGAGAAAGACAAGAGTAGTAAGCGAAAATCGTACCTTAATAGGTCACTCACCTGCGAAGAGGTGCCGCCAGATGATTCAACAAGTAAGACATTTCAATTTAATTATAATACAGATTCGTTTGTAATTTGACATAAAGAGTTTCGTAAATTTCTCGTCTGAAAAAAATACTTATTTAATATTATTAATTTGCATAGACTGCGAAAAGAATTTCAAAAGTTTTTACGCCTTTTTTTTGACAGCTGAAAACACGAGCAGTGCACATTGCGGTATGTGACCTAAAAACCCGACCATAAATTAACTAAAATGTAAAATCCAAACACCTTAATAGTAAACCAGTTTCTGTAATAGGTATAGGGTCGATATTTGTTAGGACGGCAATTGTTTTTCACACGAGCCCCGCGCAACGTGCCCTGCCAGCCATACGTTTCCATGCGCGTGTAGACGGTCATGAAAACGGGTGGGATTTTGTGGTGTAAAGGATAATGTGACTTTTATGTTGTATATTCTTCAGAAAAAAATGCATGTGGTTTCTTTAACATGCTTTGCGCTAACTTACCCATAATGTTGTTCAATGTAAGGCCAAGAATAGTTAAAAAGAACACACATTTATGAAAAATGTAAGTGTTTTAGTCTACCTGATTTGAGATTACAATTACTGCAACATTTGCAGTTTTGTTTTTTTGTGACTCTATTTATACCAGCTTGTGTAGGAAAATACAAAACTTCATGTACGGGCTCATTTGTAATTTGATCCAATCATTTGAAAGCATGATAGTAGAAGTAATTTATAACCTATTAACCATATCTACACTGGGTACAAAGAAAAAAAACGGTACAAATTGACAGATTTAAATGAGAAATATCGAGAAACGCAGAAACAAAAATAGATTTTTTTTAAAAAAGTTTGTCTAAGAATTGTAGCACAGAAAATAGAAGAGAGAAAAACTTCCAAAAACAAAATATGTAAGAAAATATGTTTTTAATCTGAATCAATACATGCATTTCGTTTTTTAAAGAAATATTTGAATTAACTGAATATTTTCATGTAATTAAAGTTAAATTTTTCATGTTGAATTGTGTATGTAATTTGTAATTTGTGTATTTTACATAATACATTGTGACGGAAATAAAACCACAATAGAATGTATCGACAAAGTTTGTACTTAGTAATAACTAATCAACAATATGCGTCACTTTATGAAGAACAATTTCGAATAAAGTTTGTTTTTCCTATTTTGTCTGCACTACTTTATTGTTTTAATTCAGCTAATAACCTTCAAATAATTAATACAACAATAAACCCCTAACGCCCTGCTAGATAAAAAGGCTTTCTGGGCCAAATACCCTACTGTGCGGAGTTCATGTATGTACTACGCGGGTGATTTCCACCGAGCATAATTAATATTTAATTTATTACCGGTTTTTTTATATAAAAATTTTTGTGAGTACTGAGTAGTGAGTACGCACACCTTTTTATAAAATGTTATAATTATAATAAATTATTATTGAAATTGGCCGCAAAACTAGTTTGTGCTTTCCGATCTATGCAGATTGCAGACTGATTTCGATTCGAGAGTCGCAATGATTTTGCTTCTTAGTGGAATTATGTGTATTTTTGTTACATTTTAGCAAAGTTACCAGATTTCATACTAATCAATAATATCTGGCGCATATATGATGTAATATTTAACCTAGAATATACAGACCGATAGACGATGGAGAGGCAGAGACAAAGAAAACACAGGTTTCGGAAAGTTTGGCTATACTTTTGAAGCGAACCTTAACGACCGGTATCGTCACGCAAAATTTCCTATTTTAAACAAGAAGAAATGTGATCATAACCTAATTGTTTGTTTTAAAATTGAACTATAGAATCAAAAGAAAATTTGGCCTCACTCTAAACATATTCGGCAAATTTTTAAGCAAATTAAGCACACGGAAAATGATAATTAAGAGGCATAAATGCAGTAATTTTCGATTTTATGGTTACGATTACCCGATGGATATTTTCACCATATGTATTTAGAAGTTAGCTACGACAAATTTATTTCGGTTCAATTAATCCTTTCTCCATTTTACCCCGGGTTTACCTGTGTGTCCGAAGCGAGTCTGTTTCCTTGGCAACCGTCTAGACGCGCAGCCTGTGTATGTAGCCGTCGCTATACGTCATCTATACGTTGAACTTGACATGGAAGGCGTTCGCGCACTTTTTAGGGCCATTGTGCCCCTCGTTCGTATACGCAATTCACCCGCCCTTTACGAACGCCCTTCAACCTTAATTAACTCGTCATGCCAATTCCATCCGTCTGTTCGCTTTTATAGATGACGTGAAGAGTACGAGACGCCGACGACGCTTCTTCCCAACGGACGTTCTCCAACAGTCGTCGCAGTCCTGCTCCAGTCCCAACGACGTCACCAAAAGTGATACATCGCTCACTGCCCACAATGCTATGTCGTTGTCTCCGTCTCCAGTCACTGCCACAGGGACTACATTACGAAATACCTCGCCGCCGAGAAAGTCACAGCTGAGCATCCACATGGAAAACGCTAGGAAGTCCGTCACCGAAAAATCCAGACGACCATCGAGGCAATCAATGTCCAGCCCGAAGGACAAGATGGTTACCTCAACCGAAGCCAACGGGAACCTCTCCAATAAGGAAAATAGATTATACCAGACGAAAAAAGTGCCTACTACCAACGAAACCTCCACAGATAAATTACATAGGAATTCCAGTATATCAAAACGAATTGATGCATTAACTACGTTTACAACGGATACATTGGCTAAGGTGGAGAGGTTAGCTGGCCGGAACAAAACAGAACCCCCAAAATCTTCCGCTCAAAAAGCTTCCACTACCCACTCAGATTCTTCCGATCGAGAAAAACCTAACTTTAGACATAAATCATCATCCATTTTAAAGAAAAAAGAAGATACTACTCCGATTGAAGTTCCAACTGCGTCCGTCCCAGTGTCAATTCTAAAAAGGAAAGTTTCGCAGGATGAAAGTAAGATCTCTTCCAGTTCCACTCATACACCTCCGGTCACCTTTTCCCCAAACGTAGTAGAGCCTTCCACTAGTCAGAGGAAGCAAGGTATCCTCAAGAAGAGAAGAAGTCTGGATGAGTCCCAAGTGTTACGGCATAGGAGTTGCAGCCCAGATGTGGCTAACAAAATAGACTCCCGTTCAATTCTTAAAAGTCACCGTCGGTCTTCATTGGAAGATATCACAAGAATTAGATCACCAGATCCTCAAATTCAGGGAATCTTGAAGAGAAAGTCGTCAAAATCTGAAGACGATCCAGAAAATTCGTTGAATTCTCCTCAAAGTATATTGAAGAGACGGTCTGGAGCTAGTTCGGCTGGATCCACTAGCGGCACTCAACATGTTTCTATAGCGACAGCTGTGATATTGGCAGCGGCCGGTGGGGCGGAAATGGTGCTGGATACCAATGACCACGTAAAACCAATATTAAAGAAGAAGAGTTTTGATGAACAATATTACTACGAGTCATCTACTGAAACATTGAAACCAATCCTAAAGAAGAAATCTAGTACCGACACAGATGATTCTGACGACAAACCAAGACCAATTTTGAAGATATCCAGGTGTTCAATAGAAAATCGTGAATTTTCCGAATCCGAAACATCAGAATATGAAGTGAGGCCAATACTTAAGCAGAATAATTCTATGGAAGAAGTTCCGAGATTGAGGTTGTCGTTCCGGGCCGACGAAGATGAGAGTCCCGAATCGGAGAGGCGCAGGCATAGACGGTCACAGACCATTTGTACAGATTTTAATGTTAGCAGCGTTGTGAAGAGAAGCCAGGATAGCGATAGGGACCTACATCGAGCAAGACCCATTTCGGTTGCTGACTTAGTCAGGAACTTTGAACATACTTCTGTTACATCTACTGGTGCAATCCCAAAGAAATCTAGTCTGAAGAGGTCGAACGACCGAAGTCGAACGCAACCAGTCACTTTTAACGAAATCGAAGCAAGGTAAGAATTAAATTAAATTGATATCATATTTATCTGGTAAAAAGAAATAGTAATACACACATTTACTTCAGCTGAGGGTGATATGTATATCTACTAATATTTCTGACTGTTTATTATATTAAGCTCCATTCTTGCGATAATTAAATTCTATTGATTTTTTTTTTAATTTGTTCTGTCTCCATTCTGTTAAACTATTGGCATTTTGTTTTAGGAGAGCAATAGTCTGTTCCATAATTTTACTTTATAATGTCATACTCCAGGTTATAATATTAGGTATTTTTACCTGAAAAAAATGCAGGGACTTTTGAAACTTTGCGTTCTCAGCTGGTCGCCGCCTACTTCCCCATCTTGTAAAGATGGCACACAAAATCAGTGTTTTGGCAATATCTCATTTGTAATAGCTTATGAAAATTCTTATATACAAATGATAATTATTATTAGTTCTCTCTATTTTGTGCGTAACTTATTTTTGCCAGTTAACAGTTTTTGAGATATGTATTCTGAGCTGCACTCATTTATACGCTTTTAACATAAAAGTTTGCTAATGGTTAATTAGTTATTAGATACACCTACAAAATAAAAAAAGATACTGTTGATATTTATTTCACGCGACAACCTAGGTTTTAAGTTTGGTGGAATTATAAATAATTTGTTTTTGCATCATTTCATTTTACCTAAAGAGTTCTCTGAGTTCTATCACGTCGAATTATTTTTGAAATGACAAAACACAATCGCGTTATTGTCTTTCAAACTAGTTTATTTTCTACCAAAAACACCTCTTTGGCTGTTGTACGTAATATATGGATAATATATGTCTACGCCGTAGAAACGTTAAATTTCACATTTTAAAATAAACTTTTCGGGTTCAATAGCAAGGTTATACAAAAATATCCATGTTTCTCAATCAAACTATCAAATCAATGTTTTTCTTTAATTTGCTGAAAATATAACTATCTTGACATGTGGTAGTTTTTATCTAAATTGTTGGTCCTGGATTTTAGTTTTTCATTGTTGCACAGAATTTTGAGGAAGTGCTGATTGCTACCTAATCAATATTTTTTTTATTAATTTATTAGTGTTTTAATTACACATTGGATGAACTAAGATCGAAGTGAATAATGCCACCACGTTCATCGGGATTTTGAGTGGCACTTAAAAAATGTGCTGTGAAGAGATAATGTAGCTGATATGTGAAAGCCTCATAACTCAAATGTTTGTCTTTTCATATGTATTTCGATATATGTATTTCGATTCAGTTTAGCGAGTATAAGTTATTTCCCAAGAACTATATAGTATTTGAGATATGAGGGTTTGACTGAACGGTGACAAATCGTCAAAATTGTCAAAACAGCAGTGCTGGTACCGATTATGGAAAAACATATAGAGCTGCCAACATAATTGTCAGAGGACATTTGCAGACAGACGGTAGCATAAAACAGAAACTAGAAAACTTTGCAGGAGACTATGGACGTAAGTAAAGCAGCACAGCACAACAAGGTATACAATGTCATACATACTTTGGTTCTTTGCGTTTACGTCACAAATAGTCGAATCGTCGTTAAGATCACAGTGTCATGCGTTCACTCTTCCTTAAGGCGATCGGCAATAAGGGCTGATAAACGTTGATTGCACCAGACGACTGTCCATAATGACGTAAACGCAAAACTACCCTTTTAGCCAAGTAACGAATAAGGATTTCAATTAGGTTAAGTTCCAACCCAGCTGGACTTTGTATATACATTTGCTTAGGCATTATAATAATTAATGAGACAAAAGTCCTCATGGACATCATGTTGGAGTCACAAGTTATTCACCGTCAAACATGGCCGAATTTACCTTTGTGCCAATATCTTGTTTCTTATTGGTCGGACGGCAAGGGAAGCTATAATTAAAGTTGTCCATATGTTAATTCTCTACAAAAATGGTTGTTAATTTATGTTTCAACAATTTTAATTTCTTTTAGTAAAATTGTACGCAGGTGAACAGGTTTCTAAAATAAAATGTTCGAGGTTGTTCTTCACTGTTCTTTTATTTTTCAGGATATACGTTAGTGACGCGTTTCGCCCTTCATGGGCATCTTCGGACTAACTCTAAAATACAAATATAATATAAGACTAACATCGAAACAGAACAATTTGCGGTTTTTTAGATGTCACAGAAACTCACAAGTCAATTATTGTTTCCTTCTTGAGTATGAATACATATGTAGAAAATGTTAACCTTGTCTTAAAAAAATCTTTCAGGATGTTCATAACCTATAACTAAATACATTGAATTAGCTATAATTAAAGCTTTCTTAGGAACAAAACATCAATATGGGTCTCTATATATAAAAACATATATTACCTGGGTAGTTTGATTGAGACGTATACAGATTACAAATATAAAAACTCTCAAAACCAACCGTGCCCTCGTGTCAAACAATGCAATAAAGATATTCGTATTCATGTATTCATACTCATTTCTGTGACATCTAAAAAACCGCAAATTGTTCTGTTTCGATGTTAGTCTTATATTATATTTGTATTTTAGAGTTAGTCCGAAGATGCCCATGAAGGGCGAAACGCGTCACTAACGTATATCCTGAAAAATAAAAGAACAGTGAAGAACAACCTCGAACATTTTATTTTAATTTTCATTTCATACGTTCAAAGTTTATATGATAGACCATTACCTTTTACGGAGTTTATCAACAAATGTTGTAGCGTCAGAATTCGGCATCAGACTTAACCTTCCGAAGATCAAATCTCAGAAACAATCATGTGTTGACTTCATATCATTGTTTTTTTTATAAATCCGTCTATGTTATAGGGTATAAAGTACGATGCTCTACTGATCATGTGTTCATATACTCGGCACGCGGAAGACAACACCCAGCATATGAATGTTGTTACTCCAATATGCTGTCGACGTCTTTTCGACCGTATGACGTGAAAACGTTATACTGTGTAAAAGTGGTACTTAAACGCCCACAGACCTTTTTTTGTAGAGAATTAAAATATCGTCAAATTTCATCATAACCTAATATTTCCCAAAATGCGAATGCGGCCATTTTTTTCCTTTTTGTTATGGTTTATATTCGAAACACAACCCAGTTGTCTCACATAGATGCTTTTTTGTATATTAGCTAATAAATTTAAATTTGGATGGACTTAAATTTAGACTGTTCAATTGGTGCGGAAATCTCAATAAAACGTCCGTATAACTTGCTTACGATGACATTTAGCATCGATCGTGGACGGCTGGCCGATATTTTGCTCCTGAAATCGTTGCCAAAACAGAAACATCTAAAATTAGATTGACGTCCGCACACCACCGACCGACCAGTTGCGGCTGGTCTTTTATACACTGCACTCGAAACCAGTGTCAGACGTTACGTTTTGTTTTTTATACTATATATTTGGTGCAATTCGAAGTAATTCGGGTTTACTTTTTACACAGTTTAAGCTTCGTTCAGAAACCGGTTCTCGACGATTACACAAGGAGTTCTTTAACGAGTACGTTGCGTGAGCAGTCACTCGCACAAAGCCTCTTTGATCTGAGTTCATCATTGGAAGATGATAGCCGACTAAACATATCGACATCAAGCGCAATAATGGATAGCGGTGTTGGTAAAATGTCTTCAGATTCTGCCTTCCAATCTTTGGGCGATGGTTTGGAATTGGAGGAAGAAGCTAGTCCACCGCCATCGATTAAGTTATCTCCGGCTAAGGTTGATCCATCAAAATTGCAGATGAAAGCCATCGCTGAAGAGGCTAAGAAGAAATTAAAAGGTATATTTTTGACTAATTGCTAAAATTATAATTTTACATTTGCTTTGTGTAGGAGGTGTTGGTGGTTTAAGAAAGAGCTTATTGAGTCCAAGTAATTTGGACAGAGGCTCTAGACATTCCACGCAACCAGTCACGTACGATGAAGTCCGAGAAGCAGCCAAATTAAGCAGCGGCACCAAGATCGAAAGTGGTAAATTCATCAAGATTACTTTGCATGTGTTATTGTTCTGCTTTACAACCGTTTTCCTAACAAATATAGTACCTAGTGCACTCTAGAAAACCTACCTACCTTCTTTTATTCCTTCTTTTGTCCACTGAAATAATTTGGTAGATGTTGCCTCAAGTGTTTAACATACTTCATTTCACCAGTAATATGTATATATTCTTGTAAATTATTATCGTTGGTTCGTTTCTAACGATAAAAATGTATTCTACTTTTTCAATTTTATTTTTATTTTTTTGTCATTATCACAGAACCCGATGAGGCTGACCCGTCAAAGCTTAGCCTATCGGAGAGAATCAAGAAGTTCAATTCGCAGCTCAGGTCGTTTGAGAGTAAAGTTCCGAGAAGTAGGCAGATGCGTTTTCAGACGCAGCCGGTTACTGTTGAAGAGGTTGAATCTGCAAAGTTCGGCAGTTGTCCTGGCGATGTACCATTGACAACCAATGCTTTAGGTGTGCTTTCTTTTTATGCTGTCCATTTTTGTTTTTTTTTAATGTTGCCCCCAAGTGATTAACATACTTCATTTCACCAGTAATTATTTAGTCTTGTAAATTATTAGCGGTGGTTCGTCTCCAACGATAATAATTTATTCTAATTTTTCACTTTTAGTTTTATTTCTTGTCATGATCACAGAACCCGATGAGGCTGACCCGTCAAAGCTTAGCCTATCGGAGAGAATCAAGATTTTCGATTTGCAGCGCAGGTCGTTTGAGCGTTAAGTTCCGAGAAGTAGGAAGACGTGTTTTCAGACGCAGCTAGTTACTTTTGAAGAGGTTGAATCTGCAAAGTCCGGCAGTCCTTATCCTGGCGATGTGCCATTGACAACCAATAAATAGAAATAAAATAAATAAAAAAATGCTTTAGGTGTGCTTTTTTATGCTGGTGTTTTTTGTTTGCATGCATTTTGTGATTGTTATCACGTATTCGGCAATTTAAGTTGAGCCAAAATCGTCAATGTGGGGTAGATAATTAAGAAGTAAGTAAGATGAGCATTTGATAGGATGTAGGTATATATTTTTCATGTATGCTGATAGAGGGTGTTAAAGAGTATTTTACTGCACTTTAGTCCTTAGGGCATTTCAGTTTCTTCCATATCTCATTAAAAGGACAATATAAGTTATTACAAACATGACTCCGAAAGCGAATCGTTTTTAAGATTCACCAATTTTAAAAAATACTTTGTGTAATGGGGTAGAGTGGATAATATCTTTTCCTCCGAATCGTCGTAGCCCAAGATTCTGCTCTTGTTCCTGTTCCAGTTCAGTTCTTATTTCCGTGATATCCCGTACGTCAAAATTCGCAATTGCAAAATCGTAATTTATCAGCTACCTCTGAAGAGGCGAAGAACATGTTTTGCAAAACGGCAGCAATTACGAATTTAGAATTTTTCTTCACTCTAGCTTCTGTTAAAAGTTCGTATATACTTAAGGGTCGGTGCGAAACGAAAAAAACGCGTTTTTAAGAAGTTGGTAATATACTACCAACTAAACTATCCACGGCGACCTTGAAACGATTATCTTCCCTTTTTACCGTTCATTGTAATTGTTTATTCCCAAATCTTTTGCATTCACGTAATGAAACAAAAACGAACAAGATCACAACAGACAGAACCAATCTAAACTGTAAATACAGAACCAATTTGTAGTGATAATTTGCACGACGAGATGGCGCCAAGTGTCAACAAGCACGATTACAGTACATTATTTTTGTGATTAAAGTACAAGACGCGTTAATTACAATTTATTTTAGTATGGTTGTATATACCATTCGGTTTAGGAGAGCATGGGTGTTAAAATCTCTATTTTATCTCTATTGTATCTATTTTATGCGGTTATTTGATACTTAAAAATCATCAATAAATAGAGATAATTGTAATGAGATATTCATTAACAATCTTGCCAATTCAGATATTAATTTAATTGTCTCTTACGACCGCCTTGTACTTTTTTATTTTACATGATTTCTGTGTGGTCAGCTTAATCGGTTGCCGACCGTTAACCTCCCGTCTCCGACCCCCAAAACGCAAAAATAATCCACGTCATAATTATTACGCCAATCGTGAAATGCCCGCTTCCATTTGATTCCGAAGTTCCTAATGCAGCTGCCAATATTCCTTATGGAATTTCAATATTTATGAAGATTATTTATGCAAATTTTGGTGTGGACTTCAAATATAGAGATGCTTTCCGACGGCAGATGCGTCTGATTATTGTCTGCTGTAATACATTATAAAATTAATTATGAAAAATAATAAATGTTAACAATAAGAGCACCAGTTATTTTCTTCCGAACTTCTCTAGACTCGCACTCTGGAGTATTGTAGTGCGTGTTTGTAGTGAGTTGGCAATCATGTTTAGAATAGCGACTAGAAAACTCAAACACAGTCCAGTTTAAATATTTGTACAAATAGAAAGCAATACATTTATTTCTTTAGGTTATACAATGCGTCAAATGAAATAAGTACAAAATAAAAACAGACATGTTTATAGTAGCGCCATCTACATCTGCTGATTTTTTTATTTAGCTTTGGAGAGAAGTTCGCTATTTGAATTGAGACGGAGCCTTAAAATCTTGGTATTGCAAATGGTATTGTTTGGTTAAGTTCAAATATTTTGTATTGATCCAACTTTACTACAAATCTACAATTCGAGGTTTCGGGCCAAACGATATCGGTCGGTCAAGATAATACTCACTCCACCCTAGTGCTGTACTGATTATAAAATTGAAACGTGCTTGTTTGTTATCAAATTGCTACTATGTTGATTGCTATAGCAGTATACTATGTATCTACGGAACAGTTGAGTAAAATACACTTTTCAAACACATGCAACGTATCCAAAAACATTGGCTATTTTTTTATTATGTACTCAAAACAGTGGGTGAGCATACAAATGAGTATATGCTTATGAGTATACTTACGGTCAATATATTAACGTAAATTATCCAGTTCGTCTGTATAAAAATCTTGTACAGATGCTAACTCTCGGCAATATCAGTGGGCCGGTTTAAGTTAAAATTTGATTATCACAAAAATATATATGAGTATACAAAACTTTTCGTGTACGAAAGGGGTCACCAAGGTTGGCCTTGATATTTGACAGACGTTGCCCAGATCTCTATACCGCCAATGCATTCTAGCGACCCCCGGAGATGCCTACAAACGGACAAATGACTGACGACACCGGTGGAAGAACTTCTGAAAAAACTAGCAGGTCACGAGTTCTGAGAGATATGACTGCGTGACGACACTGGTAAACCTCTGTCAAATATGGCTCTAACTTTCGGGAGCCACAAGCTCGTTCTACTTGTTTTATCTAGTACCCCTTAGGTCCCGGCTAGGATACGAGCGGCGAGCGGCGAGCGGCGGGCGGCGGGCGGCGGGCGGCGAGCGGCAGAGCGGCGACCTGGCTACGATGTAAGCGGCACCATGAGCGGCACCATGAGCGGCACGACAATTCGTCGTGGCAATTATTAGTAGTTCGTAGGTCGTCGTCTGGTAATGTTGTCAAACTGCTACTCACGGAAAATTATAACCTTCGGTTGAATAAGATCCGTATTTCACTACTTAAGAAAATATAGAAAACGGGTTTTTAACTATATGAGAATGTCAATTGCAACGTTTGACTATATTCATGACAAACTCAGGAAATATTTAGAAAAATAGAGGTCTGGACTGCGACATTTGTATTATTGTAATATTAATAGTATATTTACGACGTAGTCATCCACATAGATTTAGACAGACTTTGACAGTACGTTCGTATAATGACGACTGTTCGTTTGAATAATAAAGTAATTATTCGGACGAACTGTCATTATTATACAAAGCTACTGTTATCATAATCATTCATGTGTATCATGGTAGGGATATATAGTCATAGATACTAAATAATTCTCCAACCGTAAGAAATTTAAAAAAATGGTTCAACCAAAAGTTTTTTGGCTTTAAACTACTCTTCTAATATATTCTAAATATATTTTCAATATACAAGGTGCTCATTTTATTCTAGAAATTTGATAACCTCTCATTTTTTTAAATAAAACAGGCTATATATTATTAAATTTTTTGATTCTAAGATTAATTTAAAGAATTTTTTATATGCATCATTTTTTATAAAATGCATTAATTTTTAATTATAAGCTATTAACCAAAAATAGTCAAAATTACCGGAACATCTAAATAAATTTCAAACTGCATAAAATGTCAAAAGCTCTGTGTTCTTTGGGTTAAACAACCTCTACTGCAAATATTTTCTTAATATACAGGGTGTCTATGTTATTATAAAAATTTGCAAACCTTTTCTTTTTCTAACAGAGCCTGTATATTTTTATATTTTTGAATGCTAGGATTAATTCTAAAAATTTTTTGTAGGAATTATTTTTTTATAAAATGCATTATTTTTTAGTTATAAGCAATTAACCAAAATAAACTTTTACTTGAACCAAACGGGTTAAAAATAAACAATCCAAGAAAAAATAACTCAATTAAATACAATTAAATCAATGTTCAACCTGCCACATTAAAATAAATGTGTATGTATGTATATATGTATGTATATATGTATGTATATATGTATGTATGTGGCAAAATATTCTTAATTTGAAGTTCAGGAGTTTTGATTAATTACTCATAACTCAGAAATGATGCATTTTCAAAGAAACTTATTTCTACAAAAAGTTCTTAGAATCAACCTAAGAATAAAGAAATAAAATAGGTATGCAGGATCTTCTATTAGAAGATGGAAAGGTTTGCAGATTTCCATAATAAAAAGACCACTCTGTAAATTAAAACTATATTTAAACCAGCTGTTGTTTAAACCCAATAAACTATTATTTGAAATATTTTTTGAATTTTTTGCAGTTGGTAAATTTTTTTGATGTTACGGTAATTTGACTATTTTAGGTTAATAGCTTATAATTAAAAAATAATGCATTTAATAAAACTATGAATCCTATAAAAAAATACTTAGAATTAATCTTAGAATCAAAAAATGTAATAATATATAGCCTGTTCTATTTAAAAAAGGAGAGGTTGTTTAAAGCTGTTTAAAGAAAAAAAATTTTGTTTGAACAATTTTTTGAATTTTTGTACGGTTGGAGAATTATTTAGGTGTTCCGGTAATTTTTGCTAACCCTGTATAATTCTGCGGTGAGCGGCACTAGTAAGCGGCAAGGTGGTGCCGCTCACGATGCCGCTCTGCCGCTTACTGTGTCGTAGCCGCTTTGCCAAGTTAAGGCTTTGAAACAATGTAAACATATATCATTAGCGGCACCGGTCTGCCGCTCGCCGCTCGCCGCTCGCCGCCCGCCGCTCGCCGCTCGTATCCTAGCCGGGACCTTACAGTTTTTGACTGATTGCCTGATTTGTCTAAAAAGCATCATTTTAAGAAACATTATATCTCAACTAGAAACTTCATCAAACAGATTTATGACAAAATTCTATTTAGAATGGAAAGTTTTATTATTCATATATTCATAGTCTTCACAAAAACTCTTGGATCAATTTTAATTCAATATTCCAGAATTAGATCTCGAAACTATCAAGTGATATAGGAGAAAAATAAAAAAAAAAGACTGCCTTCTATAGAAATGTCCGGAAACGTTTCTTTTAAGAGTTGCAGAGCGTTAAAGAGAGTTGGAAGATGGTACAAACTTTAGAACCAACGGTAGCGAAGAGAACCAAAGAAAATCTGCTTTTAACCCTTATCGCCAAATTATGTTTCCTTCACCAAGGTCTGCAAATAAAAAAAAAGTTTTAGAAAAATTATTTATTTTTAAAAAATCTTTTCTATGATGCATCACATTTCCTATGATTCTTTATCTTCTTTATCGCTCTGCAGCTTTTTATATGCCCATCCAAGATTGACAAATCAGCGGCAACCTGTGTATATTGTATAAAACAGTTCAAGTATGTAACTGAAGTACAGGTAATAATTTGATTTATTATTATCGATTAAGTGGCATCTAGATAGTATTTTTTTAAACAAAAGTAGATGTTCGTTTTATCGTAGTATTCTACCAAATTTTGTGTTATCAAGGTTATACACAAGCGTTTGTTTCTTCATGAAAAGTGATACTTTCCGAAATATACAATATTTCCAAATATCATTATTGTCGGATAAACACTTGCAAGATATCCTTGAACCGTCAGGTTAGTGTTGTATCCATATATTTTCGTCAAAAAGCGTCCGTTTATTTTAGGCCTGAAAAATCCTCGCTTCTCGGTACTATTCCAGTTTAATCTGTTTCTATTTTGGTGCAGACACGGAAGTGAGCCCATCGCTTTCAGAAAGGAAGGGGATTCTGAAGTCTACCCTGGACCACCCGAGTGCCTTCAGCTCACCAGTTAAAAAGTGCACCCTCAAAACGTCCGAATCGACGAGAACTGCTCGGAATCGTAGCCCACGGCCTATCCTCAAAGTGGAGCCCGCCGACGAAGGTATATCCTCGAACGAGTCCAGCTCGGACTCGGAAGGTGGGCGGAAGCGGTACGATGATAACGTGAAAAGTGAGTTCGGTCCGCGAAACGCGAGTGCCAAATCGGACAGGTCTTCGAAATTGTTGTCCAGTGATACTCATACCTCGGACGAATCGTCGGGTAGCCGCGAAGTTCAGAGCATCATTGGAGCCGAAGTCAAGCGCCGTCACCGTGACAAGTAAGTGCTCTTTTCCTGGATTTTGAATTTGCTTATGGTTTAGGGAACGCGCTAAAACTTATTTATTCCGTTTAATATTTGCTTATATTTTTTATATTTTATACCTAATATTTATATTCTTATAATATATGTTCCTATTTTGTAATTATTATTGTTGCACTAAACTTTTACAGTTTTTTTGTATTACCTACTTGCATAGTATTTTTTATTTAATGAAAGTTTTTCTGTTTTATACAGATACTTATTAGTGATATTAAAAAAGGGATCAAATGTTGCTTGAAGAACAGGAAGAAAACTGAGGTTAAAAGTATTAACATTTTAGATATCATTGAAACATGCATCTAAAATACGCGATTCAGGTTATCTTCAATAACAGTAACAGCATTAAAAATTGCACATGCTTAAACCGAAAGAAAAAATATTTGACTATAGTCGAGCTAGGAAAACAGAGTCAAGAGCTGTGACCTAGAACATTGAACTGTTTTATGAATTAAGTAGGTACTTTATCTACGACTCACATATAATAAGTTCATTGCATACGAATCTATGACTATGTAATCCCCATCATTATTACGTGCCAATGATTATAATGACACTAGCGTTCTATAATAGTGACAGTTCGTTCAAATAATGACTTCATTATTTGAACGAACTGTCATCATTATATGACACTAGTGTCAAAGTCTGTCAAAACCTACGTAGATGACAGTTATGTGACAGTTCGCTTCGCGATCATTAACAAATACCTTTAAAATATTTGATATAAAATGGAATTTGTGAGTCGTAGATAAAACGTCGTATTCGACTCGCACACAACGGATATAAATCGCTCGCATGTTTATACGCTCGCCTACGGCTCGCGTATAAACGTATAAACTTCATGCTCGCGACTTATATCCTTCGTTATGAGCTCGTCAAATAATATACTATACAAATAATATACTATGATCTTCTTAGCACTTGGTTTGATAACTTAGTCCTGAAGATGCCTCTTGCAACAGAGCGCGAAACGTTGACTGCTTCAAAGTCCTCAACGCGGTTTCCACCCGGAAATCAATATATCAATATACTATTGTTTCTTGCGCATTTTTTTTTAAATTAGTTTTCCCTTCCTTCAATATATTACCTATGAAAACATTGTTACATTGGGTCCGGAGAAATGCCGCATGTATTACTGCTTTCTTCATCAAGTCTAATGCTCTATCATCCCTCAAATAGCCGGGACGCGGAAAGACACAAACTGAATGTAGGGATTTTCAGGGTAATATACAACTTGTGTTAAAATGTGAAACTAGAATATGATTACAACTTGGAATGAAAGAAAAAACTTTCTCAATTTTTGTTTGTTTCCGAGTACCCGACTTTTTACTTTTCATTTGTTAATGATAGTAAAACCAACAAAATGACGTAATAATTTCATTAAATCAACAGAAATCATTTTTAATGCTGTTCAAGATGCCAAAAACCGAAAGGTAAGAAGTGTACAAATCTTTAATATGTCAATGTGCACAATTTGTATGACGTTTAACTGTCATTTCTGGTATATTTTTTATTTTACCTACGACCGTATGTATAAATGTCCCATACACGGAGGAAGGTCGACATACGCGTTCGGATATGGGACCACTTCCCCCACTCCGGAGGAGTTTTAATGTCAAGTGACATTCGCAACGTTGACGTGTTATTATTTTATTTATTTCACTTATTTCGGTTTGTTTAAAGATATTATAGTGAATTTGTGTGAAGCTTTAAAAACTAACTGCAAAACTTTAAACTAAAAAAACTTTTTGCATATACATAACGATCGTGAAAATCTAGTTAAATATATATATATATATATATATATATATATATATAAAACTTTGAAACAGTTAATACAATTAACATCCATTATATATATATATATATATATATATATATATATATATATAAAAATTTGAAACAGTTAATACAAGATGGCGGTAATTTTTTAAGTTAAAAAATATATATAAATATATATATATATATATATATATATATATATATATATAAAATAATGTCTAATTATTGCGCTGTTCGCAGCTGCAACAGCAGATAATCAGCTATAAACCTGGTTTCGACCGGGGTAACATTTCATCAGTAAGTGACAATATATGTCAACAATGTACAGGGTCGTACTGGCCGCACGCACGAACGTTTTTTGAATTATGTTTATTACGTATTTGTTAAAAAAAATAGATTAAATAAATTCTTAAAAGTGTTCATATAGCGTTTTATAATGTACCTACCCACGCGATACATTACAATATATTACTTGAAAAATTTCTTTTTATTTCTGGGCAACTTCAGAATTAATCCGGACCTGGCAGGCGTCCATACTGTCAGAATACTTTAGTGTCATATTAGCCCCGCCCCGGAGTCATTTTCTCGCTGCAAAATACATGCGTATAGGGACTCCATCTTCCTCCATGGTCCCTTACGTCACGGACTGCTTCACTCGTATAACAAACACGTGCTTTTGGTTGTGCTTTTGTGTTTTTAACGCACGACATAATGTCAGTTCTCCGTAGCTACAATAGATGTCGCGCGAATAAATTTTTGATTATTTATTTGTCATTTTTGATACAATTTATATTTATTGAAATTTTCTGTCGTAGGTAAGTCAAGCTGTAACATATATTACATGATCGTTAAAATTTATGTTCAATTTCTATTGGAATTTTCGGTCGACACATCAGACAAAGTTCTCCGTAGTTGCAATAGATGTCGTGCGAATTCATTGGTTAACCGTCAAATATCCTTACCTTTATTTATTTGTCATTTTTGATACAATTTATTGAAATTGTCGGTCATAGGTAAAATTATGTACAATACTCGAGCTGTAACGCATATTACGTGCTCGTGAAAAATAACAAAACTGTCCGCTTCGCGGCTCGTATGTTAACTTTCCACTCGTACGTAATACGCTACTTACAGCTCTTGTATTGTAATGTAAATATACTATTCTTGTTTACTGTTACCAAAACTATTTATTGGTTTATGAAATAAGTTTTCTTCATATCTAACTTCTAGTTCTTTTCATTTCCTAGTTATTTAATTTTATTAAATTAATTTTTTAAAACTCTGTCTAAAAATATATAAGATACCAAATTGGCCTACATATAAAACAGATCAAAATAAGGTCAAATTCTATATTAACACGGGCCCGAGAATGAATCGGGTAAACAAGCTGTCCGTTTTTAGTTTGATGCGTTACGCAATTGTATGTTTTAATTACCTAAGGCAAAATTTCATCCGCTTTTGTTGAGTTTTGAACTCAACAAAAAACTGAAATATTGATCTTTTTAAGGTATTGTCATATTTTAACTAATTTTCAGCCTCGTAAATTTATAAATAACAAACTTATTTTTGTTTTGGAGATCAAAATTGATAATCGATACTGTCATCAAATTATTGTATTTAAACTACTATAACGCGGTTCCGAAAGTATTAAAAAAGAACGAATATTGAAAGAACTTAATACACTAATCTGACTAATACATTATAGAAGTCAGCCTACATTAATAAGAAGAGTCAGAATGCAGAAGCATGTGTTAACAAAATCATCTTTACTGTATTTTCACCTATTGTATTGTTAAGTAGGTACAGGACTTTATTAGTTAATAAAACTATGTTGGTTTGTACTTTTATAAGGACTCTGAAAATAATTTATCTTACTCTGCATCGCATGGACCACTGTGGTACTCTGCTTTACGGGGTAGACGTTGGGATGAACTGAAATGACTCCGGAGATAAAGGTTGTTGATACGTCTCTAAACCGAGCTAAAATTATCATGTCGTTAACACCGACCTAAAAATATACCGATACAAATATATAGCATGCACTTACGTAGTTACATAAACGCATCTAAACTAAAGTTGATCTAGGTCGATAGTTTATAATAGATACCTATCTACAATAAATAAAGACTAAAGAGTGAGCTATATTCCCTCTTTAGTTGTTAATTTGAAACGAGTTTCGTGGTGACTTCACTCACCTTGTAACTATAGTTATGCTTGAATTAAACTGACAGCAACAGTTATATTCTTACTTTTCTTGTTTTGCGGCTGACAATGCTACAGTTAAATTACATTTAACAGCAAAGTCATTGCACTAGACTAGAGTAGACTAGGTTCAATGAGACAATAAATAAGAACGAAATGTGTTTTAAAAATTATTGTTTTCAATAAAGTAATAAAGTGTTTTAAAAATTATTGTTTTCAATAAAGTAATAAAGTATCATAACATATTGATTATTTCATTTATTTACGCAAATTGTGGACGTGGAAACTATTTGTGACGAATTTATTTAGTAGTTAGGAAAGTACCTACGTACTAAAACAAGGTAAATTATCCCAAGATAATCAAAGATAATACGAAACATGGTCAGTAACATTCCAAAAAAAAAGCAATAATATTGTGAGACGGTACAGATTATATAAGAAACTTAATAGGATATCTAAAACAAATTCGAGAATTCGAAAAGTAAAGTTGTTTTTAAGTAAATTGTAAATTAAATAAATTGTTTTAAAAAAGTTTTTCCCAGATGAATCTTGTTCAACATACCACGATGTATCTAGGCAAAAGATCGGTTCAAACTTGAAATGCAAAATATTCAAGCTATTTTTTGGAAAATGGAGTACCTAATTCAATTTTATCCATATGTCGCGCTGCACATTGAGGAAAAGGCGCGCACGCACGCACGTACGCACGCACCTACGCACGCACGCACGCACGCTCGCACGCACGCACCCACACACCCACACACACACAGACACACACACAGACACACACACACACACACACACACACACACACACACACACACACACACACAAACACACACACACACACGCACACACACACACACACACACGGACATTTTTTTGTACCTTGGTCAAAAATATTCAAGGGACCCAATAGGACATATTTCCACTAAAATCTAAAATCACGATTACAATACTTTGTCATACTACGTACGATAAAATAAAAAATCTGATGTGGCCAGGCACATGACTTTATCATACTATATATAAAATTAATAGTTTAGCAGCATCAGATTCTATTTGATCGAGATCGGCCATGTCCGCATTAAAATAAAACTAGTAGAACTAGACAGATATGTCGATTAAAGCTGCGTTCGTATATTGTACTCCGTTGACACCGGGTACACCGTCCAAATGACACTTACGTGTTATTGGGTGTAAAAAGTGTAATACAATATCCGAACGCAGCTTATATTGACAGAAGTTATTGTCAAAACATTAGCGTTTGACACTACCTACTGTCATTATAATCAAAAAATCTGACATATCCTGGCTACTAGTTTTAATGCAGTACGACCGATCTCGATGAAATAGAATTTGCCCATACAGCTAAACTATTGATTGGACCAAAAAATGTTATAGTCATAAACTATTCCGAACTTTCTCATCTTTAATTTATTATTTAACCATTTCGACGAAATTCCAGAAATGGCGCCTTATTTGCAAAATTTTTCAAAAACGCTAAGACTAAACCTCCAGTTCCTGTGGACCCTTTTCAACAGAAAGCTTTTCAGCTCTAAGTTGCGTCATGAAACTTCTAAATATGAAGTTTCGTTCCGATACCTTTAGTAGTTTCTCCGGAATCGTCGCCACAAAAACGGGTACACACATACACACACACACACACACACACACACACACACACACACACACACACAGACATTTTTTTGTACCCAAAAAAGACATATTTCCGCTAAAATCCCAATTTTTTTTTTGGCACGATTACAATACTTTACATACTGGGTATGATAAAGTAAAAACACATTTAGAAATAGTTTTATTCGATTACACAATTAAATTTCATGATCAATAATTCATATTTTATTTTTCCTCCTAAACCGTACCAGATTCAAAAATTTCAAGAATACAAAAATTATCAAATTTTAGTTGATATATTAGAAAAAAGTTGCGGAAATAGACGGTCGTAAAGTAAACCAATTAACACACACAGACACAGACATATTTTTGTACCTTGGTCAAAAATGTTCAAGGGACCCAATAGGACATATTTCCACTAAAATCTCATTTTTTTTTTCGTCACGATTACAATACTTGTCGTACCATCCGTACAATACCGTCGTAAAGTAAACCAATTAACCCTGTTCATCAAGTTACCATACATCCTGTATAATATAATCTACTCATAATATTCCCACAACTTAGTACACAAGATGAAGATGTAACTTGATTTAAAGCACTTAAATATGACTAATATGCATTTTAGCTAGTAGGCGCACATCCTGGACGGTCATACAGAATGAATTTCACGGTCGCTACCTTTACTGTTGACATGCGACTATTTGTGCTGTTTTGGTTTGCGTCAGGAACTTCATCGCCGAAGCGTGACAGGCGATTTTGCGCTAGTAGCAAATAGTCAAAGAAAAGGTTTACCCTCGGCTAGATACGGAACGACCTTAATTACTCTAATAGCTTAAAGGTCTAATGGATGGAAGTACTTAATTGATAGCACTGGTAGTGAAGATCGATGTTATTGCGGTCGGTCAGTGACGCGCCTTGCTCCACTGTTTGTTTGCTCCATGGTTTGACCTGTGTTTATTTAAAAGCTCTACAATGATAAGCAACCTACAGAATTTGTAATTTCCTTAAGAGTTTATCAAAGTAACAAGTATAGTACACCCAACAATTGTTTGGTTAATTTTGGTACCTACCTTAGAATAACAAAATGAAAACGACTTTTGCTGCCTTGCTGTTTTGCAGGAGAGTACATATTTGGAAATTCGCTTGGGGACAATTTCGCATAATTACACTAGCAGGGACTAATGCTGCGACAAACTATATTTTTTTGTACTAAACGATTCTGAAAGTGTTTCCTATACTTACTGCACTGCAAATTGCAAAAGCAGTGATACGCACAAATGACTATAATAAAAATTTAACCATAAACGTTCAGCTTTGCCAACGAAAGTAATTTTATTATATCCTCAAGAACGCGCTGTAATTGCTTAGACCATAAAGTTCAAGAACTCTGAAGGGCAAATCTGTTGAGTAATATAGAGATCGAATGCTCTTTAATGATGTGATATTTTGCCATTGTACCACATCCATAACATTATCACCATGCGCAGGTGTCTGCGCCCGAGTCAAAGAAAAGTTTAAGTCAAAATATTTTTTCTTGTACATCTCATTTCGTTTTTTGAAAAGCCAATTATAAATATTTTTTTTATAATTATAAATACGTTTATTAACGGAGGCCGTCTTCCACGAACGCACTATTGGCTCACCTGGACTTACACATTTATTACACATTAGCTTTCGTAATTAGTAGTTGCTAATATATTGCAGTGTATTCATATAACTGTATATTGTAGATAAACGTAAGACACTAAATTCTGTGAAATTTCCTTTTCATTATCACGGGCAATTCACCAAAAAGTAACATAGTCCGTATTGCTTAAGAATATAACTATTGTGTAGACGGTAGAGGATACTGTTACATTTTAGTGTTTTACAAACAGAACTAGCGAAGCAAATCTAATGAATTGATCAATTTTGTTGGATGCAATTGCATAAGTGTAACCACTTTCGTCGGTGGCCGGCATTGAGGGGCACTTGTTTCGATTTCATATTCAACGTTTCTTCGTTTGGGCTATACTTGTTTGGTCTAGAATTTTAGATGTTAGTAAAAGTGACTAAAAGAATGCCGAACATGTTGGTTTGCTTGTAAACGGGTACTAAAGAATTGCGACCAACAACTTTGGTGAAAGCAAAGAATAACATAACTTCTTCTAATTATCGGAGATTGAGTCTTTAAGAAACGGTCATTGGTTCTTTCATTTCAATGACTGGCGGTTTTTTATCATTATTTCAAATTGAGAAAAAATGAGGTATCTACAGGTGGCCTGAGATGAAATTAGCCAGCGGATATTGGTCACCTCATCAGTTGCATGTATAGAGAAAATAATGAAAAATAGGATCCATATTTACCGTATTTTAGAGTCAGTGATTTATCACTGACTCTTTTTTGTTCAAAGACGTGCACCAAACTTGGTTTTGTATCCCTTCGAGCCCCCTCCCGCCTCCTCTGATCAAACTGCTGATCAAAACACTTTTTTTGCAGGAAGGAATGATGTTGTTTTCGTTTTCGGAACACTCAATATTTGTGTGGCCTAGAAAGGTATGACATAGGTGGTAGCTTTGATGGTTGGGATCACTAGACATTGCAAGACATACACTGGACTACAGTAAAATCAGAACAGGGTGCTTTATGCACAATTGGCAAAACCGAATGATCGCCATTTGCTTTGTTTTTCTTTTACTAGCTGCTAACAGTTCACGTGTATATCCGCAGTTTAATATAAAACAACTTTGACAAATGGAAAAAGAGGACTAATTATTGTTCAATTTCTTCTATTTTACCCATTATTCTAAATTCAAATTTATCATTTCAATTGGAATTTAAGTAGCAAAGGTTACTTGAAACTACTCACAACAAATAAAATCACTTGTTGGGATAAATCAAAAATCAAAATGATGAGAATAGATGAGGCTTTATGTTACAAAATTTGAAAACCTGACTTAAACCAGAAGTTTTTAGTTGGTTAGTTTCTTTTCGGGAAATCTGAAACTTATACCACTGTTTTAGTTCTGCTATAAATATCAAAAGCTCTATTTCCTTAAAAACTGCTATAGTATTGTAATAATAATCTTGATGACTTCCTTTACACTGTCCCGAAAGAATCATCAAAAAGCTGACCACACAGGACCACACAGACATGCAAGATTATTAAAAAATATTTCATTTTAATTATCTCTATGTATTGATGATTTTTAAGTATCAAATAAAGCATAGAATAGATAAAAATAGAGGTAAATACCACCATGTCAAGGTCAGAGGGGTACCAGGATACCAAATGACATTTCAAACCACCAATTTTTATCCCATCATTCTTCACAAATCTGAAGATTCTTAAACCTCTCCCGCCTATTATTATGTATCACAGTATTATTTGCGTATATTCAAATTGGTACGACATCGCTGAACGTAGTTTGATTTTTTTCAAATTTACCTACTGTATTTTTTAGCTTAACCTCCATTTTTTTCCACATTGGCACTCTATTGGTCACCTCACCGATCTCATGAATATAAATGTATGCAGTATGCCAAAAATATTGAAATAAACTCATTATAAGGCTATGGTTAAACGAGCATATAAACTGTTGCGGGCGAGACGCAGCTGTTTTATACGGGTGCTCTTTCAGCTAAACGTCCATATATTTCTTGCATTTATAAAAACTCACATGTGGCCAGGCACATGACTTAATTATACTATTTAGCAGTGTTTCCCAACGCAAACGCTGATTTTGTGTAATACTGTCAATCGATGGTCAATAGTACGAGCGATCTCGATCAAATAGAATTTGCTCATACAGCTGAACTAAATATTTTACCAAAAAATGTCATAAAGATAAATTATACAAAATTTCCTTACTTGGCGGCTTATTTGTAAAATTGTTGAAAATGCTAAGAGGTTTACTCCAGTACCTTTGACCCTTTAGAACAATATTTCTGTCAGCTCAAGTTTAGTCATGAAACTTCTAAATATGAAGTTTCGCCCCGAAAATGTAAAAAGCCTGCATGTTGCCCGCAACGTTTTATGTGCCCATCTATCCTCAGCTTTACTAGGTGTTGGCATTTGTATGTTATTCAGTATATTCTTAATCTAATTATGGCTTCACTTTTCTTTCACTAAGACTAAACGTTGTAAAGAAACCGTAAGATACGGTTGTAGAGAAACCTTTCATTTGGCCATATCTATACGTATAAGAACAACCTTTGACGCTTCCTGGTTCAGGAAAACAATACCTCTCACCAGCTTAGCACATCTGAAACAGATGCAGGTATATTATTAAACGTGCGATTTATAGATCGCGGATGTCTTGTACAGCCTGTTCTATCACGACATACTTTTCCTTATGACGCAATTGGTGGTGCACATCAAGACCTTATAACTCGGACCGTCTCGACTGAGTGAATTATCGATGGATGCTCCCAATAGAAAATGTCAGGCCTTGCGCTGATTATCAGACGGTTTTGCGTACCAACAACGGTTGCATAGCACAATGAAGTCGAAGGAGTGCCATCCGCAGCAGTCGGGTGCTCGTGTTGGCATTCCAGTTCGTGATGTTCTACAGTGACGCGTAATCGGTCTATCTGATAGATAGACTTGTACCGATGCTGCATCTATTATTAAATCAAACCTAAAACATTGGTAAGTGACTTATGTTTAATTCTAATGGATCATTATTCGCTAGTGCAGCTAGTTGCTGGAAATTATGGACATTTTCTAACCGGAATAAAGACGGTAAGATATGCGCGCACCGCGTGGTGCGTGTTTGATCAAAAAGATCAGCTGCTATTTTTGTAATTTATTCAAACGGACATTCAAAAAGTTTTCTTAGATACATTTCCACTAAGTATCCGAATTCTCGTATAATCTCAGTGGACAAAGTAAACAGATATTTTTTAGTCCAAGGAGCTGTATTTTAGTTTCAGATTAAAAGCGGCTTTTAACTCAGCTTCTATTAATCCCTGGTCACATTGTTATATAGATAGTTACGTTTGACACAGTCAAAACAATTTCTCACTGATAATTACTAATATTGTTAAACTTTGTGCCCTTCTCCAAGGCTGCGCTCTGTTAGTCTCGCATATAGTGGTAAGTCTTCCAATATGTATAAAAATGCTATTTCTAACGTAATTGCATTGTATTGTTTGATGAAACATTAAAAATATTTTGTTTTGGAAAGAGTACAAATAATAGCAATAATTGTATATATTATACAATTGATCTACGCCATAGGTACGCCCTTTTATTATATTGTTTTAATTGTTACGCTAGACCGATGAAATTTAGACGAGTTCTCTCTAATAGACAACAAATTAAATTTTTTGGAATATTCTTGAGTTTAGTGTGATTTCCGGTGTTTATCATCAATGCAAGGAACAAATCACTTTAATGTCGAATAGTTGAAGAATTCTCCAATAAATAGAAACAATTAAATTGATTTTGGTGGATTTGGTATCACTGGCGTTCTTGCGTTATTTAATTGGTGCTTGGCCAAGATTTTTTATTGTAAAAAAATGATGGATACACCGTGGGTCTATTCATTCTGGTAATTTTATTCCTTTCGCTGTTTACGTACTTTTCGCCCTTTTATACTTTTTTCTCCTAAAGGACTAAAACGATAAAAAAAAAGACATTTAATCAATATTATAAAATAGGTCTTTATGTATCCATATAATTTAACACGAACATTGTAAAAATTTAAAATTAAAAAACAATTAAGGGGCGCCTATGTTACAAATTGTAAATTTTAAACGAAAACATAAATTCTTTCTACTAAACAAATATTACAAACAAACACATTTTTATCCGCAGAAAAATATTTATTTACATCTATTGAAACAGCAGATTTATTTGAGTTGATACATATTTATTTCAATTAAACAAAAATTTCTATCCGTGTAGTTTCAGTGGTTTAATTAAAAATTAAAATTCATAATTCAGTTTATTGTTGAGATAAATACAGGGTATCGAAAGTTATAGTTTCGCAATTGCAAAGTCGGTTTCGTAAGCGACTAGTAGTATTTTTCCGCCTGTGAAAAACTTAAAATAGCAATTGAGGATGTCAATTATATATCTTCAAAACTATCAAATTATATCTTTGCCCTTCGAAGTTTCATCTCCCTGTACGCCGATGCCCTGTATATTAGCGGCTTCAACCAAAATCAATATACAGCAATAACATTTTATGAGACTCAATTAAGATTTCAATAAAGTTGAATATCCTATAACTTAATTAGCGTATACCTCTACCAGCGACAAGTTGCACCGACAGCGCCCTCGATGCAACTATGTGAGTAAGTATATTGAAGAATGCAATAAATTAATATTTGGTTTATAGCACCCGGTTATTAAGTTAATAACGTAGGATTAATTTAATTTAATCTGCAGGAAAAGTTTTAATCCAGGTAGATCAGATTTATACTTCAGAAAAAATCATCCTTAAGTAGACCTTGTGGAAAACTGTTTGTCTGGGTAGATTGACGGCTTTGTGACTAAATCAATAGGCTACATTCAGTTGTCAGCGCGACATACCCATAAACAAAGTGTAATAAATTTTGATTGCTAGATGAAAATGATTAGAAAAAAACTTATGATTGAAATGATTAGAAACTACCCACTGAACTTTAATTTTATTTTCACCCAGAAATTATTCGTATTTTATATTTAATATTTAAGAAAAAACACATCAAAATTTATTGGATAGTGTTTGAGTTATTAAAAATATTTCCCAGTTATCAATTGCAATCTTTTCGGTCACTGATCAAAATTCCAGCGTAAAAAAAGGAGAGTGCTATTTACAATCTTTACAAATGTCCAATGTTTGATATTTGATTCAATCAGCGACCTCTTTCAAAACGTCAAAAAGCAGCACTAGTTGGTTTAATAGAAAATGTAAGCCATAGCAATAAAAGTAAAATATTCATTGTTTGATTAAATGATGACTTGTTGACATTTCTAGTTGTAACCGCCATATAAACGCCTTCAACTCTTAAACGAGACAAATATTATAAAAATTCCCTGATGTGTCATGCTGTTTCTATACATTGTCAGCATTTAACATATTTTCTTCAATTTAAGTTAATTATCATTAATGCATGCAATCTGTAGTAGATAATGACCAAATCGTAAATCATATGTTTTTAATTGTCGGGCGAACAGATCAATTACACACGGCCAGGGAATGATCGATAGCATTAACCGGTAGACTGGGCACAGCCAGAAATAGCAATAATTGCGGATACCACTGCATGGGTGTACAGGTGCTAATAGCTTCTGGTGCATAGTGGCGCATGCAGCTCAAGTTCGCTATCATTTCGAATCTCAGAAGTAGACTCTAGTTGTGCGCTTGCAGAATCGCAACCACACGTTAACCTTGGGGAAATAGTTCGAGGTTTCTCCTTCTATCACGTTTTATGACTTCGTTTATCTTAACGTATAGTTTCTTCTTATTTCCGTACGTAAATCAGTTTATTTACTGCCGACCGGGTTGAACAACCCAGAAAGCTCCTTTGTGCGGCCATCTGCGGTGTATCTTTTCAGAAGATACCCGCTTCAATTAATTTAGCATCCTTAGCAAACAGATCCATTTTAAATATTTAAATTCTTAAGTCGGGAAATCTAGTTCGTATGCATAAAGTCTTTTCAACCGGCTGTAATTTATGTCGTATGAATGTCTAACAAACTTATACAGGGTGATATCTACAGGTAAAAAAAAATCTTCACCATGGTGTTTTGAAGAATGAAATGAAAACTTTTCCTAAGTATCTTCTTCACAAAGTTATTTAAAATATTATTAAGGTGACATGATATTCACGATCATGATTTAGAGTGTCAACGTGTGTGCCAAGAATAAAATAATATTTGTTGCTACTGCATTCGGTAGAGGTACCAATGCACCCCTAACAAGCTCCGGAAACCTCAGTGGCTTAGGTTTACGAGTTACTTCAGGATCAGTCAAGAGACGAAATACAGCCAATAGGGTATTTGACCAATTTTGGAAAATCATCTAAGTGTGTTTATCCCTTCACTCTACATTGTAAATGCATTATTTTTCGTAATTATTTCTCAATATTTCAGAAAAATCAGAGAAACTGACTAGAATAAGTTATCTTTCGTATTTTCGAACCAGGTATTATCTGATCTGACAGCTTAAGGTTAGGGCTAACCTAACCTACAGTTATGCTTACATGTATTAAATTCAAACGGGAGAAGCATAAGAGCGCGCTCAGATAATCGGGCAGTGTACGGTGAGAGTGACGCGCTGCATAATAGGCGGACTAACGTCATACTGTGTTTATCTGCATATAAGAGAGAGACAGTCGACCTAGGTTATCTGAGCATTGCTCTCCCCATACCCTACCCTGACAAACCGAACGCGCTCTAAGCGTACTAACGAATGACGTCACTGGAGACTGAGGCAATTACAGAGCGTTTTCAATCACGTGATAAGACGTCAATAAAATTAAATTTTAATTTTGGTTTTTAATAGAAATAAAGCATTTTTTTTTTGAAAAGTAATAACAAATAGTTTTCTTATACTGTAATCTATTAGGAGGACTATAATACAAGCCATATTTTCAAAACAGTCAAATACCCTATTAAATTATTTTGTAGAAATTGGGAAGGACATTTTACCCAACACTCAGTGGGTTTCCGGAATTTGTCAGGTGTGCAAATTTTGGCTTTTCATTACGGCCTGAAAATGAACATAATTGCAAGGTATAAATTCAACACCAAAATCAAACACAAAATCCTACCAAATGATCACAAATTTCGTCATTATTGGCATTGGCTTCCTTAGTTTTCGTTTTGTATTTTTCTAAATAATGCATCTTTTGCATCTTCATTATATCGAGGATTCGTTACAGCTCATTACTATGTATGTATCGATAATAGTTTTTTTTATGTATACCAATTTTGTTCTAATCGTCGTTGAGTGGAAGCGCGCATATTGCCCAAGGTGTCAATTTGCGTTTGTGGTTTCTATAGAAGAGCCTTGACTAGGCAACCGTAATTGGATATTATTTAGCGGAATTGCGATTCAATCGGCGAATTAACATTGAACGCGCCAAAAACAAAACAGGCTGACCGCGCGCCGCATGATCTGAATCTGCATCTGGACCGTGACTGGTTCTGAAATGGCTTCGCTTAAAGATGCAGAATTTAGATACCGGAGGAAAAGTTGCCGATTACAAATACACGCATTCTTCGTTAATAAGAAACTGGAAGATCGAGTAAAAGAAATAAGTAGTAAACAGTTGGTACGCGAGCGAGAAATCCTGGAAGATCTTGTCGAATCGAAAGTTTTTTTTCCAATTAAAGTCACAACAAAAAGAGTACGTTATCATTGTCGTGCATTAGTGGCCTAGTTATTGAAGAAATAGACCACCATTCACTGAGCTGATTGGAACGCATTTTTTTAGTTGCTGGTTGAACAGGTGGCTTATACGCAATGCGGGTACACAATGCTGTCTTATCATTGAAGGAGTGGTCTATGTCCATTATAAACAAAGTTACAGTGGCTATATAGTATCACATTTAAAGTATGCCGAAGCTTTTATTTTATTCATCAACTAGGTACTTATTTATTTTCCATGTAGTATGTCTCTTCTAAGTGATGAATGTTAATCATAACCTAGAAGAACTTGCAAATTATACAGTAAACAATAAAAAACAAACCAATACTTATCGATTAAGTTAATAACGGAATATGTCAAGAATGTGCTACTAAGCATAACGTTTAATAAGAGTAGCAATTAACATAAGTAAGATAATTTCCTCATTATGTGTTCAAACAACATAACAATTTCTAACTGTACACAATCTCTCTCAGGTACTAAACCTATTTAAATTCCCCAACTAGATCTACTATCGTTATCAACGTTGTATCACGTCATCTTTAAATCAAATGTACCTCTACTAGAACAACGGAATAAGAATAGAAATACTGTTATACACGATTAGTCATGACGAACGATTTAAATGATACATACTTTAATACTCCATTACAGCCGATTATAATCATCGAACATAACGGACACAAAATTAAATCGTAATCTAGTTTACTGTTACTTAATAAGGTTGTCAATCGCCGATGAGTAGGGCAAATTCTATTGTTTGCAAATACAATTAGGGTATAAGTGCGTTACCTCTACACACAGTACCGTTATATGCAGTACGTACATATCTTTGGCTTTGTGGTTATCACTGATCGCATCCAAGAAAAGCAAGAAAAAGCGTATGTTTACAATGAAAGTGAATTGGTTCGAAATCTTGCACGCGATGTCTATGATGTATGGACAAATAAGACAAAGTGCCGTAATTGGTAACACTTTCTCTGTTCCAACAAGGAGCAACCAGGAAACTAATGATGTCCAGGTACCGATAATATAATAGTTTCTATTACGTCGAAAAAATGGACGGTTACCTGGCGTGAATCTTGCGGTGACTATTAAGTTGTTATGGTCATTAGCAACAATTACGAGGACACGTTAAGAAGCAGTTACTTTGTCTACTTGGTGCCACGAGTAATGCATTATGTTGTTGTAGATATATACGGGTAAAGACGATTGTAATATGAAAGTGAACAATCTGCTACATGAATGAATCTCTAAATTACAAGAAAATTAAGTCAATTATACTAGATGTATAAATAGTATTAAATTGTAAGAATACAGATTGCTACACATAACATAAAACATTTAATAATCCTTTTACATCCTAGTACGAAAAAATATAGATTTAATAACATGTGCCTCTAAAAATACTACAGTTATTTGCGGAGTTTGTTAGGAAGGAACTATAAAACAGAAGTTGAAACGCAACGCGCCAAAACAACCAAATGATCTTATTGACTCAATTGAAAATAGATTATTTGTTGAATATATGATCACAACACATTCTTTGTTCCTCGGCGAAAATTTAAATACAAAATGCTGGGTGAGATTTCAAAACAGGTCAAAAATATTGATAAATTCCTACTTTTCGCAACGTTTCTTTTAAGTGTTCATTAAAAAAACAAATAAACGTCACCATAAAACGGACTCGCCGTAACAAAACTAAGATATAGTGTTTGGTAGTGTTGGCTACTTTCATGCCTTGTCCGTGATTTGTAATTTATTTAAAAATTTGATGACACTTATGTCACTATTTTCTATAAATTTAAAACTAAGATAGTTGCACAATAAATGTTAGTCTAAATAGAAATAGCGTTTTCAATAGTGCAAGTTTGAAATAGCGAATAGTAAGAGAATACATTTAAGATAGTGTAAAAGTACATAATGTAAATAAACCCTTGCTCTTACTGGTGAATTATAGAAGATGAGTCTATGATGTGGCACCCCACCTATCTCATTAAATTAATTATGTTAGATTAGAAATTTTATTTAGTAATTACAATCAAACTACTACAAGACAATTTCAGATTTTTACTTTATCATACGCAGTATTATAAAGTATTGTTATCATGCCGAAAAAAAATTTTGAGTTTTTAGCGGAATTATGTCCTTTTGGGTCCCCTGAACATATTTGACCAAGGTACAAAAAATGTCTGTGTGTGTGTGTGTGTGTGTATGTGTATGTGTATGTGTGTGTGTGTGTGTGTGTGTGTGTGTGTGTGTGTGTGTGTGTGTGTGTGTGTGTGTGTGTGTGTGTGTGTGTGTGTGTGTGTGTGTGTGTGTGTGTGTGTGTGTGTGTGTGTGTGTGTGTGTGTGTGTGTGTGTGTGTGTGTGTGTGTGTGTGTGTGTGTGTGTGTGTGTGTGTGTGTGTGTGTGTGTGTACCCGATTTTTGTGGCGACGATTCCGGAAAAACTACTGAAGGTATCGGGACGAAACTTCATATTTAGCAGTTTCATGACCAAACTTAAAGCTGAAAAGCTTTTGGCTCCAAAGGGTCCAAAGGAACTGGATGTTTCCTTCAAGCACTTTTCAAGGATTTTGCAAATGAGCCGCCATTTCTGTAATTTCGTCAAAATAGTCAAAATAATAAATTAAACTCGAGGAAATTTTGTATAATTTATGTCTATGACATTTTTTGGTAAAATTAAGAGTTTGGCTGCTGGAGCAGATTCAAATTGAGATCGGTCGTGTCGGCATTAAAACGAGGTAGCCAGGATTTTAATTATAATGACAGAACTGCGACAGAACTAATGACAGACAGTGTCATACTGTATTCAATTAGCTTCATAGATAAAATACATATATACTAATATAGATTGACGACTCAAGGCAATCTTTGTGGACTCTATTTTTAGTTCACCCTCATCCGCTAGGAGGCGCTAATAGCACTTCCCACTTCTAGCCTTTTCTCATATTATATTTTAATTAATTCATAAGATCAGGAAAACCGCGTGATGGAACTAATACAGAACAAAAATTACCACAGAAAATTTAAAGTTATATACATCACCCATATATAGTGAAAAATATGCGTTTAAATGTCTGTGGTAAAAATTAGCAGTGTCACTAGACAGTTAATTGACAGAACATAATGGTTGTTTATGGTTTACTAACGCCATGACTACGCAACACGCAACATCCACAGTGACGATTTGAACGAGCCAATAGGTATCAAGCATGTGATTCGGCCGGTATAGCAGGGCGCTAGCCAGAGATAGCGCGTGGGGGTGAAATAAAATTTTGCTATCAACGCCTGCGTATGGGAAGTAAGCATCCCATAATTAGCTTTGAAGAAGCGAGCAACATGGTTCGCGAAACGTCAGCATTAACAAATCTTGACACACGGCATAACCCGGAAGCAGTTTTTTTCTAAATGATTCTGGCCGTGAAAGCCTACGTACTTACTTAACAACAGATTATTCTTAAGAATTACAAAATAACTAATAAATAGCTTAACAATTTAAAAATCAAAATTCGTAGCAAGTAAAATATATTATCTTAATAAATAAAGGGTATTATTAACAAATAAATATATTTCTAATATTTTAAATATTTCAAAAACTGCGATAGTTCATTCTTAAACACGCCATCATCAATATATACATATGTCCCCTGAATACGTACTTATTAAATTTGTAGTGCAGTATCATAGTATTTTTGAGATGTTACTTTTAATACAATGTAATTTCCTATTTCTTTTTCTAACATTGCCTAAGATTCCGATTCCATATCATCAAAACATACAATTATTCCAAATGCCTTCTGCTATATCAGTTTTAACAAGAAGAAACGTAACGTGTCAATATCTGGTCCTCAAAGTTTAAAGAAAGTAACCAAATAAAAGATTTAGGTAAAGACTTAAGTTAGGAACTTGAATCCTTTCCTCCGTATCAATACTCGTCGTTTTTGAAAATGACTGAAGATATAAATACGAAATACTTTTGAATATAAAGTGTGTTTCATTTCTTAGCATTTAAAATTTGTAGCTTAAGCAATTTCCTAAAACTTTTATTGGAATCTTTTTCTTGTCAACCTTTTAGAAATAAATATATTGAGTGGTTACGTTTCTTTTTATACACACTGCGTAATAATAAGGACTTTGAAAGATTTACAGCATTTTGCAGATCGGAATTTTTGTTTTACAGACTCTTTTGGAGCATTCATCTTTACAGAATAGAATTAAAAAATAGAATTCATAAAAGGAAAAGTATCGACTGAAAATCTTCAAAGAATTCATACAGTTTTCCTCTTCTAATTTAGTCAAGGGTTTCTCATTAGCCTCGTACAGTATTAGACGTTTCTTTTATTGCAAAAAAAATGAGTTTAACTGCTAAAACTCTCTCCACACTCTTTGGGGCCCCATAGGCAAGACTACTCTGAAGTTCATTTTGATAACTTCACTACGGTAATTTATTAATCACCTAATTAATTTATAGTTGATAAAAGACTGATTTTGGCTCCCAACTGGCAGGAGCGCAAATATGAAATTCACTATTCTTGAGACGGTAATAAATTTGTTAAATGTTGTTAATAAATTAGTTGGGGCCTCGCTCAGAGAAGCCTAAATCTGCTTGCAACGTTAATAAGTACTGACATGGTGTGGTAGTCTATTACGGAAATGAGTTTCCAAAATACTGCTTTGGGGTCCCCATGTTATTGGGGGCCCTGGGCAAATGCCCATTTTACCCATGGGATAACGCGCCTCTGCGCGTTTTATGAAATCGCGTTATAGGAGAGTCTACTGTATTAAAAAAAACTTGTAAGTGCTATAAACGAACAGCAAACAATGACCAAAACTTTGATTTTTGACAATAGCGAATAGTCGATACATCCTTGGGTGGTCCTCGGGGCTTTTGTATCTCGAAGTCCTGGCCGCATTTGCATCGCATGTGAAGAGTGACGTGACTACAAAACCTAAGAGTATGTCCTGCGGGCCAATTACAATAAAATTGCTTTTGAATATTTATTCTCTCGTAGTGCAATATACCTACAATCAATACTGGTAGTACACACATGACCTCGCTTTTAATGACTCATGAGTCATTGGGAACCGCCATAAAAATATTAAATTCGCGTAAAATCTACAATGAAACATAAAATGTGATACATCATCAAAACTTAGAACATTGAATTTAAAAAAACATTTTGAGTTCAACCATTTTTAGCCAAATACTCAAATTTGGCTCTATATTGAGTATTGCAAAGACAAAATATTCTATTTGCTGAAATATTTCACGTTTCTCGCAGTGGAAGTGCGGAATTAGAAAATTCTTTGGATTCCATATAATATTAAGATTCCTAGGGAATATGAGCGTGTGTATATTTTTCATTTTATCTCTGGTTTTTCTTTGTCGATCAATACCTTGAACTTGAACAAATATCCCAAACATTCGACACTCCACCATTGACTGTATTGATTAATTTGGACGTGTAATACACTCTGTGCCAGTTACGGGCTTGTAATGAAGTTCTATTACGTGTTATGGCAATGACGTGTTTGCTTCAGTTCCTCTTTAGTGGCTCCGTTGTTACAGATATTCAACCCTGTGAAAAGTTTTAAAAAGAGGTTAGTTAATGCCACTCATACTTTATAATAATAACTTACGCACATACATTCCAAATCGACCTTGTATCAATTGTTTTATGTTGAAGAGAGTCAATAGGTACCGGTTGTTTGGATGGAACACCGAGATGTATTTTCCATGACTCATTACGCTCACGTAAGCCTCGTAAGCCATTTAATACTACGGTTGCAACAGATCTGCCGACTGTGCGAGTTGTCTTATGTGTTTTTCTTCGACAGTATTATTGATTTGTTGCGGCGTTTATTTAAAAATCTTTTGTTTGTGTTTTCATTTCTAGGGTATATTCAGATAAGGATACGAGGAAAAGCTGACATTTATGGCACTTTTGTTTATTCGCCTATGTTGGTATAATTAATGAGGTGTTTATCGTTAATAATAAAGTTTATCATTTTATTATGTCTTGAGGCTATGGTTGGAAAAACTAAGTGAACCAAGATAATTGTTTGCTTGTGGATATTTTCGTGTCAAATATTTAAGAAAGAATATAGAATAAAAAACGAATACTTATAAAAAAGAATATAGTTTCGAAAGATTATTGAAATTAGTATTTTCATTGCAATTCCTGATACCGAAATTTCAGATATCTATTGTTCTAACTCTTGAGATAAGTTTGAGTGTTGAAAGACGAAGAATGTGAGTACCCTGTAAATATAAAAATAATTTTAAAATATCGAGCAATGTTGGTTTGGGAAAAGGTTAAATAATAGTTTCGAAAATTGAATGATTATGTCAATGATAATGTCAATGATTAATACCGGGTGATTCAATTTCGAGGTTCACCATGGGGATCTCGTTTATTAGTGGAGATAGAGCCTATGCTTAAATTTGGCAAAGTTTCGTATTTTTGTGTTGGTCAATTATCTGAAAAGACATTTAAGCTATCATTTTTCATTTTGAAGATATCCGCAAAAAAACTGAAATGTTAAGGTATCGTGTTTAATTTCTTATTCAAAACCAAATGTTGCTAGACATTTGAAACAAAAACATTCTTTCATAATTTTAAAAAGGAATGCAGTGTCAGTTTTTAATTTGAAATAACATCAAAGACGGCGTAACCATGGCCAACTTTTGTTTTTGTTATGGGCGCCATGTTCAATTTTGGCATTTTCCGATAGTCGTGTCTTTTCTCATTTCCGCAATGTATAACATGTTAGCATTATTTAATGGTGTAAAAATAAAAGAAAACCTTCAGGTACCTAATGGAGCTTGGTTACAGACCGGCGGACCCACAAAATGCACTTGGATCAAGCGGCGCGCTCAGCGTTGGGTTTGCCATTTAACCAAATAAACCTTATTGTGGTTGATTGTGGATGTAAAATTCCGTTTACCAATAACGAAAAGCGTGATATGATTAGGGTGTATTATTGTTCTCATTTCCCAATCGTACAAAATTCCTAACATTGGACAGAAATTTAGCGGACCATGGATCGTTTAGTAAACCACGCAATTCTTATAATCCTCATGGAAATGTTGAAACCAATCATAGAGATATTTTGGAAATGGTAAACGTTAGATTACCATAATTTGCAATGCTTCAACTACTGCGTTTTACATAAATGACGATCCTCGGATTTCTACGCGGGAAGTAGCCTCTAATTTGGAATTGCCGCAAACACGTGTTTGGAGAGCATTACGAACAAAGAAATTGAAACCGTACAAACCCCGCAGAAGTCAAACTTTGCAGTTGTACGAAATTATTTGTATCAACAATTTTCAATTCGCTGCATTGGTAATGGTGGAGTGGTGGAATGTCCTGCTAGTCCTCTGGACTATTTTCTATGGGGAACTGTGAACGACGAAATTTATCACGATGCTCGCAGAAATATCGAGGGCCTGCTGGATCGAATAACAAATGCGGTAAATGCTATTCCGGGAAGAACAGTTAGAAGAGCATAGCAACATGTCGCAAAGCTGGCTCGGTTTTATGCCTTCAAGAGTATGGCGACCAATTTGAATATTTACTTAAAAAATAAACTTTTTGTTGTATAAACTTGCTTCTTTTACAATCTGAATGTTTTTAATCCAAAGCACTCTGGTCACTCCGGCGCCGGCGGTCTGTAACCAAGCACTAGTTGGGTACCTGATAAGCACGACAAACAACGAGAAAAAGAAGAAAGTTTTTTTTATAAGTAAACCAGTGTTTTAAAAATAATGCCAACATTTTATACATTGCGGAACTGAGAAAAACACGACACTCGGAAAATGCCAAAATACAACATCGCGCCCATAAGAAAAACAAAAGTTGGCCATGGTTACGCCGCCATCTTTGATGTTATTTCAAATTAAAAAATAACACTGCATTCCTTGTTAAAAAGTACCTGTAGAATGTTTTTTGTTTCAAATGTCTAGCTACGTTTGGTTTTGTATAAAAAATTAAAAACGATATCTAAACAATTCAGTTTTTTGCGGATATCTTTAAAATGAAAAATGATAGCTAAAATTTCTTTTCAGATAATTGATCAGCACAAAAATACGAAACTTTGCCATAATTAAATATAGCCTCTATCTCCACTAATAAGCGAGATCCCAATGTTGAGCCTCGAAATTGAAGTCGATTAGAAGAAAGTCCGTAATAGTGCAGTTCCACATTGTTGTAGATTATTATTGGAGACAATAAAATTACCTATGGAATATTGTTAATTACATTATTATTAATATATTATGAGATATTTTGAACGTTTTAACATACAATAACCAAATGTTGTATATGTATAATCCACCTATCAGCCTCTGATAAACGTTAGGAATAACTGGAAATGCTCAGAGCGTGTTCGGCTCTGTTTATAAACGATAATCCGTTACAATTTACACGTAAATAAAAATACTAAAAAATATCTTAATCCAAAGGAATCAGGTGGGATGTATGTGATAATTAAATAAAAAAAATGCAGCCACGAACTGGTTCCAAACCAGGACCCGTTCTACTACCGTGCCGGTACAATGCAATATAATCAAACTATGGTTTCCGTCTACATTTAGCAAAATCTTGAACGACGCTTTGAACAAAACACTTTCTTCACTCCAAAGTGATTTATAATTATCACCAGTTCAGTAACATCGGAACACAACATAAGAGCACGTAATTAAATTCTAACAACGTGCCGCAATAACATCTAGAATTTCGCATCATTAACGCTACGATAAATCATCAGGTTGATAGCGAAAATTCAATCTTTACTACACGCCACAAATCCGAAGATTTACAGCGTGCTTACGACGGCGACGTGTGCAGTAAAACGAAAACGAAAGCGGAACAACATCGTGACGCCTTATTAATACAACCTTACTACTTCGTAGCAGGTACGACCGCACAGGTACACTTGGCGCGAAAAAAGAATGATTAAAAATCGAACTGACTAACGGTCCACCGAAATCAAACACGTGAGTCCACTACAAGACCGTAAGACTTTTACTCAATGAGACCGGCCTATTGGATAGTGGATAGTGGATAGTCAGCGGTTGTCAGTTGTGCCCGGTCTTCCTCCGAGGTCGGTTGTTGCGTTGCAGCTGTCATTTCTCTCGGTGTTATCGCGGTCGTGTCTGTGTTTTATTTGTTTGTTAGTTTCGTTTGTTTAGTCAATATATTCGCTTCTACAGTTCTTTAACTTCTAAACTAGTAAGTGGTTACTTGTTACTCCTATATTATTAATTTTCGTGCTATCGAATTGTTCATTATTGACCTGTTCCAATTGTTGATAACAATTTGCAAGATACCATATTAAGTAAACATTGCGTAGTGCGTTGGTATAAAATAAATAAATATACTTACTGACGAGATTTTTCTTCTATGGGGTATGGGGGAAGCTAGCGTTGCACATTTTCAAGGGGGAAGTTTAATGCATCATGACTAGGGGGTTATTGATCGTACGGATTCTGTCTACACCACTGTCTGGTGTTTTCGATCGGGCCACCTATTCAAATTGTTTGCTGAACACGAAATGTGAATACCTCAACTTAGATGATATTGCGCTCCTCTTTCGTAAACATTATGCGGAAGCAACATAAAATGTTATTGTTTTATTTTTAAAACGTGATGCAGTAGTAGCATGCAATCAAGTGAATATAAGTGCTTCGTTTTACGGCAGGTGTAATAACGGTTTATTTTTATTTCCAGTTGTTTTAATCACGTTGTAAACTCGTATACTGCCGTCCCACACGAATTAAATAAAATTGTGATTTAAAAGAAGGTTATTTGTCAAATTCTGATATGGTGGATGCCGTGGACAAAAAATCTTAGTTATGAAGATCACACAACCATTTTTATGGATTTTATATATAAATTATTTTTGTATGTCACATTATTGTAAGTAGGATAGTCCTATCTGTCTTTAAACGTATCATGTTAACGATATAACCGAATACTGCATAAAGAAACTTATCGAAAACGTTTTGTCAATATTTTCCTAATCTTCAAATATCTTTTGCTGAACTATTTTCACGACATTTTTATGGCACCATTAAGACAGTAATTTAACGATCTATCAAATTCAATAATAACTATAGGGTTTTGCCATTTAAGAAGATGATGATGACGTTATAACTCAAAAACAATTATAGAACGGAAATTCAGTTTAATATAAAAAATATGTGTTTGTTATGTTGTTAAACGTAAGTTTACTGCACGTTATGTTTTAAAACTGGTTCCAAAAATAACGATAATCAAGAGTCTTGAACATTGGGTGACATCATTTCTGGTTTACTAATGTTTCTCTGAAAATTGACTACCTGTTTACCTATATCTCCCCATTCTACAACCTATTGTAAATATCGTCTTCAACAAAAAGCACATGCATTCAAATTTTATCAGGAATCTGTTGTCTGACACCGCCGTAATTAGTGTGCAAACTTTTTTATGTAACAGTAAAGTTGCAATTAACTTTTCTAATTCAAACGTTTTCTGCAAAAGCAACAAACCTGACAAAGTTGTATATGAGTTGACTCCGTAGGATTTAAAATAATAAAAGAACGTCTCTTTTGACAAAAAAAAAACAAATTAAAAATGATGTTTGATGTAGATAATAATTCTATCAGAAAAGTATTATTGTTATATAACTATCATGTTTGCTATTGTTGCGATTGATTTGATTAAATATATCTGCCGTTTATTCAACTTTCTGAATATTCTTTCGAACCAATGAGATTATCTTGCCAAAATAGTAGATCTTAAGATCAAGATCTAGGTACACAAAAATACAATTTTATTATTAAAGGTTTCAGCCTTTGAAATTTTGCAATTCTAATGTGCAGCTTTCAGTGTTAAAAAGTTAGAAGAGGAAACACTTATTTTTGATTGCACATGTATGATTTTTATAGCTTGATATATCTACTTTGCAAGGATGTGGTTTTGTTTTCAACTAACAATTTCAAGAAAAAAAATTGATTTTATTGTTTAAAATTAAGACGATTTTTCATTATCGTGACGTAATATTTTATTCAAACACCTGCGTTGAAATAATTGGTTCAAGAATGCGACACTATTAAGGTTGGCGCATTTAGTAGTTTATTTTAAAATTGTTTTTGTGGGGAGATAAATTTGTCTTAAAAAAGCAACTTTTTATATCAAGTAAATAATATTCTTATCCCAAGCATTTTAAAGAATTCTTGACATAAACAAACGATCTCTCTGCGGATAATAAATTTTTAAAATCGGTGGCAAAAAGTCTATTTTACGATCCTTACGAAAATAAAATGTTTTATATCTTCATAATCAGATACCCTTAAAATGCATTTAGTATTAATGCATAATTGTTACTAGCTTTTGTCAAACTTATTATTATATACCTAAAAATCAAAACAATTTAGACCAAATTACCATACTCATCGTTGTTGTATTTATTTTATATTATTTCTGCGTTTGCGTTATACATACTTGATGCATTATTTGGAATTTGACAATTCTGAGAACAAATTGGTAATCACCTCCTTAATGTGGTTCTTAGGTAGCATTTTTGTCTCGTAATCTTTGCAGCTTTTCAAAATATCAAATAAGTTAAACATTTCTGCATAAATAATTACAATTGACGAAGTTACGAGGAAGAAGTACGCACGTCGTTCACCTTCTCATTGGATAGATTTTGAGTTTTAAGATATAAAGTAATGAAGTAACGCTATGTTTTGACCTAATTGTCCTCGGCTAATTCAATCATGTTCGCTACAAACTCCATTGTAAATTGTGCCCAACAGAATTACAACGTGTGCATACTATGTAATGCTCAAAAGGTTGCTAAATTTTACTACATTCCAAACGTAGGTGCTAAAAAGGCCAGTTTGTATTCTGGCTAATAATAACAAACTTTCTTGCATCATTAATATGTATTTTATTGTGGGTGTTGAAAAATATTGTCAATGAAACCGGTGTAATTGCTCGCTATATCCGTTTCTGCGCGGCGTATGCATATTAGATATTGCAAAATACTACTGATGTAACGTAATTATCATACGGAACAGATGTGTTTTGTTTACAGTAGATAAAAACCTGTATCGAACACTCATACAACTTATGTTAAATTTATCACGTCGAATTTAAATAACAAAACACTACCGCATATTTTTACCAGAGATGATATAATTATTCTGCGGTTTTATTTTTTTGCTACAACAAGGAAGATACAAATATTGTTTCCTGAATGATAATTTGAATTAAAATGTTTCATTCCATTGGAAAGTTATAATTGCTAAAGGACACGAGATTTATGCTATTTCGTGTGGATTATGATTCCATAATTTTAACATTTTAGATTCAAATATTCCTCTGTGTATGCAACCAAGATATCTCATTTATAGAGATATCTCCCTTTTCTTTTATCTACACAATGTCGCTATCTTATCATGGTATACATTAAATATTTACACGTGTCCACTCGTTGTTATTGCATTCAGTGTCACTACCAACATTGTTTCTTAGGATATTTGTTGAGCAATATTTCATGAAAGTGAAAACTCCTGAAACTTGAGTAATTGCAGTTTTTAGGTCGCGAACTCAATCGGAACAAAGAGAACAAAGGCTGGATGTCAATGCCAGATACGTAAAATAACGGAAGAGTTAAGTGCCGTGAAATTGTAAACAAAACCTTGTACCGAGCCATGCATAAGTTTATATAGTAAAGTTTATTGTTTGAAGATGAAATCATTAGGAAAAACTTTCACTTGTTCTGAAACCGGTTAATTAAACTATTAATTTCTTTGATGATATAACTTCCTTTATGATGAATTCGTAGAGCATGTGTTTTATCTACGAATTCAAAAAGTATTTACGTATGCTTATTGCATTGGCAATAGGCCGCGACGACCCTGTAACTCTGTGTAAAAATTCACTTATATTAATTCTAAAAAGTACGCGAGCAGATTGATTGTATTAATAGCTACCAAAACTAAAGACAAAAGTATTGATTATAGCAAAACACTATAAATATTTGTTCCAGCTGAAAGACTCCGGTTGATGTCCGTTTCCACGCGAAAAAACGCCAGTAAAAAATTTTCAAGCTTTTTACTTTTCAAATGTTCTCATTTCTTATCTTAATTAAAAGTAAGAAAACACGAATGTTTGGTTGTAGACTTGGTTTCATTTGCGATCTGAAACGCTACCTAAAAGCCAGAGCACAACAATTGTTGGATTGAAATGGAAGAGGTGTCAAAGTGTTTATTTTTGATTTTTTTTTTGACATATTTTTTTTTTGATTTATTGACATCAATAAATAATAAACGCTAAAATGGACAAATACTTTTGCATCCTAAATTTGTTGAAAACTTTAGATTTCGTCAAATCTTTCGTGTTATTATTAGCCAGAATACAAACTGGCCTTTTAAGCACCTACGTTTGGAATGTAGTCAAATTTAGCAACATTTTGAGCATTACATTTGCACACGTTCTAATTCTGTTAAGCACAATCTGCAATTGTAGCGAACAGGTAAATTAATCCAGGAAAATTAGATCAAAATATAGCGTTACTTCGTTGCTTTATATCTTAAAAGTCAAAATCTGCCCAATGAGAAGGTGAAGAACGTACGTACTTCTTCCTCGTAACTTCGTAAAATCAAATTATTTAGGCAGAAATTTTTAACTTATTTGATAGTTTGGAAAGTTGCAAAATTGAGACAAAAATGTAAAAATCAAAAATCTTAGAACCTCATTAAGGAGGTGATTACAAATTTGTTATCAGAATTGTCAAATTCAAAATAATGCATCAAATATTATCGAATATTATTTTCGTGATAAAAAGTTTCTTTTCTTTTTTTCTCCCCACAAAAAAAAGTTAAATAAACTTTCTAAATGCGCCATCCTTAACAGTGTCTCATTCTTGAACTAACTATTTCAACGCAGGTCTTGAAAATAAAATATTACATCACGATAAAGAAGAAATCGTCTTAATCTGAAACAATAAAATCAATTCTTTTCTTGAAATTGTTATTTGAAACCAAAACCACATCCTTGCAAAGTAGATATTTCAAGCTATAAAAATCATACATGCGCAGCCTATTGCGTTAAGTTTTTAACACTGAAATGTGCAAATTAGAAATAAAAAATTAATCACTAATTACAATGATTAAAAGTACTTTTTTATTTTAACACGTTTTATTTAATTTATTTATATAACATAAGTAATTACTTAACATAACCACAATTATTATTAACATTTAAATAGGTTTCAATATAAAATAAATTATCTTTAATTCTACATATAATAATAATTAATAATGAATTCTTAATTTTAACATCTGAGTGCTCCTCGAGCCCACTCTAAATATTCAGTTAGTCTGGTGTAACCATTTGGAAATTCGTAGGACATGCATCGAAATGAGGAACCAAATGAAACTATTCCAACCGGCAATATGCGACAATTAAAGCTAAACAAGGAGCGATTTTTTTGTTTATATATTACATGTTTACCTTTTATAACCAATGGGTCGACAGAATCGCCATTGCATGACCGCGGTCATTGCATGGACCTCTATAGTTCTCACCGCTGGCGCTGGTGCAAATATGACGACCATCGTTGACTTTAGAATCATAATAATAAATACAAACACAGTAATGACCAGCTTAAACGTAGAATCCTGATATCAAATAGGGCCCATTAAATAAATTATGGCTTCTTAATAGGACTCTGAAACTATACACAAACTAATACATCTAAACTCAAAATTTATATCTTCGTCTCACTAATATCAGTGAAACAGTAATTAGAAATGAATTACTTGTACAGCCTTTACATTTATTAAGGTCACTTACTAGGTACTGTTAACCTATCCTTTTTCGCAAGAGCAGAGAGTATTGTTATCTAGTTTATCTATACTCACATTTTAGCGCGGTTAGGCACGTAAGGCCACTTGACTAACAAAGCCGCGTATGATGATCGTACCTCCTCTGATGTAGAGACCGGCACGGACCGTCATAGTTTTATCCTCATAAAAAATGCAAAGCGTTAAAGATAAAGAGTATGTCTTGTGTTGAGCTTATTTCAGAAACGATATCACCGATTAAACTGAAACGTGGTACACATATGCTTTAGCAGAATCCGAACAATATATCAACATATCTGCATATTGTAGAGGACGCTGTCGGCAGTTTTTCTGTTGCAATTTTTTGTTTTTATTATTATTAGTTAATATGACTTCAAATTGTGTCAGATGTTAATTTTGCAATCGAAAGGTATATACGTATTGTATGTCGACTAATTGCGTTGTTTTCAACTAAAAGGCCTCAGCGTAATGCAAAATCTTAAATAAATAAAAGAAGATACAAATTTTGTAATACCCCGGGTAAATAGTAAATACCCGGGTTTTTACCCACAGTGGGTATTTATTGGGGAATTTATAAACATAATATTGTTATAAAACAGCAGTAAAAGGAAATATTTAATTACTAAATAAAGGTTTTTCTTTCATCACAAAATCAAAAGTTATTCTCTTATCACAAAATAAAGGTTATTCTTATAAAAATAAAAACATTTTTAAAACAAAGAATATAAATATCAGTCTCATCTGACGATATATCAAGAGCAGACATTTCCTTGTTATCATCGTCCATTCAATCGTGTGAATCTTCCATATTTTCTGATTCTGTTATCGAAGAAGATTTAGCAGATTATATGTTAAATATAGTTCACAGTGGCTTTTGTTGTTGTTAATCAATTTCTTATTTTACTATGAATCCAACTAAATGTAAATGAATGGTCTTATATAACTCAAATATTTTACATTATTTGTAATCAAGAGTACACATCTACAGAGTGTCCCATTTTTTCCCGCATAACTTTTTTCCAGATAGTAAATACCACACTGAGTAAAAAGGTTCATATCGACCTATTTGTTTTCTTTATTCCTTAAAAATTACAACCGTTTGAAATAATTGTAAAGTAATTGCAAAACTGTATATTTAATGACTTAAGGAGCAAGTATACCCCACTAATGAAAATTTTTGTTAGCGTTTAGAGAAAAACTATTTGCAATGGAAACTAACCACAGGTGATATAGGACGTAAAAAAACACATGAACCAAACGGTAAAGTCAAGGGTGTCTTAGAAAAACCAATTTTTTTATAAATCGCGGGTTCGAAATCACGTAAAAACGATAAATAATTCAAACTAAGTTCATAGGTAAAACCTTTCTATTTTTTTATGTTCTATTTTGGAAAGTCATTTTCATAAATTAATAATGTACCTATAACAAAAAAAAAAAAATGTCGTTATTTAATATTTTATTACTTTTATATACTTTCCAATATGCAATACTACATCAGAAAACCTCTGTAAAAATTTCATATCTCTACAACGAGTATTAACGCTAGGATTCCGAACCTACGGTACACTTCCGGTAGACTACGTCGTTAACTTCTTTAGGAATTGATAAACCCAATAAGTTGGTATGAAAGAAACTTTATACTCAGAATGACAATTACTTGTAGAGAAACGAATGTCTAAAAAGTTTTATATGTATTTTCTTTTCGTTCATTTGTTATTTAGTTTATTTTTAACATTTTGAATTTTTTACTTAAATTTATTTACTTTTAATTTTGTTATGGGTATTGATTGTGCTCTTTCTTAGTTTTAACATTGCTTCATATGTAGTTTATTGTTTATTTTTCTTTATTTAGTTAATATTTTAAGCGGCTATAACTTGGCGTTGAGAAAACAAATAGGTCCATATGAAAAGTTATACTCAAAATGACATTTACTATCTAAAAATAATTCTTGCGGGAAAAAAGTGTTAAACCCTGTATAAATATCTCTGAAACGGTGTTTTAAGGATAAGAAGAATAAATACCCAGAATTTAGGTATTTACCCTAAGTAGGGGTAGATACCCGGGTAAATACCCATTTTATAAGTTCCCACCCGCCGGGTATTTACCCAGCCCACATCACTGGCTGTATCACACTTTCCCGTTATCCTGTAAACGCTTAAGGTTAATTGTCGAGACTTAATAACTACTACTCAGTTATTTACTAATTACTATGATTCAAAGTACATAAATTATTTTAATCAGGTTAATTTATTTACTTAATGTAAGTAGTTAACATCAATACTAGTGAAAATAAATAAATAAATAACATAGGTTTCATTTTAAAATAAATAAATTAAAATAGGTTTCTAACATAGGTTTCATTTTAAAATAAATAAATTAAAATTCTACATTGATAATTTAATAATTCTTAATTTTTACATCTGAGTGCTCCTCGATCCATATTAAATATTCAGTAAGTCTGGTGTAACCATTTGGAAATTCGAATGACATGCATCCAAATGAAGAACCAAATGAAACAATTCCAAACTGCAATACGCAACAATTAAAACTGAACAAAGCAATTTATTCTTTTATGTATTACCTGTTTTCCTTTTATAACCAATGGGCCGCCAGAATCGCCATTGCACGGGCCTCTATAATTCTCACCGCTGGTGCAAATATGAACATCCTTGACTTTAGAACCAAAATAATAAATACATAAATCATTTGTGATCACTCTTTCCTCTGTGCTCAACAAGACATTTGTAATGCTACTACCGCTTTCTGTTTTTCCCCAACCAGAAACAGTAGCAAATTGTTCTGTCAAGTCTCTTCCTTTGTCTCGGAAAGTTGGTAAATTTACGGGTTTAATGGCATTGTTGAATCTAATCGGAAAAGGCAGTCTAATGAGGGCTATGTCATTGGAGACGGTGTATGTAAACTCTTCGTGTAGGATGAAATCAGTTGATTCAATTCTAATTTCTTGATCGTTTGGTTCATTGAGATTATGGCCCCCAAGTATAATTTCAGCTCTATCTTTTCTGCAACGGAATGTAAATGTAGTGGATTTATTTTTAATTAATGGCTTACACTAACTTCCAGAGACAATGCGCTGCTGTTAGTACGTAACGTTCTGATATTATAGACCCTCCGCAGAAAGCTGCTGAACTAGATGTGGCAGTATATGTATACAAAGCCACCTATATAAATAATGTATGTTAAATTATTGAACTTAAAATATTCATAGTTTTCACTTACCTGATATGGAATAGAATGCGGTTTAACTTCCTCACCGCCGTATATACGATTTTCATTATAAGTTTGAAACTTTGGTGGAATGTTCCTAATTGGTGGTAAACCAAACACTTCTTCTGGTATGGCCTGAGAAATACGGATATTAACAACACAAAAAAAATATTACAAACAAAAGTTACCTCCACAAAGCTGGAAACCAAAACTGTGGAAACGAGAAATGAGAAGATCATGTTAACTATGTAGTCTGTGTGGATAACTCGTATTGACTGCTGATGCCTGATACTGTGCCAATATATGTATATATAGTGTGCATGTTTTGAATAATTTGTTAAGAAATTTCTTATTAAGAAATCCGATTCTTAATCGAAATCTCGATTATGAACAACATAGGAAATGACGACGATATTTGCTATGTTTGGGTCAACAACTTCAAATGATACGCACATAGTGAAACAATATGTTTGGGATTGTACTGATAAGCACTGCATTATGATAACTAGAAATATTATTGTTTGCAAGCTTTAGGTGTTAAAAATTACCGGCCATAATTCGAATTATTCTGTTTATTGTGTTTTATTATTACTCGTGTTATTATGAGAATATATCTAACTAACTTACTCGGTGAGAGAATTGTTATGTATGTTCAATTCAAATGAATATGCATTGACAAAAATAAATAATATGTTGTTTCAATAAAAGCCACCATATAGTGGACAAACAAGTGGACAAACAAAACGGAACACGTTTTTAAATACTCGTATTTACAATAATATTTATTCCATTCTGTTATTTCTTTAAAAAATCTGATGTGGCCAGGCACATGACTTTATCATACTATATATAAAATTAATACTTTAGCTGCATGAGATTCTATTTGATCGAGATCGGCCATGTCTGCATTAAAATAAAACTAGTAGAACGATTAAAGCCGATTGTGATGTCGATTAAAGCTGCGTGCGGATATTGTACTCCGTTGACACCGGGTACACCGTCCAAATGACACTTACGTGTTATTGGGTGTAAAAAGTGTAACGGTGTCCAATATCCGAACGCAGCTTATATTGACAGAAGGTATTGTCAAAACATTAGCGTTTGACACTACCTACTGTCATTAGAATAAAAAAGCTGACAAATCCTGGCTACTAGTTTTAATGCAGTACGACCGATCTCGATGAAATAGAATTTGCTCATGCAGCTAAACTATTGATTGTACCAAAAAATGTCATAGTGATAAATTATTCAGAATTTCCTCATCTTTAATTTATTATTTAACTATTTCGACGAAATTCCAGAAATGGCGGCTTATTTGCAAAATCTTTCAAAAATGCTGAGACTAAACCTCCAGTTCCTTTGGACCCTTTTCAACAGAAAGCTTTTCAGCACTAAGTTTGGTTATGATACTTCTAAATATGAAGTTTCGTCCCGATACCTTTAGTACTTTCTCCGGAATCGTCGCCACAAAAAAACGGGTACACACACACACACACACACAGACATTTTTTTGTACCTTGGTCAAAGTTGTTCAGGGGACCCAAAAGGACATATTACCGCTAAAATCTCAAAAATTTTTTTGGCATGATTACAATAGGTACTTTACATACTGCGTATGATAAAGTAAAAACGTTTTGCTTATATTGTGACGATTGAAAACATACTATATTTGCAATAAATAAAGTTTCAGTCCTAGGTGATGACATTTGTTCGGTTTTGGTCCAGAAGAGAATTTTTAGCATCGTCTACAAGGTGATTTTCGAATGCAGGTTGAAATCTTCAAAAACCGTTTTTACTCAAAAGGGTGTTGAGTTGGACGTTTGTATTGAACACAGTGCACATGCACGAGAAATCTAATTGCGCTCTTAAGTTATCTTTAAAGATAATGGAGGGACCAATGCTAACTTTTCGTTCTATTATGGGCGCCATGCTTGATTTTTTCAGTTCATGTGGCCTATTCTTCAGGCTAAATTATGATGTATTTACGTAGCCCGAATAGATTATAGATTATGTTACTTCTAATTTTCCTCGATATAAAAACCACCAGCCAAGATCTTGCCGTCAGGTGAAGCAAAACTATCACAATGTTGGTTCAGTATAAAAAGATGATTAGATTAAAGTACCGAAACACAAAAACCTAAACTGAAAAAATTGCCAAAATTTACAGCCAAACAAGTGTGGTACATTACAAAAATCTGTAGAAAGAAAAACCTTTAAAAAATGTGAAAATTAAATATGGCGCTCATAAGAAAATTAAAAGTTAGTCTCTCTAGCATATGCTATTTTTTCGGTGCAAACCTTCAACTCCACTGCTTTTTACCGCATACCAAAGCGATGGTTTGAAATTTCAGCTGTGTACGCAAAAACAGCAGCGTGTACGATGCCATAAAATCTCTATTGTTCTCTTTGACCAAAACCAAACAAATGTCATTACTTCAAACGTTCTATTATTGCAAATATTGGTATGTTTTAAACCTTCAAAGAAATCTTTGAATTGAGTATATTACAGGAAATACGAATAATTGAACACAGGTTGTGCATCTATTATGTCATATTATGTGATGTTGAAATGACTGAGCGACTGTATGAGCGACGACAGATGAAAGTAAACTCACTTTTAAATCAAGTCAAAAATATTACGCTAAAGGATAGAAACTTTTTCACGTAAATAAATATTCCATGTTCAATCATCTCTATATGCAAATAATATGGAGTATTCAATGCAGTAAATATTTTTCGGTCAAGAAGAATAAATTCAGACGAATATGTTCCTTTAAAACAACTAATCTTTTATATCTGTGTAAGATGTGGCAAAAAATTGGTACCACTACTGTATACGACTACTGCGGCGCCTAAATTAGAAATCGTTCAAGGCTTTCATTATATACCATTATGATACAACTTTATAATCTTACGTTGGGGTATGGCTACAATCTTTTACCTAACCAACTTATTCAACTTGTAATTTGCGATGTCGTGTAATAGATACTTTACGTAACATTTTTGACAAGATAAGTAATGCACGGTATTCTAGAATTTCATACAATTTCTGTTTATATATAATTTTAAAAAAATTGACGGCTTGTCATGTTACATTTGATTTAAAATAATATTTTTATGGGATAGTCTATTACAGCCAAATCATTAGCTTATCTCCTGCCGCAAAAAAATGTTAACAATTATAATACTCACACTTTAAATTTACGTTATAGTCGGAAAACTGAAAAACAACTTATTGAAATACATAAGTATCTATGCATTACTGTTTCCGCAATACTGCACACACGCGCCTTTTGTACAGCACACTTTTGTGCTGTATTTATTTTGTTCCCGAAATTGATCTTTATCGATTTTGCGTTTCGGAAACGTAAACATTATTGTAGGTCAGTGATCGTCGTGATTGTTTTTGAGATTAAAATCACTGATATCGTTTTGATATCATAACTTGTAATCTAGGGAGAAATTTGTATTTGTCTGTGTCCTGTAGATTATACTCAATGTTTTTATCCATCGCAATACATTACAAATGTATAAGGCATTATAATTGGTCAAATGTGGCCACACCAATGTCACTGTATGTGAATGAAATAAACTACCTAAAAAAGTAAACTACCTACCTTTATTTTGAAAAATACGCAATATGTTTTCATCAGAGGTAGATGTTCTCAAATATTGGAACGTATTAAATACGAACAGATTTTTTGTTTATTTGTTTTATTTATTAATTTATTTGTTATCACTACAAATAAAGCAATAGTTACAACAATAGTAACAACAAAAGAAATATATTTTTATTAAAGCAAAAATAATTCATAATTATTGAAACCAACAATAAAAATGTATGGTATAATATTTACCGTGCAATCTACAAGCATGGTAACTGAAAAACTAGAAAATGTGGTTTTACATATCATTCAACTTGACCACCTCATTTTTCTATGCATAATCTTGTTCTTCTTATGTGTGAGGATTAAGGGTTGCATGCAATTCTCGATGACATCTTTCAATTGATGAACGTCTTTAAATGGTCGAAGCGCGTACATATTTTGTTCTAAAGTACCCCAGAGCCATGTGTTTTAAAACAATTTCAATCCTTTCTTGTGTATTCACGCGCATATTTTGGTTAACTTAAGTCAAACTGACATTTATGGTGTCTTTCTAATATTTCTAAACATCTTTTTCATACACTTTGAGTATCTTTCAAAATAGGATATATATTTAGGAAACACCTGGTATTTGGAACTTGGAAGGTGACTATAATTTATCAATTTAATAACATTTTTGCAGCTTTGAAAAACACGGTGTTTCATTCTTATGTCCCATGTTTATGGCAACACCCAGTATATGCAACGGAGAAGGTGATTAAAATTTTGTATTAATGACCGCTAATAATTCTAAACTTACTTTTTTCAAATAACTTTTTTGCATAGCTTTGATCATAAAGGTTTACTCTGTTTTTCATAGCTTTGGTAACACTCGGTACATGCAAGCAGAAACTTACATACTACTATAGGAATTTTAGGTTTAAGATAATCTAGACACTTTTATGAACAACACAATATTCTGAGAAATTGATAATAGAAATGTTTCCCATATGTGTCCAAGTTTCTGCAGGACACGGTAAGACGCAACCTGAAATTTGTCCAAATTATAAAAAGTAATATGTAAATTTAAGATATAACGTGGTATGGCAAATAATCAGGGATTACTAGATTTCTCACCTAATATTTGTTATTTCTCCATTGTTTTTCTATGATTAGTCTATGAACAATGTAAAGCATGGGTGCCATGTGACATTAATATACTTAAACTTCTTATGGTAAGATAGAAATACTGCATTTTCTTTTCTAAAAGATTGATTCAAATTGGATATTTTTTTAAATTAAGTTTTTTGGTAATATTTGATTTGAGGTTTGTTACAAAAGGAAATAAGAAATAAAAACCGAATTACTGAACACTCATTACGGAATTATCATCTTGATTACATGGTTTTGGACCATCAGTTCTGGGAGTTAACTAAAGTAAAGTGTATATGAAATATTAAATAAAACGTTCCATTCTTTACTTTATTTTGACTTTGCCTGATTTGCATTTATTGCACATGGATTATATGGTTTTGGATCTATAGTTCTGTGTTGTTAAAACAAAGGTATATATGAAATCATAAATAAAGCGTTCCGAGAATTAATGCATGTTTTTTAAATTTATTTTTACTTTACGTTAGGTATAGTCGGAGAAATGAAAAACAACATATTAAAACACAGACCTATATCTATGCCCTATTGTTTCCGCAATACTGCATCTCTCTTGTCCAGCACACAAGTATAATTGTTTTCGTGTTCTATTTATTTTGTTCCCGAATTTGATCTTTATCGATTAGGTGTTTCGTCAACGTAGGTAAATATTATTGTAGGTCAGTTATCGATGGTTATTGTTTTTTAGATTAAAATAACCGATATGAATATCGAGACAAATTATCTCCATATGCGTCCTGAGTATTTCAGACGATCCATACAATAGGTGGAAGTTTTACTTTTTTTCTCTTGGTAAAGTGGTAATACATTATTCTCTACAAAATCAACATACAATACCAAAAACTTATTTTGTCGATGTTATACTGTTACAAATTTAAACAAAAAAAATTAGTAAGTTCTACTCTACAAAAACAGTATCATACCAAATACTTATTTTGTCGATTGTATACTACAAATACTGGAAAAAAATAATAGTTAAAGAAAGAAAGAAGAAAGAATATGTTTTAAGAGGTACTCTTGAGCGTATTTATTAAAAATACTTATGCGCTTTAATTGGAATTAAATCGTAATAAATAATGGTAGTGGTGAAGGAAAAAAGCTTCAAAAGCAATTAGTACAATTAGTGCGCAAACCACATATAGGTGCCATATGACATAATAGACTTAAACATTTTTATGGTAAGCTATGTTGATATATTTCAATTTTTTCTTTAAAAGAAATTTTGCCTCTGCAATTTTTGATATCTGTTACTGTTTATAAATAAACAAGAAAAATCATTTGTCATGAAATTTAACGTGCTTGTAATTGAATGAAATTGAATGAAACTGTTTCTAAGTGTTTTATTTATATTATATGTTGAATTTTTCCTCAATGTAAAGATTTACACTACAAACAAATTTTAACTGCATTCTCCGCAAAAGTTATTATTTCTTATTAACTTTAATATAATAAAAACTTAGTTTCATATTATTTCACGATAAAATTTAATGGTAAATTATTCTTATTTATATGATTTCTTCTAAACCTCACCAGATATTAAAAATTGCAAAGATACAAAAAATATCGGCTACAAATCATTTTTTAAATAAACATGTTATTTATTTCTATTCTATTCTATTTATAATTATTTCTATCTTGCTATAAAAAAGGAATCCTGTTGGTCACAAAGACAAGGCTTGATATCATTGCAAAATATTTTATCCAACTTTCTAACTTATTGATCCAGATATGAATAAACTCAGAAGCGGCTTCATAACGAAGTTATGAAAGGGAATTGCATATAGATAAATCGTCTTGTATTCGACCCAAGTAAGTATCCGTGATTAGTCCATGTCATTCGAATTACGGTACAGCGACTAGAGCCTGTATTTTATTAAATAATAATAAACCATTTATTCAATAAACCAAGAAGCATAGAACAAGTCAACATAAATCATTATAATGTATATAATTAAATAATATTAATAAAACTACAGCTCAATGTACACATGTGAAATGGGATTGATAATGAATAAAAACAATTTTTTGCCAAATGTCTCTTAAGTTTACTCTTCAAATTCTTCAAAGGCAAAAACATATATGATGATGGTAAGTGATTATAAATCTTTAGTAGTTGTGTCACCGCTCCCTGGTATATTGTGGAGGATGTGGTTTGAGGAATTATCAGAGCCGGATGTACATTACAACAGGTATTTTGTGGATGTCGCGCCTCAAAATTCATAAAAAGATTATTGTAGTTATTTTTTTACAAAAAGAGCACATTCGAAGATATATATGCAGGGCACCGACAGTATTGAATGTGTTGTAAATACATCAACGCAGGAATCCCTCTGTTTCGATCCAAAAATGCTTCGTGCTTCCATACTTACTCTGTTTACAAATGCATAATAACTTGCTAACGCTGCTTGGATGTTAACCATGTTTGTAATTCTTCGAAGTGCATAAACGAAGCAAGATATTTTGTTCGCAAGTTTGTCAACATTGTGTTTCCATTTCATCTGTGAATCCAGTGTGACGCCGAGATAGTTTGCGTGGTGTGTGGAGATAAGGGCCGTGTTGTACTAGTGGTTCCTTAGATTTCAACGAAAATGTTAAGATTTTGCAACGTTTAAAGTTAGATCATTTTGTCTGAACCAATTTTTCAACATTCCCGAGCTGTTGCATATCTCACTTTTTAGGTTATAATCATCTTTGGCTTTCAAGATCACTTCTGTGTCATCCGCATGCATGCCCAAATTGTGTTGGAGAAGTGAAGGTAGATCAGTTGTATAGATTATATATAGGATAGGGCCGAGGATAGAACCTTGTGGAACTCCTTTTTTTACGAGGTACCAATCGGATCCAATTCCCATTCCGTTGTCCGGATCCGTTGCGATTACGCGTTTCTGCGTGTTACTCAAATAAGATTTGATAGGATTAAGGCTAGGACCTCTAATACCCATCAATTCAAGTTTCGCCAAGAGGATGCCATGGTCCACACTGTCGAAAACCTTTGATAGGTCTAAGAAAATTCCTGCATCCTTTTTCTTATTGTTTAGTCGCTCCAAAACTTCGCACTGCGCATTATACACCGAATGTATAGTAGATCTTCCTTTAATATATACATTTTGAGCTTGTGTAATTATGCTGCACTTCTCAAGGAATTCCAACACACCAAAATCAACGCAATTGGTCTATAGCTGCAAATGTTGCTTTTAGAACCCTTTGTGAATACCGGCTTAACATCGGATCTTTTGAGTTGTTCGGGGTATAGTTCTCTGACTTTACTTCAAGGACACCACGAATGCATGTAGATATAAGTACATACTGTAAGCTGTATATTCTGAGACCCTTCTAATCACAATTGGTTTATTAATTGAAACTTCGGAAAAACTTACCAGATTTAAGATTTTAACTTGGCGAGTGAGCTTTCCTCAAACCCCAAAAATATTATTGTTTAAATAGTATTGTTTATAGCAAAGCACGACAAGAACCATCGCCCATACTTGAAACAGCATGTTCAAATGTTAAACAATTGAAAATTTAGAAATTCAATAACAAGTAGGTATTGCTAAAATAATGTTCATATTATTTTGCAGAAAAATATAAAAAAAAGTCAATTTCACATGTCAAACAATTTATTAATATATTAATAATAATAGTAATAATATTAATGTTAATAATAATAATAATAATAATAAATTATTTTATATCAAGTAACACTTATTACATAATATGTAATAACAAAAAAAACAATAAACATAGGTAACACGTTAAATTAATACTCGTGTCTATGGTTTGATTACCAGATCACTGTTATCCTCAATCCAATCCAAATATTTGGTGACTCTGGTGTAAGCTCCTGGGAAGCCAACTTCGCAGCCAAAGATTACACCGAAGGATACGATACCAACTTCTTTACCATTAACAACCAAAGCACCTCCGGAGTCACCGTTGCAAGGTGATTTTCCATCGTCACCGCTGGTACAGATATTGGTGTCTTCGATAACTCCAAAGTACCATTGGTCGCATAAATCGTTATCAATAACAGGGCTCTCCACGTAATGTAGATATGAAGTATAGGTGGTATCACCATCAGTTATTTTACCCCAACCACTAACCACTGACGATTCACCAGCGAAGTCGTTCTTGGCGTCGCTCCAAGTCGGCAAGGCAATGGTTTGAATTTTGTCGGATAATTGCACACTTTCAGCTGGCAACTTGATCAACGCAATATCGTTTCTAATAATATTAGCGTCATAAAGTTCATGGATAACAAAGCCTTCAGCTTTAATTCGATGCTGGGTGGGTTCGGTTTCATCCCTAATGTTATGTGCTCCTAAAACTACCTCGATGCTGATGGTACCATCAGGGCAATGGGCTGCAGTCAAAACATACGTTGGAGATATCAAGGATCCTCCGCAGAAGTAAACTCTATCAGGTCTGGTCAAGAACAGGGCAACCTAATACGAGGATCGAATCAAAAAATTAAGAATCAAATTTTATTTGCTTGATTATCTTAACTTACTTGGTATGGGAAGCTATGTGGATCAGCTACGGATCCTCCAACAATCCTCTCTTGAGAAAGTTCAAAGCCGGGTCTTAACGGCACGGATACATGTGGGTGAATTGGGAAGATATCTTGCCAAGTTCTTGGTAAACCCTATTATAAAAAAATAATGTTTAAGTGTTGTTATATTGAGTAATTAAATTTACTTACAATTGCTGCATCTAAGCTAAGGGCTGCAAGTATAGTTAACAGGAACATCTTGTATATTTGATTTTGTATCTCTTGTTGGTGTATCTCTTGTTGGTGTTGCGGTTATGATACTTACTTTGGATATTAGCGCATTTATATAGCAGAATGGGTTAATTGTTCTAGCCATATTTTATCAGACGAGATTCAGAGATAGATATGGATTGACTAGATTTTTTAATTAAAACAAGTATTTGATGATTATATGCAGTCAGATGCCATGACAACAAAATATATTTTGTTATAGATTGTCAGTTTATCTAGAATTTCTTTATTGATACATTCTTTTGTTTAAAGAAATATGTTGTTTGTGCAGACAGACACCATCCGCTCAATCGGAGCACATCAGCATATTAGTTATTTGTAATTTTAAAAACAATCGCAAATATTGTTATGCACTTAAAAAATACAAAATAAGTAATCCACTTTAAAGTTGTATTTCTCCCGAACCGATACTGCATTTTTACTAATTCGTTTTTGTCAGTGATTTGTTAATTTGTCAGAAACAATTTATTACGTTTTTGATTTTAAAGTTTCAGATTTGATCACATTCAGGGTACGTCTATTATACCCAAAACTGAAGCTTGAACAAAGCATCAAAATCGGTTGATCTGTTCCAGAGAATATTAACTCTTCATTAGAACTGAATTTGTGGATTTGTATACGCTAATAGTGCAGTAAAATTGGCGAAAATAACTCGGTGCGGAACGTGTTGGTGTTCAATATTCTATAGCGTCCGCAATTCTTATTGGAACTTCTTGTAACAGACTACAGAATAATCTGATTGTTGCTTAATTACTCCATAGAGTGTTTCAAACCTAGACCACCTGAAGTTTTGGTTGATTCTCCCGGTATTATAAGTGCAACAATTATCTTTTTCAAACTTCCAAATGCATACGACTTTTTTTTTCATTCAATAAGTGCCTTACGATCTAGTCATAGTTGACTAATGAGTAACTTAATTCTAACTTATTTCACTAGTATAACAGCCTAACAGGCACCCATCGATGTCTCTCAGTTAGTCCTGGTATACTGGGCACGTTTTTCTTGCACGTCTCTGCTTACAACCAGTACTACTCTGCTTTTGTCACTAACTCACATTCACACTAACTCAAAAGGCTTCTTTCTCCTGAGTCTTCTGATTAATTCGGTGTTGTCGAGGAGGTGGATAGCCTCAACGTTTACGTGGGGTGAAGCCTTTCCTTTTTTGGATTTCTTTGCACACAAGCTCCATTTTGAGATTCTTGTGGAGATCATCATTCCTAATGTACCAACGCGCATTGACAATGCATCTCAATACTTTATTTTGAAAGGTCTGGACCATTTTAATGTTACTTTTTTTGGTGTAACCCCAGAGCTGAGCACCGTACGTCCACGCGGGTTTTAGAATTTACTGGTACAAGAGGAGCTTATTATTTACAGGCAGTGTGGAGTTTCTTCCTAGCAGCCAGTACATCTCTCCGTAACGGATTCCTAGTTCCTGTCTTTTCTTTTTGACATGGGCTTTCCAGCTGAGCCTCTCGTCTAATGTCATGCCAAGATATTTGACTGTGTTTGCGTACGGTACTATTGGGGTATTAATAGTAACCGAGATGTGTTGAAGATGTGGTGAAGTCAACATGTACTGACTTGAGTTCGTTTAGTTTGATTCTTTTTTCTTTGTCCAGACCTGAAAATGACCAAGAGCTGTTTGGAGTTTTCTAGTCGTTAAAATATGTTGATAAGATCTTCTAAATCCATCATTATTTACATTACAATAATATAATATAATATAGGAGTTTATAACGGTTACGCAGGTAGATGACGAGTTGTTTACAATTTCAAACATGCATGCTGCTATCTTCCTTGGTTAGGTCAGACAAAATAAGTTGAGAAATAGACATAATTGTTGTGACCTGTCGGTTAGTTCTAATCAGTTAATGAATTTATTTATTTACTGTAAATATTTATTGTTACCCCCTTGAAACATTATCATGATTTTTTGATATTGTATATATATATATATATATATATACATGCGCAATATATTTTGCATCAATTCATTAGTAATCAATATGTTGGAAAAAGTATTACCTTTATTTTTCATCTTCCTTCTTGCAGAGGTAAGCATTTTGAATTAATGATTTTCTTTTCAATTCCAATTTCCATAGGGAAAAATATATAAATCTCTTCAACCAAAAATTCCACCCAGACACTACAATCCAAAACTTTGGCATCAAAGAATAATAAATGGGACGGAGGTTAACCCGCCAAACGCATATAACTACCAAGTAGCACTTTTGATTGAATTGGACTCACAAACTGGTTTTTGTGGTGGATCTTTAATAACACAGAAATTTGTTTTGACTGCAGGACACTGCATGGCTGGGTACAATAAACTCATTCGTAATTAGCAGTAAATATTATTAATAACATTTTAGGGCAAGAAGTGTTGAAGTCATCTTCGGAGCACACAACGTGAACTCAGTTGAGAGCACACAAGAGCGTATGGTATCATATAAATACACAATTCACAACAACTTTGTTATTTTCTTTGGACTAAACGATATTGCTTTGATTGAGTTGCCCATAGAAGTTCAACTATCAGGTATATTTTTGATTGTATATAGTAAAAAATCTCATGAAAAATTGTCCTCTATAGATGTAATTGGTGTCATAAAACTACCGTCATTGAAAGATGCTGATCGTAGTTTTGCGGGCGATAGAGCCCATTTAACTGGATGGGGCAAGATCAGTGATGATCATACCCAGACGTCCGGAGTTCTTCGTGAAACCATGACAAAAATAATTCATAACGACGAATGTTTAGAGCATTTCTTTGTCATTCAACCGACGCATATCTGCACTGACTGTTCGAAAAATTATTGTCCATGCTTTGGTGATTCCGGTGGGCCATTGGTTGTTGATGGCATTCAGGTTTGTGTTAATATTTATAACACTATAAATAAATAATAAATACTAATTTATATATTTACGAAATACTTAGGTTGGGGTCGTATCTTTTGGATCATCCGGGGGATGTTCAGATTCCCTGCCGGCTGCTTACTCCAGAGTTACCAGTTTCTTGCGATGGATTGCTGAAAATTCCGATCTAGTGCTCGACTGAAGCGATTGTGATTATTGTTATTTATTGTTTTACGTTTAAAATAATTACCGATTATATTTGTTTGTAAATTTCTACATATTAGTAACATTTTTTTACCCTTGCCATTCCATAAAAAAATTACATGACCAGAGTTGATCCAATATGGAAATGTTGGTTAAGTATTAATTAAAATGATTCTGCAGGAAATTAAATACTAAAATCGTTAATTGAGCAGAAAACCCATAATGGAAAAATATAATACACATCGCTGATGTGAGAGAGAACTGCATAAGATATAATATTTATACATGATATAATGAAGGTGACCAGACAGAAGTCCCGCTTTGGGCGGGCCAGTCACTACTTTTCACATTTTGTCCGTGCCCCGAGGAGTTCGAAAACTGTCCCACTTTTTAGAAAATGTATTTCTTTTTACAGTTTATAGTGAATAACTAAAAAAAATAACACACTTTACATATTAGAGCCAAACGTGCTTTTCCAAATCGTTCGATGAAAGGACAGAATTATTTATTATTATTAATCTTCTAATTAATACATCTATTAATTGATAAACATTTATTTAATGACAATATTTATTTCGTATAGAAGACATATATTTGAAGAATGTATGTTAAAATTTACAACTTGAATAAGAAATGAAAGCTTTCTTTTGAAAAGGGTGCAAAGGAACTGGAGGTTTAGTCTTAGCATTTTTGAAAGAGTTTGCAAATAAGCCGCCATTTCTGGAATTTCGTCGAAATAGTTAAATAATAAATTAAAGATGAGGAAATTCTGAATAATTTATGACTATGACATTTTTTGGTACAATCAATAGTATAGTTGCATGAGCAAATTCTATTTCATCGAGATCGGTCGTACTGCATTTAAACTAGTAGCCTGGATATGTCAGAAATTATGATTCTAATGACAGTAGGTAATGTCAGGCTAATGTTTTGACATGATTTTGACAACACCTACTGTCAATATAAGCTGCGTTCGGATATTGTACACCGTCACTTTTTACACCCAATAACACGTAAGCGTCATTTGAACGGTGTACCCGGTGTCAACGGTGTACAATATCCGAACGCAGCTTAATCGACATAATATCTGTCTAGTTCTACTAGTTTTATTTTAATTCAGACATAGGCGATCTCGATCAAATAGAATCTCATGCAGCTAAATTATTAATTTTATATATAGTATGATAAAGTCATGTGCCTGGCCACACCAGATTTTTTTAATATGTAATAAAATCATTGACTGTCAACTTTTATGATGCCACTAGTATTTGCTTTTAATCTTGGGAATCTTCAGGACTGAGGGCGTATCTTATTCAGGGAAGGAACCCAGTTTTGTGTAAACTGCTAGCAACGACTACTATCGGTTGCAAAAGTATTGAGCCCTGTGTTTGGAGGTTCGTAACTCTGCAACGACTGAACAAAAAAAAATGAAATAAAGTGTGTTATACTCGTGAATCATTTCTATATAAAATGATTGACTATTAAAATTTTCTGCCCCTAGGTTTGGACAGAAGCGCGAGAGAAGTGTAAAAATGTACCCGATTTTAGCATTTTCTAATAAACGCGTCTTTCCAAAGTTTCTGCTAAACCGGTTGGCCAAAACAATTCAAATTTACACAGAGTATAACTCAAGATCTTGTCTACAGATTGGCTTTTGTTTTTTTTCTAATTTTCTTTTCAATAAAGGCTATAAACAAGATTTACATGGAAGCGGATATCTCGGCAACGAGTATTAGCACGATAACGGGACAGGCACGAAAACAATCGCAAAATGTTGTTTAATGAGTATTGAAATAGAAACTGTATCACTGTATCAAAAGAGATATGGCAAGATTGTGTTGCATATATCATCAACAACTGATTTTCGGCAGAAATAATATTGCGAAATAATAATAAATCACAAAACAGAATATGTATACAATTCCACAAATAAAGAAAAAAAATCACGTATTCTAGTTTAAAAAATAAAGCCGAACGAAAAATGACAAAAATGAGGTTTCTTACAGTAAAACATTTGTCAAATCGCACGTTTAATGTTACACGAATAAATTTGGTCGTAGGAGAACCCTTTCATATCGGTCGGAGATGTATGCACAAAATATGGGTTCCTTCCGTGAATAAGACAGATAATCTACCTGATATGTTTGTTACCGTGTGTCCGCGCTTGTCATAACTGTTCTCGTATATCTCGGTTATTAAAGAAGGTAATGAAAGGAATCAAACACCAAATGTTTAGAAAAGAGTTACTGTTTGCCTTCACTCGATTCATGTGGTTGTAGCTGGTACAAACCACGGAATGCTACAAATTTAGCCGGAATAACTTATACTCATTTTTGAACTCAGTATATGATCAAAACTGAAATTTCAATACAAAATTTTATCACAAATTTCCATCATCGTTACTGAAGAGCCAACCTGCACCTGAACAAAATAATCTTAAAAATCAGACAAATTAGTGGCTTGAGAGAAAATCAATTTCGACATTGTGACAAATTCTTCGTGGTGCGTTAATTTTGACGCGCAGTGTAATATTGTTTCCGATATTTTATTGAGCGTAAAACGGCGGACACTACTTGCACATCAATTGAAATTATTCAATTCCTGGATATTAAGTGTGACAGTCTATGGGACGGTTAATTTATATTGACTACGTTGGTCTTTTTCTATACTTCTTTTGTGTCTAAAAAAGGCTTTATGTAAAAGAGAAAAAATATAGAAATATCATATTTATATGAGTCGTGCTTTTATAAAGATAAATTTAATATTACAAATATTTCTATCATAAAAATATTTTTTCTACTTTGCGGTCGTTATAAACTCATAACGAAACCGCTTTCGGTGAAAACACTAGATCACAAACTTTTAGTAACTTTTAGTTTTCCAAGATTAATGATATTGACGTCAAGTGTCAAATAAGACTGACATCTCAATGGCTATTGCTTCGCGTCAATCGTATTTGTGAATTTTGCCACAAATACCAACTGTTGAATATAAAACTACTCTAGATTGTAAGATGATCTATATCATTGTAAAAGATGTGTTCCTAATTTATTGTTAAATCCAACATGACATCGGTTTTTGAAAAGTAAACTTTGTAATAGTAAGTATAGCAGAAAAATTAAAAGGTGCTAACTTATGGGAGGCGTTATTACCTACATTTCATTATTACATTTGTTGCAGTGTCCACAAGAAATTTAGAAAGCGTTTTCTTTTGCAGAAAAGAACTAGCCAAATTTGTTAGCCCTTTAAGAACAGAGAAACTGCCAGTTGATGACAGATGCCTATGACTTTCTCCAAACACATAGTAAATCATGTTTCAGTTAAGAACTTCCTCGTCTTGCCCCTGAATATTCGACAATCCGCCTTCGTTTTACGTAGGTATCAAATAATCAAATCAAATCATCAATGCCATATTGAGGATTCGCTTAAAAATGATAAATATTTGAAGGAAATTAAATTAAGGAGACAGATAAGTATTTGTAGTATTTTTTACTTTTCACAAAATATCAGCTTTCAAAGTTTACTGGCGTAGAAGATGCAGATATACATTTGATTTTTTAAGTGACATTATAACACCTTGCATAATGAAGACAAAAGCGATTAGAAGAAAAAGATAGGCACCTACATATATAAGTTTTAATCATATTATGACTATGGGATAAATTTAAATTATTTCCGCATAATAAAATAACATAGACTTGGGAGGAGGACATATTAAAACGTGTATTTTCTTTAGTTGATATATTGAGACTGTCTATTTTATAAAAATACACAACTACCGTTACAGCGTAACTACCTCTACTTGATTTTCAAATATATTTTCAATAGACGGATTTGTAGGTTACGCTACTTTTGAGCTGTGATCACCGGTTTTGTTTTTGAATAGCTTACGCAATACACATGAAAATGTAAACAAATTACTATGTGCTAACATCATCCTGTATAGCCTATATATTTGTTTACATCATTATGAACCTAATGGTTAATGGTTATTATCTGACAACGTTTAAAGACAATATGGTTGTGGAAATTTTTAAATCTTCATAATTCATAAGAATATTGAAGAATATTTTTAATTGGAATTGTCTGTATCTAAAAAGGGTTTCAAACATCCCTGATATGTGCTCTGGTCTATACCTACTTTTATGTAATATTTTTTGATACTTCCGGAAAAAATGTTTTTATTTTATAGGATGTTAGCGGAAGACAAATACTTTCTGTGTTACTTGTAACGTATAAGTCTCTTTAGGAATCGATTTCTTTCTTTTTGTAGTTGAATAGGGCTTTAGATTATACCCTTTAAAATAATTTGTGGGGATGGCAAATCCCTACTTCTAAATTATAAATATTAAAAAAAACTGTACATTTGCGGACACTATAATTAAAAAAGCATTTATCTTGAATTGTCCTATAAAATAACTATAGAAATATCGGAGAAAACTCCTGAGTAATAACAGTAAATTCAAACTAATATATATATATAAATAAATTTGCTGCTTTTAAAATAAACTAACGATAAATTAGCTACACGAGGTGTTTCTTTTTCAATCAAAAAAATCAACAAAAAAATCCATTCGCCCCTTACAAATATAAAGTCTCCTGCGAATTTAAAATAAATGCAGAAAATTAAGAAATTGAATAAGGAATTGTTATCGGAAGATTTTACTAGTAATAGTGAAAATCTTGGTCTTGATATAAACTTTCTTTAACAATAAAATTGCATACCATTTTTTTCGAATTTTCAGTTTGCAGTTTTCCAATTAGGCACATTTTGAAGAAGACAACTTCGAAGACAAATACTATACATGCTAATACTACAACAATAAAAAGATATCGAGCAAATAACAACTGATTCTGGTATACTTTGTTCCGTAGAATCTGAATCTAGAAGTTGGGTCTAGTTTATGAGAAAATCCGTGCAAAAATGTAATAAACGCTTTGCGCACATTTTATGTTTCTCATAGCGCATTAACCTGGACATTTGTTGACATCTACCTTTTTTAAGTGTTATCTATGAAGTATCTAAGATAATAGTGTAGTAATAGGAGTACGCATGGACTCATTTTCATTAACTATAATAATGCACAAACATTAATAAGTTATTGTTATTTCCGATAGCGACAATGGAATGTTATTATTTTTCTCGCAATATCTTTCTTTGTTAGGCAAAATTTTGTGCACAATCTTTTGAAATTTCCACATATGTACAGAAAATATGCCTTCCACAAAAAAGTCATGATTCTTGTTCTAAAATCCGTATTTTGCAATTTGACATGAGTGCAGAAAATTTAATGACAATATATGGTATAAATATTTAAAAAACTGTACATTTGCGGACACTATAATTAATAAAGAAATTATCTTGAATTGTTCTATAAAATAACTATAGAAATATCGGAGAAAACTCCTGAGTAATAACAGTAAATTCTAAATAAACTAACGAAAAATTAGCTACATGAGGTGTGTCCCACTTTCTTTTTCAATCAGAAAAATCAACAAAAAATCCATTCGCCCCTTACAAATATAAAACCTCCAGCAAATTTAAAATAAATGCAGAAAATCAAGAAATTGAATAAGGAATTGTTATCGGAAGATTTTACTAGTAATAGTGAAAATCTTGTTCTTGATATAAACTTTCTTTAACAATAAAATTGCATACCATTTTTTTCGAATTATCAGTTTGCAGTTTTCCAATTAGGCAGTTACAATTTGAAAAAGACAACTTCGAAGACAAATACTACACATGCTAATACTACAACAATAAAAAAATATCGAGCAAATAACAACTGATTCTGGTATGCTTTAATCCGTAGAATCTGAATCTAGAAGTTGGGTCTAGTTCATGAGAAAATCCGTGCAAAAATGTAATAAACCCTTTGCGCATATTTTGTTTCTCATAGCGCATTAACCTGGACACTTGTTGACCTTTTTTAAGTGTTATCAAATGAAGTATCTAAGATAATAGTGTAGTAATAGGAGTACGCGTGGACTCATTTTCATTAACTATAATAATGCACAAACATTAATAAATTATTGTTATTGTTATTTGCGATAGCGACAATGGAATGTTATTATTTTTCTCTCAATATCTATGTTATGCAAAATTTTGTACACAATCTTTTGGAATTTCTACATACAGAAAATATGCCTTCCACAAAAGAAGTCATGATTCTTGTTCTAAAATCCATATTTTGCAATTTACATGAGTGAACAATTGACAAGGGTAAGGGTAATAAAGTAGGAAACATGAAATATTTCAGAAAGTGTTTGTAATTTCAAACCATCCAGAGATAATTTTGCATGAACAAAATACACATATTCATATCAAATTCAATTTACGGCCTTGAGTTGTTCAATTGTACTTGACTTATGACACCATCGTAATTATTCGATGGCATCCCTCTATTCTTCTTCCTGGTTTTCTTAAGATTTTAATTGTCTTAGTTGTAGCGTTATTCAAAGTGTATGACCATATAAATTTTCGAAAAAATTAGGATAATATTTCTGAACTTTTGTTTGCGAATGGAAGCGAAAATTGTAATATCGATAATTGGTTATTGGTAATTGCACATAATATACTTCATATTTGCAAAAACAATCGGCTAGATGCTTGAAACGTCAGCGACGCATCTCCTTTATTTAGGAGACGTTAGCTGGAGATAAGAATTTGCAATCTGAAATAATAATAACAATAACTTTCGTCAGAAGATTACTATATATACAATATTTTTTCCATGCCTTCTCATAATATTTACGAACATACAGTAGTGCAGTACACTGATGCAAAGCAACATGCATCTCTTGTTACTTCTTCCAGTATTTGCTTTAGCAAAGGTATGTACATTATTTAAGTGAAGGTGGAAATGTGTTTTAAGTTAACTTTTGGTTGTTTACCTTTCCCATAGGCTAGTTTACATAATAGCATCGTACCGATGCAACCAAAAGTTTTTCCGCCAACAGTAGTAAACAGATTCGTTCATCCAGGAAATAGTAGGATTGTGAATGGCAAGGAAGTAAATCCACCTAATTCATATAAGTATCAGGTTGGATTATTTGTCGATCTTGATGATGGAAGAAAAGGATTTTGCGGTGGTTCTTTAATCTCGCAGAGATACGTGCTAACCGCTGCCCATTGCACTAATGACATAAAAAGGGTTGAAGTTGTGTTGGGTGCTCATCGTGTTAACGAAGAAGAATCCACACAAATTAGGATAATATCAACAGAACTATACACCCACGAACTTTATGGAACTGTGCCTGTAATCTATGACATTGCGCTCATTAAACTACCAGAACCAGTGGAATTATCCGAATTCATTGGTCTTGTTCAACTTCCAAGTTACTCCCACGTGGGCAAATCATTTGAATGCGATAATGCCACTTTAACAGGTTGGGGCAAAACTTCAGACGCTGCTACTAGTATTTCCGATTACCTTCAGTATTCTAAAACATCAGTCATGGAGAACAGAATTTGCACTCTTTATTTCTTTGGAATAGTTGAGGACACACACATTTGTTCCAATAGTTTAAATAGTGGGCAGGTGGCTTGCAATGGAGACTCCGGTGGTCCATTGGTTGCTGACGATATTCAGGTATTTACTAAAGGTTGAGCGAATGTATCAAATTTTGATTTTTTTTTTATTTCTGTAGGTTGGCGTTGTCTCGTTTGGTTTAGGCTTGGGATGTGACTACCTCTGGCCATCTGTATATACGCGAGTTACGAGTTATTTGGATTGGATCGCCACCAACTCTGATGTTAAGATAAAACAATAACTTATTATTTTGCGTTAACTAAAATTATTTATTTATTTTTTAATTATTTATTTTAATGTGTAACGTTATTTGTATAGTTAATAATAAAATTATATATCGCAGTATTTTTTGGTCTTGTTATAAATCGTTGGAAATCAATTCTAAACGTCGAATAATCATGTTAGATAATGATGTTAAACTCGGAGTTCTTTCTCGAAAAAAAAAATGACGATCTAAAACTCACAATCAAACTACAACGTAACTAAGAGCTTCAATATTTACGCAAAAAAAATTACTTATTTTAGCTCTTGTTTCCTATTTCCTTCGTCAATACCATAAATTTATTAAAGAATTAAAAGAAGTGGAGAAACCACAGTTTTAACACGAGACGCAAATGGCGCAGTTAGGATGATATACATACCGCATGGAACCGTCCCATCACATTCGCCTTATTCCCACCACAAACTATACTGCCTATTAGTGATGTAAAGTTTCGTTACTTTCGAGTACTTGTAACTACCCGTTAGTATTAGATACAGTACCCGTTACTTAGTACCCGTGAGGTACTTTGCACCCGCTAGTTTATTACAGTTACTTTTTACCCGTTACTTTGTTCCAGAGTACCGATTGAGTACTCAGCACTATTTGATTTTGAGTACTCGCACTATCGTTTAGTCACCTATACGAGTACACATATATCGTATTTGCCGCAAACGTACAGTGACGAAATTTGTTTTTGTGGCAATGTAACTCAAAAATATTACCTAATTAATTTTGATAGGACTTCCCGTATAAATTATTTGTATCACAAAGAATAATCAAGAAAATATAGATAATTCATTCAATATTTATTGAGTTATGTCGACCGGAGATCTCATTTCGTTCTCGTTGCTGTCTTGCCCTCTGTCCATTTTTTTCAGTTTGGTTTGTTCGTCTTTATTCATACTTTGAACACAATTTTTCACAGAGAAAAATAATAAAATAAATGCATTATAAATATTTTTATCTACGACTCATTCAAAACCCACCCGGAATAACTTTTGACATAATGACGCCACGACATTTAGCAAAAACTCGTCAATTTTTATTTAAAGGGGGAACTTTAAAACTAGTTCTAATCTAATCATAGGTCCCACCCCTTCACCTCCAGCCACCCCTACTTTCGATTTTCAAATGGGACTACCTATCTTCATCCTCATATACCTCATTTTAAAGGGGATAAAAATGTCTATTCATTCATAAGAAAATAAATTAAATCGGTTTATTCGTTTCTGAGATAGAACAAATAAAGTAAGAGTTAATGTTCTATTTTTGACAGAGAGGAAATGCCACTTTGCAGAATTTTTGCATGCTTTTCTCTTAAAAGTTTTAAAGTTCAGGTCCACGCTTTCAGTTAACCCTGCTAAAAACCCATAACACGGTTTCTTAAAACAAAATGGCACGAATTGTCAAAATGTACAGATGTTTTTCATAAACCGAAAAAACAGAATTTTCTAGAAGCTAACATGGAAACTTCAAAATCCCTGTCCTCAAGGGTAGTCTTAATTAATTATATTTAATAGAATTTTGTTTCTAACCTCTTCACAGCTAGCCAACCCTACTTTTGATTTACAAATGAAAGTACCATCATGTAGAGGGGATGAAACAATCTTTTCATTTTTAAATGTTATATCTGCATTTAGTATCTTAGAAGAAGCAGCATCGTGAAATTATTATTCACGTCATAATTCGGATACTGTTTATTTTGTAAAAATAACTAATACCAACGATTTGATTTTTATCAATTAGTTTATAAACTGTTCAAAATGTACTCAATTTTTTTCTAAGCATAAATAAAGTCTACTCTCGAAGGCACGTCGTACTTTTCTAAATGTTTCGCGGGATATCTGCCGGCACTCTGGAGTTATCCGAACTTTAAGATCATGTAAATCTTCCGCTTTGAAAACTTGAGTTTTTAAATGACCTCAGAGAAAAAAATCAAGTCGCGTTAAGTCCGGGGATCTTGCTGGCCATTCTAGGGCCCGGCCCCTCATCTTCCTATCCACTTCCCATAAAACCTTTCATTTGACCACAGGAAGTGCATTGAGGAATTGGCGTCCTTCTTCATCAAATTGGTTCTCCAAAGATCGAATTATAATTGGAGTTATCACATTCTTCAAGAGCTCCAGATAAAGCTGGCCTGTGAGATTTTCTTCAATAAAAGAAGGACCGATTATTTCATCCCCTAGAATACCAGCCCACACATTGACCTTCTGAGGGTATTGTGTATGGTCTTCCCGAAACACATGTGGATTTTCAGTGTTCGAGTATCTACAATTATTTTTGTTCACAAACCTGTTCAAATAGTAATCTGCTCACAAAATTCAATACTCCTATCAAAATTGTCTTCAGCGAGCCGTTGATGTATTTGCATCTTGAAAGGAAAGAATTTATTTAATTTTAATGTTTTATGTACGGAACCAAGAGATATTTGGGTTTGCGCACCAACCTTTCTTATAGATATTCTTGGATCCGTTGCAAAATGACCAACAACTTCAATTTGTGCTCCTTCTACTTTAACTCTCGATTGCTTGTTCTTCTAATTTTCTACTGAACGAGTTTCAAGAAATTTGGCTTACATTTTTATCGGGATACTTACCGTTGAAAACTCTTGCCGCCCGACGAGCACAACGACTTTCACAGGCGTAAATAAGAATTATATCTATTCTTTCTTCTAAGGTATAAACCGTCTTCATAAAGTGATCTAAATACTAAATACTAGATTTTAGCAATCGAATATAGCTCGATCAAGCTCGAAATCTAGGAATCTAGGAAATATCATAATAGTAACCATGGTAATTTACATAATAAACTATCTGTCGTATGGGAGAGCTAGGCTAACTCGATAAAATTAAATGATACGCTTTTAACTCTATCTCGGAAATGAATAAACCGATTTAATTTTTTTTATGAGTGAATAGACATTTTTATCCCCTTTAAAATGAGGTATATGAAGGTAGGTAGTCCCATTATAAATCGAAAGTATATATAAATATAAATCGAAAGTAGGGGTGGATGGGGGTGAAGGGGTGGAACCTATGATTAGATTAGAACTAGTTTTAAAGTTCCCCCTTTAGGTAAAATTTGACGTGATTTTGCTCAATATTGTGACGTCATAATGACAAAAGTTATTCCGGGTGGGAAGTTTTGAAATGAACGCACTGTATAATAAGTTCATTGCATACGTACCTATGACTATATAATCCCCATCATGATACACGCAAATGATTATAATGACACTAGCGTTGTATATAGGGGCAGTTCGTTCAAGTAATGATTTCATTATTTGAACGAACTGTCGTCATTATACAACGCTAGCGTCAAAGTCTGTCAAAACCTACGTGGATGACAGTTATGTGACAGTTCGCCTCGCCATCATTGACAAATACATTTAAAATATTTGGTATAAAATGGAACTATGAGTCGTAGATAAAACGTCGTATATGTTTATATCCTTAGCTATGTGCTCGTCAAATAATATACTAATATATTAGTTTTATACAATGTATACATATACTCATTGACTTATTATATAACAACAACTAGTCAAGGATTGAACTAAATGTCTTTTATAACTTCGCGAGTTACGATACAATGTTTCGGGATTCACATAAATGTTCAGCAATTTTTACCCGACGACGGCAAAGCCAGCACGAATTTCTATTAACTGAACTGCCGTATTTCCTAATAGATGGCGCAGGTTGAGTATCCATAAGTTTATATTTTTCAATGGATCAAGTTTTACAATCAAACGAACTAAAGGAAAACAGATTATTACTTTTAAGAAGTAATACCCGCAAAATGTCACGTAAATCCAATGTTAAACATAAGCACTTTGTTCTAAAGTTCCTATCTGGCATTTAAACCAAGAGGTGACGGGGTATTCTTGGTTGCATAGCGGAAAGTTGACGTTCAGTTGCTATTGTACGGGTAGTACCGGTGGTATGTAGTGCAGAGTCGAGTGTATTACCGGTAGAACACGCGAAACCAGTACCGATAGTAAAAGTAACGGGCATACGTTCATATCGGTACCCGTTACTTCGAATTTCGCCGAGTACACGGTACATAGTAACGAATAGTTACTTTTTTTTACATCACTACTGCCTATACGTGCTCACAAGCCAGTGTGGACCGAGAGCATCGAAAGTATACTGCAAAAATATTGATAAAGTGGGGGCATGTCTTGACCATACCACAGAAAAGAGAACAAGCAGAACGGAAACTCTCGTTGGCGGGAAGATCTACGCAGACCACCGCGCGCAGCTGACGCCATGTTGAAATCGCGCAGACTTTTGACGAATAGAAGACAAGCAGGAAGGTGTTGTCATTTAGCATAAACGTGTTTTATACCAACTGACCGGTTCAAGTACCTACAGTCAATCCATTATTTGCCATCACTACCTCATAACTTAGGTGATTGCTCGATGTATTTGTTTGGTCCGGTTTGGTCTAGCTTGTGTCTAGACTTCGTTCCGTGTAGGTCCGTATTGGCTGTTTGAGTTAGGATCTACATGCATAACGCAATAGTATACAATATGTTGCGACAGGCCCATCATTTCGCAGGTATTCCGGCCCTGTGTAATCCTCAGAAAAGATGGCGCGAGGTCATAGAATCTGACCGAGAAAGATCAAAGGCACCGCCGAGAGTTTCCCTTCTGCTTGATTCTTGTTCTGTGACCATACCCTTGCGTGATGACGATTACAAACGGTATACCAACTTTGGAAATGGCTGAATCTCTTTAACATTCTTTTGGAAGGTTTAATAAAAACAAGTTTCTATACTGCTCTAGAGTGTCCGTGTTTAGGATGTTACACCCAGATATTTTCAACCGGTGTCGTGCTTCAGTAGGCACGAAAAGCCGTTAGTCCCTGCAAAGTCGAACAAGTCTGAATTCGTCTGAAAATCTAATTTAATGGTGTGAATGTCACAGTTCTGCAATAAAATGCAAGCAATATGTAATACAGCAATATTAAGAAATTTCAGTATGCTATACATTTTTACACCATTGTGTCCAGCAAAAAAATCTGATGACATTATAGAAATGGCAGCTCATTTTCAAAATCGTTGAAAAATGTATTCCATGAAACATTCAAGAAAGAAAAGCAGATCAACAGTTGTGCGATCAACAGTTGTGCGATCAACAGTTAAATTTTCATACACTATTAATAATGAACAAACGAAAAAAATAAGCGTTATTATTTATTAATTAGGTGTGCTTTTTTTTATCGATTTAGTAGTGTTGAAAATTGTAGTGTTTCTCAACACTTTTTCTTTGAGTTATGCCATTATGTCTAGAGAAAGAACTAATCTGCGATTGCTGGTGTACTAAGTTTTACATACATCATCTTAAATTATTCGACGTTTAGAAATGACTAACGAAAACAACAGATGCCCAACCATTTATAATAATCAATGTATATAAGATGGTGATATCCAGGCGGGATGCAAATTTTAACTAAATCAAAAATTGCAGCCACAACCTGGATTGCAACCAGGGACCTTTGCGTTTCTAGCACAATGCTCTCCCATCTGAGCTACTGAGGCCTACGATAGGTTAGGCTTTAGTAGTGTTGGCTACTTCCTTACCTAGATATGACAATTTTCCCTAACAAATGTCATAGGCCACAGCAGCTCAGATGGGAGAGCATTATGCTAGAAACGCAAAGGTCCCTGGTTCGAAGCCTGGTTGTGGCTGTAATTGTTGATTTATTTCAAATTTGCATCCCGCCTAGATATCACCATCTTATATACATTGATTATTTCATTATTACGGTAGTAAGTCCGTATGATACGGTATTTATAATAAGACCAAACAATACTGAGATATATAATTTTATTATTAACTATACAAATAACCTTACACATTAAAATAAATAGTTAAAAATAAATAAATAATTTTAATTAACACAAAATAATAAGTTATTGTTTTATCTTAACATCGGAGTTTGTGGCGATCCAATCTAAATAACTCGTGACTCGCGTATATACGGATGGCCAGAGGTAATCACATCCCAAGCCTAACCCAAACGAGACAACGCCAACCTACAGAAATAAAAAAACTAAATATTTGATTCCTTCGCTCAACCTTTAGTAAATACCTGAATATCGTCAGTAACCAATGGACCACCGGAGTCTCCATTACAAGCCACCTGCCCACTATTTACACTATCGGAACAAATGTGTGTGTCCTTAATTATTCCAAAGTAATAAAGACTGCAAATTCTGTTCTCCATGACTGATGTTTTAGAATACTGAAGGTAATCGGAAATACTAGTAGCAGCGTCCGAAGTTTTGCCCCAACCTGTGAAAGTGGCATTATCGCATTCAAATGATTTGCCCACGTGGGAGTAACTTGGAAGTTGAACAAGACCAATGAATTCGGATAATTCCACTGGTTCTGGTAGTTTAATGAGACCAATGTCATAGATTACAGGCACAGTTCCATAAAGTTCATGGGTGTATAGTTCTGTTGATATCATCCTCATTTGTGTGGATTCTTCTTCGTTAACACGATGAGCACCCAATACAACTTCAACCCTTTTTATGCCATTAGTGCAATGGGCAGCAGTTAGCACGTATCTCTGCGAGATTAAAGAACCACCGCAAAATCCTTTTCTTCCATCATCAAGATCGAGGAATAATCCAACCTGATACTTATATGAATTAGGTGGATTTACTTCGTTGCCATTCACAATCCTACTATTTCCTGGATGGACAAATCTGTTTACCACCGTTGGCGGAAAAACTTTTGGTTGCATCGGTATGATGGTATTATGGAAACTAGCCTATGGGAAAGGTAAACAACCAAAAGTTAACTTAAAACTCATTTCCACTTTCACTTAAATAATGTACATACCTTTGCTAAAGCAAATACTGGAAGAAGTAACAAGAGATACATGTTGCTTTGTATTGATGTACTGCACTACTATATGTTTGTAAATATTATGGGAAGGTGTGGGGAAAAATATTGTATTTATACGAACCTTGTGACGAAAATATATTACTTATTGCAAATTCTTATCTCCAGCTAACGTCTCCTAAATAAAGGAAACGCGTCGATAACTTTTCTAATTATCTAGCCGTTTGTTGTCGCAAATATTAAATATATTATGCGTAATAATATACCACCGATATTCAAATTTTTGTCTTCCATTCGGAAATAGTAAGTAGCTATTCAATACCATCCTTTACTATCCTATCTACTATCCTTTTCTCGAAATTTTTGCAAATTGTAAAACGTTAGTATGCTACGATACAATTAAGACAATTATGGGTTGCCATAAAAACTTCCATTGATGCCATAAGTTTAAAACAATTCAAGGTCGTAACTTGAATTTGATGTGGCAATATTCAATTGCAGTGCTTGCCACCGATGAAAATTCAAACATATGCAGAAGGTCATAGCAAGTCTTGCTATAGCTAAAAGACTATCAATAATCTTAGGCACAAAGAAGCAGTTTTGTCAATCAACAACCCCATCCGATGGTCGTCTGAAAATAATAAAATCCCATCAAGTGCTTGTGCTGGGCGACTTCGGCAAGAATAAAAAATCTGTTACAGACTGTTTTTGCCACAAAATAAAAAACGCAGTCTGTCCCTATGAAACCATGAAGGAACTTTCACAACCTGGCCTACAATAAACATTAATAACCGAGTTGGTTTAAGAGCTATCCGGTTATCCGGAGAACTCGCTTATCTGCACAACCCCAAAACAAATCGTGTCTGAGGATTTTTGAACAAACCAAATTTTGGGACATTTCTTAAACTTTATGGTTATGTTTCCAAAACACAGTGAATGTCCATTTTTATCTCTCCAATCATTTTTTTCTAAATTGCATCTTGAAATGACTATTGTCTTTAAAGTTTCTTCCCCCACGTCTAGCGTAAAGTATTTCAATTTGCAACATTTGAATTTTAAATTATGAATTACGAGTGTTTGGATAAGGCATATTTTCCGTATGTAGAAAATTCGAAAGCTCGTGTACGAAATTTTGCGACACAAAGATATTAAGAGAATCTTTCGTTGTCGACATCCGGTGAATAAACAATAATAATGATTTATTAATGTTTGTGCATAACTATAGTTAATGAAAACAAGTCCATGCGTACTCCTATTATTACACTATTATCGTAGACATCAAATAGATAACACTTAAAAAAGTGCATTGTCAACATGTGTCTAGGAGTTTAATGCGCTACAAAAAACACAAAATGTGCGGAAGTGTTTCTTACATTTTTGCACTGATTTTCTCATGAACTAGACTAGACTATTAGTTTAGTCTACAACTAATAAAACTATGGCTGTACGAACCGCAGTCAGTATTCAAACCTCTAATAAATAATTATTATAACTTGCAAAGAAATTTTACTTATTTGCTTCATAAAATGCACTTTACGTCATTCATGAAACGCTGGCGCAATATCCGATATATTTTTAAAGATGCCTGGAAACAGTCCTTTCAGGATTTCTCTTTATGTTCAAAGTGCAGTCGTAGAAAACCAAAGTATCACTCCTACATTAATTGTGTGGTGATTTATCTCAAAAACTATTCAACAAATTTTTATCGCACACATAAATTATTTATGTTCGAGGAAATATTCAAGAAAAGACAAATCAACAGTTGTGGAGTATTTAATTGGATCACTACAAAAAGAATGTTGTAGTGACACTATGTTTTTTTCTGCGACTATTATTGGCCTGGTGCGCGGAGCAAGCGTCTCTACAGACGTTGGCGGTATTATGTCCACGAAGCGTAAATGGTGCAGTTCGCTGCTAAATGTTACTTACAGCTGTTATTAGTAGTGTACGAAGTGGTCCGATCAAATTGGTATTATTTATTACAATATTGCATTTGTTATTATTTCTTCCTGTATTATTACAGTTGACAATACAACAGTTATTGTGTCTCATTATAATTATTTATACGAACGACTTGTTATGAGTTCTGACAGATTGGAACAAAACATAAAGCGCCGTGCACTACTGCACATAGTGTTGGGCGCTTAGATCGTTTCGCAACTCCCTTCCACAGGGTATGCACGGGGCCAACAGTAATAATGTTATAATATTTTTTCTACTTTGCGTTTGTTAAAAACTTATAACGAAACCGCTTTCGGCGTCTTTGTGAAAACACTAGAGCACTAGCTTTGAGTAACTTTTAGTTTTCTCCAAGATTGGTGATATTGATGCCAAGTGTCAAATAATGCTGACATCTCAATCACTATTGGCTCGCCTCAATCATATTTGTCAGTTTTACCACAACCACCAACTGTTGAAGCTAAAACTACTCTAGACTGTAAGATGACAACTGCAATTTTCGAAACGTATGGAAAAGTAACAACCAAAAGTAGAAAAAATGGTATAGAACACTCGTTTTATCAGACGTATTGGCGCACTCGTTTCATTTGGGCAAAACAACCCGTGCGTCAATTTTTGTCGTATAGAAGTTGTATTATAATATACTAATCACGTGGTTCTCATAGCGCGTTAACTTGAACAATAAACTTATTGACAGCTCACCTTTTAAATGTTATGTTATCTCTCGCACTCTCTACAATAATAATGTAGAAATAGTCGTGCGCTAAACTTATTTTCATTCACTACAAAAATGAACAAAGTCAGGTCGTTTATCAACCGGCTTTGTAGTTGCCGAAATTTGTAGTGTTTCTGGATGTTTTTCTTTGATTCATCTCATTATCTCTCGAGAAAGAACTAATCTGTGATTGCTGATGTGCTGTGAATTTTACTTTCAAGATCTAGAATTATTCGACTTTTAGAAATGCCCAACGATTTATAATAAGACCAAACAATAGTGACATACATAATTTTATTATTAACTATACAAATAACCCTACACAGTAAAATAAATAGTAAAAAAATATAATAATTGTTAGTTAATCCAAAGAAAGTTATTGTTTTATCTTCACATCAGAGTTGGTGCGATCGAACGAACTAAAGGAAAACAGATTATTACTTTTAAGAAGTAATACCCGCAAAATGTCACGTAAATCCAATGTTAAACATAAGCACTTTGTTCTAAAGTTCCTATCTGGCAATTAAACCAAGAGGTGGCGGGGTATTCTTGTTGCATAGCGGAAAGTTGACGTTCAGTTGCTATTGTACGGGTAGTACCGGTGGTATGTAGTGCAGAGTCGAGTGTATTACCGGTAGAACACGCGAAACCAGTACCGATAGTAAAAGTAACGGGCATACGTTCATATCGGTACCCGTTACTTCGAATTTCGCCGAGTACACGGTACATAGTAACGAATAGTTACTTTTTTTACATCACTACTGCCTATACGTCCTCACAAGCCAGTGTGGGCCGAGAGCATCGAAAGTATACTGCAAAAATATTGATAAAGTGGGGGCATGTCTTGACCATACCACAGAAAAGAGAACAAGCAGAACGGAAACTCTCGTTGGCGGGAAGATCTACGCAGACCACCGCGCGCAGCTGACGCCATGTTGAAATCGCGCAGACTTTTAACCAATAGAAGACAAGCAGGAAGGTGTTGTCATTTAGCATAAACGTGTTTTATACCAACTGACCGGTTCAAGTACCTACTGTCAATCCATTATTTGCCATCACTACCTCATAACTTAGGTGATTGCTCGATGTATTTGTTTGGTCAGGTTTGGTCTAGCTTGTGTCTAGACTTCCTTCCGTGCAGGTCCGTATTGGCTGTTTGAGTTAGGATCTACATGCATAACGCAATAGTATACAATATGTTGCGACAGGCCCATCATTTCGCAGGTATTCCGGCCCTGTGTAATCCTCAGAAAAGATGGCGCGAGGTCATAGAATCTGACCGAGAAAGATCAAAGGCACCGCCGAGAGTTTCCCTTCTGCTTGATTCTTGTTCTGTGACCATACCCTTGCGTGATGACGATTACAAACGGTATACCAACTTTGGAAATGGCTGATTCTCTTTAACATTCTTTTGGAAGGTTTAATAAAAACAAGTTTCTATACTGCTCTAGAGTGTCCGTGTTTAGGATGTTACACCCAGATATTTTCAACCGGTGTCGTGCTTCAGTAGGCACGAAAAGCCGTTAGTCCCTGCAAAGTCGAACACGTCTGAATTCGTCTGAAAATCTAATTTAATGGTGTGAATGTCACAGTTCTGCAATAAAATGCAAGCAATATGTAATACAGCAATATTAAGAAATTTCAGTATGCTATACATTTTTACACCATTGTGTCCAGCAAAAAAATCTGATGACATTATAGAAATGGCAGCTCATTTTCAAAATCGTTGAAAAATGTATTCCATGAAACATTCAAGAAAGAAAAGCAGATCAACAGTTGTGCGATCAACAGTTAAATTTTCATACACTATTAATAATGAACAAACGAAAAAAATAAGCGTTATTATTTATTAATTAGGTGTGCTTTTTTTATCGATTTAGTAGTGTTGAAAATTGTAGTGTTTCTCAACACTTTTTCTTTGAGTTATGCCATTATGTCTAGAGAAAGAACTAATCTGCGATTGCTGGTGTACTAAGTTTTACATACATCATCTTAAATTATTCGACGTTTAGAAATGACTAACGAAAACAACAGATGCCCAACCATTTATAATAATCAATGTATATAAGATGGTGATATCCAGGCGGGATGCAAATTTTCACTAAATCAAAAATTGCAGCCACAACCTGGATTGCAACCAGGGACCTTTGCGTTTCTAGCACAATGCTCTCCCATCTGAGCTACTGAGGCCTACGATAGGTTAGGCTTTAGTAGTGTTGGCTACTTCCTTACCTAGATATGACAATTTTCCCTAACAACTGTCATAGGCCACAGCAGCTCAGATGGGAGAGCATTATGCTAGAAACGCAAAGGTCCCTGGTTCGAAGCCTGGTTGTGGCTGTAATTGTTGATTTATTTCAAATTTGCATCCCGCCTAGATATCACCATCTTATATACATTGATTATTTCATTATTACGGTAGTAAGTCCGTATGATACGATATTTATAATAAGACCAAACAATACTGAGATATATAATTTTATTATTAACTATACAAATAACCTTACACATTAAAATAAATAGTTAAAAATAAATAAATAATTTTAATTAACACAAAATAATAAGTTATTGTTTTATCTTAACATCGGAGTTTGTGGCGATCCAATCTAAATAACTCGTGACTCGCGTATATACGGATGGCCAGAGGTAATCACATCCCAAGCCTAACCCAAACGAGACAACGCCAACCTACAGAAATAAAAAAAATAAATATTTGATTCCTTCGCTCAACCTTTAGTAAATACCTGAATATCGTCAGTAACCAATGGACCACCCGAGTCTCCATTACAAGCCACCTGCCCACTATTTACACTATCGGAACAAATGTGTGTGTCCTTAATTATTCCAAAGTAATAAAGACTGCAAATTCTGTTCTCCATGACTGATGTTTTAGAATACTGAAGGTAATCGGAAATACTAGTAGCAGCGTCCGAAGTTTTGCCCCAACCTGTGAAAGTGGCATTATTGCATTCAAATGATTTGCCCACGTGGAAGTAACTTGGAAGTTGAACAAGACCAATGAATTCGGATAATTCCACTGGTTCTGGTAGTTTAATGAGACCAATGTCATAGATTACAGGCACAGTTCCATAAAGTTCATGGGTGTATAGTTCTGTTGATATCATCCTCATTTGTGTGGATTCTTCTTCGTTAACACGATGAGCACCCAATACAACTTCAACCATTTTTATGCCATTAGTGCAATGGGCAGCAGTTAGCACGTATCTCTGCGAGATTAAAGAACCACCGCAAAATCCTTTTCTTCCATCATCAAGATCGAGAAATAATCCAACCTGATACTTATATGAATTAGGTGGATTTACTTCGTTGCCATTCACAATCCTACTATTTCCTGGATGAACGAATCTGTTTACCACCGTTGGCGGAAAAACTTTTGGTTGCATCGGTATGATGGTATTATGGAAACTAGCCTATGGGAAAGGTAAACAACCAAAAGTTAACTTAAAACTCATTTCCACTTTCACTTAAATAATGTACATACCTTTGCTAAAGCAAATACTGGAAGAAGTAACAAGAGATACATGTTGCTTTGTATTGATGTACTGCACTACTATATGTTTGTAAATATTATGGGAAGGTGTGGGGAAAAATATTGTATTTATACGAACCTTGTGACGAAAATATATTACTTATTGCAAATTCTTATCTCCAGCTAACGTCTCCTAAATAAAGGAAACGCGTCGATAACTTTTCTAATTATTTAGCCGTTTGTTGTCGCAAATATTAAATATATTATGCGTAATAATATACCACCGATATTCAAATTTTTGTCTTCCATTCGGAAATAGTAAGTAGCTATTCAATACCATCCTTTACTATCCTATCTACTATTCTTTTCTCGAAATTTTTGCAAATTGTAAAACGTTAGTATGCTACGATACAATTGAGACAATTATGGGTTGCCATAAAAACTTCCATTGATGCCATAAGTTTAAAACAATTGAAGGTCGTAACTTGAATTTGATGTGGCAATATTCAATTGCAGTGCTTGCCACCGATGAAAATTCAAACATATGCAGAAGGTCATAGCAAGTCTTGCTATAGCTAAAAGACTATCAATAATCTTAGGCACAAAGAAGCAGTTTTGTCAATCAACAACCCCATCCGATGGTCGTCTGAAAATAATAAAATCCCATCAAGTGCTTGTGCTGGGCGACTTCGGCAAGAATAAAAAATCTGTTACAGACTGTTTTTGCCACAAAATAAAAAACGCAGTCTGTCCCTATGAAACCATGAAGGAACTTTCACAACCTGGCCTACAATAAACATTAATAACCGAGTTGGTTTAAGAGCTATCCGGTTATCCGGAGAACTCGCTTATCTGCACAACCCCAAAACAAATCGTGTCTGAGGATTTTTGAACAAACCAAATTTTGGGACATTTCTTAAACTTTATGGTTATGTTTCCAAAACACAGTGAATGTCCATTTTTATCTCTCCAATCATTTTTTTCTAAATTGCATCTTGAAATGACTATTGTCTTTAAAGTTTCTTCCCCCACGGCTAGCGTAAAGTATTTCAATTTGCAACATTTGAATTTTAAATTATGAATTACGAATGTTTGGATAAGGCATATTTTCCGTATGTAGAAAATTCGAAAGCTCGTGTACGAAATTTTGCGACACAAAGATATTAAGACAATCTTTCGTTGTCGACATCCGGTGAATAAACAATAATAATGATTTATTAATGTTTGTGCATAACTATAGCTAATGAAAACAAGTCCATGCGTACTCCTATTATTACACTATTATCGTAGACATCAAATAGATAACACTTAAAAAAGCGCATTGTCAACATGTGTCTAGGAGTTTAATGCGCTACAAAAAACACAAAATGTGCGGAAGTGTTTCTTACATTTTTGCACTGATTTTCTCATGAACTAGACTAGACTATTAGTTTAGTCTACAACTAGTAAAACTATGGCTGTACGAACCGCAGTCAGTATTCACACCTCTAATAAATAATTATTATAACTTGCAAAGAAATTTTACTTATTTGCTTCATAAAATGCACTTTACGTCATTCATGAAACGCTGGCGCAATATCCGATATATTTTTAAAGATGCCTGGAAACAGTCCTTTCAGGATTTCTCTTTATGTTCAAAGTGCAGTCGTAGAAAACCAAAGTATCACTCCTACCCTGGTGCGCGGAGCAAGCGTCTCTACAGACGTTGGCGGTATTATGTCCACGAAGCGTAAATGGTGCAGTTCGCTGCTAAATGTTACTTACAGCTGTTATTAGTAGTGTACGAAGTGGTCCGATCAAATTGGTATTATTTATTACAATATTGCATTTGTTATTATTTCTTCCTGTATTATTACAGTTGACAACACAACACTTATTGTGTCTCATTATAATTAATTATACGAACGACTTGTTATGAGTTCTGACAGATTGGAACAAAACATAAAGCGCCGTGCACTACTGCACATAGTGTTGGGCGCTTAGATCGTTTCGCAACTCCCTTCCACAGGGTATGCACGGGGCCAACAGTAATAATGTTATAATATTTTTTCTACATTGCGTTTGTTAAAAACTTATAACGAAACCGCTTTCGGCGTCTTTGTGAAAACACTAGAGCACTAGCTTTGAGTAACTTTTAGTTTTCTCCAAGATTGGTGATATTGATGCCAAGTGTCAAATAATGCTGACATCTCAATCACTATTGGCTCGCCTCAATCATATTTGTCAGTTTTACCACAACCACCAACTGTTGAAGCTAAAACTACTCTACACTGTAAGATGACAACTGCAATTTTCGAAACTTATGTAAAAGTAACAACCAAAAGTAGAAAAAATAGTATATAACACTCGTTTTATCAGACGTATTGGCGCACTCGTTTCATTTGGGCAAAACAACCCGTGCGTCAATTTTTGTTTTCATAAAAGTTGTATTATAATATACTATTCACGTGGTTCTCATAGCGCGTTAACTTGAACAATAAACTTATTGACAGCTCACCTTTTAAATGTTATGTTATCTCTCGCACTCTCTACAATAATAATGTAGAAATAGTTGTGCGCTAAACTTATTTTCATTCACTACAAAAATGAACAAATTCTAATAAATTAAGCGTTATTATTTATTACAACAAAGTCAGGTCGTTTATCAACCGGCTTTGTAGTTGCCGAAATTTGTAGTGTTTCTGGATGTTTTTCTTTGATTCATCTCATTATCTCTCGAGAAAGGACTAATCTGTGATTGCTGATGTGCTGTGAATTTTACTTTCAAGATCTAGAATTATTCGACTTTTAGAAATGCCCAACGATTTATAATAAGACCAAACAATACTGACATACATAATTTTATTATTAACTATACAAATAACTCTACACAGTAAAATAAATAGTAAAAAAATATAATAATTGTTAGTTAATCCAAAGAAAGTTATTGTTTTATCTTCACATCAGAGTTGGTGGCGATCCAATCTAGATCACTCGTGACTCATGTATAGACAGATGGCCAGCGGTAGTCACATCCCAACCCAAACCCAACCGACACAACATCAACCTATAGAAATAAATAATTAAAAATTGATTACTTCGTTCAACCTTTAGTAAATATCACTAGGAGAATGTGCAGGCCTAATAGGCCTGCTGGTCGACCTAGGTAGATCCCCGAAGCGTTAAGAGAGAGACAAAAAGCATGGATGCTCTTACACGCGCGACGTGATTATGCTCGTACGTTCGGTCAGGTTACGGGCGCGCCATCTATTGGTTCGTAGCGTAATCTCAAGAGCGACATGATGTGTCGCCGTCTGGTGACCGCGTCGCAAAGCGCGCGGCCGTTGCCTAGCAACCTCGATCGATTGGCATGACGACGCGCTGGCGAGGACACTCCCAAACGATAATCCATAAATTTAGCCGAATCGAGATAAAATATAACCAAAACTGGGCCGAAAATGGACGAAATCGAAAGCCTAAGCACTGTAGAATCAAAATTCAAGTGGAAAATCGGCGCCTGCGGCGCCGATTTTCGTAAACTTCTTCCGCGGACTGTGTTAGACTTTTAGTATATAGTAGGGATAGGGATAGGGATTGGATGCATGTCATTAGAATCTAATAGACCGCCAGACTCCCCTTTACAAGCTACCTGCCAACTAGTTAAACTATTGGAACAAATGTGTGTGTCCTCAACTATTCCAAAGTAATAAAGAGCACATTGAGTTGGCATGACTGATGATGTTTTAGAATACTGAAGGTAATCGGAAATACCAGTTGCGGCATCTGATGTTTTGCCTCAACCTGTCAAAGTGGCATTATCGCATTCAAATTATTCTCCCACAGTAACTCTCCCTTGGTCTTGTTCCACTTCCGCCAATGTAGGCAAATCATTTGATTATCGTATTCAAATGCCGTATTCAAATGATAAAAAGGGTTGAAGTTGTGTTGGGTGCTCATCGTGTTAACGAAGAAGAATCCACACAAATTAGGATGATGTCAACAGAACTATACACCCACGAACTTTATGGAACTGTGCCTGTAATCTATGACATTGCTCTCATTAAGCTACCAGAACCAGTGGAATTATCCGAATTCATTGGTCTTGTTCAACTTCCAAGTTACTCACATGTGGGCAAATCATTTGAATGCGATAATGCCACGTTGACAGGATGGGGTAAAACATCAGATGCCGCAACTGGTATTTCCGAGCACCTTCAGTATTCTAAAACATCAGTCATGGAGAACAGAATTTGCACTCTTTATCACTTAGGAATAGTTGAGGACACTCAACTATTACTAGGTATTTACTAAAAATTAAGCGAAGGAATGAAATTTCGATTATTTTATTTCTATAGGTTGGCGTTATGTCCTCCGGGGTAGGGTTGGGATGTGATTTCCTCTGGCCAACTGTGTATACGCGAGTCTCGAGTTATTTAGATTGTATCGCCACCAACTCCGAGTGAAGATAAAACAATACATTCTTAACATTTGGTTCATCGAAGATCAATTAAATAATGTATTTGTTCTTATTATTTTTGATAATTTGTAATCTTATATTTAGTTAACAATAAAATTATGTGTCTCAAATGTGTTTGGTCTTATTGTTAACCTTCTCTTTGTTTGGGAAATGATGCCTATTTGAAACTATAAATAGAAATATGCTGTTATGGCGAAATAATAATAAAACTAACATGATTGTTACCGTATAGTGTACATTGAATACGTACTTTATGTGTATGTACATGTCTAACAATTTAGTTTGTACCGATTGTACTAACTACATATGAATAGTATTTAGGATCTTCATCGGATGTCAATAAATTAGAGTTTAATTTAGGTATTTATTTTGTTTCAGGAGTCACAGAGACGGACTGTTCAAAAGCAAAAGTTATGCGAGTGTAGGCAATGATGCCGATGATCTGACTGAGGCGGCCATGCGTAGTACCATTGGGGAACTTCGAGCAAAGTTGAAGGAAAGCGGCGAAAGTGAGTGGAAGAAGAGAATCCCTAAGTTGAACAATGCAAATGACGAGATCAGCAGGCTCAAGGACAAAAATAAATACAATGTAAGACTTTAACTTTGCTAAACCTAGTACAAGAGCATATATAATGCATTATACGAAACATAATGCACAGAGCGACCAACAGTCAAGTGCTATGCAAGATTTTCAAAATTAAAATTTGTTCATGCAGCTAAACTATTAATGTTACCAAAAAATAGCATAGTCATAAATTATACTAAATGTCCTCTACTTTTTTATTTATTATTTAACTGTTTTGACGACACTACAGAATAAGCAGCTCATTTGCAAAATCGTTCAAAATCCTAAGAGTAAGCCACCAGTTCCTTTGGACCCTTTTGAACAAAATTTCTTTCAGCTCTAAATTTAGCCATGAAACTTGTAAATATGAAGTTTGACAATTCGTTTGAATAATGAACTCATTATTATAGTCGATCTCACCAGTCAGTGCTGCAAATTACTCAACGCAATAGAATGATTATGATACATCTGCTGTACAAATTAAATCCGCCCAGCGAGAAAGTACGTCTTTTCTTAGAATGACATTTCTAACCACTAATACTAACCGTAAATATTAAACGTGGCCGTATTTTACCAAAAATGTTTTCGTTGAAAGGTAAGCCGCTTAATAAAAAATCTATGGTGATAGCTATTTAAAGATTATTTAATTAGTAAAGATAATAGCAAAATTAATTTAATTTCTATAATATCCGCCTCGGTAGGCAACGTATTTACAGTGATCTATGTTCGGTTGCCTATGCACAACAATCAAGCTGCGTGATACGCCAAAATCTTGGTTCATACACTTATAAGCGATGAGATATTTGCAGCACTCGTGAGATCTACTACTACTATCATCATAATCACCGATGTGTATCATGACTATTCTTTTTTTCGGAAATAGGCCCACGTAAAATAAACAAAAATGTTGTATTGGTTTGATGGCGTTGGGAGAATTCGAATCAAATAAAAACTATTTCATCCTTGCTGACGTTTCGATTTATTTAAAATCATATTCATAGCTACAAAATACAACAAGTTAGCACTAGTTACACCAAACAAACAAACAACCTACCTCAGATGGAAGGTATAAAAACTTAAATTAAAACTAATCAAAATGCGTATTTGCTTAGGTCGACCGACATCACTGAATGACAAAATACGAACAGGCCACGAATCAGTCAGGTTATGGTCACGTTATATGTTATAACTTATAAATCTATGTATTCTAGTGTAAAACAATGTCATATGGGTTGCCTATCATAGAGTACAAAATTAAGTCGGTAAAAGCGAGATCACATTTGAGTTGCTCAAATTATCCGTGTCAGTTCTTAGATTACAGGTATTTTCGGATTTTTTAATATAAATCATTTCTTTTATACCTCTCTTTCTGTAATTTGCCTCTCTATCCAAAATTTTAACTGTCTGGAAGTCAAATGTGTGTATTGGAAAATGCGTGGAGTGCGTGGAGGTTTTTTCTTTTTTATCCTTATTGGCATCTTTACAATCATTTTCATGCTGCTTCATGCGATTCTTTAACAACTGGCTAGTCTGCCCCACGTATGCCACATTACAATCCTTGCAACCAACCTTATGAACCAACCCACTGCTGTTGTCCCTTTCAATCCGATCCTTCATGTTTGAGTAAAGGTTACCTAAATGCTTTTTATTGTATGTGACTATTTTCATAGTGTCAGTTTTTAGTATAGGGATAAGTTTGTGTGTAAGTCCTGGTATATTTGGTCATGTATTTCACATTCCCCTTATTATTACTATTAATATTGTTATCCAGGTTCCCTTGGTTGTCCCTTATACCGTTTTCATTATACAGTGCCCTGTGTATTAGGCTTTTATCATTTATGGGTAGTTGCATTTAATAAGTTAGTCAGTGCTTATTTGAAAGTTATTCTTGTGGAACTCCAATTCAGACAAGTGAACTGCTCTGTGTTTTAAGTTTTTATGATGGCTATGTTTTGAGTTATTGCGTGCTCAGAATAGAAATTCACAAATCTATTGGAATTAATTTCCTTTTGGAACCAGTTAGTTTTCAAACTAGTATCATCTCTTATAATGATTACATCCAGAAAAGGCAATTTGTTGTTATTTTCTACTTCAGCCGTGAACTTGATTAGAGGATTGATGGAGTTGAAAACTGAAATGACATACTCCAATTTGTCATCAGGGATAGCGGTGGCTATAGCGTCAACATATATATATATACATACAGGGTGAGTCACTAGAGTCGCGGTGGTAGATATAGCAATTATCTCTAGAGATGGAAAAAAATATTTAATACAAAAGTTGTTTGGCATATCATTTTCTACAACGTAAAATTATTTTCATTTATACTGGGTGTTGCATTTAGGCGTAGCAGAAAATGAATTAACTTTTTTAAATGGAATGCCCTCTATATTATAACATATTATGATTGCGAAGAAAATTGTCTTACTAATTGTATCAGGTGATATTAACGTAAAGCTAATAGTTTCTGCAATATTCAATTTTTTATTAAAAAAATGGCCGTTGCAGGCCTTTTCCGAAAACTACGTAATAGCGTCATTTTTGCAGATATTTTCTTACAACTTTGTCAGAAAATAACCAATACTAATAGGGAGGTGATAGTGCCCAACGAAATTTGATGCGCTATACAGGGTGTTCCTAGCACCTAATCAATTTTGATATTTTTCAAATGGCTTTTTCTTGAGTTTTTTAAATGGAACGCCCTGTATATTATTTGCTGGTTGCATTTCCCATTAAGTTGTCTTTAATTTATATTAAGTGTGGCATATACATATTTGTACCCGTTTTCGTGATATTTGGAATTTAAAGAAAATGTGTAATAAAGTATACCAATACAGTGCTTTAATATTACACCCTGTATAATTGAGTTAGTTTTTTTTCATGTATTTTGTTATAATATAAATAAATTATAAATGTTGGTAAAGTTAAAAATGCTATTTTTTATATACATTTAAATAGCAGAGTTACGCTAATGTTTTAAGTTAGCTTAGATTTACTTAACCTCGTTGTCATGGAAACAAAAACAAATAACAGACGTGTAGTTATTGCTGTCAACAGACTTAATATAGCTAACCAACATTTGTAATCTCTGTTAACGATGAATTTTAATTATACTAAAGAGGAACTGATAAATATTATTTACATCTATGGAGAAGCCGGCAAAAGCGCTCTACTGGCCTCAAGAATTTACGCTCAGCGATATCCCGAAAGACGGCATCCCGATGCAAGAACAATTAATAGAGTTCGGGAACGTTTTGAATCAACAGGTACTATTACTTACAAAAAAAGAAAAAAAAGCGGCGACACATGAAGAGAATGAATTTCTGGTAGTTGCTAGTGTGGTAGAAAATCCATACTCAACCACTAGACAAATAAGAAATCAAGAAATAACCCAATCATCTGTGTCCAGAATAATACGGCGACACAAGTATCATCCATATCATGTGCAACATGTACAGGAATTGAGCGAAAGCGATTTAGAAAAGAGATTAAATTTTTGTAATTGGGCAGCTGCTAAAATTCAACAAGAAGCAAATTTTTTTGACTTTGTTCTTTTTACTGATGAAGCTACGTTTCATAAAAATGCGTATGTTAACCAACATAACTTCCATTTTTATGCAACAGAAAATCCTCGCGTTATCAGGCCTTTGGACCATCAACATAGATGGTCACTCAATGTATGGGGTGGAATAGTAGGTACCAATTTGCTAGGGCCTTACTTTTTTGAGGGTTCCGTAAATGGTCAAAGGTACTTACATTTTCTTAACAACCATCTACATGAATATTTAGATGATTTGCCGCTTAATATTCGCCAAAACTTAATTTTCCATCACGACGGAGCCCCACCCCACTTTAGTCTGAACGTAAGACAATTTTTGAACAACCAATACCCTAACAAATGGATTGGAAGAGGATGCCCTACGTTATGGCCGCCAAAATCTCCTGATCTAAATAAGTTGGATTTTTTTTTGTGGGGTCATGTTAAGGAATTAGTATACCAGACACCACCTACCACACAAGACGATATGAAGATTAGAATAAGGAATGTTTTTGCTGACATCAGAGAAAATAAGAGAGAGATGTTAAGAAATACTTCGAGATCTTTTACCCATCGGATTAATGCTTGTAGAAGACAAAATGGAGGGCATTTTGAACACCTACCAAATCAATAACTACTTGTTGTTTTATCTTTAATTGTTATAGTTTTTTACTAGTTTTATGTTAATGCTTATCAAGTTTAAAAAATAGTTTAATAAATGTTATTAGTTGTGGTTTCTCTTAATTATTTGTTTTTATTTAATTTTTAGTTGTCTCAAATTATATTAATTTTTCATATTGAGTAACTAAATGGCAATTCCATGTACTTTTCAATTTATTTTGAGCAATTCTGTCAGTTTTTTAATTCAACAAAAGTATTTTTTTCCTTTCTATGTTCTCTTTACAAAAAAAAATCATTAAAAAAGAACCATGTTATGCAGGGTGTAATATTAAAGCACTGTATTGGTATACTTTATTACACATTTTCTTTAAATTCCAAATATCACGAAAACGGGTACAAATATGTATATGCCACACTTAATATAAATTAAAGGCAACTTAATGGGAAATGCAACCAGCAAATAATATACAGGGCGTTCCATTTAAAAAACTCAAGAAAAAGCCATTTGAAAAATATCAAAATTGATTAGGTGCTAGGAACACCCTGTATAGCGCATCAAATTTCTTTGGGCACTATCACCTCCCTATTAGTATTGGTTATTTTCTGACAAAGTTGTAAGAAAATATCTGCAAAAATGACGCTATTACGTAGTTTTCGGAAAAGGCCTGCAACGGCAATTTTTTTAATAAAAAATTGAATATTGCAGAAACTATTAGCTTTACGTCAATATCACCTGATACAATTAGTAAGACAATTTTCTTCGCAATCATAATATGTTATAATATACAGGGCATTCCATTTAAAAAAGTTAATTTATTTTCTGCTACGCCTAAATGCAACACCCAGTATAAATGAAAATAATTTTACGTTGTAGAAAATGATATGCCAAACAACTTTTGTATTAAATATTTTTTTCCATCTCTAAAGATAATTGCTATATCTACCACCGCGACTCTAGTGACTCACCCTGTATATATATATATATATATATATATAGGAAAGCTGGTTAATCGACGGTAAGATATAAGGGAGAAAGGTAACCAGCTTTCCTTTAATTTCCATGGGCTATGGTGTACCTGGGGTGTACCAGTCACCTCCGGCGCGACGTCACTTCTTGTCTTCAAATCCTGAAGATGTTGGGACTGAAGCACCAAATTGGCGACATTGGTCACCCCCTATAGGGAACCATTTGAGTGTTTTTCCAATGAGTGTCCATCTTGCTCCTTGGCTATACCGTACTGATGAGGACTAATAGTCCGAAACACGTGTATACGGTTGCTTCTTTGATCTTCGATCTTCGTATGACGGAATTGCCCGACAAATACCTTTCTCCTATATATATATATATACAAAAACGGGAGTTCAAAATCTAACCTAGCAGTTGCACCTTTCAAAATTTTATTCATTACAAGATTAGCATATATTGGTGATGCCGGTTACCTATGGCAGTCCCTGTATTTGTCTAAAATACCTATTATTAAATTGAAAAAGCTGTTATTCAATCTAAATGAAATCAATGTTTTTAAATCTTGAAGCGTTAGAGTGGTATGAGGTTCCAGCTCATGCCACTCTTCATTTATTACCTCCAGTGTAAGTTTGGACGGGACATTAGTGAAAGGACTAATGACTTAATGACATTAATGAAAAGACTAACGAAAACACCTGTAATCTAAGAACTGACACGGATAATTTGAGCAATATATACTCAAATATGATCTCGATTTTACAGACTTAATATTGTACTCTATGATAGGCAACCCATATGACATTGTTTTAAACTAGAATAGATTTATAACATATAACCTGACTGATTCGTGGCCTGTTCGTATTTTGTCATTCTATGATGTCTGTCGACCTAAGCAAATGCGCATTTTGATTAGTTTTAATTTAAGTTTTAATATCTTCCATCTGAGGTAGGTTGTTTGTTTGTTTAGTGTAATTAGTGCTAACTTGTTGTATTTTGTAGCTATGAATATGATTTTAAATAAATCGAAACGCCAGCAAGGATGAAATAGTTTTTATTTGATTCGAAATGATCCCAACGGCATTAAACCAACACAACATTTGATCTTTGGAGCGACAAAATGAAATAACATTGAATAAATAAAATTGTTTTGTTTGTCCATTGCAGTGCATCAAAATGTGCACGAAAAAACTCCCCGAAAGCAAAGTTAGTCTCTTTCCACCAAACTATCAAAATAGTACATGTGAATCTCGGAAAATATATCCCACGCCACTGCAATACTCAAAGTCCGTGCTATTTTAAACTTCAAAAGTACATGAGGTGTGCTTTCCGCTTCTGTTTACTAACTAAAATAGATACTCATGCCGTGACGGTAAACATCATGCACACTGTCAACGGAATACACGTATCATAACCGCAGCTGTTTAGTATCGCGCTAGCCGGCTTTAAATTCCACGTTTGCGCTGTCCATTATGAGTCTTATGACTCAATGAACGCCAAATCGGTGTGTAATCTAATACTGCATTCACTGGCATCGCGTGCGAGGTTTTCTATTATCAACTTCCTGGCCGCAAACGAAGACCCATTCGCGAATAATGTTCACTTCTTTTAGGTGTTACTGTATTAAGAACTACGAATTATAGCCATGTTAGAATATATTGGCGCTGTGCTCGCTGTGGTGTTAGTTTATTTTGTGATTCGAAATATTGTTAAACAGGAAACACTCAATGAGAAGACCATACTCGCGTCGAAGAAGGATGAACTGGACACAGCCGCTGCCCAATGGAAGGCCAGAGTGGAGAAGAACGATGCCGAGCAGTTCTCTGTCGCTGGGAAGATGGAAATCTCGGAGAAGATTACCATCAACATACCCAAAACTGAAAGTATGAAGAGGACACCGCAAGCCAAAAGGTTTAAAGGCAAAGAAAGTGAGTATCTGATATTTCTATATACACTTGAGTGAAGAAATAGTAGACACATAGATGGCGGGTCAATTTTATCCTGGATTTTACACAATTGTAACATGTTTGATGCCATGAGACATGTGTAGAATGATTGTTAATTTTATGTATAGACTGATAAATCAGGCACCTTACTGAATACCATTGCCTATCGGGTAGATAACTACAGGCTGGTCATTCAACGGTATTTGCCCCATACGGTGAGAATGTCTGACTGAAGGTTTTGTGGCGAAATAACTTAAAAACAATTCAATGACTGTTGATCAAATCGGTTGGGTTGTTTTTGAGTTATACCTCCATAAACACATCAGGAGTGATTCTTTCTTCTCTCTGCCAGTTAACATCAACCTGCATCAACCACTGAACCAAGCAACATATAATGCAGAACTACCGAATTAGATTGTAATTCCAATACACCTGTCTTGGCTGGCTAATTCATTGGCCTATATCTGAAACCATTGCCTGATTAAGCTCTGTCGGAGATAAAAATAACGGAGGTCAAATCAAACAACCTACAAGTCTGGTCCAATCCTAATGATACTGAAAATATACTACGAGTCAGTGTCATTGGCTTTTGGTTCAGTCAAGGAATACTTGCCCTAAGCGCCGTTATGATATCTCAGGAACATACACATGTGGCCGTTTTTAAAAGGGACCAGATAGCATATATTATAAGAAAGTAATGCAATAAGAGTCGCAAGTTATAAACAATTATGTAGCGACTCAACGTAATGGGTATCTTTGGCGGTCGATCCACCATATTGTAATTTTCGGATTGTTATTGTTATTATTATTATTATTATTATCATCAGTGACGCCCAACGGTTCACCAGTAACAGGGCAACATTAAGATAGCCAACTAGTAAAACTTCGAATATTCAAGTTGATTACTAAGATCAATTACCAAAACAATAGACATGTTTTGTGAAAGTTATACACATTTCTCCATGACAAATTGTAGGTAATCAGTCGCCGGCCTTAAAGGGGACAAGTTTTGCTCCTTATTAAACCGCCCTAAATAAATTAAACAAAACAATATTAGATAAATAATTAATCGGTTAGGCATCATATAACGCTTGGGCTAAGAACCCCTAAATTACCTAGATTCAGTTCCTGTAACAGGTATGGGAAGAATGTTTATAACGTATACGTATATTGTTGCATAACTTTAATACATATACATCAAGTTGTAGATAATTAATCGTGATAGCCATCCACGAATACAAACAGTTTTGCTTCGAGGTGAACAACCACTAAATAACGACATTTCGTTATTCATACATTATGCTCTTCATATATGCCTTCAAGTGACCACGGAATTCACTTCGCTGGCGTGCTTTAGCAAAAGTTTATAACTTTTACAAAAATGCTTGCATACATTTCTATTATACACCAAATAAAAGATAATAATTAATGGGGATCTAGCCTTTTGGTATTGATTTCTGAACATATGATTTGATTAATCAGGTAAAACTATAGATCTAAGAAGCTACATAAGTAATGGGCTTTATAATCTTTCCTATCATTTATTAACATCAGTTGAAACCATGCTTGTAAGTTCGAATAAAGATTTAAATGTATGGTTAAGATTTCACTGCTAGTGGTGCGATAAATCAAACTTTCAAAGGATCTTTCTGCTCCATCTGCGAAGAACCCGAACCACGCTTTTCTGCAAACGAAGTCCAAACTCAAAACTCAAATTCGTAGGTTTTATTCTAGACATTGCAAGTGGAGAACATTATTGTTAGGATACGTGTTGTTATTTAAAAGTTATGTTAGTTATTAATCGTATTGCTTCGTTTGCTTGGTATATATGTATGTACTTTGTATACCAATATATCATGCGCAGGGCGGGCGCGAGGCGTGTGCGAAGTGTGCGGGGCACCCAGGCGCCGTAATAAAAGGGCGCTAACGGCTAGATGTTTCAATGCCAGTTTAAGCCATAAACTGAGTTCAAATATACAAAATCGGCATTAAAAACCCCAGTCCACGAGATCTTAAAAATAAGTTTTGTTATCGCCGCGGATAAAAATTTGCACCACGTATATGGGCTCAGTTCTTTACAAACCGTGTGATTCATAACGGTGGATAAAAATTTGCTGTCGGCAAAACGACAAGTGGCTCCTGGGCTATGAGCAATAGAAACTTTTGCAAATTTAAAAATGAATAGGTAAATGGACCAGGAAAAATAGAATAGTTAGAGCAATTATTTCTGTTGAAAAGGCGATTGCACAGTCAAATAAAAATAACAAACTACAAGAGAAATTTTTAAAATTAAAGCTGGATGTGTTCCTTACAAATAAATGTATTAAATGTGCAGTATATCTCTACGGAATGAGGTACACAGAGGAAACAAATATTAATTGTGTTCTCGGTTATTCCGCAGTAACGTGTCACACCCGTCACGCCCGCTTAACGACTATACGTAAGCAATGGGGGATTTTATTATTATTTCGATGCAACATTATAACAAAAAGACGACTCATCTTTTAGAATTGTTGTAGATAGATGTTCAAACTGATAAGTTTTATGAAAAACCTTTTTAAATAGCTATGGTCGTTACCAGCACAGCGATCTCTTGGTTTTGGTAACCTAAAATTGAAAATTCTCGGAATAACCCTAGTGTAAAGTTTCTATTCTAATAAAGTTAATAAACAAGTATTATATTGATTGCATCATGTGTAGTAGCTAGAATAAGCATATAAATAAGCCAATAGTCTTGTCAAAGACATTAATAACAATGATGGGAGTTAAAATCAGGTATTGTGACATCAGAAGATGCCAACGGGTATTTTTAATTATAGAAAAATATTAAAATCTATGAAAAAGAAGTTTTAAATAACTTTTTTTGCCAAAATTTTCATGGTAGGTTTTCTAGCACATCCTTGCTTTTTTAAACAGCAAAACTCCGAGTTAAAACTACGCCATTAAATAAAAACTCATGAAAATTTACTGAAGTTTTTAAGGAGGTTTTACGTTATTTTGTGACATCTCATGTTGATTTAAAAAAAAAACTATTTTTATAATATTGCAAATAATAAAATTTCAGATTATATTTTAGAGCCTATTTATAGGCGCCAGAATTTGTTTCGCACACAAGAAAGGTATCACGCGCTGGGCCTAATCCATCGAGATGAAAATATATACATAGATATAATCTGGAGGTAGCATGCAATAGTCCCCACCACTGCTAAAACGGGTCAAAAGTTGTTTAGTTCTCATAGGGCCATACAGAGGGCGACGCGCGGAAAATTCAAAGACTACAATGTAATATTTAAATGATACTCTTATTTATAATCTATTTTAGTCCATTAAATCAAAAGTAAAAATGAAGTAATTATCACTTTATTATGCATAATATGAGTTACAGAAGTTAATGATCAAATCATCACAGTACTGATGGAAATATATGAAATTTAACTCGTAATGTTTTAAGTAACTAGCAATTTTTGGAAGCATTGCAATTCTGCTTTTTAAACGAAATTTGAAGGATTGGTTGATGTTATAACATTATTTTCTTTAAGGTTAGCAGGGTTTGTTATTAAAAATAATAAAATAAAACAGAATTTTTTATACAGTGGTTTATTGATTATTAAAAGGCACAGGTTTTGTATATTTTTGTCTTATACTTGATTTTCTAACATGAATATTGTGAGTTTTGGCAATATAATAGTCTGCACGTCAAATATATTTTCGCTACTTCCTTTATTAATAATACAATGTGATTATTACCAAGCTCATAGTTTAGAATGTGGCTTTTAAGTAAATTAAATGAATGTGTGTATACTGCACAAAAAAACAGAGTGTACTAAATTTTCAAGTATATTGCTCAAGTTTGGTGGAGCATTGTTTGTGACAATCAGTAACCGCCGACAAACTCGCTCACATTCTTTGCATATTAATATAACATCTTTTGAGGGATGTTTTAATTTACCTTTATTTTTGAATGAAATTAAAGATGATTTATTTGCTGATGAAGCAATACAGGATCTAAACACCAATTACCTTTAATTCCTTTTTTAATCTTTTTTAGTACAAAACCTGCTATGTATTCTACAACATTAATTGAAAATTGACTGATATTCGAAAAATCTAAATAATCTGCATCATCTGTCATGTCATCAAACAATATTTATACCGCTCAACTACCTGACCATTATTAATATTACAAATGGGTTTACTTAAAACACTGCTGACACATAAAATCGATGTACGAATAGTTTTAGGCACGTTTTAGGTTAGAATCACGTTAGAATGATAGGTTTGTTTATATACCTGAAGTTAGATATTTAGTGATTTTGATGTCACTAAAATAAAGTCACTAAAACATCTAACTTCAAGAGCCTATGATGCTCAGAGAATTTTTGACCCTCCCCCACTCCTACCGCTTGCTACCTCCAGATTATATATATATATATATATATATATATATATATATATATATATATATATATATATATATATATATATATTCATCTCGATGGCCTAATCACGTGTATAAAATAATATTGTCTATCACGTGTTTAAAGGTATAGTTCAAGTCCAAATGACCCTGTAGAACTATTGTGATACTGTAAACATTGTGTCCACATTGCGAAAAGATGAACCAATACCTGTTTATAAAGAAATAATGATTTTATTTATCATGTAAATGTTTGCTTGATAACAATCGTAGTTGATTCATAGTGACTGGAAAAACAAAAACCCCCATCTGAGATACAAAGATTAGAATCCTTAAATAAATTTGAATTGAAATGTAGATTTCGTGAGATATGAATTTAGTAGGAAAAGGTTTTTACATGGGTTAAACGAAATGTGCGCAGTTGGTAGCCACATTAAATTGTACATTTTGTAGTTTGTGCACTAAATTATTCTATGCGAACGTTTGCAAGATGCTTTCAAATGTATGCTCGAGTTCAAGTGAGTGTTCAGTTCATTTTACCACGTTCGGAGAGTGTAAATTCTAAGAAATTGCTTCATCAGTAAACTTTGTTTGTGTCGTTTCTGCGTCGTCTATTCATCTATTCATTTTATCTTTTTATGGTAGGCACCAAAAACGATGAGGCAGAATCTCAGTCACCGCCATCCGACACGCCGGCAAACTTTACATTCAAAAGAAGCATATCAGTTCCTGGTACTGGTGGAAACGACGAGTCATCAGGTGAGTTTTATTACAATCTTTATTTTTAACGTATAATCCGGCTGCATCGCCACATTTTTACTTGAATCTAATACGACACGGCATTTTTTCAATATCTTCAAATTCTTCGACCAATGGTTTCTATTTGACGCTAGGGACAAGTCAACTAAATTTTTCTTGGTAAATGCCGTCGCGCCGTCATTCATTTACTAGGTCCATTTACTTCATACAAACAATATATCTACTTAAAAAAACTAAAATTCAAAAATATAATAAAAAAACAAAACTTTCTGGTTTACTTAAAATTGATATATTCTAGATACAAAATAAATTTAATATAATATAACAGAGACAAAAATCTGCAACTCACTACTCACCTTGGTGTTCTCAGAGCATTACTGTCTTTATTTGGTCTTCTTATGGTTGTGTCAAAGACTGACATTTTCGCATCCCGTGTCTTCAAACTATGCCAGGTTCCTGAAATAGGAACCCATTGAATTAATTTTATCGATTACTTTTGATTTTCCATGAGCATTTCTTTTAAATTATATCTTTTCGTCTATGATATTGCTGGTTTGCTATAATAGTGGTGCTAAAAAGTGGGTAAATATTACAGGAGAAACATTTGAAAAATATCTGGTTTCTGTATATAAATATTGTGATGTCTTATATACCTGCATGACAACAGAGAGAAAAGTTGTTATAAAGTACTATTATAGAAACTTTTTTCAGATAGAAAATATCGTTCTGTGTAAAAAGATTTTATGGACATTCTAAAAAAAGTCGATACAAAGTTTTAAATAGATTTATTTGTTTCTTCATTTAAATTTTAATTGTTTTACTACGTTTATTTACTTTTTATTGTAAACGATTTTGCCTTGTTTTACATGTACCTATTTTTTTCTTTGTTTTGTTCATATTTCAAACACTTTAAGAATTCTAGTCTATATGAAAAGTGTTACTCATAACGACATTTACTGCCCAAAACATTTTTTTAGGGAATAAATGGAACACCCTTACATTGCTTGAAAACAGTTTCTAAACAAGAAATGAATAACATATAATATTCCACTTATTTAAAGATGGAATGGCACTTTTGTAATAAAATAAGTATAATAATAATTTAAAAAAGACGGCTGCTGAAATCCCTCCCAACCACACACTCATAATGAAATTAACGTAAAAATATTAAAAACTGCACGGCAAAAATGTGTTTCCATCCAACAGTCTAGTTCTATTAGATTTTGATTTAGAAATATTAATATTTAATTCCGTAGTTTTGTGCTCTTGCTAAAGAAATATGCGAACATCTATCTATAATAACTCTCCACTACTCTTGCAGATTTCAAGAGTGTTTTGAGATCTTCCGGGAGGAAGGTGAAGGTGCTCAAGCCGGACGATGACACATTCACAAGTTTCTTCAAGAAAACGGAAGAAATGGAAACTGTGGAGACATTAGAGCTGACTGTGAATGATTTAGATGCTGTTACTAGGGACAGTCACAATTTATTGGTTCAAAGGCGGACAGTTCGCGTCCAGAAGCGACGGGAAGCTTCAAGGAATCCTGTTAAAGCCTTATTATCCAGACCCGATATTGTTGACGAATATACCGAGGTTCCAACTGGTGCTGCTGAGAGAGAGATGAAAAGACTGAATGTTGATAAATGTAAGTATTGAACTGAATTCGATATTGTTTCTTATATATATTTTAATTGATGTTTTTATAAACAAAATAATCCAAAAATAGGTACTTGTTTTTAATTATTTTTTGTCTATCATAACAATGATATAACATGATTTATAAGTGTTTTATATGGTTTTGGTGTCCAACTCTCTAGAGCCTCTAGTAGTTTGGTGAAGGTGTAAGTGACTTAACACACAATATAATAATTAAGTAAGGTGACAGCCAGATGTTATTTTTGTCGCATGTTTGTTTCTTTTATTAAATCATATTAAAATTTAAGTTGAACATTTCTAGCTAATGAAGTAATGAACAGTAATAATAACTAATCTATTTATTGGTCTTTTGACTAACAGACTTTCTGCAGTGAGTGTGAAATACTGTGTTTGTGCTAAAAGGAGAGTTTTATCTAACAGTAAACACTATACCCCAAATTTTATTTTTTTAGAATATCTTTATGGAAATTGGACAGCCTTGAAGATCACCTAGCTTTGCTTTATACAATCTAATTTTTATGTATACATATTTTTACTTGATCAGTATTACTTTTCTTGTATATCATCTTTTTTCTCTGTTTTCCATCAAGCGTTATGTCTAATCACATAAAATTCTTACTCTGTTTTTTGCAATCCTTTTTTGTTTAATCATATATGAATGTCTCACTCAATTTGAGGGAGATTGACTTGCTTCATATTGAAATATAGTATATTGTATTTCTTAATATCTTTCAGTTAATAAAGTAAACACATTACTTAGGTGCATTTTATTTGATAACACTGATATACCTATACACATTTTATTTGATAACACTGATATACCTATACACATTGTATGTTTATTTCCTCTAGAGCAGCGGTCCCCAAACTACGGCCCGCGGGCCACATTGAGCGGAGTAGACTTATGACGCGGCCGTGAACAAGAGAAGGATAGCGGGAGAAGTTTGGGGACCCCTGCTCTAGAGCTTAAAATGAGCATGACTTTACCTATTACTAATTTACCCAGCAATTTGATTATTCTTTATTCGTCTATCACTTTCTGCTATAATACATTCTGAAACTAGGCCCACGCCAGCTTTGGTACATAGTGATTACTATTATTATTATTATTATTTATTATTTATAATGCATGGGTTTAGCGTCTTTTGAGTGTTATGACAATTCAGGACTGTGATTGGTTGGGAATCTTGAGTAATAAAATGTGATTCAATCAGCCCAAGTGCGTATCCACTATCCCCAAACTAGGAAACAACAGTCGTTATATTGACACGCGTATGTCTATTATTTAACGTATTTGATTTGGATACACACGTTGACATTAAAAGTCCTCTGGGGTGGGGAAAGTGGTCCCATATCCGAGCGCTTATGGCGACTCCTCCTTCCTCCATGAATATAAACAAAATATATTATGACAATTTGTTAATTCAACCAACGAATGCATTCATTTAAGGACCAATCTTACAATCCTACGTAAGCAGTAGAATAGTTATTCCCAGAATAAATAATCCTGTGCCGCCTCCCATTGGCTAAAATATTTGTTTCCATAGTAACAACAACTTATTCTGGTATTTATACCAATATTTAGGTTATCCCATGATATAACGTGTTTTGTAAGATCGGCCCTAAAATGTATAAGCATTATTGATGTATTTGTGCCTTATTGTCCACCTATAAAAGTCATAAACTGTCTATGGTAATACTAATATCCAGTTAATATTATTTGCACTGTACCTGAATACTAATAAGAGTGAAATTAGTAATAATAACTCTCCTTTATTGCATTTTATGTAGTTACCTTTATTGTTCAGCAAACAATGATTATTTAATACAGTAAACTAATTAGTCATTTGTACAACGATTTGTATACAATATTGTTAAAAATGTGTCACTATAAAACTCAAAATTTCTGTCATTATAGGCCATAGGCTTACTTTTTCCTTGTCAGTTAATTTCACATCTCTTCATAAAGGAGAGATAAAATTTTGATAACAAAAGTAAATAAGTAAGATTTTACATCAGTGTTATCTGATATTAATTAGAAAGTACTCACAATATTAACCTAATTTAACTTTAACTTACTCTGTCTATTTCAGTGTCGAAGAGCTCTAGTTTTGCCGTGGAAGCTTTAGCTGGCTTAGCGAGTAAGGAAGATTTTACATCTGTTTTATTGAAGAAGATTTCATCACCAACAAGCTCTTCTTTGTTACCCTATAAAAATCTGATGCTTTTACATGTCAAAGGACGACGACACGTTCAAGTAAGACTGGTAAACCCAACCATTGAAAGTATCAATGATGGTGATAACTTCATTCTGGTCACCCCAAATGCCCTCTACAATTACGTTGGCCCTTTCTCAAATGTTATTGAACAATCGAGAGCATGTGATATAGTCAACCATATACAGCAAACTGGTGATATGGGTTGCAAAGTTGATAAGGTCATAACTATTAATCCAAAGAAGGGTCAGTTTAGCACCAGCCAAGAAAAACTCTGGAAATTATTAGAAATATCCTATAAAGACGTTGAGGTTACCAAACCTGGCCATCCCGATGAAGACGAAATTTACGAATCCAGTATGATGGGAACAAACATGATATATACTCTAGAAAATAACGAGTTAATCCCTGTTGAGGAATATTGGGGAAAGATACCGAAAATTGAAATGCTAAAACCTGACAAAGTGTTAGTGTTTGATTTTGGATCAGAAATGTACGTATGGAGTGGAATCACAGCCAAGCTTGAGGATAAAAAGCAAGCATTGAAACTAGCCAAAGAGTTATGGGCTGAAGGTTACAACTACACCGATTGTACAGTATGCCCACTAAACATAGCCGAAATGATAGGAGACCGCAAAAAAGATGAGCCTTCTTTAAAATCTGAGCAAAGGCCAGAATGGGCATTATTTGCAAAGCTGACACAGCACAGAGAAACCATTCTATTTAGAGAAAAGTTTCTCGATTGGCCGGATTACTCCAGAGTAATCAAGGTCAAAGAGAACTCTAAACTAGAAAACGGAGCATCTGCAAACTTGATAAACCCATGTGACGTTAAACTAATGCTTGATAAGAAATACAGTGACCCAGATTTTATAGTTGACAATACCCACTTAGGCAGAGGACACTGTTACTTTGATGAGGAAGACCGCAGACAGCATACTATAACATCACTAGACGTGAAAATATGGAGAATTCTAGAATACACTTACGAGGAAGTATTAAACGATGCTATCGGTCATTTTTACGATGAAGAGTCATACGTAATACGGTGGCAGTACCGCGTAACAAGCACAGGAAGAGAACTGAGCGGAAAACCATCAAAACATATTCAGACTGGTCGTGATCGCTGTCTTTACTTCTGCTGGCTTGGAAGTAAAGCATCTATAAATGAAAAAGGAACTGCGGCATTATTAACTTGTGAACTGGACAGTGAGAATGCTCGTCAAGTAAGAGTGACGCAAGGTTCAGAACCTACTGTCTTCACCAGGCTATTTAAAGGAAGAATGACTACACACATTGGAAAATGTGATCAAACCTCTTCAGATCGTCACAAATTATTCATGTCAAGGGGTGAAATTGAAGAAGAGGTGTCGCTGCTCGAAGTACCATGCAGTATGAGAAGCCTACGAAGTCGAGGATCGTTTATTTGCATCGATTCGGAGGACAATAAAATTACCGTTTGGCATGGATGCAAAGCGATGGGGCAAACGAAAGATATGACTAGTGATTTTGCTACCGGCATTGCCGATGGAAAGGTGACCCATTTCGGGCTAATTGATGGCGAATATCCGACGATAGAAGAAATTACGGAGGGCTCAGAATCGAGTGAATTTTTAGAGGCATTAGGTGAGAAACGTCAACTGTACAATAGTCTTCTATCGGAGAATATTGAGTATGAGACAACACCAAAATTGTTTCACTTCAGCAGTATATTGGGTACATTTACTGCGACTGAAGTTTTGTGTATACACAGGAGTTTGTATCCCACTCCATATCCATTCTTGCAGTCTGATCTTTATGGAGCTAGTCAACCAGGTTAGTAGTGTTTAAATATTCATTATTTATGTATGTGTAGTAGTATTAAATACAGAATATGTACACATTCTTGGGCCAGTTTTGGCATTTAAATCACTATTTTTTTGCTGTCTGAACTTAATCGCTACTCAAGACTCATTTGCGCTAATAGATTCATAAATTCACCATTTGCCTATAGCATTTTGGATTGTCTGCTTGTGCTTCTATTGGCTTGGGGTAGAATCGCACCAAGTCACAATGAAGGTCACCTAGAGAAGTAAATCGTTTAAAGCAGTGACCCCTTTATTGTAACCCTCAATAAAGCGCTGTACTAAATGTTGATATAGGCTAGCCAATATCGAATATTAATATTAGTTGAGCGCTGAAAGAGATAGAGATAGTGACGTTCCTTCCATATTTTGCAGCAATTTTCGTCTATAGGGTGCGTGCAAAAAGTTTTTAGTGGCGAAAACTAAGATGCATAGAATTTAGCGTCTGAAAAGAGGTCATTAAGCTATTAATTTAGCAATTACGGCTAAACTCTGTTTCCTAAGGTCTCACGGCAATTTAATATTATTTCAAGCAACGCAGTATACAACATTTCAGATCACACCTCGTATAAAGTCTGACCTTGCATCAAACCACAAAATTCAACCTAACAAAATAAAATTTGTATAAATATGCATTTATTTAGTCTTTTGCAGAAATTATCTGAAAATATAATTAAACATAAAATATCAACTTAAAACGCATACTTTAGGTGAATTACTGGTTGCTTTATTTGCATATTGTTACTTTGTTTTTAATTTATCTGAAGTTGGTAATGGAAGCATGGTACATTTAAATAGCTATATTCTGACAATTATACTTAAGTTTGCTTGACTATAGTCATGTAACTTGTAACTTATGTAGAAATGATTCAGGTGTATGACATACTTTATTTCAGTTTTGTTTGTTCAGTAATTTTAGAATTCTGAGACTTCAAACACTGAGGCCAATACTGTTGAAACGAGCGATGACAGTTGGGGTGATTCTTACGTTCTTGGTCATCAAATTACACATATCTGCAAACAATAAATACGAACCCATATAAAAAGAATATCACATTTAAGGGGAATTCGTACCCCCTACGTTCTACTTGCAAAACACGCAAAAGTTCTGAGGGGTTTTCTCAGCAATTAGTTTACATAATCGTAAAAGATATACACCAAATTACAGATAAAAGATATATAATTTTCCGTCTAGTGGTAGATTTTTGATAGTTCTTTTCTTTTTTGACAAATCTATTTCTGAATATGACATAAAATTGGCTGATTTTGCAATTTTTTTACGAAGAACTAAGGTTAAAATTGAAAAAGTACCACATAATAGATCTAAGTTATACCTTCGTCTATAAGAGTACAAAATTTCACATAAAAATATCAATATCTTACATGCTTTTTCACTCAAAACTTTACTTCTTCGAGTACATGAATGAGTTAAATTTTATCACTTAGCAAGGATACAACAACAACTAGTAATACATATACATTACCACAACAAGTAATACACCTTTATCAATAATGTTATGTAAACATGAGAGAATTGATACAACATTAAGCTGATTATAGATGCTTATTTTGTAGGACGTACTAGCACTACTGATTCCTCTTAAGACTTTGAATGGTGATCGTTTTAAAGTACTGAATATGTTTTTTTTTTCATAACAGCAAAACAGATTAAATTGTATCGTTATTTATTGGGCAGATACAAAAAAATTTTAATATTTCCGCTGAGATGGTTAAGCTACGGTTGCGTTTGCTTGTCATGCATTGTCTCATGCATTGACCATAAGAGGGCCTTTTCAACATGGGCCCATATGCTAGCTGTGCTGCCACGTAGCCGGTCAATCACTAATAATAGCTGACCATTCCATAACATGCTGGAAACCCAGTATGTGGGTGTAGACTACTAGACTACTGTAGACTACTAAGTTTTTGAGGTAAATTAGGTCAAAAATTACTCCAACAACTTAATTATTTTGTTTTTGCTAACTTTTGCTTATTAAGAATTTATAGGTGGAAATCTGATCAAAATTAGTTTTTGGTTTCACAGGGCAACCATTACTTCCATGACAAACTACCTTAAATCTGAAAGCCAGGTATAACACTATTCGATTCGTTGTTGATATGTGCCGCTACAATGTTTTGGTTATAAACGTCAAGCTGAATTGGATTTTGAGTGAAATCTCCTGGGCCACTAATTATACTATATATATAATTGCTTGGCCTACTTTTGAATATTAAATAACCATTGTTTGCCAACTTGGATTAAAGTGCCCATGAATAATCGGGGTTTTAACATACAAAGTTCCACAGCTTTACAATTATTTGACATCTGCAAATATTCCTCTTTGAATTGTTTTCACTTCATAATTATAAGGTTAATTCTTCATATTTACCTTATTAATTTATTTTTTCAGGATTATTTATGTTTGATAACGGGCATGAACTGTGGCTCTGGCAAGGCTGGTGGCCAGAAAATGAAGAACTAGAGCTGTCCGAACAAACAGGTACAGCGGTGATACGCTGGCAAGCGGAACGGAAGGCAGCAATGCAAACAGCAATTGACTACTGGAAAGAGCATCATCGGGAAGACACTCAAGTACCGGCGTATGCTGTTTGGGCTGGCTTAGAGCCTCTACAATTCACAAGCTTGTTCCCTATTTGGGAGGACCGTGACGATATTGCTGCTCTAAACATCAAAGTAAGTCTGATTAAAGATTTAAATTGAAGATTAAAACAATTCTAAATCATAATATTGATTATTATAGGATGGGAAGAAAGCTGGAGAGATCATTTTAATAGAAAACGAATTGGCTCAACTTACAAGGACTACTTACCCATTGGCACAATTACTGCAAAGACCTCTTCCGGAAGGTGTTGACCCTACCCACTTAGAGGTTTACTTATCTGCTGATGAATTTACGCAGTTGCTCTCCATGACACCACTTGAGTTTCAAAAGTTACCATCTTGGAAACAATCCGCTATAAAGAAGGAAAAAGGACTGTTCTGACCTATGCTATTGGTGAGGAAATTGCAGAATATTATTGTCGGCTGTTACGAAAATTTGAAATCTTTTAACTGTTAAAGGAGAAACATAAATGACATATCCCATAACTGATTTGATCTTATTCATTGGACAGTAAATTTAACAAATCAAAAACAAACACAATGTATGTAATGTTCCGCTTTTAAGGATGTATTTTATATTGTACCATTTTGTATTTATTGAGGTGTAATGTAATGAATGTAAAAATGAAAAAAATGATACCAAAATGTTTTGTTTTCTTGAAATAATTGTCAATTTAACAATATAAATAATCTTGTGCATATTATTAATGAAACTTTTAATATGCTTCATTTAGATTAATGATATAGATTGTTTTAGTTTATGGTGGGTGTTTTGCAACGTTTAATAATAATGTGAGATTGAACATTATATTCTGAAAAAAATAAATAAAATTAAATACCCTACTTGTAGTTATAGTTAAATATACAAATTAGCTAATGTTGTATAACAAAGGATCTCATTTATATTATTGGTTTTGTGAAACATCCCATATATACGCAATGTCAAAACTTATCCTACTGCCATATGTACTTATGTTTTAACTTATTATTTTTGTTTTGTCGAGTACAACTACCTCCTTACATAGACTTCTGAATGTGACGACACAGTCACTCCCGTGTTATAGTTGCATCTCTATAACCTATAGGCATGTATGTGTACTAGGGATGGGCATTCTCGGTCATTTCAATGAGCCGGTTCAGCCGAACCGGCTCAGTAAAATGACCCGTTCAATCAGATCCATTCAAAATGAACGACTTTCATATGGACCAACCGAGCGACCGAACCGTTCAAAATGAACGAATTTCATATAGGTTATAGATGGATCTAGCGAACGAACCGTTCAAAATGAACGAGACACAGGACGCGCGCATTGCTGTTATCTTCGTTTAGCCATCGCGCAGTAGTTTACGCTGATAAAAATTACCTCCTCAGTAACAACCAAAAAATAGATCTTATAAAAATACTACTAAGGCTTATAATAAGATGGCATAAATAATTTTGATCTTTTAGGGATTTTCGAAAGGTTATTTTACCGAATACAATACTTTTCAAAAAATTCTGTATGTTTAACTAAACAAGTTGATCAATTTTACCGCAAAAAAATCTCATATCTTACATTTTATTCTCATTCAGCTTGACCAGTTTTTTAAAACGCAACGACAATATTTGGGCACATCCATAATATGTTGACGAATCTTCATTCTTCAATCAAACCAGAAATAAACGAACGAAAATAATTTTTCCATAATACTTTACGCGGCACTGGAAACAAACGAGCACGGGCGTCAAAGATGCAGCCGCGCCGGCGCCGGTCGTCGCAAAAAGCTGGCCTGTGTCTGCCTTGAGCCGTCTATGCCTTGAGCAGAAATGAGCCGAGTGCATAAACGCCGTAAACGAACGAACTACTGACCCATTCACTTTACCAGCGGTGGGTCGGTTCGAACAGTTCAGACATTTGACCCGTTCATTTTGAACGGTTCGTTCGCGAACGACTCATCCCTAATGTGTACAATACGTAGTAAGGAGAATTGAATAAAATTGTATAATTTTGTTTTGCTGAATCTGTGATTTATGAGCATGTGCAAACAAGTTTGTAAAAGTTTTTATATATTGGTGCCTTGTAGGAATTGAAAGGAAAAGGTTAATGTAGACCCCAACCCTTTTCTAGTCTTGTTTTTGTTATTTTGTTTGGCATTCTGTGGCACTGCTCGTGTATTGGTGCTATACAATGCGCGTTTTACATCACTAACCGTATCTCGGTACGACTTACAACTAACTACTTCTATTAAACTAATATTTGTAAAGAGACATATATGTGATTTGTCAGTTTGACAATATTTTGTATAGTTTTATTCCCTATTGTCAGATATCACTATATTATATATAAATATACATACTCTTCTAGCTTTTATACTATATTAATGTATTAGTGTAATTGTTTTGTTGTGTATTTTTGTGTTTTGTACATTACATAAGTGATTTAATAAATATTTTCTATGAATTAGCTTCTTTTTCTGTTATTGTCGAGTAATATAAATCTGAGAAGCACAAAACCTGAAATAGGCTCCTACATAAGGAATTTATTTATAGGCAGGTTATATCTCCATACAAATGTTATGGGTGATCCTTACTTTTTTATTCAGGGTGTACCTATGACTAACCTACACAGCTCTAAGTATTATCTCTATTCGCGACCTTTAAAGTGAGGAAGGACAACTGTTCAGACGTTTCAGTGTTTCAGAGTTTCACAAAAGTATTCCATGATATCTGTTTTTATAACTTTAAACATATATAAAAAATTGAAAATTAGTATTTCAACAAATCCTGAACAGCTGTGAATAGTATAACTTTTAACTATATCATCCTTAATAGCAATTCAACAATTAACAACGATTCCCAGTTTTTGATGATAAAAGTAAACATTTTAGCATTTGAATAAAACTCAGTAATTTAGGTATATTTGAATCCTGACCAACATTTTTTAGTAAATTTTTACAGTATCTTTGACTGAAGCAAATTATCGAAAACTTCGTGATCCCAGCAAGCTAGTATACAGTCTAGAATTAATTCTACTTCACAAGGTGTTCCTATAGGCGGGCTCATGCAAACTTCTTCAGCAAGTCGTCCTTCAGTTTTGTAGTTCGAGATAATACCTATGAAAAGGAGGCGCTATGACGACGGTTTTCATATGCACAGAAAACGGCGTCACTAGGCGTGGCTTATGAGACTATACAACGAACATAGGGGTATTCAATATCAAAAGTTGGCTAAAGGTTGAAATCAGAAATTTAACTGAGAATAGATTTCATGTTTTTTCTTGAAGTTTAATAGTTTCCCCGTTGTGCTGTGAAAACATTGTTTTCGTAATGTCGATATTTTGGGCGTAGTAACAATCTGAATTCAGTCAATTTATTTGGTGCATATGTATACCTTACTGCGAATATTTATCATCGTTGTTTAACATTTATTCAAGATGGAGATAGAAGTTCAAGGTATGTACAGGGTCATCAAAATGGAGCGTCTATGAAAACAATACTGTTTTCCGCTAACCGCATACCAAAACTTCGTCCATTTGTGATCCGAACGGAGCGACTCGTCTCTAGGGGTACTGAAGCAATAGTGTGTAGTATATGCAGCCGAATGTACATACGCGTATACATACCCTATACAAAAATAAAATTTTTCCCATAAAGTTCAGAAATGAATAAAATGAAAACGCATGTTCAAAAGAAAATACACTACTACTGATCAATCCATTTATTAACAAGATATAACCAATATAACAAAAAATAATGAAATTGACGTAACCGCTTAAATGAAACACGCTTCATCCGAAAAAGGGAGCAGTTAAGAACATCATCTTCCAGAGTGTCCCTAGCCCAATTGCAAAAATGCACTCTTCGACCGAAATCAAGGGGATACAGTTCCTGGACAACCGATATTTTGTACGGATGCATCTTCAGCGTTTTTCGCACAGCAGTATGCATCGTTCCATAAGATATTCCTACAAAACAACATTAATTATTAAACATTAGTAAAAACCTCATGGTGATATTAACCAACAAAAACTAAAGACTGCCGTCCATTGTTTCCGATGCTATACAACGCTATGCTATGCCAGCAAGCATGTTAAAATTTATGTGTCAATAAGCATCTACTTATGCCATGCTGTGTTTACAACAAAAGGAATCCCACTGCGTAGCATAGCATCGCAAGCAGTGGGTGCCGGGCTTTAGCCAGACCATGTGCTATACAATTATCGTTATTATAATTTAACCAGCAATAAATGTGTGCCTACCCGCTTGTTGCGCTCTCCTATGCACTGATTTGTTAGGGCTGCGTACAACATCAGCTCTAATATTTTGTAGCACTTCTTCGGTTAATTTTTGTGGTGGTCGTCTGTCTGGCCTCCTATCTATTGACCCTGTCAATCGAAATTTGTTTAAGAAGTGACGGGAAGCTTCAAGGAATCCTGTTAAAGCCTTATTATCCAGACCCGATATTGTTGACGAATATACCGAGGTTCCAACTGGTGCTGCTGAGAGAGAGATGAAAAGACTGAATGTTGATAAATGTAAGTATTGAACTGAATTCGATATTGTTTCTTATATATATTTTAATTGATGTTTTTATAAACAAAATAATCCAAAAATAGGTACTTGTTTTTAATTATTTTTTGTCTATCATAACAATGATATAACATGATTTATAAGTGTTTTATATGGTTTTGGTGTCCAACTCTCTAGAGCCTCTAGTAGTTTGGTGAAGGTGTAAGTGACTTAACACACAATATAATAATTAAGTAAGGTGACAGCCAGATGTTATTTTTGTCGCATGTTTGTTTCTTTTATTAAATTATATTAAAATTTAAGTTGAACATTTCTAGCTAATGAAGTAATGAACAGTAATAATAACTAATCTATTTATTGGTCTTTTGACTAAAAGACTTTCTGCAGTGAGTGTGAAATACTGTGTTTGTGCTAAAAGGAGAGTTTTATCTAACAGTAAACACTATACCTCAAATTTTATTTTTTTAGAATATCTTTATGGAAATTGGACAGCCTTGAAGATCACCTAGCTTTGCTTTATACAATCTAATTTTTATGTATACATATTTTTACTTGATCAGTATTACTTTTCTTGTATATCATCATTTTTCTCTGTTTTCCATCAAGCGTTATGTCTAATCACATAAAATTCTTACTCTGTTTTTTGCAATCCTTTCTTGTTTAATCATATATGAATGTCTCACTCAATTTGAGGGAGATTGACTTGCTTCATATTGAAATATAGTATATTGTATTTATTAATATCTTTCAGTTAATAAAGTAAACACATTACTTAGGTGCATTTTATTTGATAACACTGATATACCTATACACATTGTATGTTTATTTCCTCTAGAGCAGCGGTCCCCAAACTACGGCCCGCGGGCCACATTGAGCGGAGTAGACTTACGACGCGGCCGTGAACAAGAGAAGGATGACATTGATCGGATTGAGCTTAATCACTTGAAACAATAAAAGATGACACTCGAGTGACAGGTACCACATCTACAAGAATCGGCAACATCTTAATTAATGAAAGACAAGAGCGTAGAATCAGTGATTGAGATCAGTGCAGTTGAGCTTAAGGTTTGCAACATCATCGTTGTGTGCATTTACAGACCACAAAATGGGGACAAGTCTTGTTTTTTGGACGTGCTTGAGGACCTCCTGGACTCGTTAAAATAGCGCACATTAAACAAAAAAATATGTATATCTGGGGACTATAACATAGACCTGAACGAGTCAGATAAGCATACAAACAACTTTAGAGATATACTCAGAGCTAATAACTTTGTGTACACAATAAAAGATGACACTCGAGTGACAGGTACCACATCTACAAGAATCGACAACATCTTAATTAATGGGTTCGAGTACATTGAGGCCAGGGTCTGGGATACGGGTCTGTCTGACCACACATTGCAGCATCTGTCCTTTGTGAGTGCAATGGAGATGCCACAGTCGCCTGTACCTAGACTTTCAAGGCGGTTTCAACATGACGATCTACAGGATGCGTATAATTGGCTTTCCGAGGCGAGATGGGATACTGTATACAGTTTTCCAGATGTCAATAGTGCCTATGGTGAGTTTGCCAAGATTCTCACTGATGTCATGAATCGCTTCTTCCCAAAAACCAGACGAGTACAAAGGAATACAAGCAGACCGTGGATAACAACTGGTATAAGAATCTCCAGCGAGAGGAAGAGGGAACTTTGGCATATGTTGCGAGCGGGCACTGTTACAAGAGCGTACTATAATCAGTACAATAGAACACTGAAAAGTGTGGTGAGGTTGGCGAAGAGGGTGCACAACGAAAAATACATCAATGAGTCTAAAAATAAGGCGAATGCGGCGTGGTACTTGACAAAAAAGGTAACCAGTAAAAAACAGATAAAATTTAGTCCACAAGACTTGAGAAATAGCACCGAAACAACGGAAGAGGTTCTGAACAAAATGAACAACTACTTTCTGAACGTGTGTCCAAGTAAAACATCCAAGGAGTCCACTACTAACCAGATACTCCCTAGTGAGAATAACATGTTCTTCAGACCAGTCCTGAAATGCGAAGTCATTGCTGCAATAAACAGCCTCAACAACCTCAGTGTGGGAAGCGATGAAATTCCGGTGGTATTTATTAAGAAAATGTCGGCACTAATCGCTGGTCCTCTGGAGTACATCGTGAACTTGATGTTCCAGACTTCTACATTCCCAGATGCTCTCAAAGAGGCCTCTATTAGACCGCTGCACAAAAAGGGAGTCAAATCTGATATGAGCAATTACCGGCCGGTGGCTCTGCTCCCCAACCTGAGTAAAATCCTGGAGAAACTCATTGCAGATCAGTTGGTAGCGTTTCTCCAGAAATACAACATCTTGACCCCGCGACAACATGGCTTTGTAAAAGGTCGTAACACCGAATCAGCTATGTTGGATGTGATCAGTCATGCGGTGGATTCCCTTGCGTCAAAGACAAATGTGGCTAGTGTACACCTTGATCTTTCCAAAGCATTCGACAGCGTCCATTACTTCATACTGTTGGGTAAGATGGAGAAGTATGGCATACGCGGTGGCCCTTTAGACCTGATGAGTAGTTACCTGTCTAATAGAAGGCAGAGAGTTGTGACAGAAGAGAACGGAGTGACGATGTGTTCGGGGTGGTCAGTGGTGGAGAGGGGCGTTCCGCAGGGATCGATTTTGGGCCCTTACCTGTTCATCGTGTACATGAATGACATCCCTGCACCGCCAAATATTATAACGTCAATGTATGCTGATCACACCTCTTTGGCAGTGAATGGCAAAGATAGCAGGGATTTGGAGGACAAAATAACTCAACATGTTGCTGAACTGCAAACCTGGTTCTCCATCAATGATTTACAGCTGAACACGGGCAAAACACAGATAGTTAACTACAATGCAAGATCACCAGAAGAATTATGTGTTACAATTGATAACGAAATGATTAAGTCTACCACCACGGCTAACTTCTTAGGAATCCATATTGATGGTGCCCTGAACTGGAAAGAGCAGATAAGGGTACTGGCTGCGAGAATAAGCTCGTTCTATTTTGTTCTCCGAACACTTCACAACCAAATAAGTGAAAAAACTGCTTTGGATGCCTATTATGCATATGTTCATTCAAGAATTGCATATGGAATTCTATTTTGGGGTGGTTAATCGGACAGTGAGCAATGTTTTTGGTATGTGCAGAACAGAGTCATGCCGAGAAATATTCAATACTTTACATACTGCGTATGATAAAGTAATAACGAGTGCAACAGTAGGAAAACATTGTAACGTGACATCGTGTGTTGATTTGATACCATGACAACCAGGACAATATCCAAGCGGTTTATCTAAATTAAAGAACGGAACTCTTGTCGCACGTGTCCAGGTTTTTACTTTATCATACGCAGTATGTAAAGTATTGTAATCATGCCAAAAAATTGTTTTGAGATTTTAGCGGAAATATGTCTTTTTGGGTCCAGTGAACATTTTTGACCAAGGTACAAAAAAATGTCAGTGTGTGTGTATGTGTATGTGTGTGTATGTGTGTGTACCCGTTTTTTGTGGCGACGATTCCGGAGAAACTACTAAAGGTATCGGGACGAAAATTCATATTTAGAAGTTTCATAACCAAACTTAGAGCTGAAAAGCTTTCTGTTGAAGAGGGTCCAAAGGAACTGGAGGTTTAGTCTTAGCATTTTTGAAAGATTTTGCAAATAAGCCCCCATTTCTGGAATTTCGTCGAAATAGTTAAATAATAAAGTAAAGATGAGGAAATTCTGAATAATTTATCACTATGACATGTTTTGGTACAATCAATAGTTTAGCTGCATGAGCAAATTCTATTTCTACGAGATCGGTCGTACTGCATGAAAACTAGTAGCCAGGATTTGTCAGATTCTTTTATTCTAATGACAGTAGGTAGTCTTGGTGTCAAACGCTAATGTTTTGACAATAACTTCTGTCAATATAAGCTGCGTTCGCATATTGCATTACACTTTTTACACCCAATAACACGTAAGTGTCATTTGGACGGTGTACCCGGTGTCAACGGAGTACAATATCCGAACGCAGTTTTAAACGACATATCTGTCTAGTTCTAGTAGTTTTATTTTAATGCAGACATGGCTGATCTCGATCAAATAGAGTCTCATGCAGCTAAACTATTAATTTTATATATAGTATGATAAAGTCATGTGCCTGGCCACATCAGATGTTTTATGTTGTGTGGTATGTTAAGAGTAAATGTTAGTCACCGGCCTCAAAAGTTCGACGAAACTGAGGCGCGAGAGGAGGGGAACAAGCCGCGCCCACTGTACACTCCGCAGAAAATGCAAGCAACGCACTGATTAGATGAGGGGAACTGCGGTATCGTTCTTTGGCGGGGAAGATCAAAGGGGCCGTGCGGTGTCGACTGGCGCCGAACCGTTTCCTAATAATTTTGTGTATGTGACTATCGCATGTTCTGAAATGCTTTTCTTGTATATTTTAAATACAAATACAATTCCACAAAACAATACAGTGATACAAATTAATTAATTGCTTTATTATAACATTCCTATTTTACTACTAACTATGGTTGAACAAAAGGTAAAATCTTTTGTATGTTGAAAAAAATTGTAGTTTTGGTAAAACAGACAGCTTTTCCTACATAAATCATTTATTGCTTTACATTTATTATTAGAATTAGTAACTAATTATCAGTTAGCTCCGAAGAAGCGAACAGCATGGTTCGCGAAGACAGTAATTATGAATTTTCACTCACGGCATAAACCGCTAACTATTTATCATCTAAATTTAAATGACTCTGGCCGTGAAAGCATTCGTACTCAGATACTTATTTAAATCCATTTAACGTTTTCTTTGTGCATCAATAATCTCGAATGTCTCGTTCGTACTTAGCAGAGATCGATACTTTCAGGTAAAACACACCTCATATAAAAATTCAAATTTTTATCGGCTGACGCAAGTAGGTGTTAGTAAATATAATATTCCTATTTTCATTCTAGATACAGTTGGGTACTGCATTTTGAAATTTTACTCCAAATTATTATTGCTATGTATAGACTTGGTAGTATACGTACTTCAATTTCAATTGTAGGTATGAGAAAAAATAGCGATTTCGATAAAACAGGCAGCTTTATGTATATGTATAAGTCATTTATTATATATTATATTGATACATGTTCAAATATTTTACACCTTTATAAAAGTTTTTTGCCATATATGGTAATCCGGCACGCTTACGCCTGTAAGAGAGTATTGCCCAAATTAACTAGCGAAGTTAATTAGCGAAGAATTACACTACAAGTATAATATCTACATATACACTTACCGCAGGTACTCTCGCAAGTTACTAGTTTTCTTAGAACGCGGGCCACATAAAGGCAGCTGATTTTTTAATTTGCCCATATTTCTAGCGTCTGTTCTACGTCTGTTGTATTGTACAACAAGTAGAACTAAAGCCAACCATTCTACATAGATGGCGATTGCCCTGAATGCATTGCCAAGCGACAAGTGTTTGGTATTAATATTATTTTCTAAATCTAAATACCAATATATTTGAAATTCTATGACGAAAAATAAATGACTGATTAAAAATTAAATTACTTGTATTTCCTTAGTAATAATTTATTTAACTCCTATTAATTATTTAGTAGTTGTAACATTGTAAGGAGGTATTGCGGTTGTTGACTATTCTACGTTCCGTGTGTCGTACTGCACTATAAACCCTCGCGGGAACATGCGCTCCTAATTTATAACTCGCTCTTTGCTGTCTGCGTAGAGTCCATGAGGACGGCAAAAAATTATTTCTCGTATTCGGTTTCTAGCCTATTTTGGTCGAAATTCAACAATTCATGTTGATCACATACACTTCCGCAAGAACATGCTGTCCTAATTTATAAGCAAGTCGTTGCTATCTACGTAGCACCAGCACGGTAAAATTTATTTTTCGTATGGCTTTCGTTTGCCGGGCGCGGCGCCGCTACACCTCCCGTGTCAACATGCGATCAATATTTTTGTTAGACCGAAATTGCTCAATATTTGTGATTCCCCTGGCTACGTATTCATGCTGCTGCTTCAGACTGTACCATTTGAATTTGATTGGTCGAAGAAAATGATGTGGTGTTTATCCAACAGATGGCTGCACCGTACGACTATAAAATATGTTATTCTCGTCTCATTCACATGTTCAAAAAACCAACGGTTAAATCATTACAACATTCATATTTTGTTGTCATTTTTTTACACAAGTTCATGAAGGCTGAATACAAAATGTTGTAATATTGATTTTTTGATGTTTGGTTTGGATTTGGAAAAAAAAAATAACAAAAATTACCAATTATTGGCTTCTTTAGCAAGGGTAAAAAACAAAACAACAACGCAAATGAAGAAAAGTGGCATTCGTACCCGGTGTAATACACGTTTATCTATAATTTAATGTATTACACGTGATTATTAACACACAATTAAGCTCAGGATGTTTGGTTTTATGTAGTGTTGTTTTGTAGTACGCTACTACCTCTAGTGATTCCTCTTAAATGTGGTTTTAGAAATTGCATTAAAAGCTTGAACATTTTTATGCAAAAACAAGGGAATATAAATTTGGTCTAAAAGCCGTTATCATATGTTAATATACAAGTGATACATCACTGGAAAGCGTTGCCGTATTGTTTTTATTTAGACGATTTCAGTCTGACGCAGCGCAATACACTTGCCCGTTATATCACAATGAAAAAGTCCACAAAACGCTGCCAGACCTAATCAATTACAATAGAGGTGCATTACCACAGAATAATATTTACTAAATGAAATTGAAACAACTGGGGAGTAATTTAAGACAACATTGAACGGTGTTATTTGGTCTATTATTCCCCTGGCTTCGATAACTTATAATTAAATTTTCGAGTTTATCTCCGCTTTGTCTTGGGACGCGTCTGTCTTTCCCCCGAGAGGCACTTGTTTTACTTCACGCTTTTTCAATTCTCCCATACCAAATTCGCACAGCGCAGAATTTAAAACTCCTCCGAAGAAATTACTCTGCCATAATGGGTGCCATTATTAATTACTTTTAAATAAGTCACGACATTCCTGAAGGGTTCTACAGTAATTGTGACATATTATCAATTACGATGATTTTTCTACCCACACAGTTCAGCATAATCACTTCTAACATCTTCATTTTTTGTTCGTTAATTTCAGACCTATAATCTTTAAGTCTTATCGTCTTATGGAAATCATCGAATAACTCGTATATTGGAATAAAAAGTAAATATAAAATTGTTGTTTTAATTTGATATTTTATTATCGACAAAGTGGACAATAGAGCATTTGGACAATGCTTAGTTTGGTGGTTTGCTTGGCTTGGGAATAATCAGTATTTACGCAGTTTTTTAAACGGTTGGCACAAATTTAAGCTTAATATGCTGCATTGCATAGGTTAGTTATCTTAACTATGGCCTTTTAGGTAATTTTCTAAAGATCTCAGCTGTTATCAAAACCAGGTGATTTTTGTTTTAGTCATTTTGTTATTTCATTTATTACTTCTTTTGGAGTAATTTTACGATTTATTTAGATTATTGTAGAATTGTTAGCTTCTTCCAAAGTTTGGTCTTCGTTTGGAGTGAACGATAGCTCCAAGTACTCTGAAAAGATTATGGTTTCGTCTTTGTTATTTTCTGGGCAAGGTTCCATCCGGTCTTCTTATGAACGGAATTTGAGTGGTTGGTTTGTTATACACAGTGTTGCCAGATTGGGGATTTTGGTTACTTTAGTTTACCCCAAAACATTACGCAAGGTACTTTTTATTTTGGGGGAAAACCACCAAAAATTGGGGGAAAATCATGTACATTAATATACATCTAATATACATATCATATCATAGGTATTATATAATAACCCAAAATTGTATTATGGCAAAAATGAGACTGAGAAATTCCTTGTAACACTGTGTAATAGTAAAAATATTAACGCAATATATTGCAAATTTTTAATTGGAATTTTATAAAGGAGTTTTATTATTTCACCATGCAATGACACTATTCATGCAATTTACCAGTATTTTAGAAACTTATATCTGTCCCGCTTTGGAATTTCATAAGCATGGTAACCAGGGCTGTGGAGTCGGAGTCGTGGAGTCGGAGTAGGAGTTCAGACAGATTTCAGAGGAGTCGGAGTCGTAGTCGGAAAAAATGTGCCGACTCCGACTCCGAGTCAATGTGTAAATAATGTAGAAAAAGACACGCGAGATGGCCGTTGCCTCAAGAGATAGTACAAAATTAACTAAACATTTTATTAGGTCATTTACATAGTACCTACCTACATAACAAACACACAGGTCGATGGTGAATGATGATTAGCAACTGATTATTGTGAGACGCTTGGCGCGTAGCATATATAGTTTATTTCCAATTTCCAACAACCAATTAATGTGCTAACCATGATAGCTCGATCATCTCCAAATAAAAAAAAAATCGGGCTACGATGCATACTAGACGAATTAGAACTTTTCAAAGTGAAGCGACAACGTGTGATTTTCCTTAATCATCAAAATTTAGAGGATTTGCTCGTATTCGTTCGGCCACAAACAACAGCTGAACAATTCATTAAATATTGCAAAAAGTATTTTAATAGCTTTGTTCGCTGAGCGAATCCCGAACTAGTTCAGGTACTTTTTACTTTATCATACGCAGTATGTAAAGTATTGTAATCGTGCCAAAAAATTTTTTTGAGATTTTAGCGGAAATATGTCTTTTTGGGTCCCCTGAACATTTTTGACCAAGGTACAAAAAAATGTCTGTTTGTGTGTGTGTGTGTGTGTGTGTGTGTGTGTGTGTGTGTGTGTGTGTGTGTGTGTGTGTGTGTGTGTGTGTGTGTGTGTGTGTGTGTGTGTGTGTGTGTGTGTGTGTGTGTGTGTGTGTGTGTGTGTGTGTGTGTGTGTGTGTGTGTGTGTGTGTGTGTGTGTGTGTGTGTGTGTGTGTGTGTGTGTGTGTGTGTGTGTGTGTGTGTGTGTGTGTTTGTACCCGTTTTTTGCGACGACGATTCCGGAGAAACTACTAAAGATATCGGGACGAAACTTCATATTTAGAAGTTTCATAATCAAACTTAGAGCTGAAAAGCTTTCTGTTGAAGAGGGTCCAAAGGAACTGGAGGTTTAGTCTTAGCATTTTTGAAAGATCTTGTAAATAAGCCGCCATTTCTGGAATTTCGTCGAAGTAGTTAAATAATAAATTAAAGATGAGGAAATTCTGAATAATTTATCACTATGACATTTTTTGGTACAATCAATAGTTTAGCTGCATGAGCAAATTCTATTTCGACGAGGTCGGTCGTACTGCATGAAAACTAGTAGCCAGGATTTGTTAGATTTTTTGATTCTGATGGCAGTAGGTAGTCTTGGTGTCAAACGCTAATGTTTTGACAATAACTTCTGTCAAGGTGCGTTCGCATATTGCATTACACTTTTTACACTCAATATGAATAACACGTAAGCGTCATTTGGACGGTGTACCCGTTGTCAACGGAGTACAATATCCGAATGCAGCTTTAATCGACATATCTGTCTAGTTCTAGTAGTTTTATTTTAATGCAGACATGGCCGATCTCGATCAAATAGAGTCTCATGCAGCTAAACTACTAATTTTATATATAGTATGATAAAGTCATGTGCCTGGCCACATCAGATTTTTTATATTGGACCAATGCGATGTCTTGCAATGTTTCTCCTACCGTCATCACACTGACGAATGCGTTCCGAACTGGCCCAGCGGAAAAAGCTAATGATTTTCTCTTCCAATTTTAAAAAGAAAAAATAATTTCTTTTAGCTTTTGTACTAGAAGAAACAGCGTATGGTGTCACAGTCATATCAACTGTCAACTATCTTTTTATTTTTATTCGTCCCAATATCTGAATGTTTGTAAAAGATACAGCTTTACTAGTGAAACTTTGCAATTTTAGCTTTAATGTTTGATAACTTTAAACCTTTAACCTAAATTGATTATTTTTTCAGACACATGAACAAATTTATTAAAAATATCACCTATTGTATTTAACAAAATATGTAGAGATTTTAAATGGTTACCGAGTTCGTGAAATATGACAGTTTATTTAAGTTGAATATACGAATATTCATGTATGCAAGTCATACTCGTTGCAGCCAGAATTGTGACGTCATTGCCACTAACAGAAGAAAGAGTTCAGATTATTTTCAGCTTATTTTGCACATAATTTTGTATTCATTGGAATGAATTTTAGTTGGTGGATTGTCATTACTTTTGTTATTATTAAATATAGAAAACCGGTTAAATTGACAAACTAGTTCTGAATTATGTGTTCTCTACTTAGGAAAAAGTTGAATTTTTAATGATTTCAGATATTTTGAAAAAATAAAAAAGCGACATTTTTAAATATGTTCATAACTGTGTGTGGTTCGATCAACAGGTCTTTTTGATTTTATTTACAATTAGTTTGTCAGTTTAATTTTCTTTTCGCCAACAAGTTCGCTGGAAACAAATAAAATTTTGCTGGGATCGGAGTTGGAGTCGGCGTCGGAGTCGTACTACGAAAATTATCTGGAGTCGGAGTCGGAGTCAAACATTTTTTTACATTCTCCACAGCCCTGATGGTAACCCTAATTATAGGTATAGTTATGTTCACCTGTGGAACAGCCCTGCATGCTGATGCAGGGCTGACAGCAACAATAATCTCCTCTCGATTTCGTTGACTGCAAATGCTGACGCATCAACATTTTGACGGGTGAGTGATGATTGTAATTATAAATCCGATTTTGTGCTGCATATTAATTGGAACACCGATTGGGGTAGGTGTTAATTATTGCGATCCGTATTCGCTTCATATAATTGATAGCCCAGAGCTATTTAGGAAATTGCGGGATTAATAAGAGGTGATCGAATCGATCGAGAAGTCATTAGGTGGTGCCGATGCGCTGTGAATTTTGAACAGTTAGCTTTTCCGAGGTGCTTATTAGAGGCAGGTGCCCCAATACACTGACGCTCAAGGGTAAAAACTTGCACGTAAGTAACAATATGTTGCCGTGGATATAAAAAGGGACCAGTAAGTCACCAGTTGTCAGTTTCTAGTTACGCAGATAATCGAAAATAAAATTAAATTGGTTAAAAAAATTATTGTTGGCTAATTAGTCTCTTTATGGTGTTTCTTTTCGTCAGATGTGGTCGTCTGCGGTTGGAAACGCATGAAAAACGCGGTTTTGCTGCGAAAGAAAAATGAACCACTTGTCGATATCACGCTACGCTCTAACATTACGGCCTAGCCGTATACGCAGGGATGTTAAATTACGGTAATTATTTTAATTATTTTCGTAAATTACCGTTGAAATTAAAATTATTAATTTCAAATATTAAATTACCACGTAATTTAAAATTAAAAATGGTAAATTACAAAGGCATAAATTACCGGGTAATTAAAAATTCAAAATGGTAAATTACGCTGGTTTAAATTACCGGGTAATTAAAAATTCAAAATGGTAAATTACGCCTGTTTAAATTGCCTGGTAATTAAATATTCAAAATGGTAAATTACGCTGGTTTAAATTACCGGGTAATCAAAATATCAAAATGGTAAATTACGCCTGTTTATATTACCGGGTAATTAAAAATTCAAAATATTAAACTACGCTGATTTAAATTACCAGGTAATTAAAAATTCAAAATGTTAAATTAAACAGATCACTGTGAGTTATGATTACAACTAATGTTAATAATAATAATGTTTGGTAAAATCTTAAATCATTATTTTGTGGACTAGCTATCTCTGATCTTTTGCCTGATTGGAAAGTACTAAATCCAAAGCAAAGACTACATAGAAATACTATTTATAGCACTACAACAATAACAGGAAAATCAAACAGAATATAAATAGTAGAAAATAAACAATTTAATTCTGTCTGACATTCACAAAATAACTCTCCGGTTCACAGAGGGTTTTCGTCATTTTTCGAACACTGGCATATTTATTAAAAAGTGAATTCTGATAATAAATGGCTTCTGACTTCAGAGCTGCATTATCGGATTTGTTGGATTGGTCGCCATTGGCGAAGGGGCTTTCCACTTCTCAATTCATTAAATACAAAATATTAGTTCTGTCTTTTCTCAAGTAATGTCGGATGATTTGGAATAGTAGAAATATAACGGTTACGGACAATGGGACTGTCATTCGATGTGTTATAACTTTACCCATAGACCCATTTCCATTGGCTAAATGACACCTTGAAATAACATTGTCACGCACGAGTCCGACCATGCACCACGCGGATTGTTAGGTACTTCCCAGGCAAACGCAAACAACAGTGCACTTGCCGACTGCTTAGCAGGGGTAGGGCGCATTCATGCGTCTACTGATGGAAGGTCTTATATTAATTTATAAATTCCGGTAAATTACCAACGGTAATTAAAATTGTTGGTAAATTACCAACGGTAATTTAAATTGACGGTAAATTACCATCAGTAATTTACGCCGTAAATTACGGTAGTTAAAAATCGGTAAATTACCATTAATTACGGTAATTAATTCGGTAATTTACGCGGTAAATTACGCTTTTACATCCCTGCGTATACGTAATCAAATGTCGGTATGATAGCAGATTATAAACTTGTTTGTACAAATAACCAGTGGGTGCTCGTGAACTCTCTCTCTACGCTCCACAACGCTCAGTTCTAGTATGGTTCTAGTGTTCTAATCATACCCACGGAACTAATACTCCTGACCTCCGTAAGATGGCGCCACCAAGTAATACCTTTGGTTTAATGATTTTAAATCGGTACTAAGATAATAATACAAAAGACAACAAAATTTCTGACAGATATTTGATAGTATAATACCTGCGTGAGTGCGTCCGTGTACCCGTTTTTTGGACGATCATTCCGGAGAAATGTACTACTAAAGGTATAGGGACGAAACTTCATATTCAGAAGTTTCATAACCAAACCTAGAGCTGAAAGGTTTCAAAAGGGTCCAAACGAACTGGAACTGGCTCATTTGCAAAATCGTTGAAAAATGCTAAGAGGGAACTTAGCATTTTTCAACGATTTTGCAAATGAGCCGCCATTTCTGTAATTTAATCAAAATGGTTAAATAATAAATGAAAGTAGAGGACATTGTGTATCATTTATGTCTATGACATTTTTTGGTAAAATTAATAGTTTAGTTGCATGAGCAAACTTTCACTTTGAAAGTTATGCATAGCAGTTGACTCTGTTGGTCGCTCAGCGCTCTGTGCATTATGTATATACAATTAATAATTTAGTGAAGCATTAGCTGTTTTTATTCGAAGCAGCGCTAATCCGACTACACACATTCTATTTGATCGAGAGCGAGCGTATCTGCATTACAATTAGTTTGCCAGGATTTGACAGATATTTTTATTCTATTGACAGTATTGTCAGATCATCATAGTTTGACAGTGTTGTATGGTATGATAAAGTCATGTGCCTGGCCACATCAGATTTTGTTTCATTTTCCTTTTATGGAATAAACTGTTGGACTGCCTACGGCATAACTTATTCTATCTAAAAATACCTGTAACTTAATATCGGCCAACTAGTCACGTTTCATAAACAGGCACACACATTGTTTCATTTTTGTTGCATGAACCCTAATAATTTCTTACCATATGTTATAAGCGGTTCATTTTACCAATAATCATTTTTTTTGACTTGTTCTGTTCTCTACCCACGCACACCAAACATTTTATTAGATTCTGCCTTAAAAACTTGCCTGCTCGCGATAGATTCTTTGCGTGCTTTAACAAAATTCCAACGCCCATTGGAATTTTAAGTATCTGTTATATTATAGGGATAAAAGACTCCATCTTTCATTGGGGTGGGTAACTTGATGTAACTGGTTAAATAAAACTCCAACGCTTTTCTTTAATTTGTGTATTCTTGGCTACATGTTTCGAGAATACACAAATTAAAGAAAAGCGTTGGAGTTTTATTTAACCAGTTACATCATGTGTTATATTGCCTATTTAATCCATTTTAAAACGATGAATTAATCAATATCTGCTCATTGTTGATTTTATAATGCAAATAAAATAAATAAACCTGTTTCGATAAATTGAAATTACAAATTTATTTGTGCTGAAGAACTAATTAAAGATGTACCTGTAAATATTGAACTGGAAAATAAATCGAATACCAGGATACGTTGCATATAAATTATTAGGCCAATAACCGGGAAAATTTTACATCATTTACTACAGGTGCTCTCAGTATTATTTTTTGGAGTAAACCTAAAATAGCATGGATTTTATTGAAGTTCTTATATCGTATTAACATACGAAACTAAGTACGCATTATTTTAAACGCCTGCTATCTAAAACTTTTTTTTCTTCAGAAAATCTATCGAAAACGGACAATTTTTGACTACATGTTTCTTAGGTTATTATGTTGCTAATTTAAATTCTGCTGAACGGTTTCTGGGGTCAGAAGGTGACACTCTGATCGATTGCCTTATTAGGAAAGATTACGAAAGATATTGACATGAAACAATTGTGAATGATAGGCAAGATCGTGTATATGGCATTACCTTGCTTCGTATTGGTCTGCCGACAATGTAGGTTAGATTTAAATTTAATTTTTAAGATCTTTTAATTTTCTACAGTAAAATGACTTCTGTGGTTCTTCTGTGGTACTTCTTTCTATGTTATACGGCTGAAAAACGTCAACAACAAGTTGCAACGAACACATTATACATATCCCATAAGGAATCACCATCTGCGTCTTTTAAATATGTGAGGTTGTATATATTGTAACTGGCAGCATATTTTTTGCTAAAAAATATCAAGTAGTAACTTGTTGTAACAATGTAGTCAAATGTTGGCGATTTTGGATATACGTTTTTTAGACTTTACAAGCTAGGCATTGTCGGAAAGCTAGTTAATTGATTTTGCAAAGTATATTGTGTATGTACCAGATGTTCCATTTAGAATTAACCTATTTGGCAATTAGTAAACCTCCACTTTCGGGATAGATCAAACTTCAATAGACAGTATTCGTGAAAATGATTACCATAAAGATTGCAATAAAAATGCGTAAATGTTAGTCTCCAAGTGCTAAGAAGATCAGCACTTGGTTTGATACTTAGTCCTGAAGATGCATCTTGATATCAATATATCAACAGTTACAAATTTCGTATTTTATTTAACAAACAAATCAGAATGTCAAATTTGGACATTTGATCTCTTCCATCTCTCCCGGAAAGAGCAAGACGTTGTAATAAGTATTAAGCCTCTATTTGAAATAATCTACCAATGTAGAAAGTTTGAAATCAAAGCAGTAAAGCAAAATACCTTTCAATGTATCAGATATCTTGGGTCATTGATTCCATTATTTAATATGTAAACAGCAACTCAAAAATTGTTCATTCTATACGTTAGCGTTTCCAATTACGTTTGAAATCTAATTTTACCCGATAAAAATACTTCAAATAAATATCTCTTTGAGGAATAAAAAATAAGCATGAAGGCAAAATAAACATCCATAATTTAATATTGGCACCCGTCGGCGGCATTTTCGCAAATTTTGCGACGATAGAAAAACGTCAGATGAACGGTAAATATGCAAACAGAGCCTCAAAGAGAATAAACTACAAAAGTGTGAAAGTTCCGCACTCTCTGAAGGGGCCTTTCATGTAAAGTTTTATGGGAGACATAAATTTGATCAGTGTTATTAGCATACGTTTATGAAGTTCACATTTCGAGAACGAGTTGCTTGTTCTCTCCGTAGGAGGTGCTTAACTCTCCAGGCTTTTCAGCATTGCCTGCAATTGTGCGAATGCAAAACAGTTTCTCTGTTGTACCCTATTGTACGTTTTGCGGTGTCCTTTTCTTGTTTGGAATTGTATTGGACTTGCCGTTTGGAACACAATGTACTAATAATGCTATTATGTTACCATAATTGCAACGTATAATGTTTTCTTTATGATGCAAGACCGTTTCTTACACGATCCGTTTGTTAACAATAATTCAGGTGCGCTTCCTGAAAAATTAGTATTGTACAAATCAAGTATAGGTTAAGCTATTTTAACCGTTGTTTTTTCGAGGTGTTTTAGTTCACAGTAATTAATGACGTTTCATAGATAATTGTCTTTTCATGTCCAATTCAATGATATCTCGTTTGATTCATGATTATTTGCTTTCAACAAAGCTGGGCAAAGTTAATCAGAAAGTTAACTTCGTTAATCGTTAATTCGTTAACGACAAAGTTAACTTCGTTAACCGATAGTCCGTTAATTTGTTACAAATGTAACGGAAGTTAACGTTAACCGTTAATCGTTAACTTTGCATAAATTTTTGTTTTGAATGTATGTTATGTTGAGTGCCGATGTACCGGTAAGTATGCAAACCAAATAACTGCGGACCTATCGGTTGCATAAGTTCAGATTGCCTTAGGAATTTTTCAAACTAGGTACAGTGGTAACTAAAATAACTACTAAATCGAAATTTTTTATCACAGCAAACAATAACTAATAACGCAATGCGGAATAGGTTATGCTTCGCGTCTATACACAGTGTCGCCATCACAACATTTTCGTTTAAAAAAAAATCCAAGAAAATTACTAGAATTGCACGTTAAAATCGCGCTTATTTAGAACTGATCCTAATTCCATGCAATCAACAGTTGCATAGTTAATAGTGTAAAACAAAAATCGCATGCGACTTGATGAATGGTCGAATTGGGCCTTTGAGTTGCACAGATGTGACACGGGCTTAAGATGGCTGGAGCTTAAGAGCGAAGTCCAACAGCTGATCGACAGAGGCTTGACTGTTTTTGATAAGTTTGGAAAAATCAGTCGAGAATTGGTCTTTGCGTGGGGATGTCGACGTTTTCGCTAAAGCTACTTTGGAACAAGATAGACTTCGCCGACGTGCGGTCAACATTATATGCCCTAACGTCTTAAACGCTGTTTCAATTTATTTTTGCACACGTAATCAGGCTGTCTACTGTCTAGTGATTATTTGCAACGCCTACCAACATAACATGGAAACTCTAAAAATTACTGTGATAAATTATGGATAAATTGTTGACATAACCGTGACATAACCTATGTTGAGAATTTGAGATATTTATCATATATTTATATGATAAATAACTTCAACATTTGTCTACGGTTTATGAAGTGATATCTGCAAAAACACACGTACTATGAATACACGCACGCACTATGAATATGTGGAATATTTGAAAGTGTATTGAGATTATATGCCCATAAACATTTATACCTCCTAAAAAACAAACCCCGTACCAATAACTTTGGTCACAGATTACTTACTCTTGGTACGATTATGCACTCATTTCTCAGCCGATAATACACTCTTATGCCTAGCTACTGAAAAACATATACATATCGACCCATGCAACGAAGACTATCGTAACTAACAAACTAAATGTAGTTACTATAGTCTTTGTTGCATGGGTCGATATTACATATATTACGTATGTACATCAACAGCACAGGGATCTGATGACGTATAAGAAAAACAAAACACTTAATAAGTTATTCTCTATTTACCAATTTGTAATTCATATATTATTTATAAAAGACAATTAGACAACATAAGCTTTATAATATTATATAGCTTTATTAATATTATATTATAATATCAAAATCACAAAAATGTTGATCCTCGCTATCATCAGACCACACGCATACAGGTCGTAATGCTTGTTCGGTTCTTCGGGGCTAATTCCAATACTATCTGCGGTTTGTTGTCTTAAACGTAATTCTCCATGCACTTTCCACTCGAGAAGAAAAACATCTGGAGTCAGTGGTTGACAAGTTGACTATGTCCCATTATACATTTCTCATATAACAATGTTATAAACGTCTTTCAGTAATATTACCAAAAAATTTGATAAAAAATCGGTAATCTTCAGCATACCTCGATAATTTTATTGTCAGTTCATGGAAATTATAAGAATTAGTAATCACATCTCGTCTAGAAATCCTCTTCGATCAACAAAATAGTACGTAAGGATTTTGATTCCTCGTAATATGATTTGAATCCAATTACAAAACCCGTAATGAGCTTCTGCATCGTACCATACTTGCAGCTTGAATTCTCTGGTAGTAGAATGGATAAAACAGCACTGTTTATATGTATATTCTGCTAACTAACCTAACAATTAACATGGAGTTGTTAATAAAATAATAGTATACTTCTTTAGGCACAAACCTGATTGATGTCTGATATAATAGTAGACTTTTTATGTAATCTCCTAATTTCGATTAGAATACTTCTTTGGGCAATGTTCGCAAGTTTTCTACATTTTCAGATTATATCTGATTTGTAGGTTAGAACCCTTGAAATCTGTCCCAGTAAATATAAATGTGTGAATTTTAGCGAGTTACAGCCTCTTTTTTACTTTATCATACGCAGTATGTAAAGTATTGTAATCATGCCAAAAAAATTTTTTGAGATTTTAGCGGAAATATGTCTTTTTGGGTCCCCTGAACATTTTTGACCAAGGTACAAAAAATGTCTGTGTGTGTGTGTGTGTGTGTACCCGTTTTTGTGGCGACGATTCCGGAGAAACTACTAAAGGTGTTGGGACGAAACTTCATATTTAGAAGTTTCATAACCAAACTTAGAGCTGAAAAGCTTTCTGTTGAAATGGGTCCAAAGGAACTGGTGGTTTACTCATAGCATTTTTCGAAGATTTTGCAAATGAGCCGCTATTTGTGTCATGTCGTCAAAATAGTTAAATAATAAATTAAAGGAGAGGAAATTTTCTATAATTTATGTATATGACATTTTTTGGTAGAATTTATAGTTTAGCTGCATGAGCAAATTCTATTTCATCGAGGTCGGTCGTACTGCTTTAAAAATAGTAGCCAGGATATGTCAGATTTTTTGATTCTAATGACAGTAGCTAGTGTCAAACGCTAATGTTTTGAAAATACTACTGTCAGTATAGGCTGCGTTCGGATATTGAACCCCGTTAAACTTTTTACACCCAATAACACGTAGGTGTCATTTGGACGGTGTACCCGGTGTCAACGGAGTACAATATCCGAACGCAGCTTTAATCGAGATATCTGTCTAGTTCTACTATTTTTATTTTAATGCAGACATAGCCGATCTCGATCAAATAGAATCTCATGCAGCTAAACTATTAATTTTATATATAGTATGATAAAGTCATGTGCCTGGCCACATCAGATTTTTACTTTATCATACGCAGTATGTAAAGTATTGTAATCATGCCAAAAAAATTTTTTGAGATTTTAGCGGAAATATGTCTTTTTAGGTCCCCTGAACATTTTTGACCAAGGTTCAAAAAAATGTCTGTGTGTGTGTGTGTGTGTATGTGTGTGTGTGTGTGTGTGTGTGTACCCGTTTTTTGTGGCGACGATTCCGAGGAAACTACTAAAGGTATCGGGACGAAACTTCATATTTAGAAGTTTCATAACCAAACTTAGAGCTGAAAAGCTTTCTGTTGAAGAGGGTCCAAAGGAACTGGAGGTTTAGTCTATAATATCATTTTTGAAAGATTTTGCAAATAAGCCGCCATTTCTGGAATTTTGTCGAAATAGTTAAATAATAAATTAAAGATGAGGAAATTGTGAATAATTTATCACCATGACATTTTTTAGTACAATCGTTAGTTTAGCTGCATGAGCAAATTCTATTTCTACGAGATCGGTCGTACTGCATGAAAACTAGTAGCCAGGATATGTCAAATTAGATGTCAGATGTGATTATAATGACGGTAGACAGTGTCAAACGCTAATGCTTTGACAATACTACTGTCAATACAAGCTGCGTTCGGATATTGAACACCGTTAAGGTGCGCTTTCATTAGTGCTAATGGCAGTGGTAGTAGACGCCATTATAGTATTTCTAATAGAATTTCATCACGACATGTGAGAAACACTATAATTTCGTCTGCTACCACCGCCATTACGTACCATTGCCACCAATCGGAACGCACCTTCACACTTTCTACACCCAATAACACGTGTCATTTGGACGGTGTACCCGGTGTCAATGGAGTACAATATCCGAACGCAGCTTTAATCGATTTATCTGTCTAGGTCTACTAGTTTTATTTTAATGCAGACATAGCCGATCTCGATCAAATAATATCTCATGCACCTAAACTATTAATTTTATATATAGTATGATAAAGTCATGTGCCTGGCCACATCAGATTTTTTTTTTACGTTGTTATTATTTATTGTTATGATTATTATTTTATTTATTTAGGTACCTCATTATTATTGTCCTCTTTTGCAAGGGAGAATAATCCGCTAATAATAAACTTTCATCAGAAATAAAATACTAGGATTTTTTTTTCTCTGGAACTTCGTTCCTTTGTTTGATAAGATGCAGTGAATGCTGCCGGAAACGTTAGGTACCGTAGAAAATAGAAAATAATAATAATAATATCTTTTTTAATAAAATGTACCTACCTACTCTTTTAGTTTGTTGGTGGTTCAATCCCCAGATTTTCGGTTCGTTTAATGTTGATTCTTGGTGCTCTCAGCCCTAAATCTTGATGGTGCTCTCAGCCCTTCCTCGAATGTTTTAAAACATCGGTTTTCTGTCCTTTGTTCTCGGTGCTCTTAGCCCTGAACCTTGGTGATGCTCTCAGCCCTTCCGCGATACCTTTAAGCATCGGTATACATAGTTACACGAACTTATTGCATATTTTTACTTTATCATACGCAGTATGTAAAGTATTGTAATCGTGCCAAAAGAAAAATTTGAGATTTTAGCGGAAATATGTCTTTTTGGGTCCCCTGAACATTTTTGACCAAGGTACAAAAAAATGTCTGTGTGTGTGTATGTGTGTGTGTGTGTACCCGTTTTTGTGGCGACGATTCCGGAGAAACTACTAAAGGTATCGGGACGAAACTTCATATTTAGAAGTTTCATAACCAAACTTAGAGCTGAAAAGCTTTCTGTTGAAAGGGGTCCAAAGGAACTGGTGGTTTACTCATAGCATTTTTCGAAGATTTTGCAAATGAGCCTCTATTTGTGTAATGTCGTCAAAATAGTTAAATATGTAATAAATTAAAGCAGAGGAAATTTTCTATAATTTATGTATATGACATTTTTTGGTAGAATTTATAGTTTAGCAGCATGAGCAAATTCTATTTCATCGAGATCGGTCGTACTGCTTTAAAACTAGTAGCCAGGATATGTCAGATTTTTTGATTCTAATGACAGTAGCTAGTGTCAAACGCTAATGTTTGTAAATACTACTGTCAATATAGGCTGCGTTCGGATATTGAACACCGTTACACTTTACACCCAATGACACGTAAGTGTCATTTGGACGGTGTACCCGGTGTCAACGGAGTACAATACCCGAACGCAGCTTTAATCGAGATATTTTTCTAGTTCTACTAGTTTTATTTTAATGCAGACATAGCCGATCTCGATCAAATAGAATCTCATGCAGCTAAACTATTAATTTTATATATAGTATGATAAAGTCATGTGCCTGGCCACATCAGATTTTTGTGGTATATGGTAGATAGAGATAGACACATTACTATCTTCGTCTAATGACGCCTAGTTCTCGACAACATCGTAGATGGCCACACTGTCCAGCCTCGAACATGGATGGAAAAATTGGGAAAATACGACGCCGATTTTTTAAAAGTGTGGCTTTATTTCTTTTTATTTATTGGAATTTTCACAAATATTACATTGACGTAAAGTGAAACTACGGCGGTCTTGACACAAAAAACATAATTACATTGTTATTCCTGAAATCACGACACCTAATTATACGTCTATTTTGACCAGCAATTGTTTAAAATTGAGCATGGGTATAATAAATATCGAGCAAGTCCGACCAAGAAGAGTTAATTTAGATTGTTGTAAGCTCATAAGATGCTATCATTATTCAATAATAAACCCACACGAGCACTAAACAGTTTGAATAATTGGACCAATAGGGGCCCACCAGAACCCCACCTGAAGTTAGGCTGAACCAGCCTCTTAAAGAACTAAAACCAAAACAATTCGCGTGTATGCTTTATCTGTGACGCCGGACGACCCGTCACACAAACTAGTACATCACACATGTAAACAAAATCAAGTCTGAACTTGTACAGAATGCCCATACAGCAATTTACATACATGTATATTTTTATTATCTTTTTAATGTTTATATTTTTTATAGCAATTTGAAATGTTTAATTATGATATCTTCGATTTAACGGACTTGAATTAACGGATGATGAATGTAGCGGAAGTTAATGAGTCCGTTAATGGTTTTGAAAGTTCACTTAAAAGTTAATTCGTTAAAGAAAAATTTAACTTCGTTAATTAACGATTAACGGATTAACGCTTTTGTGCCCAGCTTTGGATTTCAATATACTAAATGAGCTGGAAATTGAATAGAACCTTTATATTTGTTACGTAGAATATGTATAAAATTTATAAAGAATGATACGTACTGCCGTATTTTAAACCTTCTCCTGTTAACGTCGGTGGACATTAAAAGTTAATTTGGTGTAACGAAAAAATAATTGCGGTTCCTGATTTTCTTGCTAGGGCGTTATGTGGATACAATTATTTCAAATTTAGAAATAATGGAATAATAGAATATCGGACGATTTTTGATATTGTATTTGATATACATATATTGATATATTTGCCACACTGCACAGTGGTCTGAAATCGCTTTGATACTAGGTGACGTTTGCGGATATTTGAGATTGATGATTACAAATCTGTACTCTAGATTTCCGAAAACAAAATGCGAATCAAATATGGCGGACGACTACATTAAAATATTCTTTGATTTACATGAAACCGTAGCCTTTTGGGGTCACATTATATAATCATAAAAAAATGCTTAATTCTATTTCAGTAACTGTTCAAAAACGTTACCATTTTCCGCTAAAAATGCGTCAATTCTGTTTAACATATTATTGGCGGTGGCGTCCCTGATTTAGTATTATTATTATTATTATTATTAATTATTGGGTCCTCATAAACTACGTCTTTAATAGCTCCCAAAATGAAAAAATCCATTGGCGTGAAGTCGGGGGAACGCGGTGGATATTTGTATGACCCATTAAGCGCAATCCACCGATCGTCGAACATCTCGTTAAGCAAGCCTCTTATTGCAACAGTTGTGTGCGCTGGAGCACCGTCCATTTGAAACCACCCAACTATTGAGGACCCTGTGGAGACTGATCCCGCGCGGTGATTCAGAGCCGAATACCGGACTGGGGTCAACGGAGACGGAGAAGGAAGACCGTTAGACTTCACGGCGCGTTGAATCATCAGTCGTTTATGATACGTGTTAAGAGTGTTAAGAGTTACCTGTTATTGATTATATTGTGAATACTAAGTGACAAATAATAATAAAATATCTAGTTACTGAAGTGGGTGTTATCATTGTGTCCGTGGGGCACCACATTGGCGACGAGGTGTTTCGAACCGCGAAAAAAAAAGGTGAGATATTTACATAATAATCAAAAAAAAATCTGATGTGGCCAGGCACATGACTTTATCATACTATATATAAAATTAACAGTTTAGCCGCATGAAATTCTAGTTGATCGAGATAGGCCATGTCTGCATTAAAATAAAACTAGTAGAACTAGACAGATATGTCGATTAAAGCTGCGTTCGGATATTGTACTCCATTGACACCGGGTACACCGTCCAAATGACACTTACCTGTTATTGGGTGTAAAAAGTGTAATACAATATCCGAACACAGCTTATATTGACAGACGTTATTGTCAAAACATTAGCGTTGTCATTAGTGTCATTACTGTCATTAGAATCAAAATTTCTGACATATCCTGGCTACTAGTTTTAATGCAATACGACCCATCTCGATGAAATAGAGTTTGCTCATGCAGCTAAACTATTGATTGTACCAAAAAATGTCATATTCATAACTTATTCAGAATTTCCTCATCTTTAATTTATTATGTAACTATTTCGACAAAATTCCAGAAATGGCGGCTTATTTGCAAAATCTTTCAAAAATGCTAAGACTAAACCTCCAGTTCCTTTGGACCCTTTTCAACAGAAAGCTTTTCAGCTCTAAGTTTGGTTATGAAACTTCTAAATATGTAGTTTCGTCCCGATACCTTTAGTTGTTTCTCCGGAATCGTCGCCACAAAAAACGGGTACACACACACACACACACACACACATCCACACACACACACACACAGAAATTTTTTTGTATCTTGGTCAAAAATGTTCAGGGGACCCAAAAAGACATATTTCCGCTAAAATCTCAATTTTTTTTGGCACGATTACAATACTTTACATACTGCGTATGATAAAGTAAAAAATCTGATGTGGCCAGGCACATGACTTTATCATACTATATATAAAATTAATAGTTTAGCTGCATGAGATTCTATTTGATCGAGATCGGCTATGTCTGCATTAAAATAAAACTAGTAGAACTAGAAAAATATCTCGATTAAAGCTGCGTTCGGGTATTGTACTCCGTTGACACCGGGTACACCGTCCAAATGACACTTACGTGTCATTGGGTGTAAAGTGTAACGGTGTTCAATATCCGAACGCAGCCTATATTGACAGTAGTATTTACAAACATTAGCGTTTGACACTAGCTGCTGTCATTAGAATCAAAATATCTGACATATCCTGGCTACTAGTTTTAAAGCAGTACGACCGATCTCGATGAAATAGAATTTGCTCATGCTGCTAAACTATAAATTCTACCAAAAAATGTCATATACATAAATTATAGAAAATTACCTCTGCTTTAATTTATTACATATTTAACTATTTTGACGACATTACACAAATAGAGGCTCATTTGCAAAATCTTCGAAAAATGCTATGAGTAAACCACCAGTTCCTTTGGACCCCTTTCAACAGAAAGCTTTTCAGCTCTAAGTTTGGTTATGAAACTTCTAAATATGAAGTTTCGTCCCGATACCTTTAGTAGTTTCTCCGGAATCGTCGCCACAAAAACGGGTACACACACACACACATACACACACACAGACATTTTTTTGTACCTTGGTCAAAAATGTTCAGGGGACCCAAAAAGACATATTTCCGCTAAAATCTCAAATTTTTTTTTTGGCACGATTACAATACTTTACATACTGCGTATGATAAAGTAAAAATATGCAATAAGTTCGTGTAACTATGTATACCGATGCTTAAAGGTATCGCGGAAGAGCTGAGAGCATCACCAAGGTTCAGGGCTAAGAGCACCGAGAACAAAGGACAGAAAACCGATGTTTTAAAACATTCGAGGAAGGGCTGAGAGCACCATCAAGATTTAGGGCTGAGAGCACCAAGAATCAACATTAAACGAACCGAAAATCTGGGGATTGAACCACCAACAAACTAAAAGAGTAGGTAGGTACATTTTATTAAAAAAGATATTATTATTATTATTTTCTATTTTCTACGGTACCTAACGTTTCCGGCAGCATTCACTGCATCTTATCAAACAAAGGAACGAAGTTCCAGAGAAAAAAAAATCCTAGTATTTTATTTCTGATGAAAGTTTATTATTAGCGGATTATTCTCCCTTGCAAAAGAGGACAATAATAATGAGGTACCTAAATAAATAAAATAATAATCATAACAATAAATAATAACAACGTAAAAAAAAAATCTGATGTGGCCAGGCACATGACTTTATCATACTATATATAAAATTAATAGTTTAGCTGCATGAGATTCTATTTGATCGAGATCGGCTATGTCTGCATTAAAATAAAAATAGTAGAACTAGACAGATATCTCGATTAAAGCTGCGTTCGGATATTGTACTCCGTTGACACCGGGTACACCGTCCAAATGACACCTACGTGTTATTGGGTGTAAAAAGTTTAACGGGGTTCAATATCCGAACGCAGCCTATACTGACAGTAGTATTTTCAAAACATTAGCGTTTGACACTAGCTACTGTCATTAGAATCAAAAAATCTGACATATCCTGGCTACTATTTTTAAAGCAGTACGACCGACCTCGATGAAATAGAATTTGCTCATGCAGCTAAACTATAAATTCTACCAAAAAATGTCATATACATAAATTATAGAAAATTTCCTCTCCTTTAATTTATTATTTAACTATTTTGACGACATGACACAAATAGCGGCTCATTTGCAAAATCTTCGAAAAATGCTATGAGTAAACCACCAGTTCCTTTGGACCCTTTTCAACAGAAAGCTTTTCAGCTCTAAGTTTGGTTATGAAACTTCTAAATATGAAGTTTCGTCCCGACACCTTTAGTAGTTTCTCCGGAATCGTCGCCACAAAAACGGGTACACACACACACACACACACACATACACACACACACAGACATTTTTTTTACCTTGGTCAAAAATGTTCAGGGGACCCAAAAAGACATATTTCCGCTAAAATCTCAAAAAATTTTTTTGGCATGATTACAATACTTTACATACTGCGTATGATAAAGTAATAAAAAAATCAAGAAAAAAAACTGATTGCTCTCTGGTTTACAGATAAGCATGGCCGACACCGACATTTGGGCGTCTCTGGAATTGAAGAAAAAGATTTTGGAGAAGGAACGGCCACTGCAAGAAATCATAGAAATATGTCAAGTCCACGAACAAATAGGGAACCAATCAACATCAATGGATACCGTAATGAGTGGACCAAGTACGTCATCAACGGAGGTAAATAGAATCAGAACGTTACAAAAACATAGGGACATATGTCTGAGATGCGGGAGATCAGGCCATTCGGGTAACATTAAAGACTGCCCAGCAAAGGGTGCTAAATGCAGAAAGTGTGGATTCCAAGGCCATTTTGCTGCACAGTGTAAATCCCGAGTTCCGGAAAAAAGGTCATGGTCTAGGACGACAGCTTACCAAAACCGAAAACGCTCTAAATTTAATGTGAACTCGGTTGAAGCGGAAGAATCAGGAAACGAGACACCTGATAATATTAGGAGCTTTGATTGTTTCAAAATTACCAAAACTGAACCTACACTTAACGGAAGTCTCTCGGATGATAAAATTGAATGTTTCATAGATGGAGTTCAAATAATAGTCCTCATTGACTCAGGATCCAAAGTTAATATAATAGAAGGGGAAGATTGGGAATTCTTGTCGGCAATGAAAGGAGTTATTTGGGACGTTACTACAGAACCTACAGAAGTACTCAAAGCATATGCCTCTGGAAGTCCACTTATTATAAAACACAAATTCCTAACCACAATTAATATCACAGGCGAAAACGAGATTATTACAACCTTCTATGTGGTAGAACAGGGAGACATATCACTAATTGGAAAGGACACAGCAAAGGAACTTGGAATTTTGAAGCTGGGTCTAAATGTAAATAGAGTTGAAGAACAAGTCGAATTTCCTAAAATAAAAAATGTCCTCATAAAGTTGTCTATAGACCCCTACGTAAAGCCGGTACAGCAACCTCTAAGAAGGGTACCAGTGTCAATCGAAGAGCAAGTGAAAGATAAATTGAATGAAGCGTTAAGAAAAGGCATCATCGAGAAAGTTACGCAACCCAGTGCTTGGATATCTCCTATCGTGATTATTTTTAAACCAACCGGTGATATTCGTATTTGTGTCGACATGCGCAGAGCCAATGAGGCTATCTTGAGGGAAAATTATCCGTTACCAACATTCGAGTCTTTCATGCCTAAGCTGAGAAACGCCAAATACTTCACTCGTTTGGACCTTATCAGCCAGAATTGGAATAGGATAGTCGCCCTATCACAACTTATATTACGCCCCAGGGGTCACCACTCATGTTGAAAAAGAAGGAGGGATTGTGGAGACTGATCCCGCGCGGTGATTCAGAGCCGAATACCGGACTGGGGTCAACGGAGACGGAGAAGGAAGACCGTTAGACTTCACGGCGCGTTGAATCATCAGTCGTTTATGATACGTTTATGATACGTGTTAAGAGTGTTAAGAGTTACCTGTTATTGATTATATTGTGAATACTAAGTGACAAATAATAATAAAACATCTAGTTACTGAAGTGGGTGTTATCATTGTGTCCGTGGGGCACCACAGACCCAATAACTGATAAGGAGAACATGAAAGATAGACTTCGAGCTGCTTTCAATGGGTTATATGCTAACTCTATTAGGGAGACCACCAACAATAATATGTTAAAAAGAATTGAAGCATGTTTAGCGGAAAACGGCAACGTTTTTGAACAGTTACTGAAATAGAAGCTGCTTTTTAATTTACTTTACGATTTTGTTTTATTTTTAATATTGTGTTTTCTTATAGGCTGATAGTTTTATAAATACTAAATTAATTATATTGAAAAATGACCTAAAAAACTTGTGTAATAAAGTTCTGTTTAGTCCAAATTCTACAGTTGTTTTTAAAGGCAATCTACATTTGGCAATGTTTGCAATTTCTACTGTGATGTTTAAAAATCGATTTCAGTAGGTACAAATACATTTTAGGTATAGGACATTGTACACAAAGATGATCTAAAATTTTCCCTAGAATTTAGAAATGTATTCATATGTTCGGGTTGCCATTTAAAGTAATCGACTTTTAGTACTTTTCTCGAATTCAATTTTGATCTTATAGTTTGAACAACCTGTATAACTTTTCGAAGAATTCTACCGATGTGTCGATAATATGTTACCTTCACAACAATTTTGCCGGACAACTTTTTTCCAACGGTCACAGGGGATAATTTATTATGATCTAAAATTTAATGAAGATTTCAAAAATGCGATAAAATCCAAGGTGTTGCATTTGAAATATAAAAGTTGACATCATTGCCGGTGTAACCGGAAGTAACCGAAAACTCAAAATATTTTAGTTGAGACGATCGTATCCAACAATATAAGTCCACAAATTTTCAATCTCTCATTTAATTTGGTTCTCCATATACTTCTGATGGCAGCTCGTCGTGGGAGACCCTGTATAATGGTCCGGCGCCGCCACCAGAATTGTAGTCGGATGTTTCTTTTTATATTGATGGTATTTCGAAAATACGTCCTACATTATGGATCGTTGTGGTGAGTCGTCGTAATAAGCCTATCCATGAGAAGATATTGATACAAAAAATTTGTACAAATTTAAATTACAACATATACAGGGTGTTAGTAAATAAGTGCGACAAACTTCAGGGGGTGATTCTGCATGAAAAAAAAATGACAGTTTGCTATATAAAGGTATGTCCGCAAATGCTTCGTTTTCTGAGATACGGGGTGTTAAAGTTTGTCTTAAAAACTGACGATTTATTTATTGCTCTGAAACCGGTCGAGTTATGCAAATGAAATTTAGTGGGTTTTAAGAGGTAGTTATTGCGCATTTTTTGACATGCAATTAAGAATTTTATGTTCATCATTGGCGCGCATACGGGTAATGATATCAATTTTTTTAAAGACAAAAATGGTACGCTACTGGGATATTTCAAATAAAAAATCATTATGGAATTCCTCGTTCAATTTGTGACAAAAAGTCTCTCTCTGCCTTTTTTGCAGGGGGCACCGTTTAATGATCTCATTTTTTTAAAAGAACTATTTAATACAATAACTTTAAACTAAAACATTAACAGAAAATAACACTAATAAAATTTTAAATAGGCGCAAAGCAAAAAATATGTTGAAAATGACCTCCTCAGACGAGATTCAGTCGTCAGTTTTTAAGAAAAACTTTAACAGCCCGGAATCTTAGATAACGTAGCATTTGCGGACATACGTTTATATAGCAAACTGTCATTATTTTTGCATGGAGAATCACGCCCTGAAGTTTGTCGCACTTATTTTCTAACACCCTGTATATGGCAAAATATAAACACAATATTTCATCATAAATTTCTGCTGCATAGTACGGACAATGTATAATGATCACAAGTGCGCAGATGTAAGCACTGGATAGCTTTCAAATATTTATTTATCAGAGCAATCGAGAATGTCACCGGCAGGGGGACACAAAGCCTCTTCCGAACTGCGAATACATAAACATACGTTGAGTTGCGGATATAGCGCCGCTTTTAAAATTTAAGTGCGCAATTCATGCACGCGCTTCCGGAGGTGGGAGGTGGGAAGCAATGGCACCGGATGTAATGTGCACGGCACAGAAAATGATGCACATAATGCGGGGATCTCGAGCGATTCAACGGACGCCGCTCAAAGCCATCTACCGCTACGTGCCTACACAATGACCGCGCGAAGAGTGGGCGCAGTATCCGAGCAGTCGTTGCCCGTGACAGGTGGAGTGCCCTATAGAACACATTGTAATCTACTGATCCGGGAGGTTGCTGACACCGCATACGTATGAGCAACGTGGAATGCTAACCCTGACCGATCGTTTCATGACGACCGTAGTCGACTAATCAGTTATTACTTTCAATGGCAACTTTGATGATGACTGAATCTTCACTAAGTTTCCATCAAGATTTGTATTAAGCACAGATAAAGACAAAGATACAGAGGACCAAGCACTCGGAGAAACATAACGCAACAAAAACTTCAGCAGTATATAGTAATATATAGAAGCTGAACAATCCTTCTAATATTCATATATCCTTGCGAACATACGTATTTTTTTTATAACTACATAGTTTATACTGGTAGGAATCTGTGATAATCTGCTGCATTAAGTAAGTTAAAAATATTAATAGATAATATGAATATCGTTGTTAATGAGTGAACAGATTACTACCAAATAAACCGATATCCGATTTCCGAGTATGTAGATTATAAAACTAAAATTAACGTTAAGCCGTTCGTACGTATTGCAGCATGGTGGCGTGTTTTAGCATTTACTATACATACCAAAAACTCCCCCTTAACAAAAACTTTGATAGTCAAATCCAGGCATAAAAGAGTATAACAAGTAGAAATATTACGGGAGCCACCGACTAACTTTCGTTTTTAACGTGTAACGTGTTTCCCGATGTTTGCATCTATGTGTACATAAGCATTAAGCTTCGCAAAACTAATTACATACTATATGAAAGACGAAAGATAATATGATAAACAAAGAATTACTTAAAAATATTGAACGATGTAGGTTTGGGAAAAGTAGTCCAGGCGTCAGAGCTGTTAAATCATCAGTAAACATGAAATTCTGAAAATTATTATATATTATTATTATAATTATACTGTTATAATTACTTATGTCTATTATATATTTATGCTCGGAGATGCGTGCATAAAAGTGTATGAGTCGAAACCGCTATAATTTGTGAATGAATCTTGTTTAAATCCCAACCCTGTGGATGTCATGGCCCCAACTAACCAAAGCCTAACTATCCATATCCGTTGAAAATCAACGCTAATTGTAATATTTTTTAAACTTTATTATTTTACGTCGGTCTATTTCCGCAACTTAGGCCAATCACCGACGCCGAGGGCAGGCTACACACACCTAGGAATTTTGTCAAACTGAAGGAATTCCAACCTCCAGTAATTCTTTAACGTGCACGTCGCATCATGACAGCACACGGGGCCACCGGCTTTACTTCCTCATCCGATGGAAGGCGGCATGCAAAGGTATTTGTTCCCTGCCTAAAATACTAGGACAGTCGATTTTTTACCCGAGCCGGGATCCGTACCCAGGCCTCCAGCGTAGATAGCAGCCGCTCTATCCTATACGCCATCGACCCCCCCCCCCCCCCCGCTAATTGTACATAAATTGGCACAAGTTCATGTGCTACTACAAATAAACTATTATACTTTTGTACTTCTCGAACAATTCATAGATTGCCTCCTACACCCACTCATTCTAAAACCACTTTAAAGTTTAAAGGCCTAAGATGACAGGTGGCGCTCGAGTCCATTCGGATTCTATGTTCGGACGTAAATTTGTCAGTATGACAGTTTGACACTTTTTTTTACACAATCGAAGAATAGGTTGGAGTCCACAATTACACTGAGATTTCTTGCTGTCTCTACTATCGGCAACGCGGTGCCATTTAGATTGATCTTGGACACCGGGTCACGAACGCGCATCGCACTATCCCGTCCCCCGACTAGGACAACCTGGCATTTGACTGGGTTTAGTTGAAGTGAGTTGCTGCGTGCCCAATTGAAAATTCGGCTCAGATCTTCATTAATGGTTATTATCCCTTCTACGATATCATCATCGTAAATTGGTGTGAAGATCTGCAGATCATCTGCGTACATATGGCAGGTGCAGTTTGATAATTTCTCCGAAAGACGTGACGACATTGTACAGAAGGGGACCGAGCACTGATCCCTGCAGAACACCAGAACTCACATTGACCAATCTCGAACAACCGCCACCGTCGACCTTTGTTCTAAAGGTTCGACCAGAGAGGTAGTGTCTAAACGAAGTTCAGCATCTCATCTCGAATTCCGTAATACTCCAGCTTTGCCAGGATGCACTCAAAGTTCACGCTGTCAAAAGCCTTTGATATATCCAAGAGGACGAGTGCGGTGGTGCCTGCGATGCGAAGTCACAAGGTCGACACTTTCAGTAAAGCAGTACTAGTGCAGTGACCCCCGCGGAAACCGGCACTGGATTGGCGGTAATATGTTCTGGTCCTCGAGATATTCTATTATTTGGCCATGTAAAATGGATTCAACAATCTTTGATGCAGTGCACAAAAGAATTATGAGTCGATAGTCAGCATATGTCACAGGATTGGTGGTCTTGGGGATCGGTCTCACTACTGCTTCTCTCCAGGACATTGGAAAGTATCCCTTCGTATCCCTCTTAGTATCCCTCTTCGAAGGAGTAATTGATGATGTGGGTCAGGGGCTCTGAACAAAAAGAAGCGGAAAACTGAAGGATTTTTGATAAAATACCATCCGCACCACAAGACGACGGGTTTTGTTTAAAAATAACTTCTTTAACACGGACCGCTTCTACCGGGTTGTATGAAAACAATGAAAACAATTACATCAATCACTCGCTCTGCAAGTCAACTTCCATCCGGGACTGATGCATCATCAGCATACATGCCAACCTGGTATTCCATCATACTACGCTGATCATTCATGTAGAGAATGTAGAAAGTAAGGCACATGATTGAGAGTATAGGCTTCAAAATTGAATTCTTTGGAACGGGCTTTGTCCCTGAAAAATATTTCACCAGAAGGAGCCTCAGTAGCACCAACTCGTTGACAGCGCCCAGATCAGTAAGACTTCAAAATTGTCAGCAAACATATTCTTTATATTTTATTAGTTTATTTGAAAACTATATGTATTTGTCGGTCCCTGTTTAGTACGGCACGGCACCTCCGCCAAATATAATATTATCGGAAATATATATCTCCTTATATCGATGACAATTCATGGACACAATTTTTGAATTAATTGTTATTGTTTTATAGGTCCACATAACATGGATACCCTGGAGTATATTGATGAAAAATAGGGTAAATAGTTAAACTACAAAAAATACAGCCTAAATTTGGACACAATGTTTTATCAAAATTTCTGTACATAATGGAAGCTACCATACGAGCAATATATTAGTATAGTAAGCTTTATAAGCTTAATTAATTATTTAGTTGAAACAGATATTGAAATGATTCGACAGTTGAACTACATCAAATATGCACGAGTTGACTGTACATGTTACACACTTGTCTGAGAAACAGTAAATAATAAACAAGCTCTTAAATTCATGACAATACCATGAATTTAACACAGTCTGTATACTGATCATATTGATCAGCAGCCCATAACCTACTGAAATGACAATTACTACAGTTTGTGGTAATCGCTGACTAGGCAAGTCAATCGTTTTCGCCCCACGAGCATTGTGGTAGTGTGTTTGCTCATCAAACAAGCAGCACAACACATAAGCACATTTTAGATTGCTTTCATAATAAATAGTTCACGTTGTAATGGGGAGTAAGATCCACAGTGGTGAAATGCTCGGTGGGTGCACTTCCCACCGATGTTATCAATTCCGGGCGTCTGAATTGTGAAATAAAATTGAATATTTGTGAAATCTCAGAATTTTCCTAGTACGCGGAAAATTTTATTTAAACATTTAAAATTTGATAATATAATAGAATTCAAGAGTACCATTTATTTTTCAGGGTCATAGTTTTAGGTGGCAAAAGAGAAATATCTCTGAATTTGTTGATGTAGGATAATGTTAGTAATTATTTGATGATAAATAAAAATTATTTAGTTTCATTAATTCAAAAATAGGAAATAATATTTAATTTACATGTCTTATACACAGGTGACTCACTGGAGTTGCGGTGGTCGATGCTGCATTTATCTTAAAATGGATTAGGATATGGATATCTTGGAGCGTGGGACACTCCCACAGCACCTAGGCCTCACTAGGCCCCTTTTGCTAACCTCCGAGGGGTTCCTATGGCCTAGGCTGTGACTACCTCGAGCCATCCTGTGGTCTTCGTGTAGCCGAGGACGTCGCTCGGCGGAACCCATATGATGGCGGATAAATCTAGCCATCTTTCACCCAATACTTAGTTTAAATTTTCTTTTAAGGTACATTGTTCTGCACGCTGGAAATGTGAATGGTTTTAATTCCAGGAGCGTCGTTATTATTATATTCAAGTACAAAAAAATCCTAATTATCATGGAGAAATAAATAGTCGTATATTTTCGGACTGGTTCGAATACCAGTTCTTGCCAAACTTAGGAGAGCGATATACAGTGTGTCCACGAAAGTCCGCACCATATGGAAAATTCTTTTATTGTGTATTTCTCAGAAAATCTTATTCTTTATAAAAGTTGGCGGCTCGTATGAAACCAAAACTGCAACCGTCAAATATGATAATTGCGGTGCCATATACCAAGCGATTCAGAATATATGAATTTGTGATAAGAGTAAAGTACCTGTATTTTCATTATTATCGATAAACTCTATTTGGAAATGTTGTTTAGAAGTAAAAATTATATTCAAATATGAAGTCAGAGCCACCTACCTTGAAAAAAAATATTTTCAGTTTTTTTCTTAATTATTACTTTTGTGACAAATATTAGTAAATGCCAGTGATACTAAAAGGTTCTTTTTAATCTATTTTTTGGAAATTTGAATACATTTTTTATATTTTTTGTTATTTTGGTATCATAACTAATGTTTATTTAGAACTAACGCAAAATTACTTATTTTCTTGGTGCGAAGTTGATATTTCACCCTGTAGAAATTAATATATCATACAATAACTAATTCAGGAGCGTGACTTACCTTTCTTTCAGTTAATATTATTGACTGTGGATAGGTTTATAATAATAGTTATCCATCTACACCGAGCGATTCTCAAGTGGTGGTACGCGGGGTACTACCACTTATAAAATTTTATTTTCACTGATAATATCTTAATAAACATAACTGAAACCTCAATCAATTGTGTCTTGAATCAATTATTTTATACAAGAATGTATCTTCTTATGTACAGCAGCACAAAACGCACCAATAACCACCTAAGTATAGGTTTTTGTATAGGCAACCCAATGATACAAAAAAGAAAGAATATGAAACAAACAGTTTATTTTCTTTATGCAACATTGTTTAAATTTTAAAATAAGCCTACACCAGTTATCACAGGTGGATATGAAAAACAAAAACATTATCCAGACATTATCCATTTAATCGTACTCACTGCAGTTTACGTTAGTTTATGCGCTGTAACTTTTAAAACCATGCTTACACTCCAACAAAAACTTGAAATTCTTTTAATACATGGAAAAAATAGACCGCACCGAGATGTTGCTGCTATTTTCAAGACATCCACACAACCAAATTGCCCATTCAACCATTTCCTGGATAATGAGAAAATTCAAACAGACTGGGTCTGTTGAAAATAGCTTCAAGAAACCCCACAAAAATATGTTGCCAAAATGAGGAGACAAGTTTGCCAGTGTTGCAAGAAGTAATCGAGCATAAAACGACTTTTGTTCGACAAATTGCTTCACACAGCCAATGCAGTAAATCAACAGTACATAAAATAATAAAACTAAACAAGTATCACCCTTATAAACCAAAATTTATAAGTACACTAAAAGAAAGAGACTTTGACATCAGGTATGACTATACCATCTGGTTTGAGGTGAAAATGAAAGAGAACATAGTTTTTTTTAAAATATTCTTTGGACAGATGCGGCAACATTTACGTCAAATGGGACTGTTTCTTCAGAAAATTGCCGGTGGTGGGCACATGAAAACCCGAACTTTACAGTAGAATGCCGAGATCAGTACCATTCTACGACTAATGTGGTGTGCGGTATCTTGAATAATCAAATATTTATATCTTCAGTTCCTGAACAGAGAGTTGTCACCTTTTTTGCCGTTAATTCAACGGGCGTTAATTTGGTTCCTGCTAGATGGTGCGCCCATATACACAATATAAACTGTGTCTAAAACTTTTTAAATCATAAATTTGGCCATCGCTGGATAGGCAGAAATTCGGAATCAAGATCCTGCCCACCTAGATCCCCCGACTTTACCCCGTTAAATTTGTTTTTGTGGGTTTACGTAAAAAATAACGTATACAAACACCAACCATTTAGAGATATAAATCATTTAGAGGAAACAATAAATAAAATAAGTTCCTAGATGATAAATTAGCATTATTAACATATTCATAATAGTTATTAACTTAATAACGGGTAAATCAATAATTAATTCAAGAAACAATAGGTGTTTGATGCTTTAGTTATTTTTATTCAAATATTATCAGTGAAAATAAAATTTCATAAGTGGTAGTACCGCGCGTCTCACCACTTGAGAATCGCTCGCTGTAGATGGATAACTACTATTATAAACCTATCCACAGTCATTAATATTAACTGAATAAAAGCTAAGACACGCTGCTGAATTAGTTATTGTATGATATATTAATATCTACAGGGTGAAATATCAACTTCGCACCAAGAAAATGAGTAATTTTGTGCTAGTTCTAAATAAACATTAGTTATCATACCAAAATAACAAAAAATATAAAAAAAGTATTCAAATTTCCAAAAAATAGATTAAAAGGAACCTTTTAGTACCATTGGTATTTACTAATATTTGTCACAAGAGTAATAATTAAGGAAAAAACTGAAAATATTCTTTTTTCAAGGTAGGTGGCTCTGATTTCATATTTGAATATAATTTTTACTTCTAAACAACATTTCTAAATAATGTTTATCGATAATAATGAAAATAAAGGTACTTTACTCTTATCACAAATTCATATATTCTGAATCGCTCGGTATATGGCACGGAGATTTACATATTTGATGGTTGTAGTTTTGGTTTCATATGAGCCGCCAAATTTTATAAAGAATAAAATTTTCTGAGAAATACACATAAAAATTTTTTCCATATGGTGCGGACTTTCGTGGACACACTGTATATCGCTGTTTCTCTGTACTGTTTTGGTATATTGATATTTAGCAAAGCTGGGCAAAGTTAATCAGAAAGTTAACTGCGTTAATCATTAACCGTAATCGTTAATCGTTAGTTAACTTTTTACACACAAAAAATATAAGTTTTGTTGATTGCCGATCTGCCGGTTAGTATGCAACCCAAATAACTGCGGACCTTCCGGTTGCATAAGTTAAAATTACCAGGAATTCTTCAAACTAGGATGGCTTTTGCCATAGCTATAAATTATCATCTAACTTACATTAAGCACCTTTGTATACAGTAATAATAATAATAATAATAATTTATTTATCCAAATGCATAATATCTACAAAAAAAGTTATACACGTACATATCTTATTCTTTTCCCAGATTACACATTATAGGATTTGTCAAAAAAAAGTTTAGTAATCATCGATGTTGGAGTTCGTCTCGATGATACAAAGGTGTGTCCATTAGTATGGCTTTAATCGAAGCCTTAAACTGTTTTCCCGTCAGTTGCTTTGTACCTTCTCCGAGCCTGTTGTAATATTTGATTCCCGCATATTCTGGGCCATTTTGTGCAATTGTTAGTCGTTGGAAAGCTGATCTTAGTAGTTTTTTGTTTCTGGTGTTATGTCCGTGTATGTCGGTTTCAAAATCCGGTAGGTTATTCTTTGTATGCAGTAATAGCAAATATATATATAAAAAGCGAATGGATTGTCATTATTTTATTTAAATTTTGTGTATACGCCGTGAAAAACAGGTGTCTTGATAAGTTGAGTAAAAGAAAGTCGTTCTTCACTGTTTGTAATCTTTATTTTCGTAGTGACCGATTTCGCTGTTACAGCATCCTCAGACTACTTGTCAAAAATATCCTAATTGTAAATAAAAACATATATATAACATCAAGTAGGTAATCTAATTTAATAAAAACGCACTTGCGAACGTACAAGAAGCTGAAACTTTGACAAAATACAAAAACCTCTCAATTGTACATGCACGCACATCGCTAACAAAACAAGATGACGAATGAATTTTTATTTACAATTAGGATACTCTTGACAATTAGTCTGAGGATGCTGTAACAGCGAAACCGGTCACTACGAAAATAAAGATTACAAACAGTGAAGAACGACTTTCTTTTACTCAACTTATTATTTTATTTGTTTTAAATATTTCTTTGCATGAGGTTTTAGGGTTCACCCCTGCTATTATTCTAAGTATCTTTTTTTGGGCTATGAAAATTTTTTTAATTTTGCTCCCAGTTCCCCAGAAAATTAGTCCATAACTAAATATTGGGTGTATAAGTCCATAGTACATAGATATGTGTTTGTTTGGATACAGTGTTTCTGATAATCCTGAATAAGTATGTCAAAGATGAAATTTTTTGTTGTAAATACGCTATGTGTTCAGTCCATGTAAGTTTTTGGTCAAAGATAATTCCTAGAAATTTTGCGTTTTGTTTATGTTCTATGCTGATGCTGTTGTGTCTCAATAATAAACACTTGTTGATTTGGCGATTTTTTGGGCAGTATAGTAATAAATACAGTACAGTATCTAAAACAATAATAACAACCAAAATACACTGAATGTTTGAAATATCAATGAGATCTGAACAATGCAAACAAATTTCTAACAATGCCCAAAGCCAGCCAAGGTAACTAAAATACCTTGCATAAAGCATAAAATACATTGCTAGATGCAAGATTTGCAAAAAAAATTGAAAAGATAAACTAAGGTGGTTGGAGTTAGAATTAGCATTTTTAGATTGTTGCCCTTTTTAGTATGGTTTAAATATTGAAACAATAGGTGCCTATTTGTTAAAAAGTAATGATATTTAAAAAAACGGCAAAATATTTCCTATTACATAATAAATAGGTTCTTGACCTTCACTAAGCGAAGCCTTTTTTGTACTGTTTTCGTGCCACTGGGAACCATACTGGGAACTGGGAAGCAGTGTTGCCAGATATATTTTACGGTTTCCCCCAATTAACAGTGAAAATTCCCCCAAACGTAACTGTTTCGGCAGCAAAATCCCCCAATTTTTTCCACCTTCTCGAAGAAAGCTTGTTGGGGGGGGGGGTTAGATATATTTTCAATTTTTCAGTGGTCTACCGAAAAGGATCAAATTCCCCAACTTAGCGTGGAAACAGCCCGTTGGTGGGAGTTAGTAATCAATAAAATATAAAACAAATTGATAATAAAATAGCCCCAAAAATCCCCCAATGTAAAAGTTTACCCCCAGAAAATCCCCCAGATGTATACCCCCAAAACTTCCCCCAAGCGTCTAAAAATCCCCCACTTTTCGGGGAAAATCCTCCACTTTTGGTGGAAAATCCCCCAATCTGGCAACACTGCTGGAAAGTAACTAAAGACAACACAATTTGCGCGCATGCTTTATCCATATACGGACGCCGTGTCGCCCATAGTCGCATCACAAACATGTAAACAAAATCAAGTTCGAACTGGCACAGAATACCTATAGCAATTAGAAATGTTTTCTTATGATATTTTTGATTTAACGGACTTTAATTAAGGGATGATGAATGTAGCGGAAGTTAATGAGTCCGTTAATAGATTTGAAAGTTAACTTAAAAGTTAATACGTTAACGAAAAATTTAACTTCGTTAATTAACGATTATTATTATTATTATTATTATAATTAACGATTAACGGATTAACGCTTTTGTGCCCAGCTTTGATATTTAGCATATATAAATGTATCTCTTGTATGTATGTATAAATAAATTAAATCATCCTGATTATTTTTTGTTGCTTTCCTGTTCCCATTTAACGTATAACATTTTGGCAATGCAGAAACATGTTTTTGCCTTATAGGGCTGACCTCTGATCTCTGTTTTTAGTATTATAAATGTCAGTTATCATGTCAACCCACAGCAGAGTTGAATATGACTGTAGTTAGAAACACCTTGTATACGTCATCATATCAGAATACAACAACTACTTCTTTAAATATTCTTTCTGTGATGCGTGGTAGAAGATAAGTCATAAGTATGCAGTGCAACGGTTTATTCGGTTTCATTCTATAATATTATGAAAGCAGTAAACAGTTTGAATGATGTATATGTATGAACTATTGGAACTACTAATTTCCAATATATCTTCGTGTGGTATGTACGGTTTGGTCCCCACGGATCTGAACCCGCAACGTTTGCCACTTGCACGATTATCTGATGTTGCCCTTTGAGGGGGATATTTACAGGGATCGGCTGGGTCCCGTGGGTATCCCTGCATGTGTGGAATTGCTGGCGGATGGAGAACTTACGCTCCGGTTTCGACTTTTACCTTTGAGGTTTTAAATTATTAGCTCCCCCAACGAACGGGTCTCGCGTTGATTACCACACTTCGCAGAGGCAATCTTTTTCCACTCACGGCCTTTCAAACATTTATTCTTCAACTTTCAAACATTCAGTATAATCTTACATAAAGAATAAATAAGTAGGAACTCCTCCTTTTTTATATTTATTGTGAAGCTGAAATATGGGAATTACTGAACCACTGAATAAAGTGAGAAATTTGAAACTCTATGAGTGAAACCAAAAACTAAGCGAAAAATTGTGAAATAAAGTCCAAATATGTTCGTCACATACTAAAGCCACTAATCACATTTAACCCGTAAATTTTTAATTCAACTGTAAAACGAAATTCCCGTCTCCCGTATTAACTCAGCGCGCTCCACTGCTGTGCAAAATTTCAGCCCTGAAAAAGACTAATCAGAAGGATAACTCAATTTCGTACCTCGTCAATATCCATTACCATCATCGCAAAGTAAAGTTGTATTAGCATTCTATTACGGGGAGTCATCAGCACGACAGAAGCGAGCAGATGAAAAAATCCGTATTGACGTTCCAATATTACGGGGCGTACCCATACACGTATGGCGCATGTAAGCAACTACATGTTCTGTGTTGGCGAGAGCACGAACCCAGGGGCTCGCATTTAATAATAAAACAGTTTAAATCGTGAACTGTGATAACGGGTGTCAAGGGGAAAGCAGGTGTAATCTCTAGCTTTGGGGCACCGTAATAAAGTTTGCCGTCCCTAAATCAGTAAATCCTCCCCGCAAACTTTATATATACTGATAGATCTCCAAGGGGGCGAATGGGTGGTTTTCCCCTATTTCTTATCCATAAGTTCGCCATCTTCAAACCACTTCACAGTTATAGAACGTTACTATATATAGAAATATGAAATGCCCGAAAACGAAAATGAGGAGAATGCATTAAGGCTAGTTTTAATGAGTACAGCAATGTAAAAAATATTTTAAAAGAAGGTTAGTGACGTGAATGGAATCATCCATTTGTTGACTGGGGCAAACCCTTTTGTCATCGGAGTCCTACGCACATAGCAATACCCGACTCCGCGCTTTTACTTCGCCAAACATGTTGACATTAACGCCCGGTTAGCTGTGTCCCGCTTGGTCTCGTTAAGGTGCTCGTTAAGGTGCCAACGGGGGCCATCATTGGCCATCGGAGTGCTTCGCGTAGCGAGACCCAACTTTGTCAATACATATCGCCAATATGTCAACCTTGTCCGCTTTATTTCATTAATGTCCGCTATGTTTTATCATATATACTGCACTATTTATGTTTGTACGTACTTTAAGAACAATGATGATTTATTAGTTGCCCAAATGCCTTATTGCCCAAATGTAAAAACATGAAAACAAACTTTTTTTAATATTTTGTAAATTTATTCACTACAATAATTATGGTTCTTATAACCATTATTAACTTTACAATTACAATAAATTAACAAGCATTAAAATAATATTCTGAAGACAATATTGAAGTTATTATTTTTTTTTCTAATAGACAGAAAATGTCAATTTATGCAATGGCCTTGAGGTTAGTATGACTTCCGGGTTTTCCGGAAATGACGTCGTCATTAAAATTTTAAAATTGAATTCGCACACAATAGGGAGTCATACGGTATTTAGGTTCCGGGATTGTGGTCAATCTTATTCGCTAGGGTGGGCTGGGAAAGGTAAGGGCGGGGGTTGGATGGTATAGGGGTCCAAGGACTGCGGTCGACCCTCTTCCCTAGGGAACCTGAACAGACAGACAGACCACGTTATTCTTTATTATAGAGTATGATAAAAAGTAAGACTACAATCAAACAAAGTTGCATTTATATAATTAACTTATAACAAGTTATAGATTAGTTTTAAGCAGCAAATTTAAATAATTTGATGTATTTAATGTATTCAACAAAGTTTAAAAACTATACTGGATGCTTTTCTATATTTTGCTGATCAGAAAAATAACAAAAAGTATATCTGTTACTAAAAATATTGGGATGATAATAAATATACCTACATATATATTAAAACTCCGTGTATGTAATGGTTCTCAATTCTTCTTTGTATCTTATTACAAATAATTTCAATTTTATTATATAAATGATTTTATTTTAAATCAAAATTATGAATTCATCGATTTGACTGAAATGAAATATAAAGAAACGACACATATTAACAGTGTCCTGTATAAAAATATAGACCACTCAGTGTATCAGATCTTATACCATCTTATTCCGCATTTGTTGGTTGAAAGGTAAAGAAAAAAAATGGAGAGTTTTTTTAATGTCACGTGGCAAATACAAAAAACTAAATAATTTTGTTTCCTGTAGTGCTGCATATTTGTATTTCTGGAAGTATTTAATATTCTCGAACGTACCGTATAAATAATGAACAAAAAACATGTTTAATAATTTAACAACCTTATTAAACAGTGTCATCTTTTGAGGGTCCCTTCTTTTAATTGTAAGCAATAATGCACTGCTTAAAATAATGGAAACTGCGGCAACAGCAATGATATCGTCTTCACTGTCCATTTTTAATTCTCTACGGTACGCTACGAGCCTTCTACGATACACAGAAATACCTTGCGCCCAATGCTAACATGTTGGCGAAGTGAATGCGCGCACTACGCGCAGCGTGTCACATCACCAACGTTGGCGAGACGTTGGCACTGCGTGTGGGAGCACCTTTACGCAAAGCACTCCGACGGCCAACGTTTGCGATACACATCGCATAGTGAAGGAGCGGGCTAATATTTGAATCATGTGTACTTATATACCGTGTCTAGCACTAACTTGGACACAAATGGGAAATAAATTTATTATCAATTTTCAGAAAATTTTATTCTTCATTAAAGCTTCCGGTTTGCCTTAAAACTAAAATGCATTAGAATGTAATTATCTGCTTATATGTACCGGGTGTTCAGAAACTATGGAACGCTGTTAAGTGTAAAGTACCTTCATCTTCAAAGTTTTGCAAAATTGTTATTTGAAAAAGGTACCTATTTAGAAATTTTAAAGATCATTAAATTCGAAATTATAATCACCCCATTGCATTTACGAGTGCTTTTAGTAACAATTAACGTTTTAATTATCAATTTTTCAGATATTGTATTCTTCATGAAAGTGTCTTGATTGTCTTAGTATTTTCTTATATGTACCGGGTGTTACCATAACTATGAAAACACTGAAGATTAAAGTGCCTTTATGTTCAAAGCTATGCAAAAATGTTATTTGTAAAAAAGTATTTGGAAATATTAGAGGTCTTTAAATATGAAATTAATATCACCTCAGTTGCATATACCGCGTATATGCATATATATATATATATTTACATCTTCAAAGCTATGCAAAAATATTATTTGAAAAAGATATTTTAAAATATTAGAAGGTATTAAATACGAAATTATAGCCACTTTTGACGTTCCATATACCGCGTGTTCATGCAACGACGAAGTAGTTTCGTATTTTGTGCCCTCTGATACTTCTAAACCGTTTTTCAAATAACATTTTTGCATAGCTTTCCAAACAAAGGTACTTAACTCCTAAGAGTTTTTCATAGTATATGTAACACCCGGTACATGCAAGCAGATAATTACATTCTAATATTTGTGTTTTACATATAATCCAGAAGCGTTTATGAAAAATAATTTTTTTTTTGAGAAATTGATAATAAATTTATTTCCCATTTGTGTCCAAGGTAGTGCCGGCACGGTATGCTGCTCAGTTTCCAGAGTAACTGCTCCTCTTGGTTGATTTTCATTTTTTGAACAAGCTGCCTTTCTTAGTGCACCTACAAACAGTTAGCAGCGCTGCTAATAACGCTGCTAGCAGTGTTGCTAGCGGCGCTGCTAGAGAATAGTTGAGGTGTTTGTGCTGGTAGTTGGCGATAAATCAACCGTGTGGATCTATGAAAATATTGTTTTGGGGTTTACGTGAGTAATGTAAAACGTAAGTGGTTTATAATTTGTAATTACACCGTTTCATATTTTCAGTTTAATCATACTTTGTTTCATAATTAAGAATACGAAGGACCTTCTATCTGTTTTTTGTATTATTATTTGGGAAACGGAAAATCGAGATGGGAAATTGGAAGCGTTTATGTGTTGTTCTTGTTTTTACAATTTAAGCTATAAAAGTCAAAATGTATCATAATTTGAGAATTAAAACTGTATTATTATCTTCGTGTATCATAACTACAAAATTGCAGATGATAAAATTCAAACGGAAACGGTTGTTGCTTGCTACGTACAATGGTAAATTCAAACGAGAGAAAAACAGCATAAAATATGGTTTAATTATAATTGGAAGCGAAGAGAGCATAATTTTGTAAATTTATGACATTACACCCATCTTGATTCAGCTCTGAGCGTTCTCTGTATTATATTTTACAAGAATAATTTGGACAATTAGCCTTTTATAAGAGGAGACATAAAGCCGGATAAATGTGCCCAAATAAGCCTAATTTAAGTAAAAAGCAGAACAAAAGCGTACACGGCAGAGCGGCGTCCCGCTTTATATTTCCCTCTTTGTAATTGGAAAAATCGAAATATTATGTGGCAGTGTTATTCGCAACATTCTATATTCTAATGCATCGTTTCCCGTTGGGTAACTGAAGCTTTTCTGCCAACTTTATTATCGGGTTTCCTTCTGTGGATTATGTAGATTAAAATCAAGAAAATTTTAAGAAATATAAGCCGCTCAACATTTTAATATCGTCTGTAAAATTCATTAAGGGAAAATAACACTGTCCGACAGAATTTGTGTTTTAATTAATGTTGAGCCGATATTTTGAATTAATCTTGAAGTAGATTAATTCTTTACAAAACAGTCCAACTTGGCGTGTAATTAATGAGTTAAAAATTCACTCAAAAAAGAATATTTTTTTTAGTAGTTAAATACGTTTATTGATACAACAAAGAGATATATATATATATATATATATATATATATATATATATATAAAGGTATTTGTTGCTCCTTGGCTATACCGTACTGATGAGGACTAATAGTCCGAAACACGTGTATACGGTTGCTTCTTCGATCTTCGATCTTCGTATGACGGAATTGCCCGACAAATACCTTTCTCCTTTATATCTTACCGTCGATTAAGCAGCTTTCCTATATATATATGTATATATACAACAAAATATTATACATTCTGCATCAGTGTTTCTTCCCTCTGTTCTCACGTCGGGGTCGGGCCTTCCTTCCTTGGGTTAATGGTATTGTGGGTGCAGTTTGGATATTTAATTTGGAAACGTAAGAGTGGTACGGTAGTCTATAGTTTGCCGTTTCTGAGCAAACTTTTATTTTTAATTTGAACGTGTTTGCGGACAAATTCTTTGTATAGTCAGATAATCGGTTGTATTTATGTATAGTGTCTGTGAGAAGGGTCTGCTTGAGTTGCTGTCTTCTGTACATTTTTGTTCGAATGTGTGTGCAAGTTCTTGTGGCATAATCATGGTATTCGTTGTTTGTTTCTATTCTTATATTAGTTTTCAGCGTGCCTGTCTTATTTTGTGTATTAGAATTAAATTGTTGAGAGTTATCATTTTCGAATGTAGAGTTCTTCTGTGAGTTTGTATACATGTTTAGAGGGTGTCAGTCTGACTAAGTTGTGAAGAGTTTTTAGGACTTTATTTTGTTGGAGTTGTACTTGTTTTATGTGTTTTACTGTCGTGTCTCCCCATGTACGGATCAAATAGTTGTTTTGTGATGTAAAAAGTGCATGGTAGAGCATCTTTCTGTTCGACGCCGGGATGAATTTTCTTATTTTAGTCAAGATAGCTAATGTTTTTACGTTTTTGTTGGTTGTCTTCTTTATTGTGTCCAGTCCATTTTAAATTTCCCAGAAATTGTGAGGCCTAAGTAGGTTACTTCTTTCACTTGTCTTATTTTTTCTGCGCTTATCTCTATGTTGATGTTTATGTTTAACTTTTTGTTGTTGAATATTTTGTATTCCGTCTTTTTCAGATTCATTGTCAGTAAGTTGTTAAAGAACCAATTGAACCAAAATGAATATACTATCCTATTACGACTCTTGCTTGCAGCATGGATGTCGGTCGGTATCATGTCAGGTTTTCTCTCCCCCCGCAGATATTGTTTTAACGTAAAACATAAATAAGAAGCAAACAATATGCAAATAAATATTATGTAGAGGTTATAAATATATATATATATATATAAATATTATGATTACAACAGAGTGATATGATTTCCTACAGGCCAATGCTGCAAGGCGTTTCATAACTGGTGTAGCAGTGGCGTAGCTAGGAGTGAAATGGCCAATGTGCGAGGACTGGCTTTAGACGCTTTCAAAACAAAAATAATAATTTCGGGAATAGAAGTTCAGTTTAGTGAATAGGTATTGAGTAGCAGTACATGTATTGCTTCTGTTGGTGTAAATACCATACCTACACATACCAAATACCACACCACACAAAGATTTTTTTAAAATGCTGATGATTATGAAAATAGTTATGATATATGCAGCGCCCATCCATATGAACTTTTCATAGAAACTAAATTAGGACGGGCTTCCTAACTTCCTAAGAAACATTTCCTTTGAAACTTTCCATTATCTTCAAGTGTAAATGATGATTTGGTTTACTTTGTTTACGTTTTCCATTTAAAGCTATTTTTAATAATTTTTAATATTACTTATAAATTGCCCTGTAGTTGAGTTCACAGGGATATAACATAATCTTGAATATAAAATTAATATATGATATATATGATCAGGTTATTCGTGTTTTCATAATTTAGGCGAGCACCGTTTTGTTGAATTATATTAAATTTTTGTTATTGGATTAAATTTATGTTTTAATGTTTCATAACAACGGTAATTTCAATGGACTAGAAAACGCAAATAAGTTGAAATAAATGGTTAATGATGATGACAATTGAAATAAAGAAAAAGTAAATGTCGAGTCTGCGGGTACACTTCAAATACGCTATCCGGTTTGCGGTCTTTTTGAAATTATACCTGCCTATTTTGAGCTATGACTAAGGTGACCAGACGTTCCGCTTTTGGCGGGACAGTCTTGACTTTTAATATTTTGTCCCACGTCCCGCGATGTTAAAAAAATGTCCCGCTTTTTAGTAAATTTTATTTTTTTTTTACAGAATTCTCTTTTGTCTTTTTCAAATCGTTCGTTGAAAGACAGTAACATTTTCATAAACTTAAACATCATTTAGAGGTCGCCACCGGTTTTCTCAATTAGTATTTTTTTTACACAGTAAAATATGAATTACTCATTTTAGGTAACTTATATAACACACTAAACATAAACTTGATATTCATTATTGTCAACAAGACTCTCAGCTAAATGACTACAAAGCAGTTCTTTCCGTCATTTGCAATCAAAATTGCACTGATTATTATTAACAATTTTTATTAATTTAAAAATTTTATTGGAATCAGTATCCTCATTTAGTCGCAATAAAAGTATGTATATACAGAATCTTAATACAAAACAGAGAATCTTGGAAATACACCAAATTATACGTAAAGTATATATAATATTCTATTCTGTCTGTGGATATTTGATATTTTTTTACGTTTTTGAAAAATCGTAATTGTAATCTGTAAAAAGAAGTTATGTTTGAATTTTTTTTTTACGAAAAACACGAAAATTGAATTGATCCAACCCTCCTGTAACCTTTTTCTATACGTGTACAAAATTTCACTACCACCTATCAACAGGTAATGTGTCGACTTTGATATTCAATAACGTTTTATCGATTTTAAACATTTTTTCGAGAAATTTAAATTTCTTAGTGTTGTGATGGGGCGGACACCCTTCTCAATATTTACTATTATACTTTAATCAACTCTAAACTGAAGGGGGGTAACTCGCCTCAAGCGACGCTTGGTCCGCCATTTTTCAACCACAGGTACTAACTGATTTAAACAAACTAATCTTACGGTAGCGTGAATTAATTATCTCTCTTACGGAGGCATCAAAGAGTTCTTTCTCTGAGACTTTGTCAGAGACGTTTGAACTCACTAATTATTAATCACCATATGCAGGGCTAAATACTTTACTATAAAAGGGACAGGTTTATATTATTCTAAAATGAATATGCCGACGAAAACCACAATAAAATCTATTAACAAAAATATATACAACAATGCAGAACTGCTTACATGGAATTTGAATACGTTAATCCTAAACAAAAATATTCTTTGGCAGAGATGGACAAGTCAGCAAGTACAGACAACAAATAAATACCTTAATATTTCGGTGAGCACAAGAAACACGAGACAGCACAGTTTCTATAACTTGGCCCCCATTGGGGCCCTACGCTTGGGCGCGCGTTTTGACGCACGACCGTCTACCTTCAAAGCCCGATGCTAAAGAGGCTGTTTGCTTGTCTCTTTACCAGTTCCTCAAGCTTTTCGCGCCAAAAGCTTGCGTGGTAACCCTGACGCGACTGCAGCGCCACTCCGAGCGTCTATTAAATACCAACTCAACACAAAACATGGATGTTTGAATTCAAACATCCATCCAAACCCGCGCGCAAAACCTCGACTTATCACATGCCTTCCACGTTAAGATAAATAATTATTTGACCAATTATTTATCCCTAAACAAAACTAAATAAACAAATTGCTGATTGTAACATCTCCCCTTACAAAACAATTTTCCTAATTGCTAATTACAATGTTGACATGCAAATTTTTCTTCTTGTACATTTTTTTATTTCCTGAAATAAAACAGATATGACCCAATAAAACCCCAAAAGAATTCGGCCTTGGTCCAGGAGTCCGGCGGTGTTGATTTGACTTCGGTTCTCCAAACCAAGCAAATGTCCTCATTCTCGGGCCATTGGTCATATGAAACAAAAGAAAAACAACATTGAAGCAGTATCATAGCAGTCCGATTACATCATAACTTACATTATCTTTTATCCATCTTCAAATACAGCCGCAATCGTGAAATGACTCTCCTCCACATCTCGCCTCGTTTTTTCTCCGTCCATCTTCCCTCCTAGCGTCATCGGCGGTCCTTTAATCTCCAGCGACGTCCAACGTTCCTCGAAAGCTATCGTATACCTCGTAGATGACCTACACGACGTGTGGATGTTGTCCAGCGACACTTAGGCCCTGGTGAAACATCCCTTTGCGTTGTCCGTGTAGTCATTTTTCTTCTAACACCATCGACGTACAAAGTACAGGAATTCTGTCAACTGTCACTTTGTAGTTTTTTGACCCTACGTCTCACTTTGGACGTTTTTTCGGTCACACCATTTTTTGAAGCGCACTGGGCTTCGCTTGCTGTAGATTACAACCCTTTGTAAATCTACCGGCACTAATTTCGACGTACAAAGTGCAGTATATTTGCCTGCAAATTTGTAATTTTTCCTTGCCCCTTTTGCGACACGCGCGGGCTGCGTTTTCCATCACTAGACGATTTTCGATTCCGGGAACGGGACGACGGCACGCTTCTCATGTAGACCTCACCGCATGACCTCGGGAATTCCTGGATGGGCCAAACTACCTGCGCTCGTGGGGGTCTTCAATACACGTCCGCGTGGCCGGATATAGGGAACATCTGCCTCTTCGGAATAGCTGCTTATACCTACTTGGTCGTTGAATTTCCCTTACAAAACAATACTCTGCAACTTCCCTTAATAACTGCTTTATTTTAACTTAAAAATACAGTTGCGAGTATACCCCTTAATTTTAATTAATTATTAATTAATTACCGCGTGTGTGTGTTTCGTGCTTCTCCGCTCAAAGCCGCCATTTTCAAAAATGCTTACATAAAAACTTAACTTGTTTCAATCTTTTAATTCAATTCAATATTCTAAAAATTGACCAACCAAAGTACTCGGGCTTTGTTTCTATCCTATCCTTACTTTCACTAAATCGACCTGTGACGGTTCGATTTTTTTCTGTTTATTGTTTACTGTTGCCATCTCTACCTGCCATCTTTCTTTTACTCAATAAAAAAAAAATTCCTCAGAATTTACTCTCAAACTACCTGTTCTGCATATTGTTATAAATCATAACTCAAGCCCTATCTAACACAATCTGGTTCAAACTTTCTCCAACGAACGGTCTCGAGAATTAAGACATTTCTTTCAAAAACAATTCCAACACTCACAAGAAATTATACTGCAAATATTTAATTATTATGCTGCCACCAGCAGTACATTTCCTACTCAAATTCACGACTATATATCGACATTTATCACACAAAATGTCCACCTCAAAAGCAACAAACAAAATTCTTGGAATGCCACGCGCAATATCCACAAGGACGCCTAAGCTAGCCCTTACACCACTTTCTTTAAAGGGTCGTTTGCCTAACTTTGCTTTTAACCATAGTCTACAATGCATTCTTTAAAATGCGTCACCCAATTTTCTTCTAAAATTCACAAACAAATCTAACTAGAGTGCTTTCTTCATAATCTACTCAAATAATCACTTGAAATGTCTTAAATTATCCCAACCGCTAGCCAACAAAAATGTGATGGGGCGGACACCCTTCTCAATATTTACTATTATACTTTAATCAACTCTAAACTGAAGGGGGGTAACTCGCCTCAAGCGACGCTTGGTCCGCCATTTTTCAACCACAGGTACTAACTGATTTAAACAAACTAATCTTACGGTAGCGTGAATTAATTATCTCTCTTACGGAGGCATCAAAGAGTTCTTTCTCTGAGACTTTGTCAGAGACGTTTGAACTCACTAATTATTAATCACCATATGCAGGGCTAAATACTTTACTATAAAAGGGACAGGTTTATATTATTCTAAAATGAATATGCCGACGAAAACCACAATAAAATCTATTAACAAAAATATATACAACAATGCAGAACTGCTTACATGGAATTTGAATACGTTAATCCTAAACAAAAATATTCTTTGGCAGAGATGGACAAGTCAGCAAGTACAGACAACAAATAAATACCTTAATATTTCGGTGAGCACAAGAAACACGAGACAGCACAGTTTCTATAACTTGGCCCCCATTGGGGCCCTACGCTTGGGCGCGCGTTTTGACGCACGACCGTCTACCTTCAAAGCCCGATGCTAAAGAGGCTGTTTGCTTGTCTCTTTACCAGTTCCTCAAGCTTTTCGCGCCAAAAGCTTGCGTGGTAACCCTGACGCGACTGCAGCGCCACTCCGAGCGTCTATTAAATACCAACTCAACACAAAACATGGATGTTTGAATTCAAACATCCATCCAAACCCGCGCGCAAAACCTCGACTTATCACAGTGTCATTTCTTCGGCAGTTTTTCGATTTTTTATGAAAATTTCAGAGAGCATTCTTAAAATATAACTATAGTACTACATTGTTTACTAATTGCATGGTGTCACTTGAAAGATACTGATTTTGCTGGCCCACCCAATTTCACCAAAATTTACGTATAGTTCTAATATCATCATTCATTACTACTAAAATTAAGATGAAAGAGCTTCGGAAATAGATGGGATAGGGTTTTGAGATGTGATTTCAAATCTTGAACACTTTAAAAAACACCTTTCAAATGATCTCATAACCATTGATCAACACATTAACCGTATCCAAAGATATTTTTGTCTTGGGGAGGCAAACATTTTTAATTGATTATTGGAATATATGCGCATTATCAAGTATTCTAACAGGAACAAACATCAACTTGACAGGCTTATCCAATCAGAGAGATTCGACAGTGACAGAAACCAGAAAGACGAACAAACGAAGCGTAAAAGTTGCCAAAGTTGGTGAAATAAATGGTCAAACGATTATGTAGTTAATGAAAGCGTGAACATTTCATTGATTGCAGCATGCTTCACCCATTCCAGTGTCTAGTTGTCAGTTGATTTTACAGTATTGCTATTACATGTGGTAGACTACAGAAAAAAGCGAAAAACAACACAAAATGTTATAGATAAAAATAACAAATTCTCACGTATTTCTAAGCGTGGAAAAAGGAAGAAATCGAATTTTGTTTAGAGGTAGTCTTAGGATGTGTTATCAGAAAAAGTTAGTGCCATATAATTAATAACATTTCATGGCCTTCATCATTCAACAAAGTCGTACAAAGTTTTGTGCTAACTAAGATTAACTCTGCCGAACACCATAACTACCAATTTCGCAAACCCAAGCAGATATTAATCACACATTCCCTCCATTATCTCACCGAACAACTTATTGAGAAATTGCTCCCAATACCCTTCCCAATTAATAAATACAGTAACAGAAACGCTGAATGGAAACGTGGTTTTAAACAGGCAATTCAGTAACAATGTCGCGAACGAAAATTTGGAGTTATAAAAAGCGATTGTTTCGCTACTAATTGCCAATAATAACTGCCGCAGTTGATTGAAGCTGTTGTATTGATTTGGGGACATTAAATTGGAGTTAATTATACAGAATAAATCGTCTGAACAAAGCAGAAATCATTAACGATATCTAGTGACCGTGAACAAAGCTCTAGCGACCCACAGCGCCAGAAACAATTTCAGATATAATAACTTGATTTACTGTTCGTACTTCGATATATTATATGTTGGAACTCTTCGGTTCGCCTTTATATTCCCTATAGATTGGAATCAATATCCTTGTATTATAGTTGGCGCCCACTCTCACTTTGTCCCTATAGGGAAATGGCATAACGCAAGAATTACCTTGTTGATTAAAAACATGTTATTATAGACGTCAATGTGTCACACAAAGTAAACTAAAAGTAAGGAAAAATTCTATCTAAAATTGAACAGCTAATGGGAAAATAATGTATAAACGCAGAAGAATTAGTTATTCTATATAGAAGAACTACAACGGAATCTATCTCAACACTGCCAGGGGAATGGTATGGAAAACTAGGGATGTACCGATACACCTTGCTGTACCGGTATCGCGTTTCATATTGTATCGTATCAAATGTACCGGTTCTGTAATATACCGGAGCACAAAGTACCGGTACATCGGTACCGGTACATTTTTTCAGGACGTAATTCCGAATAAAAAAAAATATTTTGCGTTGCGGCAGATACCTACACACATTGAAATAAAATAATGTACAGGAGAATAAAGTAGTATTTTTATTTTAAGATAGCATATATCATATGTAGGTATACATAAAGTCCCAACTGAATATAATAGGCATGCGCGGTTTTTATTAATTATTTGAAACTTTCTTTATCTGTTAGATTATCTTTTGCTATCATATCTTTATATACTATTGCATTGGTCCTATTGGCTGCTTTTTGCCTCCTCTGCTATAGTATCACATACGGAACTATTTGTTTCACCATGGTACCACCCACAGAACCATCAGTGTTTTCTTGGTTTCTAATCTGTATGTTGGAGGCCACCGCTGAAGGTGTTTCTTTTTTCAAGTTTGTCGTAAATTCCGCAATTTTACTTGCTTGCTCCATGTAAGTTATATGTTAATTACGTTCTAACGTTGGACAAAAATTTTGTCGTGGCTGTTGCCCGTTCTGATTGTGTGTATTTTTTACTTTATCATACGCAGTATGTAAAGTATTGTAATCATGCCAAAAAAAATTTTTGAGATTTTAGCGGAAATATGTCTTTTTGGGTCCCCTGAACATTTTTGACCAAGGTACAAAAAAATGTCTGTGTGTGTGTGTGTGTGTGTGTGTGTGTGTGTGTATGTGTGTGCACCCGTTTTTTGTGGCGACGATTCCGGAAAAACTACTAAAGGTATGGGGACGAAACTTCATATTTAGAAGCTTCATAACCAAACTTAGAGCTGAAAAGCTTTCTGTTGAAGAAAGCTCTCGATGCGAACTGCACCAACTCCGTGCATTTTTATGCACGGTCTCGGTGCACTTTATACACAAAAGTATATAAATTCGAGCATAAGCCGAACATACAAACCCGCACCAGCATGGTTCTAGTGCATCCGAGTGCATTAAATAAAATATTAATAGCGACTTTATACACAAGTGTATAAGAAGTGCACCAAGTCCGTGCAGAATAATGCACTGCCTTGGTGCACTTCGCTCTGTGTGCGTGCATTAAATTGTATAAATCGAAAACGCTATTATATTGGTTTGCCGCTGAGTACGCTAGTTGTTGGCAATAAGAAATACCGTCCAAAAACGTATCGTATCGTACCGTATTGGATGCTATAGTACCGAAAATATCGGGTATCGGAATGTAAAGTACCGGTACTTAAAAATATCGTATCGTATCGAACATCCATCACTATGGAAAACGATGATCCAGAAAAAAAATGCAGACAAATATGATGGAGTATGTAGACTTATAAACGAAAGAAATGGACAAATGCAAGTGCATCAGGGTGTCTAACCGTCCCTAATTCAGCGGGACAATCCCGAATTTTGACAATTTGTCCCGTCCCATAAAGGCTCCCGAATTTTACTTCGCTTTTTGGAATTGTATTCTAATGTCCAGCGGTGGACACCACCTACTTAAATTAAATTTCAAGTTATTTATCATCAAATTTTGAGGTGGTGGCGTTCTTATCCAAGAGTATACATATACTTTGTAACGTAGTATATTTTTTATATATATTTTATTAAATTATTTTTCAGGGCGTTATAATATTCCCAAATTCTATCTTCTGCCCCGTCGCCGCTTATTATTCGTTTCATCTTTTCACGTTCGTTTGTGACCTGTGTGCGCAAACTATAAATTTTGCGTCTAATTTCATCACAGGGCATACTAAAAACTCCAGCCATACTGGATATTATATTTTCTCTCACTGTCCTGTCTTTAAATTCGGGCGAATTAACTCTCCAGTCTCCACAGACAATCGTCACATTCAATCAAAGTTATTAAACGTAAAATGTCGTCGGACTTTCACTTATTTTTCTCGCGAGTTGACATGTGATTGCAAAATTCAAATATTCTTAACTTCAAAACTAGCTCTCCGTGGCAGCGCAGCGCGACCGTACAATAAATATTGCGCTACATAAAGTGGAAATGGACCAACAAGTCGGTCCATTTATGTATGGCGCAACTACCGTATTTGTATCTGTTCACACGCAGCAACACATTAGCTGTACGCAACCTGAAAAAAAAAATGCGCGCTGTACTGAAACTGTTGCAATATTATAGTTGCAGCGCTCTTCACACATAGCAATATAAGAATTGCGATATTTTTACTTTATCATACGCAGTATGTAAACTATTGTAACCGTGCCAAAAAAAAAATTTGAGATTTTAGCGGAAATATGTCTTTTTGGGTCCCCTGAACAGTTTTGACCAAGGTACAAAAAAATTTCTGTGTGTGTGTGTGTGTGTGTGTGTGTGTGTGTATGTGTGTGTGTACCCGTTTTTGTGGCGACGATTCCGGAGAAACTACTAAAGGTATCTGGACGAAACTTCATATTTAGAAGTTTCATAACCAAACTTAGAGCTGAAAAGCTTTCTATTGAAAAGGGTCCAAAGGAACTGGTGGTTTACTCTTAGCAGTTTCCGAAAATTTTACAAATGAGCCGCTATTTGTGTAATGTCGTCAAAATAGTTAAATAATCAATTAAAGGAGAGGAAATTTTCTATAATTTATGTATATGACATTTATTGGTAGAATTTATAGTTTAGCTGCCTGAGCAAATTCTATTTCATCGAGATCGGTCGTACTCATGGTCGTACTGCATTAAAACTAGTAGCCAGGATATGTCAGATTTTTTTATTCTAATGACAGTAGCTGGTATCAAACGCTAATGTTTTGAAACTACTACTGTCAATATAGGCTGCGTTCGGGTATTGAACACCGTTACACTTTTTACACCCAATAACACGTAAGTGTCATTTGGACGGTGTACCTGGTGTCAACGGAGTACAATATCCGAACGCAGCTTTAAGCGAGATATCTGTCTAGTTCTACTAGTTTTATTTTAATGCAGACATAGCCGATCTCGATCAAATAGAATCTAATGCAGCTAAACTATTAATTTTATATATATATATAAAATATATAAATAATAATAAAGAAATATAATATATAATATACTTTATATAATATATATTATACTTTATCATACTATATATAGTATGATAAAGTCATGTGCCTGGCCACATCAGATTTTTTATCTTACGCAATACAAAAAGTTGCGTCGTGTATGAGCACATCTTCAAAGATGTTACTGAATTATTTTCTACTCATTTCTAATAACATTTGCTGTACAAAAAGATAAATAAATACTTTTAAAACTACATGGTGCTAATATGGTAAGTTAGTGTAAATGTTTTATAAATTACAAAAACGGATTGATTTTGATGTAAAATTGAAAAATTATAATGATTTCTTTAGGAGCTCATCAGCTCACTCTTTTGTTCATTGTGAGTGTACACCATAACTGGAAATTATTTTAGTCTTTCAAAGGATTTTTAAATGTTATTAAAATGTGGATTGAGTTTTTAATTGAACAGAAATTGACTTTGATTGATTTTAGATTTTAGCCGATTCTTAATGAAATCAGAAATCTACTTTCAATTTTCAAAAACAATCGAGCTACTTCTATCTGCGACATATATTTTAATCGTTAAACGTTTCGATTATTAATTCCTAACAATCTTTATCAGTAACGTTTACGAAATTAAAATCATTGAAAATGAATTTAGGAAAATTTGCGGTTATCGGTACTAAAATGAAAGCAACCTTCTATTATAGTGTTTCTGAAAACTCTGATTTAAAATTAATCATTAATTAATCAACTTCTAATTGTTATTAAAACTTAGATATAGAGAAATAGTAAACAAACCACATACTCATACAACGACAATTTTGGAAAAGAAATTGCATTATTTGTTTTATGAGTTGTTAAAAACTGATAGTACTCTTTACATTGAAACAATTTATATAAAAGAACACATTTATACATATGTTATAAATTCGTTTCCGTATCCATTGTGACAGAATTATAGTCTTAGATCAATATACCCCCTCATCTTATTAAAACATTTTAAAAAATAACTCCGGAGAATATAGAAAAAGAAATATTGGTTATTAAGAACACCAGTTCAAATGAGCTTATATGATCGTTTCTTTTTCGTCGTCTTCCTTCATTTAGTCTGACGACAGGAAGGTTAAGATGAAATTGGTATTCGACAAAATGTATATTTTTCTCTCTACAAAAGCTGCTTGAAGGCATTCTTAGACAAAAAATGGAAGTTGAAGAACTATTAAAATTAATAAAATTGGTTATTTATACATAAAATTGTGTTAGTTATCAGATATGTTTGAAATTTTAATCAATATGAAAATTTGCGACAGTATGTTTTCCGGCTTACTATTTTACTTCCAGAATTTATTTCAGTTTATCTTTATTAGTGTTCATGTTTTTATTCTTCCTAATATCAACGCCGCGAAGGAAGAGATGTTATAATTAAGAGTTAGTGAACTGCGAACATTTTTATAGGAAGACGTTACCTTGAATGTTTTTAAACCCCTAGCAATAAAATCGATAGATGGACACTTGCGATAACGACCTATAAAGTAAGTCGAACGTGAGTTCTTACATCTGTAGGATTTTAAGGGCGAGTCCGTCGCGTCCGATTTTAGAAATTTATAGCATACTAATACCGGCGGCAATTTCTGCGACGTAATCCGGGCCAGTATATCAAAGGGTCCTGAGCGTAATTTAATAAATTATATCGATAAATCAGGGTAAAATACACACCCGGTAACCCGGGTGAACTCACAAACGCGTTCGGCGTCCGCCACCACTCGGGCGCGGCGACGCGACGCAAAGGGACAATACCGCTCTAATATGACATTTGTAGTAGTTTAACTAACTGAGCAATGTTTGCTGGCTGGTTATTTGCATTGGGTTCTACAGCGGTATTTGAGTTCGAGCGGTTGAACTCAAGCGGACTGCTCAACGGGTGGCATCAAAGGAATATTGGTCTTGTCTTCGGCACAGAGTTATTACTTTACAAACGATGAATGATGCGACTTCATATCTGGTGACCAGTTATATGTATGAATTACTGCAAAACTTAACGGATACCATAACCTCAGCATTATGGAATTTACATATCGACATTGTAGATACTGTACGTCTATTTCAAAATGGAACAAAACTGCTATTTTAAACGGGCGTCTGTATGGGTAGTGCAAACTAACGACCGGTATGTAGAGTAGCTGTGGTCAGTTAACAAAACTCTATTTCCAACACATAAAGGTAAAAAGTCGAAAAGTTTTGAAACTTGTTGATCTGTTGTCCATGTTTGTTTGTCCTTACAATTGACGCGGTTACATGTCATGGAAAATTGATGGCCGGTTAACGCCGCCGTCTTGAATGAAAATGCACGTTTACTGATTGTTGCTTTCGTGCTGCTCGCTATTTATTAACTTTATAAAAAATGAGTTCAAATTCAAACTTTGTGATGTGACTAGTGTGTTGATTTGATAACCATAACAACCGTATTGACTGTGACGTTTTTAGGTTAGAAGGATGTTAGAAGGATACCTTTGGTATGATGCAAATGCTTACATTACACTGGAACTAAATGTTTAACCTTTCGCGAAGGTGACGAAATTATTAAGAAGTCGTTAGTTCCAATGGTAAACTCAGTTACAAAAAAATACTATTTCACAAAATGTAGGTCAAACATCAAATAAAACTTATCAATATCTCAATTAATCCAAAACTTAAACGAAAAACAATATACAGTACCTTAAAGAGCAGTACCTGCGCAAGTGTTTTTAAGAGATAAACAAGCATGTTATTGTAATATAAAATATAATTAGCTCTAATTGGATACATTAGTAGCTCAGTAACATTAGACAAATAAAGCTATTCACCTCGGAGTATCTTTGGTTGTAGAAAGTCCCCATCGATATCGTGTCTGCGTTACATATTATCTGCGGTCAAAGATGGAGAAGACAATAAACGTGGTTTGCAAATTTCTAGATAATTCTCGACAAAAGATGACTATTCTTCGTTTAAGTTCGAGATGGCATATTTAAGTTAGACTTCTGAAATGACGTCAGCAGCACGTAGAGTAAGAGAGAGTAGGAACGTATTTATATGCTGGTATTCCCTCCGCATCGCAATTATTTGAAATAATGGTAGAGCATCTTATTGTATAACAATAAAGCAAAAACATATAATCAGTCTTAAGCATTCAAAAATAAGCTGTCGCCCAAACAGCAACAATACTAAAATTGTATAAAAACACCAACGTCCAAAAAATTTGAAGGCAAATGTACAGTTCAACCTCGTTAATCCGAACCTCCGGCAAACCGGACAACGCGCGAAGTTTAGTGGCCATTAAAAGCGATATTTTCGTAGAAAGGAATTATTTAATTCGTGAAAAGGTATTGATAAAGTATTACGCAAATATTCAGGAATGAGGATTCCATTATGTATTTGGACGATGAAATTATTTACATAACTGCAGCTATTGTTTACTATAGGGCCATATACTGATGGTTTATAAATTATTTGGCAATCCGGACAAACCTTAAACCGGAGTCACTAGGAGATTTAGTGGACAGGTTGGAAAATTGATGATGCGCAACATTTCAATGAGTATTATACCGAGGACAGATAGAGTCCATGTTGATTATATTGTACATTATTTTGGTGATTATTTTGTGGGTGTGGTTATCTAGCTGCCTAGATAATTACAGCTAAGGTGCCAATTAAGAATGAGCAATGAATCGCGCACTATTTTACTGAAAATTCATGTTTACACTTTGGCGGAGGCGATGGTATTAATAAGAAATCCTTGGTTTCAATAGGAACTCAACTGAATAATAGAGGAATTTTATTTAATGTTACAGTTATAGTAAAAAGATATTACTGTGCAAAGTTATACATCACATAAAACCTAAAATCTTCTTCTTTAGTATTTTTTAAAAATAATCAAGTAATTAATTTGTACTTTCTTTATTACTTTATTATTCAAATATAATTTTGCGTATGTATGTTGAGAGAGATAAACGTAGAGGAGCCGGTATATTTAGTTTGGGAGGAAAAGTAACCCCTTCTCTGGTGGAAAAGGTGTACGTCAGGGTAATCCGCTGTCCCCAGTTCTTTCCATCTGTATCCTAGAGAAAATAATAAATAATGATAATAATAAGATCATTAGAAAGAAAAAATATATGGAATAAAAATCAATGGAAAAGATCTTAACAACTTTAAGTTTGCTGACGACATAGTATTGTTTGACACATACAACATCAAACCAAATGTAAAGACCCAGTCTAAGGATAAATAATATCAAGAAAAATGTTCTAACAAATGGCAAAGAAAGACCAATAGTAGTTGATGAAGTTACACTTAACTATGCCGAAGATCGTAACTACTTATGTCAAAAAAATCTCTTTTAATGGTAGGCTGGATAAGGAAATTCAGAAAGGAATCCAATAGGGTATTCCGGTCATGTCAAAATTTAAGCAGATATTCGGTTTAACCTATTGTACAATTTATGAGGATTCATAAAGTTAAGCTATGAGCTTTTTGATTTAGTTTTTCTATGAGATAATTGCAATTAAAAGTGCATTTCGTTTGAATTCACCGACCACCCTCGGAAATACACGATGATTACCGATCCCTAGTAGCGGTGGCAACAGCAGACAGCTCTCGAGCAGCTGATCGGCCAAGTTGACGGTTGGCGACCCTATTGTTTGACAACGAATAAAGGTAACTTTTTTGAGAGATGATTTGATCATTGAAACTTGAAGCCAAACATCTCTCATCTCGCTAGTCGGCAATGTAAAGAAAATCTTATCAGGAGTTACTGTTTTACTGCTGTTACGGCCCGGCACAGAACAATGTCGGCGTTAGAGTTTATACATTTTGAACAAGTGTTTGATATAACCTCAATAACCAAAGCAGGTGTCAACAAACGAGCGATTCTAAACGTTGACACAACAGAAGACAAAAATTTACTACGTGCACCCTAGATATAGCACCGTTGTCAAGTCGCTCACTTTGAGCGGTCTTTGTGACGTCACAAAGACCAATCCTAATTCAAACTTCAAACAACGATTTCTCTTAATTTAAAACAATGTTTGATATTTTACTTGTGAAGTAGCAAACAGTAGCACCCATACTTTGTAAAAAATGACAATTTCAAAAACACCGGAATACCCTATTATTATGTAAATTAAATATAAATTAACATAAATGATGACCGACATCTTTAAAGGAAAATATAGTATGGAAACGAAAAAGAGAGTTTTTGATGGTTTTTGTCAGTCCCGTTCTGACGTACGGTTGTCCAATTCTCAATAAGCAACACATACGGAGAGTCAAAGTATGACAAAATTGAATGGAGAGGAGCATACTGGGTGTCACTTTGAAGGAGCTGAGCGATAGAAAAATTCACCAAAATTCACGATGTTGTTCCTACTATGAACTTATTGCAAAGAGGCATACAGTATTCAATAGGGGCTTCTACTGTAGTAAGTTGAGATTTGGCGCGTTAATTTGAAAAGAATTGAATTCGAACTTAGGCGTGCTTTGTGTTAGATTGGTATTGGCGGCAAACGGAAATGGCCATATTCTCAAACAGTGGTTTGGGGGCGCTGGGGTCGACACGAGGGGTTCGACCAAAGGTTTAAGCGAACGATACTTCCTTCTTATTCTAGCCATCATGGGGTAAAGACGTGTTTTCTTAAGAGCAGGGGCTCTATAAGATAACTGTGGTGTCTCGTGTTTCTTGTGCTCAACCGAAATAATAAGGTATTTATTCGTTGTCTGTACTTTCTGATCTGTCCATCTCTGCCAAATTAAGAATATATCATGTTTAGGATTAGCAGTCATATTTCATGTAAGCAGTTCTGCATTGTTGTATATATTTTTGTTAATAGATTTTATTGTGGTTTTCTTTGGCATATTCATTTTAGAATAATATAAACCTGTCCCTTTTATGGTAAAGTATTTAGCCTTGCATATAGTGATTAATAATTAGTGAGTTCAAACGTCTCTGACAAAGTCTCAGAGAAAGAACTCACGTTTTAAAGCCTCCGTAAGAGAGAGATAATTAATTCACGCTACCGTAAGATTAATTAAGAATTGTTGTTTGAGTCAGGAAGGGTTGAACGCCGTTATATTGAAAATGGCGGTGGTCAACATGTGGTTTTAAGGTTAGGTAGTTAAGCAAAGTCCTAACAGGGGCCCCCTTCAGTTTAGAGTTGATTAAAGTATAGTAAATATTGAGAAGGGTACCCGCCCTACCACACTACTTCTGACCCAAAACGCTAGACAGCATGCGCAGAAGACTTGCTGCCGATGTCAAATCTGGTAACATATTGCTTAAAATCCCCAGAAAACACGCATTCCATGTAAAATTACCAATTTCGGCTTTAATCATGAAGTGTTCTGTACCTACGGTCCCAACTCGAGGAAACTTGCCGCGGGTATACCGGTTTTTATGTAGGTACTTTGGAAAATTTGCTCTACTGTCCTAACCTAAAAACACAGTAGGTATTTTGGTTTTCATGTTCAGTTCCATATAATTATTCAGTTTTCAATGAATTCATATCATTCTCACACCTATCTTTTATCAATTACATTTAATTTGATACTAATTAGGCGTTTTACAAAGCAGTTGCCAACTTAATTTCGTCCTGGTGGGAAATGCGCGCGCACACCGTGAGATCGAAACCCAGAACGAGAAACGTCTATTGCAGATCATCAAAAGCAGGGGCAGACCGAGAACGAGGTGGGACGATAATATTAGGGCTATAGCTGGATTTACAGTGAGCGCGTAAAGTGTGGAAACATGACAAAATCACTGCAACAGTTTGTTATTTGAAAAAATCTTCGGATTTTTAGTTATCAAAATATACATATTTACATCAAAGTTAATTTCCTACCTTCAATTGTTTTCGACTTATGACGTCGTCGACCCGCTTCTTTAAATGGTAACCCCATATTTTCTTTTTGTACTGATATTTATCACAGATGTTAAATTACCGCAGTAACTTACGGAGCCCATGTTAATATGTGGGGTAATAAATCGGTAAATTATGCTGTTATATCACCCCTAAGATTAACATGGGCTCTGTAAATTACCGCGATAATTTAAAATTTCTAAGATTGAAAGATCTGCAATTGCCTTAAAGCTAATTCATATAATTTATCGCTTGAAAATTAGGGTAATATTAATATCTTTTGTTTGTTTATGGAAAACGAATAGGCGTTTTCGATTGATTTATTTTTGCAACTTCAACTTTTATGGAGCCGTCCGCATCCTGCTTAAAGAATCGCTGTAAATGCTTCAAAAACATTTGGGAATAAAGTTTTGGGATTTCAGGTAAAAGTGCAAAGATAAGGTTTACTACAAGACCATTTTGAGGCTTCTAGGACAAAGTAAAGAACAGAGTAAAGCGGTACAAATTACCAAAATAGCGTTTTTTTGACACTCTCATACCATTTTTTTTCCCAAATACCTTGCGCGATAGAAATTTTTGGAGCCCAGATTCGTTTTCAGGGCAATTAATTCTACCCAAAACGCAACAATCGATCCGTTACAATTGATCGTCGGAAATTGAAGTTTTTGCAGAAATGTGTATTTGAGGATTTTTGAAAATAGCTTTAGCGAACGACGAATAGCGCCATTTGGGGAAAGCCTATGCCCAGAAGGGCAATAGCCCAGTGCAATCAGTCTAATTTTATTTTGTATTATATTATTATTTTTGATCACGGTTCTATTTTCTAATTTACTAATGTAAAGGTCTCTAATTTGTAGATTATTGTTTTTTTTTAATTGACATCGTATCTCTTACAGTTTCCGAGATCCCCATGTACATCATGTTCCGTGAGACACCCTTTATACGTCCTATAAACTAAAAATAAACATTCACATGTACATTTGAGGAATCCAAATACTATTTTTTGTTTGGCTTCGACAATGTATACAAAAGTCATGTGATATTGGGGTTTTATCGTCTTCGTACTGGGAACCCAATAAAATTGTCAAGGTTACTTTTCATCGACTACGCAGAAATTCCTCGGCGACTCGCCCCCTTGGCGATATTGGTATTCCCTTCATTCTATTTTCGTGGATTGGGAGGCATACGTATTTTAGAATATTTTTCCGTTCGGCAGTCTCTGCACGTCTGGTTCAAATATTGGATACGTGCATGCTGAAAATACGGACACGCTAATCTATCAAGTTTTCCGCTAGGTGCGTATTTATTACGTATACATTTCGTTGACGTTTGTCAAGCGCTTCTGTAAATAAAGAAAACGTATGGGAATATAAAACAGTAGACATCAATACCCCGATGTTTTTCGCCATATGTGCCATATGATGTATAGAATATGTAATAAAAATATACCTACTGATTTTTCTTATGTAAGCAGAACAAATACACCCATTAAAAATTTTTAAAAAGAGGGTTTCTTACCGGTAGAACCAACATGATGTTTCTATGGTCTAAGTTTGAGATACCTGTGGAGTAATTAAGGAACGTTTCGATGTTCCATACCATGTCGACTGCGTGCTATTGCAGCCAGAGGAGCATTAAGTCACAAAAGCACTATTGTTCCAGTTAATACCATAGTTGTATTTATTTATTTCTGGTTTTTATCTCTAATTTTACTTCTGTAAAAATGTGGATATTGGTATGAGACAAAGGTGGCTACACACCTAACTGCAAACGTAACAAGCATGCATGATCAATCAATTTGTCAAGTATGCTGTAGCGTCTGTAGGATAATGTTGCGCAAGCATTTAAATTGTACAAGCCGCTTGATGATGGATTTAATTTGAATCATGCAAGCTTGTACAAGCCGCGCTTGCACAAGTAAAACGGAACGTGAGTACCCTGGATGCGCTACCGCCGGCTCGCACAAACAGACAAAGAAGGTCAACCGAGAACTATTGGAAGAGTTTATTCGTGCATACCAAAATCAGCCGTTGTATTTGGAACTATGTAACTTAAAGCATGTGGTGAAATTCTAGTTGCATGTTTTAGGTCTTCCTAACACCTTCCGGTTGCGAGAAAGCGTAATGGTGGCTATACACCTAACTGCAAACTTGACAAGCATGCGTGATTAATCAATTTCTACAAGCATGCTGTAGCGTCTGTAGGATAATTTTGTGCAAGCATTTTAATTGTACAAGCCGCTTAATGCTGGATTGAAATTGAATCATGCAAGCTTGTACAAGCCGCGCTTGCACAAGCTTCCACGGAACGTGTGAAACCATGGACGCGCACAAACAAACGTCAGTCGTGAGCACAGAAATCATAAAAATACTAGAACGCGTAGGAACCTACTGCGCATCCAATTTTGTGGATTCACAGTGGACCCCACCTAAAGTAACCGGTGCGAGAGAGACGCTTGTATTTGTTTACATATTTTGGGGAGCGTAAGAGAGATAGAGTGTTGTTGTTTTGCTCTCAGTGGTGTTTTGGGAGAGTGGTGACATACAGTCCGATCTGAAAGTAGGGTGTCCTAATTTAGGTAAATCATGCGTTGCATTACTTGCTCCAATACGAATGAAAACAAAAACAATGAAGTCAATCAACTTATATTTAATGCGTTAGTACAATAATTGACTTCCTCACTTCCTATTTATTTCTTTAATTTTATTATGCCCCTACATGTGCTACACCCATGGCACAAATTCGCCGCTACTGAGTTGTAGCCGTAAACACAACAATGCACCAAAATGGCTGCGCCCATACCTCATCCAGCCGCGCAGCCCTTCGCACATTCTAGGTTGTATTCAATTCTGTGGTCGTGAGTGATCACGAGGGAATATCTTCCATTCACTCAGTAAATTAATATGGGAATAGGTTTTTCTTTTCATCGCCCACTCTTTACAGCAAACATTACGCTTCTTATTTCGGGTTTTCCTCTTGTGGATGAGGCAGAAAGCAGCCACTGCCAGCGCATCGTCGTCCGACATAGTCCAAGCACAAACTGCCGGTTGTTAAACCATACTTGTCGACGTGTCGACGGGAAATTTTACGTGCTTGTCAAGTTTGCAGTTAGGTGTGTAGCCACCCAAAATAATATGGGAATAGGTATTTCTTTCCATCAACCACTCTTTACACCACACATTACGTTTTCAGCGTTTTCAACTTGTGCATGAGTGTCCCGTAATAGGATGGTCATGAATTCTTAACCACAGATTCTTGGGCCCGATATATGACTATTTTACCCAACTTAATTTGCAATTCTTTTTCATGTCGTTGATCTACTTCTTCAAAGTTCACTTTTAAAACGACTTTTAGTTATAACGGATGAGTTTTTGGAAACTTGTGTATTATTATGGTTGTACACTACAGAAAGATAAAGATTTTTGGCAGCATCACAAAACTCCTGTAGCGAATCTGAATCCGACACTTGAGGGAAGGTATCATCAATAAACTGCCAAGACTTTAAGTTGAGAAAGAGTGTATCCAGTTCAAATATAGCAGCCTTCGTCCTTCAATGCGGGGGTATCCCAAAAATCGCGCCTGGTTCCTTGAACTGATGCTGTTGAATCTCTCCGTCAAAGACCTGCAAGGTGGTAATAGATCATGTCAATAATAAGCTGAAAAGCATGTAACCAGAACAGATGAAAACATTCAGCCTTAGCACGTTTCAAACTATGAAAAAGAAAATCTAAACACAGTTGTGAGATATTATAGTTAAAGTGTATTCAAAGAAATGGTGTGCATCAAATTTGTAGTTTTTTGTTATCCAAATATAATATTTACCGATGTTATTACTAATACATTACTATTCATGTGATTGTAATGTACCGCAACAATGCGTCCGTGAACGGTATGACGGTGGATTCTGATTGTGGGAAGAAATCTAATATCAAATATAATTTTATTTGAACATTGGTCGCCGGTAAAGGAAATAAAACTAAATAACGGCGGCTGCAAGGGCACAGCCATTCCTCTGTTGTTAAGAGAACATAAATCCTTATTAAACCCATATATCATTAGTTGCCTTATACTTGGCGAGCAATAAAAAGCAGACGTCCGGCTTTAGAAATGTATAAGACAAATGTATTGCGGCATTAAGGAGACATTTCGCTCCGTGTAATTCAATATAAATGTGCGCAATTCGTAACAGCAAATAACGTAGTGAACATTTTTATTACGCAAGTTTACTTGACTGCGGTCTAATACTTCGGACTTTACGTATTTCACAGTATATTTTGTAGTTGTTTACCTTATCTTTATGTTTGCTTTTTATCAGTATGCGAATGAATACTAGTTCATTTGTAACTAGATATAAATATACGGACATACCGTATCTTTCCGGACTTATCGTAATGATTAATATATATATATATATATATATATATATATATATATATATATATATATATATATATATAGGAGAAAGGTATTTGTCGGGCAATTCCGTCATACGAAGATCGAAGATCGAAGAAGCAACCGTATACACGTGTTTCGGACTATTAGTCCTCATCAGTACGGTATAGCCAAGGAGCAAGATGGACACTCAATGGAAAAACACTCAAATGGTTCCCTACAGGGGGTGACCAATGTCGCCAACTTGGTGCTTCAGTCCCAACATCTTCAGGATTCGAAGACAAGAAGTGACGTCGCGCCGGAGGTGACTGGTACACCCAGGTACACCATAGCCCATGGAAATTAAAGGAAAGCTGGTTAATCGACGGTAAGATTTAAAGGAGAAAGGTATTTGTCGGGCAATTCCGTCATACGAAGATCGAAGATCGAAGATCGAAGAAGCAACCGTATACACGTGTTTCGGACTATTAGTCCTCATCAGTACGGTATAGCCAAGGAGCAAGATGGACACTCAATGGAAAAACACTCAAATGGTCGCTTCTTGGACGTCACTTCTTGTCTTCGAATCCTGAAGATGTTGGGACTGAAGCACCAAATTGGCGACATTGGTCACCCCCTGTAGGGAACCATTTGAGTGTTTTTCTATTGAGTGTCCATCTTGCTCCTTGGCTATACCGTACTGATGAGGACTAATAGTCCGAAACACGTGTATACGGTTGCTTCTTCGATCTTCGATCTTCGTATGACGGAATTGCCCGACAAATACCTTTCTCCTTTAAATCTTACCGTCGATTAACCAGCTTTCCTTTAATTTCCATGGGCTATGGTGTACCTGGGTGTACCAGTCACCTCCGGCGCGACGTCACTTCTTGTCTTCGAATCCTGAAGATGTTGGGACTGAAGCACCAAATTGGCGACATTGGTCACCCCCTGTAGGGAACCATTTGAGTGTTTTTCCATTGAGTGTCCATCTTGCTCCTTGGCTATACCGTACTGATGAGGACTAATAGTCCGAAACACGTGTATACGGTTGCTTCTTCGATCTTCGATCTTCGTATGACGGAATTGCCCGACAAATACCTTTCTCCTTTAAATCTTACCGTCGATTAACCAGCTTTCCTTTATGTATATATATATTTATATAGTAAAAAGTGATATACAGGCAGGGTGTAAATTTTAAAATAAATTAACAATTACAGCCACAACCTGGATTTGAACCAGGAACCTTTGTGTCGCTAGCATAATGCTCTATCCAACTGAGCTATTGAGGCCTATGACTGTTGTGAGGGAAAATTGTCATCTGAAGGAAAGGAAGTAGCAACGCTGCCAAACCTATCAAATGTCATCTACCTAGCTGTAGATGACATTTGATAGGTGTCATGATAGGATAGGTTTGGTAGCGTTGGCTACTTCCTTTCCTTGATATGACAATTTTCCCTCACAATAGATGTCATAAGCCTCAATAGCTCTGTTGGATAGAGCATTGTCTAGGTACACAAAGGTCCCTGGTTCAAATCCATGTTGTGGCTGTAATTTTTAATTTATTTTAAAATTTACACCCTGCCTGTATATCACCATTTACTATATATAGATCATTTGTAATTTCATCTGTATATTTCTAGACGGCTCTTCTTCTTTTTAAGTTTAACACTTTGTTAAATTAATAAATGGAATCGCGCCGCGAGTATGTTACTGCTCGGTATGTTCGAGTCGGTCGCCGTTCAAAATAATACGTACAAATTTTGTTTTCTTTGGACCTGAAGACGTTTTGAATGGGTCCGTGCCGCGTTGCCGCGGATTTATACCACAAAATTGATAGAAGGATTCTAGACCGTATGCGCATTCGTTAGTGCACGTCTCTATGGGGGCTGACACATTTCGGTGCCTGTATAACCAATTCTACAACAAAACGTAGACAAACAACTAACGTATATACATTATTGGTGATTAACCAAAATTAATTTGTTAAGGACTTTGCTGACAATACTGCCTTGAATTCGTTCGAAACAACTTTTCGGCAGATTGTGGAATCGAATTTTTAGATTAATGAAATTTAATGTTTTTAATTAAAATAACACTATGTGATTCCTCTCCAGGGCTTGTATCAAAATTATGATTCTAAAGAGACGTAAATATATTGTGCTGTAATCAATTATTCGATAATACCAACACGGATGTTGTTATGAAAGAGTCTTCGCTAGGAACTTTAGTGTCTGAGAAGTTCATGACTTTTCTTATTTGGCATTCACAGTATTGACAGACATGCTTTAGATCGTTTGAAGGACGTATAAGGCAAAGAAATACAATAAAGAATTAATATTTATTAACAGTTTTAATCATGTATACTACCTCTCTATTTTCTTTGCATCAACATCAAATGTTGCAGCCTTAAATGTATCGTATTCTCATCAATAAGTGCATTTATACAAGTGTCGCATAGGATACTTTTTGAACACATCTTTACCACACATTCTGCCATGTACGCAACCATATTATTGACAAATTCGGAAATACTGCTTTGAACAGGTAATACATCATAATCGTGTTCTGTTGTTACTGAACCGATAGAAATTTACGTTTAACTCAAAGAGGCAAAAATAAATTTATTTGCTACAAAGAGTGTTTATTTGAGTCCAATACCATTTGTTTGTTTTGACTAAAAGAAACACTCTTTGCCTCTCACCAAACAAATACTTATTTCAGTTAAACAAAAATTTCTATCTGTGCGCTTCATCGATGTCCAGTCCATATCTTTTAAGAAATATCTAACTGCTATTCATCCTCTACAGCACGAGTTTTTTCTTTACAAAATAAAATGCCCGTACTGCCTAGAGGTTGGCAGTTACCTCCAGTGCCTCTTATCTGATTATGTATCAGTAAGCGCTTAACCTTAACTTTTTGTATTCTCCATCCATGTGGGAGATTTTCAGTTTGTCAAATATAGCCTAGCCCTTCTTGTTGTTGTACATACTGCAGATTCTCAATATATTTTAAAAAAAATGGTTGTCCACTTGGATCATTCAGTGTTTTTAATGTCTGCCAAACAGTTGCGGCCTAATTTCAGCATGTGGTAGTATGTGGTAGTTAGTAAATGGTATGGTATGGTAGAGTTTGGTCGCTTGGCATCTGTGCCTTTTGATATACGTTGACCTAAAAGATCTTTTGGATTTCCCTCATACTTTAGGCTGGAGTGGTTCAATGTTGAGCCTTTTTACGAAGTCAGTGGCTATGTTCCCAAGGGATATGTCTTGTGCGCATTAGAGCGTCACATTCTAACAAAAAGTGTACCGCTGTCTCGGGTAGAGATGGCTTTGAAAACAGAGAAATCCGGTCCAATAATGCCGTCGCTAACACCCTCCTCGGTCTTTGATCCGTCTGTGAACCACAGTGATACGGAGTCTCTGATCTGTCTGAGGCTCTGAGTGCACTCCGGCGGTCATTAATTACCACCTCTACTGCCCCATCAATAGCGCAGACAGCTGACATCATGTCCTCTGACATATCCACCGCATTACCACATATCGTATTGACAATGCTTAAGTAACCGTAGGCCTGGGTTGCTTTAAGGTTTTCGCCCTGGCTTATTCTGGCGGAGTCGAGTGCAGCCACAAGAAGTTCCTAATTTATTGAACGAAATACCTATCAAGAAACTCGATTGAGAAGCTCATTCGTTATAAGTAGCCCATAGACACGGGCGATATTAGCTACCTTTCGTATTCGACTGCAAGAACACTTTTAAAAGTTTGACAATTTTAATGTTTTAGTTTAAATTTATTGTGCAGTAGATTCAGTTGGCCACTGAAAGTTCGGTAGCAGCACCTTTTCAATATAAATATAAGCCCGTCGTTATTAATTACAAACTTCGCACGGCATCGGGCGGATGTTTTCCTCCCGCCAGAGTTGCTCTAAGCTCTCCAATATTTTTTGGATTATTACCAACCCGACCGCAAAAAGAATATCTGCGGGCAGCTGTCGCTCATGACGCGTCCAGCATTTTTTCTTTTCGTGCGGAAATCATGTTTTAAGCTTTTTAAGCGAATACAAATATCAAGATATCCCTTGAAACATATTACTCGGCATTACTTCGGAGTACCGGAAGAATTCATCGATACATAAATGTTGAATAGTATATGACACAGGATGTTGACTAGAAGGTACGAACTACAAAATATAAATAAAAATAGGAGTTAGATATGTAAAAGTAATAGGTTACGATTACGCTGGTAAACAGTGGTTTTGTTTTATATCTAATTCTAAATGTATTTCTCTGGCTGATTTTAAATGTGAAGTCATTTTTCCAGCTCTAGATATTGAGATATGAAGGGGGAAATTTTACAAAATTTTTTTTAGAAATGTTTAATCTTTTAAAAGGTACACGTAACTAATTTGAATAAAACCTTCTTTTATATGAATTTCTTGCATGAGCCACCCCAGGAGTACTACTCTGAATGCTCCAGGTGTAATCAGCCATCACATTTGCATTCCTGTAACCCTGGTATTGCTCTTCCATACTGCGAATGTCCTGATAGAATCCTTCTCCTTGCTCTTCGCTGAAATCACCCAGATTTAAGGAAAAGATCTAAATGGGTGAAGAAGAAGTGTAGTTTAATGCTCATGTTGCATCCAAGTTGCTGGAATTCCAACATTAATTGCTCAATCTGTTGAGGGTAATCTGCCAACTTTTCATTTCACAAGAAATTTTTCACTACCCAAACGAACAAATTCCACATAGATTTGTCAACAACTGTCATGCTATTGGTGGAATTTGAATCCATTATTAATTTTCTGATCTGAGAACCATCAAAAACTCCAGGTTTTGTCTTTTCAGTACTCAATGTTGGAAACATTTTTGTAATGTAGGTAAATTTTCCATCTTTGTTAAGAACTTTTACATACTGTTAAGCATGAGAAGCTAGAACTCAGTTCTGAAGGTTCTGATGCTCTTTTTAGACAGTTCAAGATCTCTGTCATCTAGATCATTTTGATTGAGCGGTCTAGGTCTGAAAGAGCAATGCCATCATCGCAGTCTTCTAAACGTTCTTGAGATGTTAGGGAACTGTGGTATTGACCCATCACTAGAACTTTTATTTGCCCACAAACGCAGACTCAACACAGCGCTTACGCACCAAATTTGGGATCCAAATGGCTTCCCAAAGTAGTCCATGTAGGCTTTTCTACAAAGTCAGACACGTTCACGCGACATTGTTTAAACATGTACTCACCACAAATGAAACAGAAACTATTCTAGGGGATACATGTACCTATGTCCAAAACGTGAGCTGCTAGATGCAATCAGCGACGTGAAGTTAGTAAGAAACAATTAAAGAACCTCATGCAGCAGAAAACAAGTGTGATTTTGTTTACCAGTGTTATGTAGAACACATGTAAACACATGACTAAATGTAACATATGTAACGCAAGTATTAAATTTAATTACATTTAGATATTTATTAAATTTAATAAAATTTAAGTTAAAGACAGTCCACTGTCTTCACAGCGTTCAACTGTGTGCATTGTGAAAAGATCTTGCATTAGGTCTTGGACGGCGTCTAAATAGACTAATTTCACTCGTCACATTGGGTTTTGCCCAACTTAGCATGGTATCATCTACATTCTACGCGACGCCACAGATTCATTATTGTATATTTTATTGGAAACAAACACGGTAGGGACATTACGTTACACACAAATCTTCACAATATCAGGAAAATTAAGTTGTTTCAATAACTCGATAGATATTTGAAAACAGTTTCATTATGTTTGTAAGATGAATACTTAAAGCACCTTCACTTCGGGTGTTTATTAGAAATAACTGATTAATTAATTATGACAAACTGGAATCCGGTCCTGTTCCGCGAGCGCAAAAAATAGCATCCCTTAGTGAATTTATGTGGCGATGGCAAAAATGTACTTGCAAAAATCCCGGCTAAGATGACCGTAAGTCATCTTGAAACTGACCCATAGTTGTCTCTCAGTTAGTCCTGGTATACTGGTTACATTTTTCTTGTACTTACTCTACTTTTGTCACGAACTCACACACTAACTTGAAAGGCTTCTGATCAATCTGGTGTTGTCTAGGAGCTGGATGGCCTCAACGTTTACGTGATGATGAAGTCTGTCTTAGTGACTTCTTGCAACTTTTTGTATTTCTTTGAGCGCCATACGTCCACACGGGTATTACATTTTGCTGGTGGAAGAGAAGGTTTTATGAACTGACATAAAGGAGTTTCTTCCCAGCAGCAATAAATCTCTCTGTATCTATTCCTAGTTCCTCTCTTTCCTCTTTCGCATGGGCTAAAATTTGTTCGAACCATTTGGAACTTCTTATATTATGGTTTAGTCCTTCATGCCAGACTATATCGATACCCTGTGTCAAATTTGGGAAGACTGCAGAACAAATGATTTTTTTGTTGGTTATTCGCTGTGCCTGGTCAATAGTCGAATGCTTGTTCTAAAATCCGTGCTGATGGTCTGGAACAAGGTAACCAAAAAGCACCATCAAGTCACGTGAAAAAGAAGGGAACTTGCCCTGATATCTTGTTTTTTGTGTTTTTGCTGATACAGTTTTGATTGAACATCAAAACTATGAAGCAAAAAGATCTAATGGTCCGACGTTTTCTTTTGGAAAAATTAGTCATACACCCTACTGCCCAACACAATAATTACACTAATTTACAAATGTTTCCGTTTGTTCATAAACATACCAATAAAATATGAGTAGTTTGATTATTTTCTCTGAAACAAGAACAATTTTGAAATATCTTTGGACGAACAATGATGGTACTATCCACTTTAAACTTCCGGCTTGAACGGGAAGATATAAGTTGATATTATTGGTACCAACTTGAGAAATGGCATATACAAAGTCGGGCGTGTGATGTATCAGGAAAGATCTATTCAAACTGAACAAGTCTGAAACCGAAACTTTATTAAGACGGATCAAGAAAACTGTACGACGGTGATATTGGCTCCAACTCGAGAAATGATACAAAGAATCAATATAAACCAAATAAAGGAACAGTACAAACCAAATTAGTTTCATCAAAAAGGTTTCTTCAATTAACGTGACATAATAAACAGAACTTAAGTTTGGTGAAATCGATACCAATGTTTGAAATAGCGTCTTACCATCTTCAGTAATGATAAAAAAAAGTTCCAGGCGAAAGTATTTTGGTAAAAGAGCTATCCCATACAATTCACTCGTCTGTTTCTAAAGTTGTTATATACCAGTATCACCACCTGCGGGATGTTTTTAATTATTTTCAGTGTCATCAAATTTAAAATAATTCAAACAAAAACTAGTTTGAGATAAAATTTTATAGTGACTGTGTGATAAGTCGAGATTTGGCGGGTAAGTTTCGATGGAAATTTGAATTCGAACGCTGTCATGTTTGGTGTTAAGTTGGTATTAGCGGCGAACGGAAGCGTCCATATACCCTAACGGTTTTTGGAGATGGCGTGACCATCAATTCCGGGGTGCCTGAGACGGGAAAAAGGCGGAAGACTTCCTTCTTATTTTAGCCATCATGATGTAAAGACGTGTAGTAAGAGCGGCAGCTCTGTAAACTGTGTTGTCTTGTGCTTTTCCAAACCGTTTTAATGCGCAAGTTGTTTAGTAGACTTTTATTGATTTATATTGTCGACCATCTCTGCCAAAAGAATATTATCATTGTTTTAGAGTTAGCATTCAGATTTTCATGTAAGCAGTTCTACATTGTTGTATATATTTTTGTTACTAGATATTAATGTGGTTTTATTTGGCTATATTCATTTTACTGTCCTTTTTTATAGAAAAGCATCTCCGCCCCATGACAACTGAACAGAGTCGCCATGGAACAGGGGTAAACTACAAACCATTTCACAATTACACAATTACTGGTAATGTAATACTTGCAGCGCATATTTAATTATAAAGAAACTAACATTGCAAATACAAATTTAATATTACAAATAAATATAAATAAAGGTAAAAATAAAAAAAAGTCATTGATTATGGGGAAAACGATGATAAAGCTCATGTTTTTGTGCTGCTCATGTGGTATTTTTTGTTTGTTTGATCCACCCGACCGGCGGCGACAGGACAAATTTTATGCCACCATGGCGCCGCCGGCGGCGTCGGCAGATTAATACAAATCGGGCAGCATTTTTCTCCGTTTAAAGTCGAAGTGGAATTCCGGCCAAAGCTCAAATTACAAAACATTAATATGAGTGCTGGTGGCCGCGTGATGGTGATTTGGGCCGCCCGCCGTCGCAGGCCTTCGAACCCACGGCGAGCCGGCAACGAACCCGACATTCGTTCGTATTCCTGACGTCACCAGTTATTAATGATCCGCTTTTATCCCAGTCACTCCCCAAATTGAGATGTCGTCGTTTCTGTCATAGTGGAATTACAAAATGAAGCGGCCATTTCCATCACTATACTTTTCAGTTCATTACTCACAAATATTAATCTTCATAATTCCAAGTTTAATGACAATTATGCGTCCGCCACTCGGCAAAAAGTATTACGTCCATTTTAATGGCGTGAATGGACCGATCATTTTATTTCTGCGGTCATTCAGGTGCACGTACCAGTTTCAATAGATCGCGAACAACAGCTAATGTTTATGATTAATAATAATGAAATTTATAGAGCAGTTGCTTGTTATCACTGGCAGTCTACTGACCTAGGAAACATTCTTATTACGACATAAATAGGAATCCAGGTAGTAACTGTCCAGGAATTTTAGTTCAAAATATAGCGTTATTTCGGAATAATTACAGCGTAAATGAATTTGAATAGACCTTTTTGAAATATCTTCTTTGTCTTAAATTCTCTATCGAAAGCGACTAAAAGACGAAAGCAAAAAGGTGACACTATGCAATAGCAACTATGCAATAGGTAGTGAAAGAACCACAGAAAAAAAGAAAGGTATGCTTCTATATATCCCAGGCCCAACGCTAAGAGGACTGCCCTATATATGGGGACGTCTAGGAAGAATCTACAACTAATCACTGGATTACTTACTGGACACTGCCATCTTCAAAAAGCACATTTACACACTAGGTTACAGTGATACGGACATCTGCATAGGATTTGGAGAAGAAGAGTCAGCACGACATATATTGTGTGACTGAGAGACCGCTAGAATAGTCAAGATATGATAAAAGTCAGGATGCATTAGTTAAAAAAATGAAAAAAAAAACTATTTAGAAAGCATAATGACGCGAATAAAATTAAGGAAATATATTTGTCATGCGACAATTATATTGGTAAATGTAACACCACATAATAAGTAAAAATGCGAAATGAATATTACTTTAAATATTTTGCGTTGCCAATTTTTTTAAGTGCTTCTCGAGGAATATTTTAGACGCTACGTTTACATAATATCATACTCTATAATAAAGCGCTAACGTGGTCTGTCCGCCTGTCTGTCGGTTCAGGTTTCCTAGCGAAGAGGTTTAGCAGCAGTCCTGAGATTTCTAACCGTATGACTCCCCATCGTGTGCGGATGCAGTGTCGCTTTACTAAATTTATTTTTGATTAAAATTAATGAATGTATGTTCATTATTTGTTACCATAAAAATATTTTTGCCAGATATTGTTCAATTAGCACTGGTTTAAATAAATAAATATTTTGGTGCTGCTCGAACAGACCTATAGTGTACTTCTCGCCTGGAAATGGCCATGAACTGTAGTCTTCTATTTTTATACAGAGTGTTTCAGGAATAGCGACTATCCTTCAAGGAGCAAATCCGTCAAGGCTAATGAAGTATTGTTGGTTAAATAACGTACACTGTATTTACAGTGAATATTTTAAGTTCTAACAAAATTGTATTAAAGAAATTGTCTAAGGCCAGCCCTGGTGATTAGCCGTTCGCGCATGACCGACAGACAATTGCTAAAGGTATGTATGAACTTTTGCCAATTGAAAATCTACAAAGATTGGTACGTATCTAGTCCAGAACTGTGATGCGGATTTACAAAAATTGTGATTGCTAAGTGATTTCTGTCGTACGAAACAAATGGCTCGCCGTGGCCATTATTTCGCATATGAGCATCCGTCGCATAAAATTACCACTCGTCTATCTTTGGTACTACACTAATCAATACATAAACACACCGACATTAAGATTCCACAATCCAAAATATTCTTATTGTAGATAACTCAATGACTGAGTACGATACGAACGGAATGGAGGTCAATGTCACATTGTGAGCGAGAATTGCCAAAGTGGAGGGACCACCAGTTGTCACCAGTTGCAGCACAACTGTGGTAAGCAGTAGATAATTTTCCTGCGCTGAACATGGTCTGCGTTCTTATGTGTTTTTCTATATTCATTTTCTCAAGAATGCGTATAGTTAGACCATACGGTATTTGACAAAACATTACGTCCTTGGGTACATGCTCCTTCAAGGTTCGCCGTTATATCTGAAACAACCTGTATTTAAGTCGAATTTAAAAAATCTTTTTTAATTTTTTTTTTTTTATTTTTGACGTTCAGTTTAAATTAGCCACCGATAAACATCCAAGTAGGTAATGAATATCAGCTGAATCAGAAATATTTCTCTTCCGCCTCATCCGCCATATTGAATCTCTAATTTTGCTTTTTTACTTTTGACTTTTTGATAGATTTGAAGCTACTTCAAAAACCTTAGTCATGTGTTTCACTTGAATTCGTGTTTTTGACTTAAGGCCTCCTTTTTTTGGATAGTGGTAACCAAGATTATCTAAGATACAAATTATACAAATTATTATCAGCCTCTTGTTCTAAAGTCTAAAAACCAAAATGGTGCGTTAGAGGTAAATTTTCTTATTAAATAAATATGCACGTTTATTTGTATGGCGTAAAAATCATTTTATTTTTCACAGTTAAAAATAATTATTTTTATCTAAAGCTTTTAAAATTTAAAGCTACACATAGGAATTGCAACCGATACGAAACTGTGATAAGATCTGTGATAGAATTATGAATATAATTCACAACTCTACTTTAATTATGTAGAGTTTTCTCGTCTTCTAATGCTAGTTGAAATTCTTTGAATTAGAAAAGTTTGATGCAAAAACGCCGTTTGCTATAATTCTGGGAGGCTTTAAATGCATTTTATGGGTATATGGAGAATAGGAGCTTCAGCTTTTATCTCACGCTGTTTTGTCTTTATTGGCCTTGGAACGTTGATGTCCAGGATTCATTCCATCATTTGGAGGTTTTCCCACGGGTCTTGCGGTATGTTCCTTTTCTCTGAGTGCAATTTTTGCAATTCTTCCCTCGTCCATTTTTTTTTCACCTGCGCCCTCCTTTCTTGTCTCCTGCCACGAGCCCACCTGATAATGTCTGGCATCTCGTCACACTCTCTACACTTTTACACCACCTATTAATATTGGTGTCTTCAGTTCTGTTATTCCTAATAGATCTTCTTTTATTGCGTATGTTTATGTTTTATGTTTTATCATTCCTTTATCATCCTTATAAAGTTGTGGAAGTTGTAAAAGGCACAACTGGGTTACGTGTTATTAACGTATTTCTTTTACAACATGGAAAGCAATGTAATTGCTAATATGTCTGTTTAACTGCTCCATCTTGGTTTTGTGTCAATTGTGTATATGTCATGAAATGGTGGCGTCTCGTGTCACGGTCTCGTGACACAGACTACTATCTCGTGACACAAGACGCCACCATTTCATGACATATACACAATTGACACAAAACCAAGATAGAGCAGTTAAATAGACATATTCATGGTGAATATTAAGGAACCTATCGACAGCATCGTTCATACAACAATTAAACAGATCGAGAGACTACCGAGTGTGGTACAGACACAGAAGAAACGACGAAGAGATAGACGTTTGCATCTGATGACGGTGTAACCCGAAAGCCGGCTAATGCAAGATACCAATTAAATTCACTGAAGGAACAAGGTTGTTTTATTATTATATTGTATTCATATTTTAAAGGAAGTTGTGATTGACCCTCAGGATATACTCGTGTAAGTTTCGACGTAACATCACTCTATACGTGTGTTCCGGTTAAGGAGGCAGTCGAAGGCCTTCGGACAACACTTGTCCCCCTAGGTGTACCAACCGATGTACCGGATCTGGTAGAGTATTGTCTCTCCACCACATACTTCAAGTGGGCGGGAGCGATGTATGAGCAGTAGATGGTGCAGCCATGTATGAGCAGTAGATGGTGCAGCCATAAACCACCTGAACAATGTTAGTCCTTCCATCAAATTCACGATGGAAATAGAAGAGGATAATTAGCTGCCTTTCTTGGATGTGCTGGTATACACTGGCTCATGACCCTTTCCTAAATATTTTACTTATTGAGTGCTAACAAGTATTGGGCCGATACTTCCGCCTCACAATGGTTATAATTAATAACACAAATCACTGTTGTAAAGTGATTCGTAAAATAAGTTTATAGGTACCTTACGTTCGTTACACCCTGTACAATATCTGGCTCTCGGGCAATCGGAAAATAAACGTTGTAATGTGTATTTTTTTCGATTTAATTAATTAGTGTGTGAGTGCGCAATACTAAATTACGTTGAATAAACAGTGCTGTTGTGTGACAGCGGCCGTTCTGCGAGCGTGTTACGTTGTCAATTAAGAGAAAATAAGAACGAATGGCAACCGGGAAAGGTTCGGCCACTATTTTCGAACCGTGTTTAACAAAGGTACGATGAGGAAGCAATACGACGGTATTGTGTACAAGAGGGAATATTTACCAATGAGTACTGAGTAGAATATACAGCGATACGTTTATTAGCTTATTCGGTCCCTTGTATTAATTCAATATATTGTGTTTAAAGGCTTGCATTGCTACAAATTGAGTTTACCACGAGTACATTATTAATTCATGTAAATTCTCCTTTTGTTATCTGTATGCTTCGAACAAGCAAGGAAGAAATATTTCGCATTATTAGGGTAAATTATTATTTTATTTGAGCAATCATAATAATTTCATAACTGAATGTGGTAACCAGTGCATCCGCCAAAAATAAAACCCTTATAAACAATGAATATTAGAGAATTTAAAAGAGAGAACATTTAGAGTTATGTTTAGTTTAGTTCACTCGTCACTTATCACAATGGTTGATGATTAATTTAATCGTCACTTATCACTCATAAGTGCTATACATGATTAAATACTCATCACTCGTGATTAACGCGGATTGAGTGATGTGTGTTCAATAGAAATTACCGTCGAAAGTATTCTTCTGGCATCGTCTACATAGATTTTTCTTCGCCGATGTCTTTTTAGGTTATATGACAATTTATGTAATTTGACATTGATAGTTCTAGAGGGCGGAATGTTTTGATTGGAAGGTTTCATTTTACATAAGTTCGATTGGCTATAATGACGTCGTTTGGTTGGCTATAACAAATCATGCATTAATAGAAATCGTGCAATTATAGAGCTGTTTAATAAACGATTTCCTATTCACTAAACTGACTCATATATAAACGATCGACAGAAAAGAATTTTAGTAGACTCAGTTTTCGGTAATATGACACGGTACGCAGTCGTTTCTGCGATAAATGAGTGATGAGTGAGTTTTAGGTTTATGATGGACGAGTAATGAGTGACGACTGATTTCATTAATCATGAGTGTTACTCATCCCGGATTACTTGAGTGATGCCCAACTCTGTTGGCAAGTGGGAATCGTACGAAATGTTTAGTTGACTTCTAAAATTGAAGTATTGTCAGTAGAGCTCGGCAAATCTATGGAGATATATTCCATCCACTGTACGCTTGCATTTGAGTGGGTAAAGGCAGCGGCCTCCAGCACAAATAGACCAAAAGTTGTTTTTACTTTTTTTCCCTAAATATACGACCTGACCTATTCCTGTTAAGTCTACATTACGTAGATGTTTTATTCTTAATTATCATTTCAGTATACTTAATGAATAAAATAAAAATATAAACTTTAGTTAATAAAATGCTAAATATCAGAAAAAGTTGACGCATTTTAAAATAAATGATAAAAGTTTGAATCAAATATTTGATGATATCCAGGACAAATATAAAACAGCATTTTTGTTTGTCCCTTATATGCCCCTTATATGCCAAAATATGTGGTTACATTAATAAATAAAAAAAAAGTAAATTTTTAAAATTGGCTCTTAGATGAACTATTAATTACCAGATTATGTTAAGTTACCGCGGTAATTTACGGAGTCCATGTTAATCTTATGGGGTAAATTATTATAAAATTATTTACGGTAACTTACGCTGTTATATTCCGGGGATTATATATCGGCCCGACAAATAAGGTATTCTCAACGACAAATTGTGGACGACAAAATATGCACTCAGCACGACAAGTTCGGTATTCCCCACGACAATGCCTAACACGACAGAATATGTATTCAGCACGACAATTTAGGGATTCTTAACGACAGTTTAAATGACTAGCACGACAGATTATGTAATTTTACTTTTTCAAGCTATTTGCGAAAGGTGTTGGTTATTTTCTTTTTATTTTTGAGGTTTAATTATAAAATTTGCTTTTATAAAACTTAATTAACAGCTGTAGTGTGGGGCATGCAAAAATTTAATAAAAACACAAATTAAATTTAAAATATTGTATTTAAATAAAGAATCACAAACAATAATTCAAGTACAATTATCCGTACATTCTATAAAAAAATAAACAAATATTTTAATTATTGTCTTGAATTATTGTGTTTGAATATTTTTATCTTTTGATTTAGTCGAACATGTGTAATATTTAGTACCCACTTCAAGTTTTTTTTCCTTTCATTGTAACCATTGATATCGAGCACGTGAAAACTATTTTTGCTAGGGGTTTCTCCATAAACTGGTAGAAATATGTGAAGTGCTCTGACTCATAAGTTAGTTAGTTATTTTTCTTATGTAAGTTAATAACTGTGGTATATAAATTTATTCTAGTAAACAAACAACTATGTTTCCTTTTTAATATGACTAAATTAAACGTATACTCCATTTTGTGCCCTTGGGGTATGGGTTAATGTACTGTGTTGATCGATCTCAAATTGCACAGCAATTAAGTACATACATAAGTACATACATATAATTAAGCACAAATTCAAGGGGTCCTGCATACAAAAAATAATAGTACAAGAAATAAGCACACATAATGACATAATAAGACATGTTACAGGGTGTTTTAATTATACGTCAAACTCGAAATGTCGAAATTATGTCGTTTGTTTACATTTTCTGTCGTTAAAACACATATTTTGTCGTTGAAATGCATACTATCATAGAGAATTTATATAAATATATATATATATCGCAATGTCGCAATTTTTAAGCCTCCTGCACCTGCCATTGGGGAACCTGGCTAAAAGTCGCTTCATTTTATACAATAACCTGATGCTGTCAAGAAGGTGGTATTACAAATGACTTTGAAAATCAACTAATCTTCAAACTCTACAGAAAAGTTTCCAGAATGTGTTCGGCGTTTAATTAAAAAAAGATGCAAGACGTATTGCACATAAATCCTGATTTCCACAAATTGAATTAAATTCTTTTGTAAAAATCCAGTGGAATAGTACATTATGTACCAAGCCGAGAAAGTGATCATTTTCCGGGCAGAGAGAAGAGATAAACAGGCGAGCATGGCGACCCTAGGTACTTCTTGAGGCTTTTTGTGTTTTGTTTCTGTTGTGATTATTATTATACCGTATACATGGGATAAATTCATAGTGATATATTCTATTACGGGATGGACTGAGGTAACGCCACCCGAGCTATTGCGATGTATGAAGCACGGTTTCATGGTTAGCGAACCATTCCTGACGGAGGTACGTATTCGAGAAGACATAGATATTTTTACTAAGGGAACTTTTTCAAAAGCATGTCTGATGTAAATCAGCCAAGAAGAATAGTTACAGGAGGAATGGTTTTATTGAGTTATTCTGGAAACCTAACACAAATTGTAGATGTTTGTAGACATAACTCCAATAGTAGTACAAAATGGCATGTTATCTATTGAATCAATGACAACATGGAGTGAAGTAAATACACGGAGTGTCGTCAAGCTACGCTGGTCGTCAAAAACGGTATATATTTGCTTTTATTTTAGTTAAAGTGATTTATACTTTAATTTAAAGTTGCATTACCTATATACTTCAGCATTGCAATACCTATTAACGTATAGAAATATTGTGAACCAGCATTATCGTTTTCAGCAATAACTTTATAGATTTGTAAAGTGTACTGCTGCTACAATGAAAAATCAGAATAATGGGTGATAAGATAAAATTGGAAATATAGAAAATAAAAATTTTATTGTAGCACGTGCTAAGCTTGTGGATGTCAAGGAGACCCATTAAAACCAATTACATGACAACTGTATAATACGAAGCACAATGATGGCTTACGTACTATCTCGCATTGTCGTGTTTTTTTGGTAGCTAAAAAGGTCTCATTTAAAGGTCCGCATACAGCACATACTAGAACAGTGGATGGCAAAGTCGCAGACTTACCATGTTCATATTTCAGTGGTCACATTTATCATGTTTAGTATTGCACACATAGCTTCTTAGGTTCCCATACCGCTCTCCCTCCGCCCACTGCCAGTACAGCCGACGTACCAAATTGCCAGCGGAAACATGATTTACAATTCTACATTTCGGTAGCTCGCGTTGAATTTGAACAGTTTTTGCTCGGCGGTAATCGCTTTATCGTAAAATATTCGTTCGGAAGTGATTTTTTGTTGAGCTCCCTCGCACTGTATCAAGCTAAATACCCGGAATCCCAGACAACAATGCTCGGATACTGAACTCCGACGGCCTAAAATATTTTATGAAACCACTTTGAGAAGAATTTTTTTCACCGTGTTTTTTTTTTACTGAGTTAGTAAATATTGAATAACCCAGTAACAATCTATCTTTATTATAAATTTACCATAATTGATGTAGATGTGCATATTTAATGACATCCCTTCTTTGTCATTTAAATCCTTCGTAATAGCAATTTATACTGATTGCGATGGTGTCAAATACACATTATACGTGATAATGCCATGAGAAAGTGAATGTTGCGTTTAAACGAACATTTAAGTGAACTACTCATTACCTATTCGGTTTAATAAATCAAAATAATAAATAGTTATTTTTGATACAACGTTAAACAAACAAGAATTTATTATTGTTTTATAGCCAACAACTTGCCAAAGGTGGTGTTTTGACTCAGACCTCATGGACAAACTAACCTCCATATGCAGTTTTCCTTATTAGAAGAATGTTATTGCCATATATTTGTTTCTGGAATACTTTATGGAAGCCTTCAGTCTAGAAAAACCCTCTTAAAAATATTTACCGAATTTAGCTTTCCTCCTTATCTGGAGAAACCATTAGAAAGAACCACAGGCAAGTCTTTCTGTGTTTTGTTTGGAGTGAGCCTTTTGCAGCAAAATCTTGCTGTGGACTATATTCAGAGCCCTTGAAAGCTTCTTTCTTGCGCTTCTATTACTTTCACACCCTATTGTAACTTGTCTATCGTCGTCCATCCTCACAGTATGTTGAAAACCTCTTAAATCTATGCTCTAGGTTTTCTACTACTTCTTGCCGCTAAATTTTGTATTGTGTTCGATTATAATATAGCTTATGTGGTATTTAACATCCGAATGGAGGCGGTAGTAGCAGAAATCTCTAGCGGTGCCATCGAACATACAGGTCTCAACGGTGCGATCTCGGAAGATTGTGGCTCTGTTAATGAAGATATTTTAAAACTGATTTCACTCATATGTACAGACCGTCGAGGCGCACATTTTAAAATTATTAGCGTGTATACAGGCTGTTCCATAAGGTGGTACCAACCCAACCTTTTTTTAAATGGAACAACCTATATTTCGGCACAATTTTTAATTCCTCGCAAAATTTTACGACAATGAAGAATAACATTACCTACCCTAAACTTTATACTTTTTGATTTATTGGCATTTTTATGGAATAACAGCAGTCTAAGAAAAATTGCATATCTCAATACGCACGCTTAGATTATGATTAAGTAAGAAGCGTTCTATTAGCGAGATTACCTACCATATCTAAATTGTGTACAGGCTGGTCATAATCTGCAACAAAATATAGCAAATAGTTTTTCGTAAGAAAGTTAATTTTTTTAAATGGAAGACCATGTACCTAATTATTTTTTTGAATTCTACGCATCGTTCTGCACAAAAAAGTACTAGCACACACTAGTGCTAAAATAAACAATTGCAGCGATAACTAGCCTACTTCATAAAAAAATCGATTTTACTATCAATAAGTGCTTCTACATCTACATTAACCATTAAACCAGCTAAGTGTTTACCTAAATTACTGATTTCTCGCATTATTTCATCTTTTCTTTAATAAATCAAAACATTTGATCACATCTGCAATTCAATATTATAATTTGAAATAAAATTTTACTTAGGGATGCCCTGTAGGCTATGAAAAACTGTGCTAAACAAGTTATTAAGGTATAAAGCTGATATAATGTTGTTCTTAAAGAGCAGGTGTTGTTTTACTTGTATATATGTCTGTATATATGAGTGAAATCAGTTTTAAAATATCTTCATTAACAGTGGCTTAATCTTCCGAGATCGCACTGTTGAGACACCCTGTATAACGTCTCAAGCTGTAAACGTTATATGTATAAGATATTCAGAAAAAGAAAAACAAAGACTTGAAGAAGATTTAAATTCCAATGTCTTGCCTATGGTTTTGATATTATCATATGCGAAGCAACTATGAATTATTAAGATTATCTTAAAAGCAAACGGCCAAATTTAAACAAAAAAACTGATCATAACTATTAATTTACTTACTGTTGATTTCGTGACCGCTTATAGCTGCGCAGTACTTTGACATTTGCTTGCTTGTGAAATGGTGATTTTATCAGTACGCAGGGTGATCTATCAGCTAATGAGCAAACTTTGATAGATCTATCAAATATGGTAATTCTTAGATAAAATAATTTATATGATGGTGGGTCTAATTTGTCTTAATTAAGGAGTTATTAAAGCTTTCAAATATATGAAATCAAAAGTCGTTTAAGATGACAGCTTGAATCTTAAAGTTTAAAGCTCTGAAGAAGTTATGTGACACCTCTGTGAATTAGTGTAGGACTGAACTGTGCTTTTTTAACAGGACACGCGGCAATATTTTTCCCGACTTTAACAGTAATGAAATAACACTTTACATAGTTGTCAGAGGTTATCCTCTGCATTACAGTGTCGATCAGGGTTTGACGTATTTTGAAATTGTTTGTAAAAAATGTGACTTTATGGAGATTATTGCCTTACAGGCAATAACAAAAGGCACTAATAATTTTATCTCTCTTTCTTCTTTGCTTTTAGCACACAAAAAATGTTCGAACAATGTTGTTATTCTCAAGTCACCAAAATGCTTTTTTCCTAATGTGGCAAACAGGATGCTTTTTACCTGTTTTTTGGAATTTACATGAACTGATAGAAGATGATTCTCAAAACCTGTGTAAATATAATAATGCAACTACAACCACAACCACATTTTATTTATTCAGTCTTTCGTTGATATCTGCAAAAATTTTGCACATATGCCCGAATTTAACCGTTGTATGTATTCAAATAAAAGAGACTCCGAAATTTTATGAAAAAATAAAAGGACTTCTTCTGTATTTAGGATCTACGCTCAAATTATCTTTTATCTCGAGTATTTATTTAATCGGGTTTTACTATGCGCGTAGCACTTCAATGACCAATTTTGGCGACATTTTTGGACAATTTTGGAAATTATAGCACTTTTATTGAAACTGATAACGACCCATGTCCGTTGTGCTTGTCTTGTGTGTTTAAAAACTGCTGTTTCGTTATTTATTTACAGGCTTCACACACTTCGGAATTTTGTCGAACTGTGGTGGTCCACACCAGAAAATCGTGGAGGTATTCGTCGCGTCGCAACACAAACAATATGTTTACAATTTTCATACTTAAAATTTACCATATTGTATACAACGCGAATTACAGAGTACTTTTTAAAAGTTTATGCAGTCAATATATCAAAACAATTGAACTTTTACCATTCGTAGGCTACTATTTATGAATACAGTTTGGCCGTGGAAACTATAACTTACGTCGGAATAATTTAGTGCTTTTAATATCCGTGCATGAAGGCGAGACCAGTTGTTGTGATTTAAATCTTTGATATGCCTCGGGCGTTTTTATTTCGTGGCGATATTACACATTTAGTAGATCGGAAATGGTATTAAGGAATAAATTAATGTAGGCTATATTAGATATGAACAAAAACACACATACGCAGTTTTTAAAAATTATCGGCTATATGTACACTGCCGCTCATGGAAGTTCGGACACATAGTAAACATAAGCACTGATAACATAGCAATAGACACCTCTATTTCTACCAAATAGCGAACACATTCTTAACGTTCATTTCCAGTAACATACGACATCATTAAATGTGCTAATTTAAAATAATTTTTATATTTAATTATTATGCAACATTTAGGCTGTTTTGTAACTGGTTGTTGGGAATTTTCTAGTTTCCATTAAAAAGCATTAAATACGAAATAACAAAAAGAGTCATAAATACTGCATCTCAGACACATGTTGCGACCCCATTTTTACCAAATTTTTGCATCAAATGCTCGAATTCGTATTCAAACGAGTCTGTGCCTGGAATCTGTAGTTTGCACAAGATAACGGGACTATCACGAATAATTTCACAAGCGGATAAAGAACGATTAAAATTAATTTTTAAGCAAAGCAGAAAATTGAACGCAGTTAAAATCACCTCTGAAGTCAATCGCGACCGTGAAAGACCAATTTTCGTAAGCACAGGGAAACGACGTCACCAAGCGGAAAAACTGCATGGACGCGTTGCAGTACGAAAACCATTGCTTCGTCGGGGAAATCGTCAGAAACGACTTCAGTGGGCACGAACACATCGAAGTTGGACAAATGAAGACTGGAAACAGTAGTGTCTGACAATTTTCCCGACCAAGCAATGGTTAGCGTGGCTTTCGCGTGACGGATTATCTTGTGCAAACTACAGACTCGGCGCAGACGCGTTTGAATACGAATTCGAGCAGCATTTATGACTCCATTTGTTATTTCGTATTTAATCCTTTTTAATGGAAAATAGAAAATTTCCAACAACCAGTTACAAAACAGCATAAATGTTGTATAATAATTAAATATAAAAATTGTTTTAAATTAGCACATTTAATGATGTCGTATGTTACTGGAAATCAACGTTAAGAATGTGTTCGCTATTTGGTAGAAATAGAGGTGTCTATTGCTACGTTATCAGTGCTTTTATCATTATTTCCTATATGTTTACTATGTGTCCGAACTACCATGAGCGGCAGTGTAGGTACCTTCCTTGAATATAGTGAATTGTATGTGTGAGGTTTCCTAAGTTATGCTGATTTTATGCAACAATATTACCTCGTATGCTGAAAAAAGTTACAGGACTGTTGCAGACATGCACAGTGCACACAGATGTTGGTTGTGAAGCTTCCATTAATATCAATTTTTCCAATCAGGTATACATAGTACAGCCGAAGAAAAAAAGATCTTTACATGACCGCGGCAAGCCTACACCAAGCGTAGGTCGGAGATTGTCGGTCGCCGTATATACCTGCTAAAGCCATAAAACCGAAGGGTCACTTTTGCTTCATTTCATTTTAAGTTTTCTGTATGCAGATGGCATGAAATAGAGTTTCGTATTAATATAATATATTTTCGATATTTGGAACGAGCGAAACTGCCGCTCGTAGCTAAAGGTTGTTATTCGTTAATATTTTTGTTTCGATTTGCAATTGCAATATTATTTCATTTATACTCAAATACATAGTAACGTTAGTTATAATTATAAAAATTTGAAAACAAATTTTTTAACAATATAATAACACAAACATTTAATAATATAATAATAACATAAGCATGTATTAAATAGGAAAAGTGTTCTGTTAGGTTGGAGGTGATATAAATTTGCAGTGCCTTTATTTCATATTTGTTGAGGTTGGTATGACCTGCTGTTTTAGGAAATGATACATTTATAACAACATTTATAAACACAGAACATATGTATCGTCCATTTGTTGCACTAAGAAAACACACAAAATCCTTTGTTGTGGAAAAAACTTTTCATATGGACCTAATTGTTTTTCCAAATGCTTAAAAAGTTACAGCAAACTTGAAATATTAGCAAAATAAATTTTTATATAAAATATAATTCCGGGCCTTTAATTTTGTAATTTAACCGAGTTTGTATTACCAATTGTTATGCAGCAACGGATAACTTTGAATACAACCATTTTATGTTTTCTTATGTCAATTTTCTGATGTTCAGATAAAAGGTTCAATGTTTCAAGGTTTCTAATGGACCCTTTTGAGGTGTCTAGAATATCGGAGTCAGCCAGTACAAATGTTTTTATCATTACAAAAATCAAATTAGCGATGAATTGACTGCTCGTCTTTTCCACAAAAATCAAAATTAAATACTTGGAAAATTAAATATAAAACATACACATAATCCTTACCATATTCACAGGCCACTCACACAATATGTTATCAAATTCTTATAATTTTATGTAAATTTTATTACACAAGATTATAAATGTATTATATCGAGACAATTAAGCGATACATATATCAAAATCAGTAAGAAAAAAGGGAATGGCCATTAAAGAGCTATCGATGACGTCATAAGTAAAAAGAATTGCAGGTTGGACATTGAATTTAATATACCTATGTATATTTATGTACATTTTGATAATTACAAATGGACAAGTTGGAGGATTTTTAAAATAGCAATCCGTGCCAGAGGTTTTGTCGTTTCCATACCTTACATAACAAACAATAAAATTCAATTGATTAATTAATATTAAGGTAAATAACAATTTAATGACAACAAATCGAGTAACATAATAGATTGAAGTTTAAATAAATTTTAATTTTACAATTTTTTTAAAGTTATCGGCATATTATTCTGATGTGATATCATTTATATTGGATTGTAAATCCTCCCCTTACATATCACACATAAGAAAATGCGTATGGATGCTATTATAGAACGTCAAAAAATAATTTTAATAAACAAAAAATAACAACATTTTTATAATTAATCTAAAATGCTGAACAACAGTTCTAAACGGCATATCTGCAGCAAAGTAGAAACCGGGATAAATAAGATTTTCAGTTACATACAAAATTGTAGAAATCTTTTATAAATTATTTACGCTGAATACAATGATTTGGGTTTTGTGTTTCAGACATACGCCGGCCGGCGCCGGCGGCGCCCTGATGATCAAGGACTTAAAAATGTGCTTAACACAATATTCAACAAATTTGCAGATACGACCTTTAGAACTATAAACAGCAGTATACCGACTGAAGCTGTCGGTATACCAACTTACAATAAGAATTAATTTACTGTGTATTTTAAAATACATTAAATATTACAATGCACTATTGTCGATTTGATTGCATACATACAGAAAAATAAAACAAAACGAAACAAAAGTGACCCTTTGGCTTTATGACTTTAGCAGGTAGGTATCCGACGACCGACGACCGACAATCTCCGACCTACGTTTGGTGTAGGCTAGCTGCGGTCATGTAAAGATCGTATTTTCTTCGGCTGTACATACGCCTACACACTAGCCGAAACCTTTCTTCAGCGGGATTTGTTTTATTTAGTTTTGTTTATTGCGTATCAATAAAATATTGATACGCATTGGTTTGATCCAGTTTCCGTTGTTTTCAGGTTATACGTTTCAGCATACCTGAATTTTGTTTCGTGTCCTGGTTTATTTAATTTCCCTTTTCGGATCACCATTGTTGATATCCGAGTCGTTTATTCTTAATTGGGGGTTATGTTGTGAGTATTCCCACCATTTTTGTGGCTCTTTGGCCTTGGGAGTCACCCTCGCAAAATCATATGTGACCAGAAAAACAATTTAATTATACATAAAAGCATCCTTTTATAATTAACTAGACAGATATCTCGATTAAAGCTGCGTTCGGATATTGTACTCCGTTGACACCGGGTACACCGTCCAAATGACACTTACGTGTTATTGGGTGTAAAAAGTGTAACGGTGTTCAATATCCGAACGCAGCCTATATTGACAGTAATATTTTCAAAACATTAGCGTTTGACACTAGCTACTGTCATTAGAATCAAAAAATCTGACATATCCTGGCTACTAGTTTTAAAGCAGTACGACCGATCTCGATGAAATAGAATTTGTTCATGCAGCTAAACTATAAATTCTACCAAAAGATGTTATATACATAAATTATAGAAAATTTCCTCCCCTTTAATTTATTATTTAACTATTTTGACGACATTACACAAATAGCGGCTCATTTGCAAAATCTTCGAAAAATGCTAAGAGTAAACCACCAGTTCCTTTGGACCCTTTTCAACAGAAAGCTTTTCAGCTCTAAGTTTGGTTATGAAACTTCTAAATATGAAGTTTCGTCCCGATACCTTTAGTAGTTTCTCCGGAATCGTCGCCACAAAAACGGGTACACACACACATACACACACACACACACACAGACATTTTTTTGTACCTTGGTCAAAAATGTTCAGGGGACCCAAAAAGACATATTTCCGCTAAAATCTCAAAAATTTTTTTTGGCACGATTACAATACTTTACATACTGCGTATGATAAAGTAAAAATGTATTACCAATTACTTAATTTGTCCAAGATACAAAAAAGACTAACCCTGGCCAATAGCAAACAAATTGAACAAGAAACAACCGATTCCGATATGCCTTTTCAGTAGAATCTGAAAACCACAGCAGACATTTTGAAAAGAATGTGATAAACGCTAGAAAACGCGATTATCTGCATATGTGCCTTTTTTTCGCACTGATTTTCAGATCAAGATTCTATGAAAGAATACACCAGAGAATCAGTTGTCACTAATTCAATTTCTTTAATTGTTAGCCGGGCCAATTATTTATTTAAATAGAATTTTTAACAAATTAAGTAATTGGGAGTCTGTGAAATGTTGTAATATTTACACTATAAAGTTTATTAGTTCTTTTATTAAGTTTATTTATTGTGGTTGGCATATTTATGATCGTTATGATCGTATTTATGAAACAATATTCAAATTATTACTTGTATTTTCTTTTTTCGTACAAAGTTAATACATTTTTCTTAACGTTTCCAGCCGGTAACAACCGCTAAATCTTTTAGCCAGGGGTTAGCCAGTAGTAAATTAATGTGCCCTAAGTCCTATAACTATATTCGAAATATATATTTCAAGATTTATCGTATCAGAACGTCTTTTGGGAGATATTACCCATCTTGCCGCAGGCGTGATGAATTTTATAAGTATTTCAAGATGATCTTAGGATTAGAAAAAAATCCTGGTCAAAGCCGGAACTTATTTTATCTGGATATGTGCAGAGAAATTAAAAGATCGAAAAGATCGGTGTTCACCTATATCTCGGGCTTCAATTAATTAACATACTGGAAATTTGAAGCGCATGTTCAGAGAAGTAGTGGTTTCCGGGTGACCTGTGATTTTTTTGTCTTTGACATCTTTTGTTCAATGATAATAATGTATAAAGTCATATTTTTAAGCGGATTTTGCAGTAAAATACACATACATTTTTCTCTGAATCAATTTTTGAAGATAAACAGAAAAAGTACAGCCGATAGGCGATACTGTGTAATTAATATACGAATTGTGTTATCTCTTTCAGATAAAGCTACTGGTCTACATCGTGTACCTACACCATTTGCCCCATGCGAAAAATGTGTTAAATTTATTTAATAAAAATATGTATAAAACTGAACAAAATAGGATTTATATTTTTACCGCAATAAAATCTTAAAAACACTCTTCTTAGGGAAATTACTGCAAGATAAGTAAGCCCTTAATTATGAAAGAAACACCGTAATTGTTTCTCATGTAACATTTTTTACCAATAAAAGGAAGCACCTTAGATAAAAATAAGAAGCACACTAGTGTAGATATATGAAATACAATGGTCTATCAGTGTGGTCACTGTGTACTGTAGATACATATTTTATTTCATTACCGAAGGTGTTGTAGTTATTGTTCGAATTTAAACTTAGTTCAGTTTTGGAAATTTATGTGAGACTTGGACAAACATCCTTCAAACAACAATTAACTTCTGATTAGAACGTTTTTATTTTGGAAATTTACGAACATAACGTGTAACGCTTTAACTTTCTTTTGAATATTTTGGGAATCTACCCCGAATTGATGGGTATATTTTGTTTTGGCTAAAATTACAACTGGGCGCGTTATTATGTATTGCAGATTTATTTGTCGAGGCAGTGGTGTTAGTTTTATTGTATTGATTTTGAGTGTTGTATTTTAATGTGTAAACGATATATTTGTGCGTTATTTACATTTACATTTATTTGCCTTTTGTTACGGTGTACGGTTATTGTATTGTGCCCTCCACGTTTTATCAGCCAATAGATTTGGTGGGCCATCTTTTAAGTCAATATTCAAGTTGCCCACAGCAACAGAGTTTGCGTTTTGCAGTTAGCGGTAATTTTGTAGTTAGGCGTTGATTTGCATAGCATTTTCATTTAAAAATGGCATTTATAAGTTTAATCATTTGAGGCGAGGTTCCCTTGGTGGCATCGACATGTGTTCATATTTCATGCTCCACAACCATTTATTTTCAGCTGGATATCCTAGATCGCTTATGGCCTCTATTTTGTTTTCATCTCAATTTAATATGATAACACTTTGAAGCGTTTAAAGTATTATTCGCCGTGGTTCCTACTTAATGAAATTGTACATTATTAAAAGAACGGTTTACCCAGCAGCCGGCGACAATGGAGAAAATTTAATATATATGATAGTGGATAACAAAGCAGAAATCCACTCCTACGCACCCCCTAGCACGTCGCGCCACCCCGCCGATGTAATATCTGCTGCCATCACATCAAAGTTGGAACGCGGGATGAGTACACTGCGGACGCAAACGTAGCGTGTCGGCTCAGCGAAATGACGTCGTGTTTAATTGATTCATTTGGACCGGTCGTTTTCCACAATTTAACACCTCACTGCCCGCACCCCCGGTTACACTGTTGGCGGTCGCGGGCGACAGGGAGCACGCGGCGTTGCATTTGCCCAGCTAATTAATTCTCATAAATAATGCAACGTGAAAGAAACGTGTCAAGCTTGGTGGTTGCGGTTATTTTTAGAATCCGGCAGCGGTAAGAGGATGTTCAGTGGGATTTACGGATTCAATCTGTGTCATAAGGTAGACGTAAAGGGCTAAGGGCTGTCTTGTTCAATGGGGGAATTCGACTGGTGCATTTTAAGGTCAACCTTAAACATAGCTTTATTTTTGACATGCTCGGAGGGTGGAGATACAAAAATAACGTCTTCCAGTTTCAGAAATGTATTGTTTTGTAGCCAAAGTTATGACAACTGGTAGATATGTTACCGCTAACACAAGAAATAATGTTAAAGTAAAAAAATAAGCTAGTTAATCTCAATTTTACTTAATATTTGTATTTAGATTTGAAAATTAAAAATGCTTTTCACAGTCAAGAGTATCTCGTTTTTGTCATCTAAAGTTAGTTAAGTGATCATCAAGAGTGTCACATGGTATGAAAAATTAAAGAAAGAGTATCCAGTACTACGTACTCTGTTATTAAACGCTCTCTATTCTCATCATTATTTCTCATAATATAAGAATGTTTGGAAACTGTGAAATTTGGAAATTTGAATGCGGTTAAATCTTGCAGTATATGTTACGTAGTCGATCTCTTGTTGAAATAACAACATACTAGACATTCAAAATTATTGTCCATCAGTGTATTACTACAATAATCGGTATCCTTATTATTTTTACAACAATACTAATTTCACTTATTAATTTTACTTTATTCTTTATGCAATAATATATGTTCAATTGTTATGTGTTGGCGTAAAAATACCATTACACATAATATAATTTTAAATATATTTTAATATATGTGAATGTTTGGCTCATTTCGAAAAAAAAAGGTTAGTTGACGTTCCTCCGCTTATTTGAAGCGATTACAATATTTTCCTTCCTTATACATTGGTACTGCAATATCTCTGTAGATCGGAAAATAAAATATACATACCTGATGGGCCTTGAAGAGACAAGATAAGTTGGGGTTAAATATTCATATAATAAGTCAGGAATAAAAATTGATAGATCCAAAATTTCGGCAATTAGCAAAGATAAAAGTTGTGATAGAAAAAAAACAATTGTTTTCGTAAATTTATGTATATATTAAGCTGAATATCAAACATAAATAACTAAAAAGGAAAACTCTTAAAAACTTCAGCATAAGTACAGTTTTAATGAGATTTAATTTATTTTTATTTTATTGTCACCTTCGGAGTTTACGTATTAACAAATTTTTAATAAAATCTTCTTTTTTAAACCGATTACGTTACAATTGACGTATACCGGTTGTCCGGAAGATAATGGGACCCAGCTAAAACGTATCTTCCTGGTGTCAAATGGGACCGATTAAACCAATAAGATCTTAGTAATAAATAAAAACATGGATGAAAGTAAGAATTGCCGGATTTTATATTAAAATTTTACTTCTATCTATTGATAATCTTTAATATTTGTAAATTATTAATGCTGTTGGTAGGGTGATCCATTTTTTTTTGTATAAATTTTTGGCTCTCCACAAAATTATTTTTAACCCATATGTGCTAACTAAAATTTGTGTAAAATTTTAGCTTAATTGGGTAATATTTAGACGTCGCTAGGATTAAAGGTTTCTGGGGGAAAGATTATATAATAAATCTTTTACGGTTAATACATTGCAGATTTTATTCGTTCAAAGTCGTCTTCATGATATTGGTCTTGGCCGCAGTGGGAAATTTCTTCCTATGCAGATTGCCTAAGCGAAGCATATATTGTTTCTGTAGTTCATTTGTTGTAATAGTCGCACTAAATTTATTAACCAACGCTACCCCTCGCTCTGCAGAGTCGTTTACGACTTTTAATTGGCGAACTTTTGCTTCCATTTTGATGTAAACTTGATCCTTTTTCCACTCTGTAGGATCTTTTCTAAGGAATGATGTAGCATTTTCTCTTCCCTCATGTATTAACAAATCAAAGAGTTGGACGTTTGGTTATAAAGTATTCAAGAGGTTTCTGATGATTAATTCTTTTATCGTCAAGTATTCTTAACGCCTTTGCTTTTGGTACCAACAAAAGGTTCTTAACCATTTCTCTTTTAGACTCAACTGTTAATCGAAAAAAGCTAAACCAATCAGATATTCAGAAAGTTACCAAAGATGACGACAAAATTCTTGTGGTGCAACTGTACAAATCTTTACATTAGGATAGGTATTGATAAGTTCAAGAAGATTAGTATCATTTAGAGGGGCATTTCGGCTATGGGGGCTTCGTAACGACCGTATAAATTGTAAAAACTGGATATGTTTCTAAATTTAACCTTTCACCCAGAAACCATTAATCCTAGCGACCTCTAAATATTACCCAATTAGGCTAAAATTTTGCACAGATGTTAGTTAGCACATATGGAATAAAAATAATTTTGTGGAAAGCCAAAATTTTATACTTGAAAAAAAAAAAAATGGAATACTCTAGCTGTTGTTTTGTACTCCAGTGATGAAGCGTATGATATGCGAAAATTTGTATTTTAATAAACAATTGCACCAATAAAGATGCTTTTATAGTCAGCTTTAAAAATGTTTGGCGTTTTTGGTGATCAAATTCTTTTCTACATTCCAAACCTGGTATGTCGTTAAAATGTTTTCATGCAAAACCTAGTTATACACATCAGTGTAACGCTAAACACAAAAAAATTAAAATATCACTTAAGCTTGCCCCACAAATTTATAGGCGAACATTTTGAGAATCTCTTGTAATCTGTCAAAAACGATTTGGAAAGAACAGGTGAAATTTACATTTTGTTGTCTTGGCAACACGTATTTGATTTAATTGTTTACATATTGACATTAGGGAGCTATGTTTAAGATAGGTACCTTTGTTTTCCGGACACCTGTATATGTAGATTATACATTATACATGAGGTGGATGCGCCGGCGGAGGCCGAATTCATTGAGCTTTTCGTAACTAATTTTGTCAACACAACAAACATCAAACATTTTACTGCGTATAGTTTCTTATAGATTTGTTAATCAAATCTTCAGCTAAACTCACATCTGCTCCTAATGACTTTTTGTAAAGCATTGTTTTTTTAATATCACTTTCCTAAAATTAAATTTTTAAATTCTTACTACGGTTTAAAAAAGATTGGTTTCCGGGCCTACCAATAGGGACGTCACATATAAATTTTGATATTCTAGCTACAACTATGAGTTTATAAAATATTGTTATAAACCCCTACCGAAACGAGTGCTACTTTTAAAATTCGGCTGTCCTTTTTGCCGATTGTTTTGAAATTGACATGGGGATGACAAAGCGTCAACAATCGAAAATAACTTGCGTGCAAAAAGGAACTCGGCTTTATAGAATTTAGCGATGTTTAGTGAAATTAACACTCGTTTGTGTATTTTTTTGAGAGTATCAAACGATACCATTTTGTTTCTATTTGCAACGTGTCGGTAAGTAGGCTCAAATGAACGCTTGAACATTAAAATTGTGAACAGAAATCCATGGGGAGAATCCTTGTAGTGGTACCTATATCATTCTCACAAACGCGGTATCGAACTTGCCAAGTGGCCTGTTAAAAAAGACAAAATGTCTTGATACAGCTTCTCTAAACGAAAACGGAATCCTTTGATTGCCGATGCGTAATGTACCGATTGAAATGATTATTTGTAATTACATTATTAATACATGCTAGGTACTATTTGCTTGAAGTAGGTAGTACACCTGCAAAATATTATTGTGTTTAAATACGTACATAGTTTTATAAATGCTACAGTTTTATGCTCTGGAAGCGCAATACAAAGGAAATGGGGCAGTTCTGTAATATGCAGGCGCACATGTAATGGTATACATCCCGAATGCAACGCAAATAAAAAGTCACAGTCGACAGGCGTACACTGCTTGCGCGTCGAAAGTTCTAATCTGTTTATAGCGTTAATCCATTGTAGGAATGTTCTGGCAAAATACTATTGTGCTAACTTTAAATCTAACAATTTAATTTAACTAAACTCTGCTACTTTTTTAGCATTATTGTTTTTACATAAGTAAATATTGCAGTAAAATTCATAAACAACGAAATTGTGTTATAAATTACAAAACATTCTGGCTTTTCTTATTTGAGATGCACAACTGGTAATAAAATAGAAATTATTGCGCTTCCGACCTCCATGTCATAATTTTAAGTTTTATTACCTTGTTTTCTACATGCATCATATAAGCATATAGGGTTTGATTATTTTCCAAGCTCAATATTCCTATTCACATTTCAGAAGCGCTTTTATTTTCCTACGAGCTGAAAAGTCGAGATCGTATGGCGATAAAAATATAGGAAATGCGATGTCAAATATGGTGCGGAAAATTTGATATTTTATCCGATCCTGTGCAAATAAACGTTCAATATCTCACGAGGAATACAGAGTGCTAATCTGATATATTGGGTTCCGATGTCATTTTATGATAACATACATTTACCCTACTCCGGGGTAATTTATTCAGAAATAATATTGTAGATTTCACTGTGAGACATGTTATACCCTATTAATAAGCGTTCCATTCTATATCATATTTTATCTTTTAGGAGGTACTTTTAGAATATCTGTTTACTAGGTACTTTACACGGTAAACTTAGTTTATATCTATGATCAGTTTATATTACCTTACCCAACCGTTTTTTTTTTCGAAAGATACTCAGTCTTTTTTAATATAATTCTTAATTAAACAAGCAGTGTTCAATCTATCGCGCTGTGTTTATACTCAGTAGCTATAGTTAGTTCTTCCATTTGGATTGACTAAAAGTTGCTTTCGTTGTTTTATTTATGCCGATGTCGTAGACCTTTTGGACACCAACAATTTAGTTTTTTAAATACTTTTGCAATATTCTACTTGCAATTTGAAATTCTATAAAAAATTGAATTTGAAAGATCATGTACATACTTTTTTTATTAATAGAAAGTTAGTTTTTTTTTTGTTTAACCACTGTTAAGAGCGTGAGGTAAAAAAATGTATAGGTTCTAGAGGCTGGGAAGTCCCATAGTACCTTTTCTGCCAACCTATCATGGTCACTCTGGTGTCCCCAGCCCGCTCGGACACTGAACATGATGGGCCAGGGGTCACCAAGAGGATTTACCCTCTAGTCTTCTAAGACGGAGCATTCACACATTATGTGTCTTACCGTCTCCTCATGTTGGACATATGCTGTAGATACACCTCTACAGTGTGCAGTAGGCAGTCTCGTAATGAGACAGAACTTACCTGTCGGAAGCTGAGAAAATTTCCAAGCTGTCATGATGGATGGATACCTAAGTGCCCTCTGGCCAGAAAGTATGTGGTGACCCACCTGTGAGTAAACTAGTGAACAGTATAAAGGGTTCAGGTGCGATGGTTGTGTGACCGGTGAGCTCTCCGTACTAGCCTGACGCACCGATTAAATTTTTTTTCAATCCCCCGATGCTAGCCAGGATGTGAAACAAAACCTTTCAAGAGCTAGGATAGATTGCCTTCTGTCATTGAATATTACTTGTTCTTGTCCGACTTCTTAGTATTCATTGGTCTGAGGCTGTTTAAATGGCGTAAAGTTTGGCCTGTGTAACGGAAGGGAATTTAAGATGTGGGATGGACCGATATAGTTGGAAGTCGTGTGAGAAGAGATGCCAACACATGTACCATTCTGTTTCTTTGAACTATTCGTGTAAATACTCAGATCAGCCGGAAATCAGCCTCACGCCAGTGCTCGATACTATTTGTCTGCCTCAGGAGTACCCCACTTCGCGACGTCTGGTCAACGTTGCTAGGGGCACCTTTTCTGCGAATATGTCAAGGATTGGTAGGTAACCCATGTTTTTCAACGCAGCACTGGAAGTTGTGTTCATTGTGTCTGTGACACTTTATCCGAGTACTTCAGAGTTACTTCTCCGGAAGGAGAATCTTTTTGGAGAACGTCGTATACGACGTAAGAAGAGAAGCGCCAAAGTGATCAATGCTGGGACCCTTTCTCTAAAATGTTTACTTTAAGAGAGTGCTACGGCAGCCCCGACGACATGACATTGAAGTCTTCGCGTCCGCCGACGATCTGGCGGTAATATAGCACGACGTGGAGGCGGATATATGGAGATGTTGCGCGAATACTGAATACTGTGCACGACGTCGAGGAGTGGATGATGGACAGCGGACCCCAACTAGCACCGCGGAAGTGCGAGGACATAGTACTCAGAGGCGGGCGGACGCTCAATGATATCAGACTCAGGGTGTTCATACGCATCCCCGAAAGCGTCCACTACCTTGGAGTAACATTTGACAGAGGCGCCCACATGACGACCTACCTGCTCAAGACAGTGGAAAACGCAGTCAACACAATACCAGACGCTGCATGGCATCATACCCAGAAGAGACGGGGCAAGAACAGGCTGAAGACGACTAATACATAAATATGCTTAGGAGAGTGCACAAGCAAGTGGAAATCCGAACCATTTGCGCCTACAGATCCGCACCTACGATGACACTAAAGGTGGTCGCCGGCCTGAGAATGGAGACCTTAATTAAGAGTACCGAGGACTACAACCGATACCGCCACAAAGGAGTTTGACTTGTTGGCAACTGTATCCATATGGAACTTTATTGTGAGTTTGTTGTTCAATGCCATACTAAGACACATACAATTACAATAAGAAGAAATTTATTTCTCGTAGACCTCGCCGAGGTATTAATAATAATTATACTATGAGTCTATAGTACTGATATAAAATTCAAAATCATCTCAGTAAGGAGTTGTATCAGCAGATGTTCTCTGAGTCTAGTATTAAAAGTTCTGAAGCTTTCAGCTTCCATCAGCTCGGGTGACAACACACTCTATAGTTTTATCATCATGTACTCCGGCCCACCCTGAAACTTCGACACTGAGGGACGAGGAACCACCAACTGAGCTGCGTTTTTCGACAATTTCTGGCAAACATACTCAGGGTGGTCTCGCACAAAACAAGAAGCCCGTAGATGTACAAACTTGGCAATGTAAAGAGTTTAAGAGAATAGTGTAGTCGACATGTTTTGCTATAGCTTACGGTCAGCATGTATCTTATCGCCCGCTACTGAAGCTTAAAAAGTAGTCCAAACGAAATAGACTAGCTCAACAGTATCACTCCAAACCTCATAGCTGACTCATTGCTTGCAAGATACTATGTTCCCAGCATGGCGGGTGTAGTCTAGATGCGTTTCCCACTTTTACGAAATTTTAAGAAATCTTCGAAACTTGACCTTGTAAGAAAATGGTATAGAGGCATTATGTGACCTTGAAGGTAAGGATTTCTTTGAAATCTCCGTCTATGTGATGTAGGTGTAAGTCTAAGAGCATTGTGCTAGAAACGCAAGGGCCCCTGGTTCAAATCCAGGCTGTGGCTGTAATATTTGATTTATTTCAAATTTGCATCCCGCCTGGATATCACCATCTTGTATACATTGATTATTTTTTTTTAATGTGTAACGCTGACTGATGGCAGAGGTTGTCAGCAACATGAACAGTCTGGTGTCTAATCGCCTTTCGGTAGTACTTCAACAGATCATGGGCGTTTGTGATAGTGTTTCAAAAAGGTACAAGAATATCAGTACGATGCCAGGTTTTTCTGGCGAATCTGTATAAGCTGACAGTACCATGCTCAACCGCAGTTGTTTTATATAATAAATGTATTAATTAAAAACTGTGTTTTAAATTAGGGACAATGTCAGTTGTTAAACCGTCTTTTACATTTTAAAATTATAACTCCATCTTTCGCAGCTGTAAACAGCGAATGCGAAAACATTATACAGCGTCGATGTAATGATGTTGATCTCCCTTTTTCGTTAGCGGAGTTCCAAAGTAAAATGTTCTCCAGAAACATCATATCCTGATAATGTTCGTCATTAAAACGTAACTTGCGGACGGAGTGCCGCCGGCGGGTTTTGGGAAACCTGGCTACAGAACGGAAACACAGTGTGAGATGATAAATCGCTGAGGATTTAGAAGAGGGGACCACAGATTCTTGTTTCTGTTTTAGTAATTAAAACAAATGGCTGCCGAGCGCGGGCGGCCCGCCTGTCGCCCACGGGTCGCCCCGGGACCGGAACAAGCGACGCTGCCCCGCGAAATCAGGCTACTGCGAATTAATGTACCTCATATGTAACTGTACGCTCTACTTTCGGTTATTACTTTTTCAGTTGGCGGTAATGCATACGCATCAACCGCAAACAAAACGTTGATAAACTGTTTTCGCACGTCACGTATTGGTGTATATGGATGGTTGTACGTTATATTTATGGACTTTTGCTTTGTATATTTGAGCAAGAGGTAGTTTAATTTCCTCTTCGTACAATACGAAGGAACCATAAACATAACTCTTGAGTATTGGCGTAAGTGTCGACATTTGACAACTCTGCTTCTTTATATTGAGCTGTCTACGAGACAGCTTCAACTGCGCTGAAATGGAGCTGTAGTAACTGCAGTAGGTACAGGTCTTAACTTCAATAGAATGTAGCCTGATATTCAAAACATTATTTTACTTATATTTATGTTTATAATAAGAAAAATTTTAAAATTATAAATTGTTATAAAAATAAACGCTATAACTTATATTTTACAATATTGTACCCACAAAGAAAGAACCTAAAATGGAAATACGAAGACAATATATTTTTAAATATTGAAAATTTCCTTCTTACCTCTATTGACGTAATTGCTGCAAATATCAAAGTATTAAGAAGGACGTCTAATGCCCATCCTTTCTTTATGGAGGCAATTTTGGAAAGTTGGGTACTGCCAACATTTTTAACTAGCATTTATTTTAACATGCATTATGATATCATTTGACGTTTCTAATTTGTATACTAACACACCTGTTGATTTTACATTAAGTTTGGTTTCTGAATTGTTGAATCAACATCTAATGGATGTAAATGAAATTGATCATATTAACAAACTTTTGGAACACACTGTAAAGCAGAATTTTTGCAGATTTAATGGGAAGTATTATAGATTTGATGAGGGGCTTGCAATGGGTATGTCACTGTCAGCAAATTTATCTAACATTTTTTTGAACCATATTGGGACCGAATTTATTATACATCCTAAAAACCCATATCACAATAAAATTAAAAAATGGGTAAGATACGTTGATGATGTATTTGTCCTTTGGAATGGAACAATAGACGAAGTTAATAAATTACTATCCTATATTAACGGAATACATCTAAATTTGCAGTTTACTATGGAAATACAGATTGATGATAGACTTAACTTTCTTGATATCACCGTCGTCAAGGACAATAGACTAAAATTTGAGATCTACAGGAAACCAACAAATATGACGACCATAATACCCTTTGACTCTAACCATGATATGAAACATAAACTCTCGGCCTTACAATTTTACATCAGAAGAAATCTCACTTACCCTACGACCTTTGAATCGAAAACTAAGGAAACTCAATTTATTTTTCAATTAGCAAAAGAATATGGCTTCACCGAAAGAACTGTTAATTCATTAACTAATAGATTACAAAAAACTTTAGACCCATTATATTCACATAATAATACTCCCTTTAGTACCAAAAATTACAGAGCGTTCACATTTAATAATTTAAACCACAAGTTTCATAGAACACTAACAAAATTCAATATTATGCCCGCATATAAAAATAAAAATCAAATTTCAAAAATTTTAACAAAGTATAGGTATGAGGGAGGGGAAAACGAAGATCAGAGTGGTGTCTATTCAGTTGCTTGTTCTAATTGCAAATCTATTTATGTTGGACAGACAGGTAGAAAGTTGAAGAAGCGATTGGTTGAGCACAAAAGCAGAAATTCATCTAATTTATACCAACATTCTTTAGAAACCGTACACAAGATAGACTACAAAAATGTTAAATTGTTACATAGATGCGGGAAGGGTTTCAAAATGGATTTATTAGAGCAATTAGAAATACATAAACAAAAAATAAACCCTGACATTAATTTAGTAAATGATCAGTTGGACTTCCACATCAAACCACTTTTCACAAACATCAAAATTTAGAAGATTTAAAAGGTTGAGGGTATTAAAACAGGTATATGGTTTCACGGGAAATGAGTTTGAAAGTGTTTAATTATAAATTAAGCGATGTCAATGTTGTTTGTGTTCTGGGAACTTTTCGCTTTTCCTACATACGGATTTTACTTTCACGTTGGTTTGGATTAGTTCTCCCAAGGTCTCTGGGTTGGCACAACTGTTAGCGTTTGACAGAACAGGGTATGAAGATGTTTCATTTATGAAGAATTTATATAAATTAATCTTTTACATCTCATTGAGGAGGAGTCGGACAATTGTAGAATATAAACAATAGAACGGAGAATGATACACTTGCGCCTGTTTATAGTATCTTTTAATTTGACAGTAAGTTCTAGTCTATTCCATTTTAACGTGTAATTTTCGTGGTTATGTGATCGTTTTGTGATTTATTTTGTTGTATCTTTTGTAGATTTAGGATTGATAATGATTGAAATATATTGAAACATGTCTCCTATTTAAATAATATTAACAAATATACAAGGATCAAGAGGAAAAACAGAGTTTTATTGAATTATTGAAACATAACCTTGTACCATGGAACAACAAACATTTTTAACTAGGACTATAAAATTTCTTTTTCTAATTCGCCAATAGCACCATGCTCTGCCTTTGTATGTTAATAAATTTGTTAATAAAAGAATAAGATCGCGACAATTACAATTACGCGACTTAAAACGCTATATTTTGTGATTGGTACTAGACAAAAATTTTCAAATGTGGAATCAAAAATTGATTTGGAAGAAAATGGCTTTTGAGAATGTTGACGATATAATTACTATTGATTAAACACTTGGCAACTAGGGCACGATGTGCACATTTCGACAATTAAAATGTTTCGCTCCGTTTGCTTTATGAAGTTAATTAGTTGCATAATAGTACAGCTCTTTCCTGCTTGTGGTGTATTTAGAAACTGTTGAGAAATTCTAGTAAAAACTTGGGGAAAAAACAGAGAAGACATTTGAATACAAATGTAAATATTGTTACGTTTTGTTTATATAATATATTTGTAACAATTATTCTATTGCTTGTGTTTAAGACAGAAAGCTTTGTGCGTGGTTTAACATAAGCCAACCACATGTTTGTTTTAGCGTTAGTATTAGCATTAGATTTTATATTAAAGGATTTATTTATATTCCACATGTTTAGAAGATTTGGACAAATGAGGTGGGGCAGATTTGGACAATGTATTCTAATTAGGTACTTTTTTTTATAAATACATCCAAAGGGTGGATATTATTTCTCTATTGCATGACATCTACGACTGGATGTCGCGGCGACACCTCAAGAAAGCAAAGGGGAGTCCATACAATCTTGATACATAAAATTCCAGCCTCATTTGCGTATACAATACTCAATAATATGTTTACTCTGATGAATAAGTATAATTCGCAGATTCTAACTTTTATAATAAATTTGACATCTTCATATCTGGGTGGAAATCTCGTTGTAGACTTTCAAATGTCACCAGATGGTGTTTGGCGGTGGAGGGCATCGAAGGGGTATGTGTAGGGTAGGAAGGTATCGAACGAGCAAATAGAAGCCATTCGCTGAATGTCTACAATCTAGATAAGCTTTGATGAGGTTATTATTCAATTGTCCGAATATACTCCACACCTCACCAAATGTACCCCATGGCACGGCGGGGCACGATTAGACAAATGCACACCTGAAAAAATCAGTTTGTCTTAAGCTCATAGTCGCATATTGGTCATTTTGCTATCAATCTTAGAAAATATCAAACAAATAGTCGAAAAAATTGCTACTGAAGAGAAGCATCCAAATCTGTACCACCCCCTTTACTAATAATTAGAGATATTTAAGAGTGATTAAAAAAGCAAAGGGATAGTCTACTAATTTAGACGATTTCTTCATCGTCAATACCAGCCGAGTAGACCCACGCCTGATATCTATGGCAACGCGCTACTTAATATCCGATAGAACTCAATGACATCAATACCGTCATAATCCGCAATCGTTTATATGGTTTTAAGTTTTTTCTAACTTGAATTCGCGTGTTAATGTTTCTCCAATTTCCGTGGTAGCCATCTGTAGTTGGTTGGTTGGTATTAAACTCAGTATTAAACGTGTTAAATATAAATTAATTGCATCGCAAAAAGAGTATCAGAATGTGCCAAAATTCAGTCAAAACCCAAGTAAGTACTTTTAAGCCTGAAGGGCCCATGATTTCTGCCAGTCTTGAGTGTGACGCAGAATTCACAATTGACTGGCAATGTGAGCGTCCTTTTACTTAGTTTCTAGCTTGCCAAAATTCATTAAGTAAATATTTCGCTTGCTCGTGGTCTATTAATTTAGTCGTAAAATCTCCATCGTCAATACCTAGCGAGGAGAGCCACGCTCCATATCCACGGCAATGCGCTACTTGATATCCGATGGAACAAGTAATGACATCAATAACGTTATAATCCGTAATCGTTCTGGGCTCTTTGTACCTTCGCTCGCGAACGTAAACTCCATTATCCCGTGTAGTCAATATAAGGCCACCAAGTAACTGAGGTGATACCTTCATCTCGATTATGCCTTATTACACGTGCACGTAAAATGGGTCACATAAAGCTCCTACGGTAGCGGGTTTCCACGAGCCGCAACAAATACATTACAGTAAGGCGCAACGTGTACAGGAGAAACCGTAGATGCAATAAGAAGGAGCAGCGTTGAGCAAGCCGACGACTCGCTCCTATAATGTGGCCTCCACTAAACATACATTTATGGGGCTTTTAGTGGCTGCGGACAAAAATCTTACCGCAAAAGTCTCAAAAGAATTTTCCGCAGATACGAGACTACGTACGACTATGGTGTGTCAGGATGTGAACGGTATTTGCTCCATCCTATTACTAAAAGAATTAGTTGTGCAATTTTTTCTCTGGAACCCTCACGTGAGGAACCCTTAAAAGGGATATGGAACGATGGAGGGGTCTGAAACCCTCTCTGGTACATGAGCCGTATACAACTTCAAAATATATGAAATAAACATGAAGAACAAGCCGAATGGAAAATTATAATACCGGAGATAATGAAGTTATAATATCTTGTACTCACTATGCACAATCATTTATAGATGCCTCTACCTGTTGGTAAATAATATATAGAAGTAAGTACGTAGGCTTTCACGTCCAGAATCATTTAGAAAATAAATTGCTTTCGGTGTGTCAAAATTCATAAATGCTGAAGTTTCGCGAACCATATTGTCAATCATGAGGACGGCACCGACATTAGTAGGGTCTGGAATACGGTCATGTGGAAAAACACATGGGAGAGGTAGCTCCAGATGTGTGCAGTGTGGTGTAAATTAGGTACATAATGGAGATATCTTTGGTAGGTCTTCAGTATTCAGGTAGCTCTGAAGAAAGGAGCAACATGGTGCGCGAAACGTTAGCATTTACAAATTTTGACACACGGCATAACCCGGATGTAATTTATTTTCTAAATATATAGAAGGTTGTTTTTCATATTTCCAATTATCACTGGCTATACTACTATAGTGATCGGTTCGTTGAAGTTAAGCGGTATGGAGTGGGGCATAAATTCGCGATGACAAATACATAAACGCGCCTCGTAACTTTTTTTATGGGTACCTTAAATTTAAATCAATTCTAAACAAACATAATATATGCTTCTCGAATTATGTCAATACTATATTATCAGCATCATGAAATAGTTATCAAAAATATTTAAAAAAAGAAGCTTTGCGGATTTATTGTACTAAAAAGATATTCAAATATCAAAGTCATATTAATAGTTTCATATTAAATAAATAATAATACGTACCTACTCGATACATAACGTCACTTGTTAAAAACGGACACATGTGACCTGGAACAGAGAAACTTTTGTAGTGACAAAAAATGAGATTTTCACAGAATCATGTACCTCTTCCCATTCAATTGATTCCGACAAAAATTCAGAATCCTTTTTTATCGCTTGGGCGGTTTCCCTGGTTCAAGGTTACATATTATAACAGTAACAGGAAATAGCAACATGTCAAATAATTAAATGAATACTAAATTATTATATTGAATATAACACCACTTTGCCGCTCGAGTCCGGATAAGACAAATATTCTTCGGCGAAAATAGATGTCCAAAACTAATGTTCACCTTCATCATTACTCTCGCTCTCAAGAGAAGTGTGTATGCAGTCGGGTGCGGAATCGTTTGTTCTCTCTCTTTCTATCAGTATTCGAAGATGTATAGAAAAAATGCCGCATCATAGCAAAGCAATTGTGGATCATATGTCATATTCCTTAGAACGGTCAATAAAATAAGTGCCTAAAGCACTTACACTTTCCTATGCACATGTGCAATGGGGTTTTGCTCTTCCAAAACATCCATTGCGCATGCGTGGCATGCAATACCCAAATGTTTTTACTGCTGCTCAAACAAACCTAACAAAGTATATAGCATGGGAATTTTAAATGTCGGTAACATAGAATTGGTAAACTGATACAATTTCTGGCAGCACAAATTGCTAAATCTGCTGCGTAGAACCAGAACCCCGCGTAACTCTTGTGTCTTCCTTATAATATGGTAGTAGTAACGTGTATCTTAAAGTAGTAAATGTTAAAATACATAGAAGGATACATAGCTTTATTTTAGCTTAATTAGCTTCATAGGAAGGTATTTTGAAATTAATATTTTAGATTTTAGTTTGTAGAAACAAACCTTCTTGTGTGGGTAAGATACCATTTTGCTATTTATATCTCTAATCATCTACGATTTATTATTTTTGAGACGAGGCTGAAATATAATTCAAGATCAAACGAACTTACCTAAGTGAAGTTCGTTCTTGATTATATGAAGCTTCGTCGAAATAAATAATCACCCACCTCGCCCTAACAACGCCTTAATTGGTAACAGCAAACATTTTTTCCCCAGACTCTGAGACTCTCTAAATCGGGCCTATGCCCGCTGTCGGAGGTTTTTACTCTAAACGTATGATTCACTACATGGAATGAGGGAACTACAATTTGTTATTTATTTCTTCATATAATCAAGAACGAGCTTCACTTAGGTAAGTTTGTTTGATCTTGTAATTTCCTTCACGTGTGCAAACTTGCTTCTGCCTCTATCTTCGTCTCGGGATGGTAGTGGAGTCACTAATCTCGGACTAGTATTATTGACTATAGTGTATTATTGAGGGTTCCGTGGGTTAGTTTGTCAGTCACTCAGGCATTATTGTCATGGCATTATTGTATTTTTGTTCGCTTTTATCAAGGCTTTCTGCTTGAATGTTTGGTGTTTTAGATTCTGGACATCTTCCGGTAATTTTTTTATTGTTAATAAACATTATTATCATTCTTCAAATAGTCCATGCTCAAAGGTGTAGTAAATAAAAGTGTAATAAAGACCTCTTGTCTGGTTGGATGATGGTCATAACTTCTTTATTTGTGATCCAAACAAAAAAGCGTTTTGACATTATAAAGGCACTTTTTTGTCTCCAATTTGATTATGTCACTTTAAAATTTTTTTCACCAATGAATTTGTCAGAAACAAACGCAACTTTTGTTTTTCTTATGAACGCCATATTGGTTTTATACATGTTTGGATACATCATGTCTTTCTGAGTAAGTTGGAATGCCACATGCCGTGTTTTAAATACAATGAGACAATAGAATTAACTAAAAATTGTACACTTCGCGAATTGCTGAAAATCGCATGATGCCATGGAAAACATTTTGTGAAACAATGTGATTTCTACCCATCTGAGCCCATCTGTTGCACAAAATTGGTGAAAGCCCAGAATTTTATAAAAAAAAATTAAGATTCTATGAAACATATTTTCTAAGTGCGGTATTTTTAACTGAAAGAAGACGCACTACTGGGTACTGGGCCCGCCAAAATCAGCACCTTTTTGTAGCGCGCCATAATCAAGTGCGGTTTGGTTTTACTGTATGGTGCGGTATAGTGGCGAACCGATTAATTGGAGCACTTTTTTATAACAAAAACTTCGGAGAGGTATCGGCAATATTGCTCTCTGAGGACGTGGAAGAAAGAATGGACAATAAACCGTTGGCCTTACCCTAAGGTATGAGGTTCCAACAAGACGGAGCACGTGCACATAATGCCTGAATTGTGAGGAATTATTTAGATATAAGACATAAACGGAGAGGAATTGCTACTTATTCAGAACTATCATGACCACCAAGATTACCGGATCTTACCCCTTGTGATTTTTATCTATGGAGTGGCTTAAAAAACAAGGTGAATGGTGTTTATAATTTTGGAAACGTTGGGGAGTTACGTGACACCGTCATCGCCGCTTTCAATTCGATTGACAGAAGAACCCTCGGTACGGTCACCGATTTTTGAAAACAGCATTTAGTTATTAACACGTTAAAATGTTGTTACTTATGTTATGTAGTTAGTGCAAATAAATTCCAACATTTTACTGTAACTTGACTATGGGCACATAATTTTCGCGATTTTCAGATATTAAGAAAAAGCTTCAATTTTGTGGGGTTATTGTGTTCTAAATATGGCATGTGGCATACCAAATTACTCAGAAAAACATTCTGATTCCAAACATGTATAAAATCCATATGGCGTCCATAAGAAAAACAAAAGTTTCGTTTGTTTCTGACGAATTCATTGGGGAAAAAAATTTAAACTGACATAATAAAATTGTAGACAAAAAAGTGCTTTTATAATGTCAAAACGCTTTTTTGATTGGATCACAAATAAAGAAGTTATGACCATAATGAAAAAACGACATTTTTTGGTTTTTTCAAAATAGCTTGGGAACCGGTTGAAATTCGACTGTTTTCTGAACAAATTATGAAAAACCAGTGGCGGCTCGCGTATAGGCACTGTGGAACTGCAGCACCTCCTATTATTTCCACTTAATATTATGGATAACATTTAATATAACGCGTCTTGTTCCTATAATTCTTTCTTTATACTTGTACAAAGTATAATCCTTAATGTCAGTAGCCATCCCCCAGTTTAAGAAAAAGATTCAAAAATCGTTGTATGGAACTGTAATCTGCACAGTTCCAGTAGGCGAGCTGTTTGGCTGTTCTGCGCATGCGCACACAACAGCGGCAAAAGCGATACAGAGACTAGAGAGAACTGTTGTCCCCGCAGTGCCGACCTTGCCGACCCTCGGCTGGTGGAAGGTGGTTTTAGAAACTGTGGACGGCATATCAAAAGGCAATACGTATTTTATAACAATTGCAGTACAAGGATAACATTATTGATATTTTCGCGCAAATTAAAACAAGAAGAATTACGCTTATCTTAACTTCACTTGTTTGTTTGCTACAATCTTGTAATCGATATTTTACCTACTTCTCAATATCCAATCGAGTTGAAATTTTGCACGTGGACATTTTTTATTAAGCGTTGTTTTAAAAAAAATGTATTTTTTACATAAATTTATTACTACGCTTACCTTAACTTCACTTGTTTGTTTGTTATCTATAAATCTTGTAATCGATATTTTACTTACTTCCCATTGTCCAATCGAGTTAAATTTTTGCATGTAGACGATTGCTGGCAACAATGCATGAAACATTAAAAAAATATGGAACATTTTTAATTTTTAGTACATTTTGTTAAAGCGTAGTTTTTTGAAAATGTGTTTTTTACATAAATTTATTAATGTAATACATTAATAATTACATAATTACAAGTTTCTGAATACATTTTCCTTTTATACTTTTTTTGCCTTTAACACAATATTTTTTAAAACAATGACAAAAACATTTCTGGAACAGCACCCCCGCTAATATTAGCTACGAGCCGCCACTGTGAGAGAGTACATAAATATGCACTGCTTTGCCCACTTAACCGACTTTCTATCTCTAATAATAACAAAAATACCCATACAACCCAATGTCCCGTGAGACACTCTGTATAGTTGTTCTGCTGGGTTCAGGTCGAATGTGGTTTACACTTCTTGTCAACTATTTGTGAATTTCGTGTACTGTTCTGAGTTTAATTCTGTTCTCCAGTTTGTTTTATATTATCAATTGCGCTGGTGTCAATTTATTTGTTCTGATGAATATGTCAGGTATCGGTGTTCGTGAATGTGGGCAGGATAATATTTTCAATACCTACCTTAAAATCTTGACGTTGGAGTTTGTTGATATTCGAGTGTTCTGTGGTGCTCCAAATGATCATCATGTCGTTCATATTCGATAAGAATATGCTCCTGTAAATTATGGCTCTGATACATTCTGGTGTCGTCGGCGGACATTTAGGTTGTACGCAGATCAAAGAAGTCGTTTGTTTAGTTAGAGGATATAGCGCAGTAAGCCAACCCTTTCATATAGATCGAAGATGTATTCAGAAAACATGGGTTTGTTTCCTGAATAAGATTTGAATACCACGGATTTGGCTACTGTTTGACTTTACATGATTTCACTACCGTGCTACACATTTTCATCAAACACTTGTACCCTGTATATGCTCAAAACCAGAATTTGAATAAAAATTTCTATGACGGGATCGTTACTCAACCTATAACTGAACATAAGAATCATGAAAATCATATGGGTGGTTCCAGACAAAATAAGCTTTGAAATTGTGTTTTCAGTGGTGTTTGAAGGTTCTGATCTAAAATTCCAGATTAGAATATGGTTATGACTGTATTGTATATTCCAGAAATCAACTGTATGATAATATTCCACAATCAAATCTGCTATCATTAAATACGTCACGTAGACTAGAGGTTGAGCAAATTTTATTATTGTTGAGCGATACACCAAAATCTCTTTTTGTCTAAAGAAAGCTTTTAGCGTAAGAATGTCTGTGCAATATGGACTGTAAGTACTAACTATATAAGTGAATGTCTGTTCCTAACGATGCTTTGCACTGTGTTTTACTGAATGGCATTGACTGCCTCAGTACAGCATTAGATAACCACTTAACAACAATGGCGTATAAAATACAATGTTAATTATTGCGAGACGAACATAACTGGTCATATATCCGCGTGGGGGCGCCCTTAAGCAAACAAATTGGCAAACTTCTAGCGCTTTATTAAAGTTCCCGGATGTAAACAAGCCGACTTTAACTTAATAACTCTACCTGGATTTGAGACTTACGTAAGACAACAGCTATTAAAATAATGCCTCCACTGTTAATTAGTTAAAATGAGTTTAGTATATACTAGCTGCGCCAAACTTGTAGTAGCCCTATATTAGGCCATTGTGTTGAAGATATACTACCTAGGCTTTAGTTTAGAATTTAAGCGGTAAATCGCGGACTAACGGATGCTCCGGTTAATTCTAACGCAAGGCTTACTTTGGCGCATCCGCTACAGTAATTACTAATGTTATTGTTGTTACTGATTTCACATAGTACTATCACTATTTTCTTTATATGAGTTATATGCCCAGATCGGACGTCTAGCATAAGGAAAACGGGAATTTAACTTATGTATACAGAGTGTTAATAATAACTGTCAAATAAATTCTAGTACAAAAATCAAAAAAATTAAAATTTATCGTTATTTATCGTATTTGTAAAGAAAAGATCTAGCTTTCTTCTATACTTTAGGGATGCTTTAGGAACAAATTCGAGCTGACACATTTTGAGAAAATATCAAAGGTATCTTGTGTCGCTACGCGCAATAATCCCTCCTGTTAACCACTAACAGTTGCTGCACCTCTTTCTCACAAAGATGATTTCGTAGAAATAACATATTTTTCTATATAGTATAGCAAACTAATAATAATGTAACGCATTTCGATAAAAACTCAAATATATATTTATAGCTCAAAAATAGCGTCGGTAAAAAACTCTCTGCAAAATAGAATGGTATTTTTACTGAAACGTAACAAAAAGACTATCTAAATTCCCTTAAAAAACTACCTCGTTTTCAGGAAAAATTACTATTTATTTAAATTTTAAAATTGATCCAAGTCACCCAGCGCCAGAACCAGCACTCGTAATTGTTCAAAATCGAGGTGACACATTTTGATAAAATATCAAATGTATATTTAAAATATAAAAATGACGTGTGTCGTTACGCGCAATAATCCCTCGTGTTACCCACTAGAAATTGCTGCACATATTTCTAACAAAGATGATTTCGAAGAGAAAAAAAAATTTTCTAGCAAACAAATAATAATATAACGCATTTCGATAAGAAGTCAAATATATACTTACAACTGAAAAATTACGTGGGTGTAATACTCTGTACAAGAAAATTTTATTTTTACCGTAAACGTCAATAAAAGCCTTTCTTTAATTCCCTTAAAAAACTTCTTCATTTTCAGGAAAAATTACAATTTATTTAAATTTTAAAATGGATCCAGGTCGCTCAGCGCCAGAACCATCACTAGTAATTTTCGCCCCACTTTTCGGAATGACGGTTTTTGTAGAGCAAAGATTAAGTTTTAAATTAAGTCATTAACTTTAAAAGCGTTCCGCGATAATATAGAACATAATATATGAATAAACTATGGAATACATAGCTTATGAGCAAAAAAAATGAGTAACTAAATGTACATCCTCAATATGTGTAGTCGTCGGTTTTCGCGTTCGGAAAGAGATTTAACGAACAGCGAAAATTAAGAATTGGTGACAAGATATACACAGCACAATTTTGAGATAGCACATGTCACGCTGAGCAAAAAGTTTCATATGGACTTTCTTTATTCTTTAAAAAGTTACAGCCATTTGAAATAATAGTAAAACTGCATTTCAAACGACTCTAACATCTTTAGGAATTGAAAAACCCAATAAGTTGACATGATACTTTTTATTCAGAATGGCATTTACTTGTCGACAAACAAATGTCTAAAAAGTTTCATATGTCTTTTGTTTCTGCGTTCATTTGTTTATTTAATTTATTTTCAATTGTTTGAATTCTTTACTTTAATTTATTACCTTTTGTTATTGTTATGGGTATCGATTGTGTTCTTTCTTCGTTTCCGCATTGTTTGATATGCATTTTATTATTTATTTTATTTATTTTGTTAATATCTCAAGCAGCTGTAACTTTTCAAGTATCTATTTGAAAATACAATTAGGTCCAAAATTAAAATTGTTACTCAGAATGACATTTAATTCCCAAAAATATTTTTTTTATGGGAAAAAAGTTGGACACGTGTTATATACATTCTTCATAGCTCAACGTACTAACGTACTACTACTTTAATTATTGACATAGTTAATTGAACATAAATTTTAGTTGTATACAGTAATACTATTTGAATTCCTATTACTTTTCAAGCCGTAAAAGGTACATTTTGAACATAATTGTCTAATGTGTAGGAGGACCTTTTTATCAATGATAAGATTGTCAGAATCATTATTTTCCTAACATAGCCCATAAATCAATTTTTAATTTTTATACGCGACTACACAATAGTGATGTAAAAATAGTAACTATTGGCTACTTTTTCGCGGGTACTCGGCGAGATTCGAAGTAACGGGCACCGATATAAACTTGTACCACTTTACACGTTACTTTTACTTGTGGTACTGGTTACCACGCGTAACCAGTACCAACACGCTTCTACCGGTAATCCACTCGGCTCTGCACTACATACCACCGATATTACCGGTATAATATCAAATGAACGTAAACCTTCTTCTATGCTACCAAACATGCCCCGTCACCTCTTGGTTTAAATGCCAGATAGGAACTTTAGAATACAGTATTCATTTTAACATTCGATTTCTGTAAACTATCCCGGTATTACTTTTGAAAAGAAATAATCCTCCTTTAGATTGTTTGCTTGTAAACTTCATCGCCATCTATTAGGTAATAGGAAGGTTTGGTCAATAAGAATTCGTTCTGACTATGCCGTGTAAAAATATGTGAAAATATATGTAAATCCTCCAAACATCGTATCTAACTCAATTATCGTAATGTCGCGAGGGTATAGGACTCTATGGAATCTATGGTATACGTTTACTGGTGTAGGGAAGTCAACGATACTGCGAGTGCTCAAAATTCGAGTACTCAATCGCTACTACTTGTACGAAGTAACGGGTACTGTACCTAATAGTAACGGGTGGTTACAAGTACTCGAAAGTAACGAAACTTTACATCACTACTACACAACCACATTAAAATTCCACAATCTAAACGATTATTGTTGTAGATATACCCACGAACAGCCAACTACGATTATATGAACAGCCTAATGTAGGGAAATCCACGGTCAATGTCACTAACCGTGAAACGAGACCGATATTTTGCCGTCGGCGTCGTTTGGTCACCAGTTGCAGCACAACGCTGTTAGTGTGTTGGCGATTATCTTGCGCTGAACAGGGCCGGACTCAAGAATGCGTTAAGTTAGAGTATATGTTATTTGACCAAACATGTTTATTACGTTCTTGAGCATATGCTCCTTCAGGTTAGCCGTTGTTTCTGAAAAGCCCTGTATAGCAGAAGGTATTATATTTTTCTCCTGGTATCCATCAGATTTAATGAACATTGACGAATGTTGTTTTTTAATTGTGGGTTAATTAAACAAATGGAAATAAATAGTTTTTGTTTTTTCTAAAACTATTGCTTTCTTTACCATTCTTTTTCTATTGCTTAAAGTATTATTTTTCCCGTAAACCGGCCCCTTATTCTAATGAGTTGGGATTAAAATACACACACACATACTGTATAATATATTACATTTTATTATCACAAACAAAAACCAATTTTCAACAGATTACAAACATTTTAGTCTAAATAAATAAGAGATGTTCGACAATAATCAATATCACAGCAATTACAAAGTGACTCTGTAACAGATATATTTAACACAATTCGAACTTGTCCGGTAATCAAAACATTTACATGTAACAGTAATTAATTAATTACGATATGATTAATTGATTTGTCAGTGTGACGCGCAACTGAGCATATATTTTATTTTAACGCACCTCTTTGATTTGATATTCACAGAAAATGGTGGAAATCCTTGTCGGCCGTTGAGATATAAATTGCACCTGTATTTTACTTTATTATCAATAGAATTTATCAATAGGTATTTAAAATAAGTACACATTTGAGAGTTCGTATAATACATTCGATTATGAAAAGGTTTAGGATTTTGGCGAGTTGTAACATTGACAACGATAACAACACATTAATAGATTTAGTTAATATTTAATTATTTAACTTTGAAAATATTACACTATTTACATTTGATTATGGGTTTTCAATGTGCCATTTTGAAATTACTACTTTTTATAAAAGTTAAATTTAATATGAATATAAATCTTAATATAAATATGAAAAAAATATACTCCTACTTATTAATAAATAACTATACAAAGTCCATGTTTAGTTTTATGAATAGTAACATTTATTAAACATTTCACACGATTATTGGTTTGAACAGTAACGCAAAAGGACAATTGGTTTACACAGAAAAACAACCGAGACAATTAATGCAAAATATTGACATGAAATAATACTGCTATAACAATATTAATTTTCACAAATTATTAATAAAACATACCTGTAATGGAATAAGTCATCAGCTAATTGTTAATTTCTCCGAATTCAACAAAATCGAATGGCTCGTTTACAATGGTATAATAGTACCAGTACTACTGACAACAATTACTGTACAAACAATGGGACATTTCTGGTACCAATAAAATCCACCAGTCTAGAACACTAAATTAGCAAAAGCAATGACTACAAACTAGCCCTCGCACTATACCAATGTAATCGGGCCTTATGTAGAACTTATTTACATGACAACAGAGCAGAAGTAAGCTATGTCAAGCTATTATTATCAATATTAATCTTACGTATGAATTGGTGGATTAGTTTCACAAGAGGTTATACGTAGTCAGAAGTCAGCCTACAAATATGGGAAAATTGTGCAAATTACGAATCCGATCAGTCTTTAATATTTAAAAATGTCGGGTGCTGTAGACGGGTGCCAGCACCACACCAGCGTCAATAATAATTGAAACGTAGAACGTGCATTCAAGAAGCAGTAAATAAATCATACAAAATTTATCTATTCCATCTACAATGTCCGCCGCTAATACTTAAATACATTTGCAATGTATTGTGTCTACGTAAACACAATACATTGCAAGTGTATTTACGTAAAATTTCAAAATTTGTCCAATTACCAAGTTTTGCGAATGTTAGTATTGATCATAAAATACAATAAATAGTGAATTCTTGTTACTAATGACACATTTGGTTATATATAAATATTTTAATTAGTAAATTACCAATAAGGACAGTAGCTGTTATAAACCTATTATATTTCAACCTCGTCTAATAAATAATTGTAGTTCCCTCATTCCTTGTACTGTACCAACAAAGTGTATAATATAATATGTTACAAAAATGCATGTAGGAGCTAGCGCGCACAAACACGTTTTCGATCGCTGAACCAGACAGCGACGCAGACAGAAAAATGATTACTGGAAACTAGAAAACGTAATTTCTTGAACTTATTTACTGGATTCAATTGCATAATTACTTGGATGTAGAAACTTATCTATATATTAGAAATGCCATCTACTCAATCTAAGTAATTGAATATGTCAGATAAATGCCATCGACAAATAAATACTTTCTTCATAATAACCAATATTGCCTTGAAAGAAGTAATTCAATTTATCGATCCAAAAATGTCCATTCCAGTGCGTACATACTTGATCCAAGAAAATATAAAATACTTCTCTTAAGTAAGTTTTCTTGAAAATGGTATGAAGGGTAAAATGTCATCATCTTTGAGTATATAAACGCTGGATAACAGGTCCAATTAGTGATCTGTAGGTCTAATATATCTTTGGTTGTCGTGTTGTCAATGTATCTGATCGAGAAACGTCAACAGCTCGACATTTTGTGGCCGTACAAGCGCGCGAAATGCGATTGCGGAACCCAGTGTGTCAGCTATGAATATGATATTATAGTCTCATGGCTCACAAGGCTGGCTGTACGGGATCGTATAATATTTGGATTGATTTTTCCCGTTTGGGGAAAAAATCACGTTGGATTTTAATAGATAAACTTATGTTTTAAGGGGGATTCCGGTTTTCTGATGAAAAAAAATCGATTTTTTTTTCTGTACGTTATTTTATTATTTAAGGTCTTAAGAATGTGTGTACGAAGTTTTAAGGTAAAATTTGCAAAATTAGCGAAGTTGTAAGCAATTAGCCAACGGCGTGCAGGTGCCAAAAATATGCAGCGCGCGGATCGGTCGTATCGTGCGCTGAACAATTTTTACGCCCGAGTTTTTCAAGCCAAAAAATTTTGCAGTGTGTGGTTTATTATTCTGTGAAATTCTCTCGTGAACAATCATCGATAAAAAAACACTCAAGAAAAACTCCTACACGTGCGGATGGACAACAAAAAAAGAAAATTTTCTGAGAATGCACACTCGTGAAAGGAAAGCATTTGCTAGTACGTCTGCCGATAAATTGTCGACAGCGGAAGACGAGAAAAGTATAGTGCTGGGTTTTGGAGACGGGATATGGAAGAAGTGAGGTCACATTTCCGTTGTATAGGATCACTATATTTATGGAGAAATACACGAACAAAGTGGTTGAGCATATGTACTGCCCTGTGGGATCACAGAGTTGGTGCAAATGGCGAAAAACTGAAGCCGAGAAAACTCTGGATGAATTCAATAACACTTGCTAATAATGTCGAAAATGCCATCAAGCCGATTTACAACGACTTGTCGTCGAGAGAGTTGCTAGAACAGTGTTTGGGTGGTGACTAGGGCTGGGCAAAAAAATCGATCGATCGATCATCTTATTTGAAAGATCGAAAGATCGATCTGATCGATCAGATCGAAAAGATCGATCAGATCGAAAAGATCGATCAGATCGATCAGATCGATCAGATCGATCAGATCGATCAGATCGATCTTTTGATGAAACGTACATGGTTGGACACGTGTCGTACGTATATGAAAGAACTGAAAGATCGATCAGATCGATCAGATCGAAAAGATCGATCTTTCAATTCTTTCATATACGTACGACAAGTGTCCAACCATGTACGTATCATCAAAAGATCGATCAGATCGATCTGATCGATCTTTTCGATCTGATCGATCTTTTTGATCTGATCGATCTTTTCGATCTGATCGATCTTTTCGATCATGATCGATCGATCGATCAGGTCGATCTCAAATTGTGATCAAAGATCGTTCACAAATTTCCGAGATCGCCCACCCCTAGTGGTGACACACAAAACAACAACTAAAGCTTCAATTCTACTGTCTGCCGCCTCGCACCCAAACATCTTCACCGTGGGTCAAAATTGCGGCTTATGCAGCAGCAGGCATTTATAATAAAGGCTTTTCTGCCATCCTCTAAACTATGACAACTATAGGAATCGTTATTGGCAAGGAAACAAAAATATTTGCAAATGTTCGCGAGAAACTTCGTTTGTTGATGTCGTCGAGACGTGCACTAGAGGCTGCAAAATAAGCTCAAACAAGGCGTAGAAATGAGCAAGGCTCAAATTAAATTCTACGAAGTGGAGGAAGGAATAAAGTATGGCTCTGGTATAGCATATTAGCAGAAAAACACTGTAAGTAATCGATGTCCCGTAATAAACTGTACTTGAATGTTTAAACGTGTTTTTCTCGGAACAGTTTTTTCGCAAACGGTTGGCATGATATTTCGAAACCTATTGGACCGATTGACTTCAAATTTTAACTGGATGTTCAGTAAACATGCCTTTATCGTTTGATGAACAAGAATTGCAATAAGTTAGGTACTTTTCCTTTTATAGAGAAAACAGTGTCAATTTTTTTTAGAAAAATCGGTATTTTGAGTTTAAGAAGCCACCATTTCCTCAAATATAAATATTTTTATTTTCTGGTTCATCAAACGATAACTACTTATGTATTAAGTAGGCCGCTATTCGAGATTTTTATTTCAGATCACCTGGAGTGGCCCAATCATGCCAACCAGTGACCGCGGATCTTCGCGCAGTGTCATGGTCGCGGGTGGCTAGTGAGCGTGATTCATCATATTTCTGTATTATTTTTTTTTGTAAATACTTGAAAAGCTAATAAATATTTGTGCCACATTTGGAATCAATTTATTGCATAGTCTCGCCAATAAAAAATTCTAAAAAAGGCGGTAATTTTAGAGGAAAAAACCGGAATCCCCCCTTAAATCTATAAAATACTTGCAGAAAGTTAGATAAGTTTTTAAGGCAAAAAAGTAACTCCCTCTGTTAAAGATGCTATTATTGAGAATATGCACCTCACTGAAGACTATTTACTACAATGGAGTAACAACTTTCTTAAATCTAGTAATTATTCGAAGAAACAAAATTGCTTGGTTGAAGTCCATAATCTCTCGGGTATATACGAACCTACTAACCACTCCATCCAAGTAATTCTCTCTTCGTTTGAAAGATCACTTTTCAGAGTGCGGTGGCTTGACGCTTACAATAAAACAGTAGGTTTGTGAAAAAACGGCGGAAGGAAACATCCATTATATACCGGGTGGTCGCTATTGGGTGGACTCCTAAATATCTCAAAAAATATGCATGGTACGACAAAAGTGTCTTAAATAAACTTGTAGGACGCAAAGGGGGAAATGAGATGGCGATATCAGTTTCATTGCAGATGGCGCTGCAATCGGTGAAAATGAGGTTACCTTCATTTTTTTAAATGGGAATACCCAACTTTTTTTTATCAAATTCAGATTTTACGCTAAATCAGAAGAATCTTTTGTCTGACACTTTTTTCGTGCAATGCATTTTTGTTTCGTACGTAAAGAAACCCTATGCGCATGACGGGGCAACGCGTGAGATACCAAAGCGTGTTCCCGTTATGCACATCTTCCTACGTTCATCCAACCTTCCTACGTTGTACCATGAGTAGACATGACAGTCGTAGCTTTGCCTGCCAGACGGCGAGCGCATCCCATGCAGTGGAGCGGTTGGAACTACCGAAGACGCCACAAATTTCCATCGTCAATAACTTTTGATAGATGCATCGTACGAAAAAATATTTAGACAAAAGATTCTCCTTATTTAGAGCAAAATCATAATTTGATAAAAAAAAGGTGGGTATTCCTATTTAAAAAAATTAAGTTAACCTCATTTTCACCAATTGCAGCGCCATCTGCAATGAAACATATCGCCATCTCATTTCCGCCTTTGAGTCCTACAAGTTTATTTCAGACACTTTTGTCGTACCATGGATATTTCTCGAGATATTTAGGAGTCTCAAGTTAAAACGACCACCCGGTATATATATATAGTGAGTTGGCGCTGCGTTTAGTGTGTACGCGTATTATTAGTTTGTGAATGTATTCAATATCAAATCAACTCCATTTTAGCATACTTTTGACATCACCACCCAAGATGTTGATAAAATTTGGAGTAATTGTTGTCTTTATGTAGGTCAAGAATTATACCAAAATGGCAAAAATAGCTTGATCTTTATATTCTCAAAGTGTGTATGCAGTTTACCTAAATGATAAGTGGAACAGAAGTGATTTTTAGCATTTGCCATGCGGTTTCTCCTGCAGTACAGCACGAATGGACTTGTGGTGGATTTTGTTTTAATTATAATTGTTCTTTTATATAGTTTTTAATTTTGTACATTTTGATGCGTAAAGGGAGTAGAAGTAGTTTCTTTCTAACCAATTTTTATAAGTTATTGTATGGTGGAATTCCATTTATGCGTCGCCTAGAAACGGCCATCGAACGGAGTTCTTAAGCTGTTGTCATACGTCTCTGTGAGTGTGATCATCTAAAATATATTTAAGAGCTTGCATCATGCCATAGATGGTTATCTTCCGTTCATTCTGCCGAGTCTGAGAATTGAGACAGAGATTTTTACTTTATCATACGCAGTATGTAAAGTATTGTAATCATGCCAAAAAAAAATTTGGAGATTTTAGCGGAAATATGTCTTTTTGGGTCCCCTGAACATTTTTGACCAAGGTACAAAAAATGTCTGTGTGTGTGTGTGTGTGTGTGTGTGTGTATGTGTGTGTGTATGTGTGTGTGTGTGTGTGTGTGTGTACCCGTTTTTGTGGCGACGATTCCGGAGAAACTACTAAAGGTGTCGGGACGAAACTTCATATTTAGAAGTTTCATAACCAAACTTAGAGCTGAAAAGCTTTCTGTTGAAGAGGGTCCAAGTGAACTGGTGGTTTACTCATAGCATTTTTCGAAGATTTTGCAAATGAGCCGCTATTTGTGTAATGTCGTCAAAATAGTTAAATAATAAATTAAAGGAGAGGAAATTTTCTATAATTTATGTATATGACATTTTTTTGGTAGAATTTATAGTTTAGCTGCATGAGCAAATTCTATTTCATCGAGATCGGTCGTACTGCTTTAAAACTAGTAGCCAGGATATGTCAGATTTTTTGATTCTAATGACAGTAGCTAGTGTCAAACGCTAATGTTTTGAAAATACTACTGTCAATATAGGCTGCGTTCGGATATTGAACCCCGTTACACTTTTTACACCCAATAACACGTAGGTGTCATTTGGACGGTGTACCCGGTGTCAACGGAGTACAATATCCGAACGCAGCTTTAATCGAGATATCTGTCTAGTTCTACTATTTTTATTTTAATGCAGACATAGCCGATCTCGATTAAATAGAATCTCATGCAGCTAAACTATTAATTTTATATATAGTATGATAAAGTCATGTGCCACATCAGATTTTTTTTTTAAAGGAATTAATGGAATATTTCTGGTACGATTTTTTTGCAATTTTTATGGACAGGGTTCTTAGTCTGTTGGAAATTAGGATTTATGATTTAGATCGCGTATTCTGGTGTTGTTATGCAGCGTAGTTAGTTCTGCTCCAGCCGTCGTAGCTTGTATTGTAACAAATTCAAGGTATGATACGTGATTAGTCATTGTTTTAATGTGTATCCTGGGACTTGCATATGAGGCGAATCCAGGATGTTGAGATATCGCCGGTTATAAATCAAGGCGAGTATAATGCGAATTTTGCGACTCGTCCATTAGATGATTAACCGAAAAGGAGCCGGAGATCTTGGGTTGGGGGCAGCCGCGCCAGCTAGTGCGCGAGGAAGTACGCCGGCAGATGTATGGTTAATGATCCTGAACTGATAATAGCCGTTCTTCTGTGGATCACGTAAAAAGTATAGATTTTTTCTCGGCTACACAATTCCCGTCGGCTTGAAAAGCGATCTCTTTTCTTTGTTTTATGGTGAGCTTTTCATTCCGCCTCGATCGATACTAAGTACGTTTCTGCCATTGAAATTGTGTATCGGCCTGCACTAATCCTTTAATAACTTGAGATAAATCTTTGGCACTAACGGCTGAACACGAACGTATTGTCCCTTCAATATGTTCGCTTTATTAATAGGAAGTGCTGTGGAATTATTGGAAAACCAATATTATTGACTGCAGATTGTATATAGCAGTAAGGTGTCATTGTTCAAATTAAAAAATGTATTCAAAGATTTTCACAACTAGTATCAATTACAAAATCGTGAAAGTGGTAATCAATCAGTCGTAATTTCCTCCACGCATGGGCAATCTAATCACTCCACCACAATAACTAACATGCGCATGCGCGAAAAAAAATACGATTGATTCACAATTAATTCTGTAGCTACTTAAACAAACCTAATATACCCTTTCAGTAATGATAAGACTACCTGCTTTGTGTCTTCTTTATCATCGGTTGCCTATACCGCAGTAATTGCCAAATTGAACACACGGTATATAAGAATATAAGTCTTCTCATTCGGAATTCACTAGTGGCCGAACAAGCTAACAACATAGATATTGAAACTTCTGCCGTTACGGAACATACGAAAATGACGGAAGTATGGCGCATTAATTAATAACAATAACTCAAGATATTTTAGCACTTCTTTACTAATCTTTCCATACATGCCTGACAGAGCTGTGTAGATACGTTATCGCACATCGCATTTATGACACAAACGTTTATTTAAATTCGAAATCCTTGATATCTGTCCAGAGATGGTTTTTAATTTAGACCCTGGTTACTAGTATGATGTCTGTCATACCTTTCACATCTTGTTTCGAGTATCTTTTTCCTTTTATCTAATGTTCATAGTTGCGTCCTATATTTTGTCTATGTGGTCACATGGTCATCTTTTCTGCATTTTTTATTTCAAATCTTGCAATCAACTGCGTTGTTCCGGCATGTTCCTCGAATCTTAACATAGATAGCGCCATTTCTAGTGATTGCTGTTCGTAGATCTAGAGAATTCTCTGATATTACTTGAACTAGTATTTCCTAGCATACGCCGTGAATCAATGGACCTCCTATTTTCTACCATTTTGCGAATTAGTATGTTCCTACTAATTTTACTTGGTTTGTAAGATATGGTGAAAATAAATGTCATGTAGGTATATTCCGTTTATTATTTAATAAATTTGAATACTGAGTGTTCATTTTACCATTACAAATACATAATGCTCATTAATTATAGTAGATTTCTAAAATTTTCTGTCACTCAGCAGGCCATTTACTTCTATTTGTTTGGACACATTTTCAGCACAATTCATTCTGGGACTGAAAATATTGCTTATCAGGTTCATGACATTCCTCTACACACAGTAGGGTGAAGTGGAAGCAATGAAAGTAATTGTCGGATAAAAATTGAGCGATTAATGATCGAGACTGTTTAACGCACGAGCGATTAGTTGTGCAGTCGAGTCCGTTAATTGCCGAGATCATTAATCACCGTTTAATATTCGAGTTGGTTCCAAAATTTTTTCGTTGATCGTATTCTTCTGGCGGCGTGTACATAGAGTTTATTCGTCGATGTCGTTAGAGGTTATATGACCATTTATGTAATTTGAGACTGATGTTCTGGACTGTGTGTAAAGGAATGTTTAGATTGGATGGTTTGATTTTACGTATGTTCGATTGACTAGAATGAAGGTGTTTGATTGGCTACAAATCATGCATTAATAGAAATCGTGCATTTATAGAGCATAAATAAACTATCGACGAAAAAATCGTTTACTAAACAGCTCCGTGAATGCACGATTTATTATAGCTATTCAAACGACTTCATGATACCCAATCAAACTTAAACTTAAAATAAAATAATCCTATCAAAACATCAGAACACGTTGAGGAAGAAAATCTAAGTTGCCGACAGAAGAAGAGGATTGACGGAAATCGAGGACATTGTATGTTATATATTCATTGTGTGTATGTTTATTTCGGCACATATTAAATATATGGAATGGAAGGGTAACGTATAGTATATATCAACGTTAACACGTTTGAATGTAGTGAATGTAGAGTACTCTTTGAAACGGTTAGTTGTACAAAAAAAGCATACATTTTATAGTAAATATTACAAGCTATTACTGTGACAATCAATTATGTTTCCGAATAGCTAATAACTAATATTTCAAAACTAGATAAAGTGACTACAGTAGACTCTCCTACAACGCGGTTTAATATTACGCGTTTTATGAAAACGCGTTATAGGAATTTGAGGATCGCAAATTTTGACATATGCGCGTTGTGCGACAATCGCGTTATATGATGATGTATTCGCAAAATTTTTACCGCGTTTGTAGTGTTTCGAGTTGTAGCAACCGCGTTACAGGAGAGTCTACTGTACACCGCTAACAAAAATCAATTTATTTATTTCATAGTATTTACAATGCCAAATAAATTGATAAATGAAATAATAGTTTATTATTTGACGATCACATAATGTACGCTATAATTAGGCGAACGGCACACTAACTGAGCAGGCAGAAAGCTAGCAGCAAGCAGGAAGCTAAAGCATCAAGGTGCAAAAAACGGTCCCATGTATTTATATGTAGACCCGCAGACTGAACGAGCATTTACTCCTAGGTGAAAAAAGCACGCTGCTTGCTGTATGCTTGCTTTATGCATGTTTTCTGTCAACCGTTTTTTTGCTGCGTCGCACACAAACAGCATGCAAGCAATCTTGATTTCTGTGATTTTCTGACTATTGTAATGATTTTTTAAATTAGTTTTTATTACCATAAATATTGAATTAGGCACAAAAATAGGATTGTTTTCATAAAAGAACTACAGCCTCACCAGTGAAAAATTAGTAAAATTAAAATATTGTTTGAAGCGTATTTGTGCATTAAACTTTTGATCTAAAATGATTAATAATTTATTTGCAGATGATAAGCTGTATATTATATATGGATCTATAAAGCAACAGATTATGTCAGGATGATGTAACCGTCAATCATACAAAATGAAAGAATTTAGATTCTTTTAGTGTAATTAATTGCTGAAGTTGAGGACAATCCCGTTCTATACAATCCAAATTTGTATGATTATAGCAATAAACCAATTAAAATTACCATTATACAGATGAACCCAGTACCTTCTCTTACGTTTTCTAATTAAACGCCACATAAGAAAATCGTCATCCTCGGATGACGACATAATTAAAAACACCTATTCTTTAAATTATAAATTAGTATAAAATCCAGAAACATTAAAAATACATAATATATAAGTTTATTTCCATTGAGTAATTATTTTATAAAAAATTATCTTGCTTACCACAATTTTATTTATAAGTTATAGGCCCATTGCCATCTTTTAATGATTATTTTTTAAAAATGAAATGTGACATTCAACAAACGTCATGTGTGAGTGTTGTGCTCTTGCCGTGCTCTCTCAGCGTGCGGTATGCGTCGTGCAAAATGTTTCTAGGAAGCAAAATGCACGCTGCTTGCTGCCTGTCTGCTGCTTGCTTGCTGCCTGCTTGCTGCTTGCGTGTTCAGTGTGCGGCCTACCTTAACGAGCATAAATAATCCGCCTGTCGAGCATACAATCGTGCCAGTGAATTTTTCTCAATTTAACAACAAACTGAAATATTAATAACCGTTGCCGTATTCAACACAACTTAAAAGGGTGTTGAATGTTGTTCATCAATATTTGCATCGACTATTGATTCGTGTTGAGATGTGCTTGTCTAATTATTAGCAATACGGGTTTACTCGAGGTCCAAACTTTGACTAGAACGGCGTTAAATACTTTGGGGGGAATTTGGTGAGATTGATCCCAGTGCCCGAAATCAATTATTCGCGGGGACTCCGATCAACCATGTCGTAAATACCGGCGGAACACAGGAAGGTTCCTGGCTAGGTCATCTTACCGAGACCGCAGAATGCCAGGACCCGTATATTTCAAAGGCCACAAGGAATGGCTGACGCAATGATTTCCAAGAGGAATTAGTACGGCAATTTGCCTCCCCCACGTGATACCTTACTTAAAGGTAGTACCGATATTGTCCAGCGATGCAGCTATTCTCAATTGCGAGTGCTGATAAAGCTAAAAATGGTCTATTAAAACTGATTTTAAAATGTTAATATGTTGCAGGGTTCATAAATAAAAATTAATGTGCCTACTACCTAACATATTTGATATCGTCAAAAAAGCCGGAAGTCGATAAGAGATTTCTTTGTCCGAGTCTGTACATAATTGATGCGCTACTATTAAATTAGTACCTTCGTGTTACATGTATTTTTTTATAACAAAATTAGTAGTACTGATTTATTATCTACTAATTTATGGACAATAGACGGAATCTATAGACCTGAAGTAATACCGACTTTTCAGGTTTATGAAGTATGTACTTGTTTACTTCTCAATAGCAGATTATTACAATATACCGATTATATCCATCAGAAGAAAGCACCTATGATTGTAGCAATGTGGACTGCGCGCGGCAAAGCTCAGTTGTTAGTGGCGGGCGTTTGGTTTTATTGTTATATCCAGATTTTTGCCAAGGTCTAGTTATGACTTTTGAAATAATCACCCACGTGATACGTCGTTGTCAATCGGGTATGTACCCGGTATATACCGGGTATTTTTGTTACAGTAAAAGCCTTAACTGTAGTACCTGCATGTACAGACTTACTAGTGCATATATTTACTGGCCATTTTATTAAAAGTACCTATTAACTCAGTAAAAAAATTTATACCATTCCTAGTAGATGTATACACTGTCTAAACCAGCGCTTCCCAATCTTTTTACTCTTGCGGAACCCTTTAAATAAGGTTGGAACCTGGCGGAACAAAAAAAAAATACAGTGTCCTTTCCAAGGCATTTCGTGTATTCTTTGCGTACAGAAAAACGTGTAACGTATTTGAAGTAACCAGATAAAAGTCAGCAATAAAATAAAAGTCAAAGAAATTCATTACTATTGTGGAGTATTTATTTTTATAAAAGAATTTTTCCTGTAAAATTTAAAAAACGCCCTGTAAAATTAAGATGATTCTGTTCTAATTTCACAGGAATATGTTTGTGGAATATGTGAATTCTGTGAAAACAATACAGAAATTTTGCTGGTATCCAATAACCAGCGATGTTAACAGGTAATTTTTCTTTTACAGCTTTTTTGGTAGTTTATTGCATTCATTTTCTGTAACATTGCAGATATTTCTCTCTAGGTATAAACTTCTATGTTCTTTTTAGTTTCTTCAAGTATTACCAAAGGAAGGAAGAAGAAAATACAAATGAAACAATGAGAAAACGAATACGAAAAGTACTTCTTACAAATAATTAAATAGGAAAATTCATCAAAAATTTTAAAAAAATCATTGGTCAAAATACAAAATTAACAAACATTTATAAACATAAATGATAACAAGTTAATATTCCTTAAACAGTTAGAGCCATTTAAAATACTGTTTTATTCATATTTTGTTATTTTAAAGGTATTGAAAAAATAAATAAGTCCTTATGAAACATTTTAGTCAGAACAATAATTACGTTCTGAGAAAAAAGGTGTGGGAATAAGCATCCAAGTAGAGGTACATACTAATTTTATCTATAAAAGATGAACTCTCTATTTTCTCTTAAAGTTTGTTAAATAAGAAAAAGCTTGCTCAATGCTCATACATACACAATGTTGAAAACTGAACTGACAGGTACAAGGTAATTTATAACTTGAGGTGAAAATTAAATGCAAAAATATACCACATTATAAATAAAATTATGTGAAGCACTTTTAAATTTGTTTCATTGTCAAAATTAGTACTTACTTCAATTTAATCTAATTATTTTCTATAAATGGGACCGACATAATATTCGTCATAGAAGCTCAAAACTTTTCTGGTGATAGGTTAGTTATCTTATCTGGAATGTAAGATCATATTGAAATCCACCACCTACAACTCTGTTCTTCACCAATTTGGAAAGATAAAAATATTGAAAACAAATAATGATAGAGTTTGACCAATAACTTTGCCAGATTGTTGTTTTCTAGAGGTTATTTTCTTTTTATGCAACAGATAATTGTAAGTCATACTGTCAATTGAAGTTAATGAATAGTCTAGAATGTTGCCCATTGGATGTAATATTGTAATAACAGTGGTTAGAAGGGCTCCAAATCAAAATTATTCATTGATTGACCTTGTTATTAATCCAATATTTTAAATAATAATCCCATGCTAAAATAATACATAAAAATAACACTGAATAATGTGCCCATGAACCGGCGACCGCCACCGCTATTTGTTACGATTTTCCGCGGAACCCCAGGGTGCCGCGGAACCCCGGTTGGGAAATGCTGGTCTAGACACTACATACACTTGCTATCACAGATATCAACTACAATTAAAAATATTTTTTAAATAAACATATCTTAACTAACACAAATTGACAATATTGTTGAAGCATAATATTACGATATTATGAACATTACTTGACTTGTATGTAAAATGAAGGAACGGTGATTTTTTAGCTAATATTATGTGTATTTTCGTTTCCATTCATGCATACTGTGAGATTAGTAAATATGGTTACTGAAGGGGTTCGGCGTAGTTGTTGCTTACGAGACCAGCAAAAGAACTCATGAAAACCGGACATGGGTTTTGAGTTTCATTTCGTGGTTTTGCTAGTTTTCGGTATCTTGTACTCTGGATAAATGAGCAAATTATTAATTAGATAGTAAAAGTATAAGAAATGTTAAAAGATATATGTTGGTAAATGTTTATTTTTATACCCCCACATTTACTGTTGTAGGATATATTGAAAACTCAATATGTACCTATACGTGTGTGTCACAACATTTGTAACACCCTTAAGGAAGCGTGGCAGGCATAGACTAGACATGTGAATGTATTTTTGATCAGCATTGAAAACTGAATGGATTTAGCTATGTCCGTCTGTCCGTCTGTGTACACAATAACTGCCGTAATTTTGAAGTAATTGTTTTGAAATTTGGTATACAACCTTATCTCTTAAAAATTAAAGTCAAGTTGGGCTAAATCGGTTCCCTATTTCTTTTAAAGTTTTACGGTGGGGGTATTTTAACTTCAGCGCGGCTGAAGATAATTTTCTTACAAGTTTGTAATTAAAATAAAAGCTTAAGTATCACAAACACTATTGAGTTAAAAAATGCATTGGGGTTAAAATGATTACAAAAACGTGTCTTGTATCATGAGAAATTGGCCCAGTGGAAAAAAAATAATAACTATAATAAATCTATGCGAACATTTCTGAATGGTATAAAGCAAATCTTGTTCTCTCTGTATAATAAGGAAAATTGTTTGTTTATAAATATAATAGCATGTGACAATTCATTCATATGCTGCACAAAAAAAAACTTCAAAACCGGTCAAGTTATTGACCATAAAAGTACGTCGGTACTAGGAACATGTCCGGATTTTCTTATCCATGAGTTTATCTATTACATGCAAGATAAACAATATAACATGGTGGGTACTTTGAATTATATGAACATTATATTATGCATTATTATATTGCTCAGAAATTTGGCACAACATTATGTTCACAGGTTGTCCTGGGGGACAACACTTGCTGGAATTGTTATGTCGATATTAATTATGCAGGACAAACCTTCACTGCATTAGAACTCAGCTGTTGAACAATATTTTTCCAATGTTTTTCGTCATATTGCGCCTCATCTTGATCATGAATGTTTTGCGTTCTTAAGAATTATGTTAGGTTATGTTAGGCACAGCGGGATCCAATAGAATTCAATATAATTTCATTGTACGCACTTCTAGTAGTAAAAGTATAGATTTAGATTCTCCCGTATTCTTGTGTGCATAGGTAGTTCTACTAAAGTCGGTTAAAAATGTATGCATGTACTAGTAAAATTGGACATTTTATTGATTGTGAATACTTCTACTATACTAATCAGCAAATGGATTGCTTATACTGTAAGGAATCAAGTTCTTACAGTATAAGCTTTTACTGTAACATATATACTGAAAATACAAATGCCTATCACTAGCTATGAGACCTATTCGACATTTTAGATATCAGTCGCTTTAAAAGTACAAATATTTTAAAAGGAAAACTGGTTAATCGACGGTGAGATATATAAGGAGAAAGGTATTTGTCGAGCAATTCCGTCATACGACGATCCAAGTAGCAACCGTAGACACAGTGTTTCGGACTATTAGCCCTCATCAGTACGGTATAGCCAAGGAGCAAGATGGACACTCAATGGAAAAAGCACTCAAATGCAGACCTAAAGGGGGTGATCAATGTCGCCAATTTGGTGCTTCAGTCCCAACATCTTCAGGATTCGAATACAAGAAGTGATGTCGCGCCGGAGGTGACTGGTACAACTATAGTCCGAAACACTGTGTCTACGGTTGCTTCTTCGATCTTCGTATGACGGATTTGCCCGACAAATACCTTTCTCCTTACAAATATTTTGTTCTTAAATTTATTTTTGTATCATAAAATTATTCATGACATAGATTTCGTTTACCTACTCATTTGTTTTTTTCTCTTATACAATAATCATAACGCTGATAAAAGAGCAACTAGAAACTCTTTGTTTGATATAAATTGCGACAAGAGGTCGTGTTACCCCGTTTCAGTTTTTAATTAGAACTAGCATTCACAAAACTAACATGATAACGTTATTGAGATCGGGCAATTGCAATTGCCTAGAAACCTCATATGCTCCACGAAGTATATTTTGATGGAAGTACGGTATCATCAGTGTAGAATTGCAGGAGCACTTTCACGACTTTGATTGTTGAGCTAGGCAAAGTTTAACTTGCGAAGGAAGTTCACTTAAGGAGGATGTAACGCGCGTTTGAAACAAGTAATCCTTTCTTAATCAAATACCTAGGAGTTCCACTTCTGATTACTTTCCTATTACATACTGAACTCTTGAACAAACTTCTCGCCTTATCCTACGTCTCTTTACACCCATCGCCCACCCCAGTCCACTTTCAGGGAAATATTAATCTGTTGCATAGCGCGCGGCTCATAGAATTGGGGTACATCAAAGATATTTCCTTATAGCACATATCTTTCATTAGGTACATTTTATTACATTGTATGCACGTTTTATGTTCAAAGTTTTAATCATAAACGATTTTCAACAAAGTTACTCTGAAGCATGCCTTTGAACATCAGCATACTTAATAACAGACATAAGTGATTCATTAAATACTTTACAGTTAGATTTTATATAACTAAATTGTACAATGTACATGGTAAAACAGGGGACCCCAAAAAGTCTGCATCATACGAGAAAAATTGGATTATCCATTTGCAGGAAAATTTTATTCTTTGTATTAGTTGATGCTTCGTCTAAGATTAATAATGCAATTTCGTATTTTAAATGTTGTGTTTTAAATTTTGGAAAGGAGGAGCAAGCCACAAGCAATGATCTAAAAGCTAAGAAGTAGAAGTCTTGAAAAAGTAATGTTTTGTTATAGTTCTCACTGTTGTAGGTATTATAGACCAGGCAATAGAGACTTTTTCGTGACAAAAATAGTATCAGCAAGCCGCCGGTCCCAGGTCACGTGGAACAGTCGGAAGATGTATTCTGATGTGTTTTCGACTAGCAAATATTATTACTTAATTTGTTATAAACAAAAAACCTAAAAAAATCGTGCTTTTTTCGTTGTTCGCTTATAAAAGCTGAACTGATGGAGCAATCTTGATACCCTACACGGACCCGATCGGATTAATATTAACGGAGGAAATTCGGAAGAACCGGAAAAACCTGTGTTTTTTTCAAAAATTCATAACTCCGCCATTTTCAAAGTTGTAACGCAGGCTTTTCGCGAGAAAGTAGCGATTGATGGGTACTTTAAGTGTGCACAACCCAGGCGTTGTCCGATGATTAGTTTTTGCACAATTGCGATTTGAATTTTCTTTATGCAATATGGTTCGGCGAGCCTGGATGCTGCGGAGGTGGTCCGATTTTAATTTTTTTAACGTATTTCGAAAGTAGATTTTGCGTTAAAATGTTGCGAAATAGGCGAAAAATGCTTGCAAACTTGACCGAAATCTGCCGCGCGCTCAAACGCTGTCGAGTAGTGGGGTAGGCGGCCGACTCGGGGAAGCGCACAGCGCGTTGGGATTACTATAGATATTATAGATTTTTTTGTTTTTCGCACAAGATGAATTGTTCGAAAGGATTATACGGTTGAAATAGTTAGGATAAATAATTACAATCAACATCAAAGAAATTAGTAGCAAGTTTGAATCTTGTATTCAGTGGTATTTTCAGTGTATTCAGGGCGAACTGCACCGCTGACACTAATGTGACACTTAACTAAGCTCGGCTTAGGCTAAGGGCAAGATAAGAATTTCGCGTCTGCTGCACCGTTCATTTTTATACCCCCCACATGTACTGTGGTGATGGGTATATTAAGTTTGCCACAAATATCCGTCTGTCTGTCCGTCTGTGTACACGATAACCGCCGTAATTTTGAAGTTACTGATCTGAAATTTGGTACCTATACAAGCTTATCGATTAAAAAGTAAGGACAAGTTCGTGAATGGGCAAAATCGGTTCACTTTTTTTTAATATTTTACCGTGGGGGTATTTCAACTTCAGCACGGCTGAAGATAATTTTCTTACTAGTTAGGGTTAGCTTAGTTTTTTTAACTTGTTTATTTTACGTCGGTCTATTTCCGCAACTTAGGCCAATCACCGACGCTGAGGGCAGGCTACACACACCCAGGAATTTTATCGAACTGAAGGAATTCCAACCTCAAGTAATAGTTCTTTAACGTGCACGTCGCATCATGGCAGCACACGGGGCCGCCGGCTTTACTTCCTCATCCGATGGAAGGCGGCATGCAAAGGTATATGTTCGCTGCCTAAAATACCAGGACGATTTAGCTTTGTTAAGCCTTAGCAAAGTTTTAAACCGTTAGTAATTTTACATGTTGGGAGTTTTAAGTTGGTGGTTTTTGAAATTCCTGCGCGTATACTGACAGCTTTTGGAAGTTTAAAGGTTAATATTTGTTACATTTACGCAGTCGCGAGATATGTTGGTGCCTGTTTTGGTTTTACACATGACATCAACCGATGATCAATTTATACGATTGAGCCAACTGAGATATTGTTGTTCAATATGTTAGTTTAATATTGCTATCTTAAGGTTACGAGAATATTTGAGTTAAATTAATAAATATATTGCAGGCCAGTTATTTAACAGAGATGGTATCTGCGCTACCATACAAAACCCATATGTCAAACGTGCCACAATTATCGAAGAATATATGTACTTTGATAGTAGTTTTGTCTAACCAAACCCGCTTGGCCGGAAGGGTCTGCCACACCGACTTCAACAGTTAACATCGTCCGTATGTCATCACCAACAACGATCATCTCGCTCATTTTGTTAATTAAGAAAGTTGTAGCCTACTGCTTTAAAGTAAACAATCGTTGGTCTGCCTAGATGGAAATTGCTGGAAGTAGGTTGCAGACCGGTCATTTTAAATCAGAATATACAAAACATTTGTATGAACTTTGTCACAATTATTCATAAATATTTATACTTTCATAGTAATTTTGTTTGGCCAACCCAACTTGGCTGGAAGTGTCCAGCCGACCGTTTTCAATAGTATATCTTATACAGTCCATATGTCTTCACTCTCATCTAACAACGCGTTCAAAATAATGAACAGAAGAGCAGCGCACTATGCTCCATTTTGGTTTATTACTGGTGACTGTATCCGCTGGAATTACGAATCAATTCTACGCGTGTTTAATGACTAACCTGTGTACTTACATATAGAATACAGAATTTCACTGAATTCAGAACTTGAAAATTTGATGTTTGTCCAATAATCCGGTACTTCTAGAATCTAGACCATACTGCAGCAGTCGTATCGCTGGGAGTATTCATATTGTGATATTGATAGATATTGTTATTATTTCAAATGTCTAACCACAGGTATACAGAAAACCCAAAAAGTCAAAACCCAATTTTACTGGACTATGACTATTTCAATAAATATTTTTGTAGTTAGAAATTGTATTGAAACCACGAATTGTATAGGTAATTTCAGATTTCTTTTATGTTCACCAACAATTGGAAATAATATTTTCATACATTTTCCAAACCATTGAAATGCCGCATACATTTCACGAGCCTCATTGTGAAATTCTATGTAACAAATTAAAACTCCAATTACATACCGAATTGACTACGGCTGCTGGTTCAGTTGGTAAATTTTGCAATATTTTTTACGCTCTCGTCCAAACGCAGTACGGCCAATTTATTATGTTTTGTTTTGGTGTTTTTGCTTTATCGAGAGCATGACGCTAATTATGAAAGCATTTAGATCGACTGTCCCATGTTCATATTGTTCTATTTACATGATGCGTGTAAAATACACATTGCGAAAATATTAAACTTTGTAACACACATATAAATATGTTATGAATATATTTTAAATATGTCGTTACCACAAATAAATTTTAATTACACGCCAAACAAAGGAAAATGAAAAATTTTCCAGCTAATGTTCTGGTGCAACATTGACTATCATTATTTAATAAATTAATTCACTTTGTTTTAAACACATAAAATTTTATTTAATGTTAAAGCATTTATGATTTATACTGCTTTGTTGTCAGATATGAAAAAAAAATCTGATGTGGCCCGGCACATGACTTTATCATACTGTATATAAAATTAATAGTTTAGCTGCATGCGATTCTATTTGATCGAGATTGGCTATGTCTGAATTAAAATAAAACTAGTAGAAGTAGACAGATATGTCGATTAAAGCTGCTTTCGGATATTGTACTCCGTTGACCCCCGAGTACTCCGTCCAAATGACACTTACGTGTTATTGGGTGTAAAAAGTGTAAGAGCGCGTACGGTTTGTCAGGGTAGGGTATGGGGAGAGCAATGCTCAGATAACCTGGGTCGGCTGTCTCTCTCTTATGTGCAGATAAACGCTAGATATGACGTTAGTCACTCTTACCGTATCCTATCCGATTATCCGAACGCGCTCTTACGGTGTACAATATCCAAACGCAGCTTATATTGACAGTAGGTATTCTCAAAAAAAAAATAACGTATGGCTACCTACTGTCATTAGAATCAAATATCTGACACATCCTGGCTACTAGTTTTAATGCAGTACGACCGATCTCGATGAAATAGAAAACGGGTACACACACACACACACATACACACACACACACACACACATACACACACATACACACACGCACATACACACACACATACACACACACACACACACACACACACACACACACACACACACACACACACACACACACACACACACACACACACACAGACATTTTTTTGTACCTTGGTCAAAAATGTTCAGGAGACTCAAAAAGACATATTACCGCTAAAACCTCAAAAAATTTTTTTGGCATGATTACAATACTTTACATACTGCGTATGATAAAGTAAAAAACAAGTACTCACTGTTTTTTTTACTTTATCCTACGCAGTATGTAAAGTATTGTAATCGTGCCAAAAAAAATTTTTGAGATTTTAGCGGAAATATGTCTTTTTGGGTTCCCTGAACATTTTTGACCAAGGTACAAAAAAATGTCTGTGTGTGTAGATGTGGGTGTGTGTGTGTGTGTACCCGTTTTTTTGTGTCGACGATTCCGGAGAAACTACTAAAGGTATCGGGACGAAACTTCATATTTAGAAGTTTCATGGCCAAACTTAGAGCTGAAAAGCTTTCTGTTAAAAAGGGTCCAAAGGAACTGGAGGTTTTAGTGTTAGCATTTTTGAAAGATTTTGTAAATAAGCCGGCATTTGTGGAATTTTGTCGAAATAGTTAAATAATAAATTAAACTAGAGGAAATTTTGAATAATTTATGACTATGACATTTTTTGGTACAATCAATAGTTTAGCTGCATGAGCAAATTCTATTTCATCGAGATCGGTCGTACTGCATTAAAACTAGTAGCCAGGATATGTCAGATTAAATGTCAGATGTGATTTTAATGACGGTGTAGATAGTGTCAAACGCTAATGCTTTGACAATACTACTGTCAATACAAGCTACGTTCGGATATTGTACACCGTTAAGGTGCGTTTTCATTAGTGCTAATGGCAGTGGTAGTAGACGCCATTATAGTACTTCTAATAGAATTTGCTAGTGACTCAAGTTTATGTACATGCAAACTAATATGTGTCACCATCACGACATGTGACAAACACTATAATTTCGTCTGCTATCACCGCCATTACCAACCATTGCCACCAATCGGAACGCACCTTCACACTTTCTACACCCAATAACACGTGTCATTTGGACGGTGTACCCGGTATCAACGGAGTACAATATCCGAACGCAGCTTTAATCGACATATCTGTCTAGGTCTACTAGTTTTATTTTAATGCAGACATAGCCGATCTCGATCAAATAATATCTCATGCAGCTAAGCTATTAATTTTATATATAGTATGATAAAGTCATGTGCCTGGCCACATCAGATATTTTCTTATTACTTTTGAGAGGAACACAAAATAATGAGATTCCTGTCTGCATATACTTTTTGTCAATTGCATGTCAAGACAAAATGCACAAAACCATGGTCTACGTATGTACAGTTGCGGCCATTGAAATGTAGTACGCGGGGTTTTGCCACATTCTCAAAATTGAAAAAATTGCATGGTGTAATTTTTTATTTTATCACGGTCGTTATTGTTAGTGTCATTGAAAACAGTGGCGGACACTGTCAGTAGATTTTAAAAATGCCGCAGCTGTCGAATTTACAAAAATCTACTATAATTACTAGGTGAAGGGACAATGTTCCTATACGAGTTATCGCAGAAGAAATAAATGTGAACAAAACCACTGTGCTTAGAGCAAAAGGAAACTTGAAGAAACTGAGACAATTGAAAGAAAAATAGGCACAGGAAGACGAAAAATTTCAAATGGTGAACAGGACGTGCCATTAGCCGATTTTCTTCGGGCCAATCCTTTTCGAACAGCGATTGCGGCAAGAATAATAACAAATTTCCCAGGATCTACTAGAACTGCGAGAACCTTTTTAAACCTTTTTTAAATGATAGACACAAGTTGGCCAGGATGCATTTTGCTCAACAACATAATGCAAATGTGGATTTCTGGGAAAATGTAGTCTGAGGAAAAGAGATTTCCGTCATGTAGCAACGGTCGGGTACGCGTATACAGACCTGTTGGGCAACGATTTCAGGAAGAATTTGTACGTAGGATTAATCTTCAGGGACGATTCTCCGTTAACGTTTGGGGCTGGATAAGTGCCCAAGGGCTAGGCATCTGTGTGATTATTGAAGAAAGGCTAACTGCTCTCGTTTTTAGAGATATCTTACAACGATGCATGTTGCCGTCGGTGACGCAAGTTTTTGGTGATAATTTTGTCTTTCAACAAGACAACTGCCCTATACATACTGCGAAAATTATTCATGAATTTCTGAGAGAAAACGGGGTGCAGACTTTAGCTTGGCCGGCTAGGAGCAGCGACCTCAATCCAATAGAGAACATTTGGGGTATGATGGCTCGTAGAATTAATGACCAGATATTACCACAAAATCGAGAAGATTTAATTAATAGTATTGCTGAAGCATGGGATCAAATACCTTTAGAACAAGTTCAGCGCACAGTTTTATCAATGCCTAGAAGACTCCAAAAGGTAATAGATTGTGGTGGTGCTACAATAAAATATTAACTTGACTTTTACATTTTGTTCTTCATAGCTTTTTTTAATGTACCATAAAATTTGTTTTGTCTACGCCCCTTATTCAATTATTTGTTGTGGCATTCACAAAATGACAGTGATTGTCAATTTCAAGGGAAAATTTACAAAGCCAAGATTTTTTCTGTGTCAAAGTATACTACTTTTCAATGGCCGCAACTGTACAAGAGATAATCTCACAATTCCGTACACCAAGCCAAGACTAATAAATTATTTAAGTTGTATCACACTTTCTACAATGACAAAGGATATGATGGAAACCCTTAAATCAAGATACTTTGATAATCAAAATGTATTCTTTAATAAAGAATATATGTTTGAGGCGTGTTACCAGAAATTGTCTCTTTACTGTTCTTCTATATATTAATTTTATTTTCTGGCTTATGCATTTACTGTTATTTTTATATTATTTTTTTTTTCTATTTTAATATAGTTTGATTTGACTTAATTTGAATTGATGGGATGGTTAGAAAAACATGTTCGCATGGTTAGCACACAGATATCGATGGATACCAAACATGGTTCAAAAGTCATCATTACATGAGAATAGCCTTTATTTTCACATACATATAAGACAAAACTTATTGAGAAAAGAGGAGTAAATCACGCCTCGGAAACGATTTAACTATTCCAGACACTGAATATTTTTACTGCATCCAATATCATGGAAAATGGGAAGCTCTGAGACATAATTTACACCTTAACTACCTAAAGCATATTAGTCCTCCCATCAAATTGACGATAGAAATAGAAAAGGATAATCAGCTATCATTCTTGGATATGCTGGTATACAGATCGTCAACGGGTAGGCTTGGACATACAGTCTACCGTAAGAAGACACATACCGATCGGTACTTGCATGCCAAATCACCAGCATCCCCAATAGAAGAGAAATGTTATTAACACTCTGTTGAACAGAGCCGAGAAGGTATGCGAATGCAGCACCTTGGACGACGAACGGAAACACTTGGAGTGGACCCGACGTCATAATAGATAGATGCATATAGACATATACACCAAACGTCCCTTCACACCAAATGGGTGTCACACACAAAAAAGCAAGTGCCACAGTAAGTGGGGTATCAGAAAGAATCGGTAGATTACTGAAGAAATCTGGTATCACGGTAAGGTATATAGCACCACCTAAGGTAAAGGATCTTTCGCCTAACCCAAAGGATATCACACCACTCCTGAAGAACGAAGGGGTATACAAGATAACATGCGAATATGGAACATGCTATGTAGGACAGACACGGCGACGCATCGAATGACGAGTCACGGAGCACAGTAGAGACACCCGGCTAGGCATGATTCAACAGTCAACACTGGTGCTCAACAATGCCATGAATCGAAACACACAATGGATATCAATGACGTGAAGACGTTTGCAAGGGTGAGTAATTACCATCGAAGACTTTTGAGAAGCCATCGAAATTTACAAACATCCTAACAACATTAATCGTGAGGACGGCAGTGACGTTAGTAGGGTCTAGAAAAGCGATCCTTACGCGGTCAGGTGGAAAAAATCATGAGAGCGGGAGCTCCAGATGTGCGCAGTGAGGTGTAAAATAGGTATAATACGGAGATTTATTTGGTAGGACTTCAGTATTCAGTTAGCTCTGGAGAAGCGAGCAACATGATTCGCGAAACGTCAGCATTTACAAACCTTGACACTCGGCATAACCCGGAAGCCGGAAAAATTTATTTTCTACATAATTAACAAGTTTTAAAATTTAAGCTAAGTTTCTAAGATAGTTTCATCCTTTATAAATTTCTAAAAATAATTAACATCACGTCGTTACATTTTTCGAATATTTGACGTGTACTAACGGAATCAACTAGTTTTGAGTCTGAATTCTGTTTTCATTCCACCTAGTAACCTCTCTGATATGAATACTAATCCACATTATCAAAATTGCCGTTTTAACAAATATAAAAATCTTTTACATCATGATAAATCAACTTGTAGGTATTTAAAAATATTTAGTTGGCACAGATTTACACATCCAATATTATTTCCATTAGGAATTTATTCATAACAATAGAATGGAGCGCAGAGAAACATATTTCTCGTCGTGACATTTTCGCTAACCCGATTTACATACATCATTCAGTGTACGCGTGTAAAAAATCGCTCCACAGTCGATATCAATCACTTTCCGATATACGCCATACAAATCTGAAATATATCGAAGCGTTAGCGTCAAAATAAATCTCTTAGCTTTGAAATAACCCCTGTTGAACGACTGTATTATACGAACAGTTTACGTATAAACGATCCAATACATTATTATTCAATTGTCTCTGTTTATCTAGAACATATTCGATTCAGGATGCGGTCATACGGCACTACCGGAGTACCCGAATGTATTCGACCTCTTACCAAAGTCTGATATATTTTCCGGCGTCTGGAATGTCTCTATTTTCACACATTTCTTCTTCGGCCTGTTCTGATGCTGTAGGGTTTTACTTCGATTGCAGTAAGTCGATGAGCTGTTAGAGCTGGACGAGCCCAAGTCAGATACGCCGAGGAAACCCTGGTGTAGCGTGGTGCCATGGTGCGGCATAGTTCCGTACTTGTTCGGCGGGAAATTTGAATACGCGATTCCGGGCCCGACACCGCCGTGATGATTTTTTACGGTTATAGGAACGGTTTGGCCGGCTAGCAAGTTAGTTTCGACGAAATTTGCTTCAACGACACTGCTGTTTATGTCCGTACTGGCGAATTCTAAGCACTTATTCGTCGTACATACATCCGGTGGCGTTTTGTTCAACAATGGACCGCACTCGGCTTCGTACTTTGGTCGCTCGGATGCAGAGATGGCGTCGTACTGCTGACGCTGTGTGTGCGTCGAACTGCATAGGTGTCGCTCTAAGTACTCGGTAGTTAGGCGCTGGTGTTCCCGAAGTTTCCTTTCAGCACCAGGGACCATTATCCTCACCTGCACGAAGAGAACAGATAATTAATAGATTAACCAAGCGCGGTGCATCATGGCATTAATTAATTCCTGTAAGAATGTATTTCTGTAATGATTAGTTATCGATTACGGTCTGTCTAGCCTAGCGAGCTGTGTTTTAATTTAACGGATATGATATTAATTACAATCGCAAAGCTATTGCAGACGACAGCTCATTAGTTGAGGATTGGAAGTGCTAGCCCTGAAAAACTTAAGTAAGTATCGAACAGAGCAGCAGCTGCCATTGATCGGTCGATGTTGCCATTGCTCTAAATTTAATATCGAACTAATTAAGAGAGCTTCATACTTGAGACGCTATGTTATTTTTAAGGCTTATATTAATTATTTACGGAACAAATCGTTACCAAGATGAACGTTTTTCAGCCAGAGTTGGCATGTCCGTCATCTAACAACAAATCATTTTATTAGACGTCGGGAATCGGCAAGAAATTGTAATACATGTCAAAATGACCCCGAACAATATATTTAAGGGGGTGTACAAAGCTGGGCACAAAAGCGTTAAGTTTAACTTAACTTTTAAGTTAAGTTACGTACTACTTTGTGTGACGCGGCATCCGTATATAAAGCATGCGCGCGAATTGTTTTGTTTTTAGTTCTAACTCCAACCACCTTAAGCGCCTTTTATACCTGTGCAACTCAATGGCGCAATTCAATCATTCGTCCATTCGCAAGTGATTTTTTTGGTTTAAACTATGCAACTTTTTTATATTACCTACCAAGCTGCATAGAATTAGGATTAGTTCTAAATACGTGCAATTACCCCGATTTGAACTTGCGATTCTAGTAACATTCTAGTAATTTTTGTCTAAAAACGAAAATGTTGTGGTGGCACCACCATGTATAGACGCGAAATATAACCTGTTCCGCATTGCGTTATTTGTTATTGTTTGCTGTGATTAAAAATATCGAAGAAAGCAAACGAGAAAAATTCTGTCTAGAAGGAAAGGTTTATCAAAGATTTAATAACAAAGCAAAACTACTGTTGTCAAAAAATAAAATCACTGATACTGAAGTCAATCGATTTAAAGTAGCGCAGATGTAAACGGTGCACAAATTGTCATAAAATTGCATGATATTTTTCATGCAATTTATTTTAGTTGATCTTTTTAGTGTCTTTTATAAATCTTGTAACTCAAAATTTTAGTTACACTGTACCTAGTTTGAAAGATCCTCAGGAAATTTTTACTTATGCAACCGAAAGGTGCGCGGTTATTTGGACTACATAGTCACCGGCAGATCGGTACTCAACATAACCTAATTTGTTTTATAAAAGGTTAACGATTCACGGTTAACATTAATTTCCGTTACATTTGCAACAAATTAACCGACTGTTGGTTAGCGAAGTTAACTCATAACTCGTTAACGGATTACCGATTAACGAAGTTAATTTTCTGATTTTCTGCTTTGCCCAGCTTTGTGGATATATTATATAATCTGTAGAATAACCATTTCTAAAATTTAATATTTGCTTCCATTACTACTAAATCTACAGAAGGATGGCTCAAAATGTAACTAGCTAAGTACCAATATATCAAACAATTTAAGAAATGTATCTATAGATTTTTTGATTTGCAGACATCAGACCGAATTGCTACTCGTACCAAGTCACCAAAATTTACAATGATATACCAGCGGAGTGTAGAGTGTGCACTGTGCACATCTGTGAGCTCATTTAGGCGCAGATATAGCGCGCATCTTTTCGTGGAGCAGAGTGCCGGAGGCTGATAGGCATTTTTTTGTTTACTTAATGATATTTTTACTTGCTCGTTGGCTTGATCTTTTCCATATAGGCTCAGCAAAAAGGCTTGATTTTTTTGTATTTGGTATGCAGGTTGAAAGGCAAACATTTCCTTTTTCGCTATTTATTTGTTATCTTTTTTTTTGTATTTTTGTACATTTTTTTTCGAAGGATGGAAGAACAATATTACTACCACCGCTTATTCCACCTATTATCTGTTGTGTTGACATTTGTTGTACTAAAATGTGTGTCGACAATAAAGCAATTATTATTATTATCTGCACAGATTAAACGTTGAACAAGTGTTACTTCGTCATTCACACATGTCACACGTTTTTCACTTGTGTCTTTAATTACCAGACCATTAGGGTGATGATGTTGAGAGTTTTTTTTATTCATTTCCTTATTAAACGTTTAGTTAAGTCTACAAAATAGGCGATAAATATATGACTATTATTTTATGTTATAATTTGGTCATTTAAAACTATTGTTAGAATCTCTCTGTAAGTAAATCTGCCGTTTGATTGACATTCATATTTTTCAGAAAGAACGCCATTGAAGGGCATTCATTATCCGTTCAAGGAACTTAGGTGTTTTTCATGACAAATCAGTGCGCGTGATCGCCGTTCGCTAGTTCGGGATTGTTTATCAAGGAGTCACGGCAAATTTTTTGACATCATAACTGTATTTATGTCCTACATGATCATAAAGTGACATTTTACATCTTAGATACCGGGCGAATACAGCTACTTTATGCCCGCGAGGGCATTAAGGATTCTTAACGCCCGCGCGGGCATTAAGCGTTGCCATGGTTTATATGTCAGATACATCAAACATTTGACATTCAAATAGTAAATTTTAAACCGTCAATGTCAATTATTGGCGATTAAGGTTATTCTGTTTGACAATTTATTGTCTCCATTGACACTCAAATCCGAATTGTTTGTATTCTTATCCAACTCCGTAGATACGCATGTCACTTGATTTCGTCAAAATATTTATTAATATGATTCCTTGATATTATTCAAACGGAGGAACAAAACCGTTGTAGGACATAACATTTTGTATGTACCACGGGCATTAATTGATGTTTATACCCTCGGGTGACTTAAAAAGCTCGGGGCATAAACATCCGTTTAATGCCCTTGGTACATAAATATCTATTCTGTCACTATAACGTAAGTTTAATTGGTCAGATTTTTCCAAATTGCGAAAGATCAGCGTTCACTGATAATCTGGTCAAATTTGATCAAGTAATCGTTTGAAAGAACACACATGAACCAATGAAATCGTTCCGATTAATATGACAGGACTATAAATTGGTCCAATAAAAAATAAATAAATAATTAATAAATTTTGTTGGTATATAGAGTAAAATTTAACTGCGACATTTATATTTGTCATTTGTCATAAATTGGGATAATTTTTATAACAGTGCCTTAAAAGCAGAAAACCAAATTGTCGGATTTATTAATTAATTAGTTGTCGAAAACTACTCCATACGTACCAAGTTTGTTGAAAACTTATTTTTTTAGTTTTCATTTCAATGACATTTTAAAATTCATAAGAACGTCGAATATTTTAATTAACTTGGTATGTATCGGTAATTTTTGATTCTGAACCGATTTTCTTAGTAACTGTTGACTGTATCTCCATAACAAAGCAAATAATCAACAATTTCAAGTTTTTTATAAGAGAACTATTACGAAATCATATGTTCGTAACATTTACGATTATCGAGCCATCACCACCCATTTTCACCCCGCACTCTAGCATATTAATGCTAGAACATTTGTGGTACTTTCATAACAATCGTTTCCATATTAGATTTCGCAAAGCGGTGAGAAACAAATTGTATTTTGTGTTTGGTTTCTTATCATAGGTCATTAATATACCGGGTGACCCACGGCATAGGTACTCCCGTTTATTTTTTTGTTTATAAAGCTGGACGAATGAAATTTGGGAAAGTGTTAATACACAATTTACAACATACACGATTTAATTGGTTTTTGGCCAGTGAGTCATTTTTTTCATGGGTACCCAATGGCCACACCCTGATTATTCGATAGAAAACATCTTTCCGATTACAATGATACCCAATACTTGATATTTTGTTGAAATTCGTAGCGTATGTACAAATGTTATTAGAAGCAAGGAAATCGAAAAAAATATCAAAGTCAGCGTACAAGTCAATCACTCAATGGACTACTCGAAGGAAGTACCCTGATTGTTCGAGGAAAAGCATTTTTCCGACACAATGATACCAAAGGCTTGATACTTTCCTGATAATCGTAGCGGGAAACTGACGTTTAAGGATACTTCCTTCGAGTAGTCCATTGAGTGACTTTGACTTGTATGCTGACTTTGATCATTAGGTCAATATTTTTTTCGATTTCCTTGCTTCTATCAACATTTGTACGCTACGAATTTGAACAAAATATCAAGTATTTGGTATCATTGTAATCGGAAAGATGTTATCTATCGAATAATCAGGGTGTGGCCATTGGCCACCTAGATTAATACACAAAAAAGTTATTTTTGCGTTGCCTTGGTGATAAAAATTGACGATCGATATGTTTTTGTGTTCAGAATGTCATCCTGATTGAAAATATCACACAAAGAATATAATGTGCCATTTAAACTTTCAATGATGGCGTCATTTCCGGAAAAACCTTCAGTCATATTAACCTGAAGAGTATCCCAAATAATGGCATTTTTCTCTATTAATATTTTCTCAAATTTCATTCGTCCAGCTTTATAGACAAAAAACAATAAACGGGAGTACCTATGGCGTGGGTCACCCGGTATAATATATGCCATTGCAGAAAATGATGAAATGAACACAATACTGACAGTTAGAGCAGTTTTACATGACCGAAAATAATCGAGCGAAAATTATCACTATAGTTTTGGTGTGAATTATTGACAGTTGACACATTGGACAAAAGCAATCAATTTCTCTACAATTCTAGTCATGCGCGTGCGTACTAGCACGATTTACTGAAATCATAACATCTCACATCTTCGGAGCCTAAAATTAGATACGTATTGTATTGTAATGGCAATAGATAAGTATAGCTAATAATTTTGCTATTATTTTCGTAAGAATTCTCGGTCGTGTAAAACGGCTCGTACACGTTTGATTTTATAGTGGACAGTTTTGGCTATTAATTTCGCTCTTATTTTCGTTAGAATTCTCGGTCGTGTAAAACGGCTCTTAGGTTGCAGCGATATTAATTTAGTTTAGTTCTATTTAGTATTTTCCCTACACTCCCCAATTCAAGGAACAAGTAATGCCGTTGGTGTTGATCATAGCATTAAATCATTATTATTACCTAATAATATAGAATAAATAAAGGAACTTAAATTATTGTCGTCATTATTCTAGAGACGGTAAAATTTCAATTAATGATTAACTAACATAGCCTAACATAGCGTAACGAATTGCAAACGAAATATATAGTTAGGTAATTTTATTACCTATAATAGCTGACTTTATAACGATGAGAAATAAATTAATAAAACATAAATGCTCGGATTTGGTGTACAGCAAATTTGTGCCAAGTGCAAGAAATATTTGACAGGTCCAGCAATGAAATGCAAAATAATTCAGTACACTCGGGACGACGAAGAAATGTTCAGTCTGGTAACAAATTCACGAAATACGTTTATTTCGAGGGCGGTATCTTCGGTTGTATACGTGAATCTGGAGCTGAAAATCCGGCGGTGGCGTGACATTGACGAAAACGATTCCACCATCGAACGACGCCCACCGAGACCGCGCGTATTTCCACCACTGTTCTCGAATGGCCGCGTTCCGCGCGCATTTCGATTATAATGGAAATATTTCTGAATTAAATTCACGTTTTCGAAGTTTCGCAGTTTTTATCGGCATTTGTTCGAGCACAATGAACTAGTAGCTGCGCCTCGCGAACTGACAAAGGGCCGACCTCGAGAGATTTCAGAAGCTCAACCTATCAATAAAGTGCAAGCGCTATATTTTCGCGCTAACCTCCCAACCCTGCCGTGACGATATCGTAGGGAATTTGTTTCGTGAAACAAATGACGGTAAATCCTTTTCGACGCCGTGACTTGGAAAAATGGCAAGAATCATTTTATTCATCTTACGAATATGTATCTAGATTGATTCTTAACTTGATGACTACACTTTATATGATGGACCGCCTCAGAGAACACACCTAATTTAGAAACACCTTAATTTAGTTCCTGCTTGATGGTGCGCCCATATACACAATATAAACTCTGTCTAGAACTTTTTAAATCATAAATTTGGCCATCGCTGGATAGGCAGAAATTCGGAATCAAGATCCTGGCCACCTAGATCTCCCGACTTTACCCCGTTAAATTTGTTTTTGTGGGTTTACGTAAAAAATAACGTATACAAACACCGACCATTTAGAGATATAAATCATTTAGAGGAAACTATACAACATTTTAAGTAGTAGAAATAAAATTAGTTCATAGATAATAAATTAGCATTAATAACATATTCATAATAGTTATTAACTTAATAACGGGCAAATCAGTCATAATTAATTCAAGAAACAATAGATGTGTGATGTAATTTTATTAAAATATTATCAGTGAAAATAAAATTTCATAAGTGGTAGTACCGCGCGTACCACCACTTGAGAATCGCTCGGTGTAGATGGATAACTACTATTATAAACCTGTCCACAGTCAATAATATTAACTGAATAAAAGGTAAGTCACGCTCCTGAATTAGTTATTGTATGATATATTAATATCTACAGGGTGAAATATCAACTTCGCACCAAGAAAATAAGTAATTTTGCGTTAGTTCTAAATAAACATTAGTTATCATACCAAAATAACAAAAAGTATAAAAAATGTATTCAAATTTCCAAAAAATAGATTAAAACGAACCTTTTAGTATCACTGGCATTTACTAATATTTGTCACAAAAGTAATAATTAAGAAAAAAACTGAAAATATTTCTTTTCAAGGTAGGTGGCTATGACTTCATATTTGAATATAATTTTTACTTCTAAACAACATTTCCAAATAAAGTTTATCGATAATAATGAAAATACAGGTACTTTACTCTTATCACAAATTCATATATTCTGAATCGCTTGGTATATGGCACCGAAATTAACATATTTGACGGTTGCAGTTTTGGTTTCATACGAGCCGCCAACTTTTATAAAGAATACAATTTTCTGAGAAATACACAATAAAAATTTTTTCCATATGGTGCGGACTTTCGTGGACACACTGTATATACGTTTTTTTATAGAAGGTTTCCGTTGATTTCAAAAGGCGCATGTTGCTGCAGAGAGACATTAAGGAAATCCAGCTTTTCAAAAATGTTGCAAAAATATTCCAGTTTTATTACAAAATCAGGACCAGCAAAATATTCTGCAACTTTGCATCCCTCCTCTTTAAGGGAAATAAAAATGTCTGGCGGCAATTCAGGTACTTAAACATTACCTCGAGAGAGCCATCCTGCACCCACAGTTTCTTTTTAAACGTTTCTTTCAATGGACGATATTTTATTAAATTTACCACATTCACCACACATTGAAACACCTGATTCAGCACTTTTCTATGAATAATAGTGTGTATCGAAAAAACGTTGTTTTGGAAATTCAAAATTTCAAGTTGATAAAAAGTTGTCACACATATACCACAAAAAAAATGGCCTATTTGAAAAATATTTAGGTCACCCGCAGGAGGCCTATAGTTTGTATTTTCTTTAAAAATTCGAATTTGTTCTTTTTTTAAATAAAAGATTACGAGATTATTCTTCCTCAAAGCCCACATGGATCCACATAATAAAATATTTAATGATAAATAAACTTTTATCAACATTTAAACATATTTTTTAAATTATAAGAAAATGGTCATTTTTCTAAAAGTTCTATGAATCTAAATAACTGCAGGCGATCTAAATGTTATTGTTAAACTTTTTCTAAAATCACTTAAACTTTCAATAAAAAAATCGAATTTTTAAAAAAGATTATAATATTTAGGCCTCTTACGGAGACCTGAATATTTTTCAACTCTATTTTTCTTTGTGGTATATGTAGGTCCATAGGGAGAACTGTTTCTCAACTTGAAATTTTGAATTTCGAAAAAGACGATTCTTCGATACACATTCATGAATAATGCAATGGGTCCGCAGTGCATTTGGTGATTTGCTTCGAATGCGCCTGTAAGCGAGCAGACACCAACGTATTTAGGACAATTCAAATTGTTTTCAGATATGAATCTCGAACAGGTCCTGAGCCTCCTGTAGTGATATTTTTACAAAACAGAAGATCTTTAATATTATTAAATACATCTATAAACCGTAGATACCATATCAAATTAGCATCTTTATTATTATCCGTAACCTCATCTAACTGCAATCCAAATTCAACTCCTTTATTTTGTTCAATCAATTCATCTTTGATATTTATCTTACGCCATTTGATGTATTCTTTGACTAGCTGTGTTATTAACTTATTAGACAAAGGCACTTGGAATTATGAAATTTTTACAATATTTCGCGGCGCCCTTGTGAAGATGGCGCGGCTCCCCGGGGCGCCGCGGCGCACAGTTTGGGAATCACTGTCTTAAGGAATTAAACAAAGAATAATTCCATATAAATCATTTTACTCACACAAATATTTGTTTACTAAAAAATAATTTTCCGGGAAAAAAGTGGGACATCCTGTATATATGTTTAAGATGTATATTCCCAAAAATTCCACGTAAGCGCAGTGTTCGCAAATTTAGATTATTAATTGGGCCCCACTGGAAAATAATTGAAAATAACTCAAGTTATTGTCAATTTGTTCTAACTAGTTCGTTGCAACCTTAAAAATTTGTACAAATATTAATATTTGGAAATTTATGTTGTTTTATGTTTTTTTAGTAGCACTGACAAGGGTATACGTGATTTTCAGTGTCGACTGATAGTATTTTCTGTGGGACAATAAAAGTAGTAGTAAGATGCAACAACTAATTTATGACTACTATATGATATTATTAATTAAGAAAAAATAAATAATTTCTTAATGTGAAATCATATTAACCTCATTTTATAAATATTTTTCTCCATGTTTATAACAGACTTTCACGTGCACAACAAGGTTTGGTCTCTATTGTGGTTGCATGCAGAAAATTAACTTGCTGCAAGACACGACATTTCCGAAGTAAAACCCTTACGACGGTACGTGATGCTTACCACACAAACCTCTGTTCGAGAGCACGATATCAGTTTGTTGTTTTTGCCTTTTAAACGGTAGTCCTTTTGCATGCTTTAAAAATATTTCTCACTCCTTTCGTTTGCGGCGAGTAAAACGGGGATACGGAAATTATCAAGTCCGGTCACGTTTAACTTCAATCAGGTCACGTTTTGATCCGCGCATTTGTTTTCCTGCTGTTTTTGCTTTTTCTTTGGCCCTTGCCGCCGGAAAGTGGCAATGGCAGTTCGGATTACGCCACGTTTCATTTTCTTTTCTTATATTTTTTCAGTTGCTAAAATTTACGGATAATAATCTAAAAATACAAATTAGGTACCTATTATTAATTATTCGATTCAATAAGATGATTTGCAATGCTAATACAAAAAGTTTTTAAACGAGGAGGATAGCGTCCATACAGAAAAAAAATATTTTGGTATACCAGTTTACAATTACAATTAATTCGTAAAATAATGATGTAGGTATTTAATAGAGTGATTATTTGTAGAGTACATTGTGTTCAACGAGTAATGTCCGATGTCATTGGTCACTGTTTTGCCGTTTCTTCGTCGTATTTGATAACAACTTTTCTCTGTGGTAACATGTATGTGTGTAATAAAATATTATACTTCCATTAGATTGGTGCCAGAGAGAAGATATTTTTTAAAAGCTTTTCCTGTAAAATGTACCATTTTTTAGAGTTGTATCTTTATTATATCTAACCAACGATTTTATAGATAAAAAGCAATTAATCATCAGAGAAATGCTCATGGGAAAACCAAAAGTAGCGTAAACATCTTAAACATTAATTCATAGGTTATTTCCAGGCCCTGGAGAAATAATAATTCGAAGACACCGAATGCAAAAATTTCACTATTGAGAGCTAATGAGTGACCAAATAATGATAGAACTGAAAACAATAAAACCAAATTGGTAACTTTTTCCATTTATTATATTGTATATTTATGTTTGTAAGTAGAATTAGAAACCTATTATGTAATCATTCACAGGACACAATTTTGTTTATTATATTAAGTAGGTACATTTTATTGATTTCGCCTGCAAAATTCTAAAACCGGTTAAGAGGGGCGTTTATGCCAGTGAGATCAACGTCGGTGCTTCCATCTAACGGTGACCCGTTGTACTCAAGTCCTTGTGTACAAACAAACATACCTAATTTACTCAGCCGATGTCTGCCCTTTGACAATAGGTAGCTACTGTAGTTGTTGCCAACTGTTCGTTATTATTGATCTGAGCTGTTGGTACTCTTCTCCCTTGTCTCGGTATGTGGACTTTATTACAGAAACCTTCTTTACAGAGCTCCACGGTGACAGTTCATAGTAATTGATACACAATTGCATAAAAAGCAGATCAACTTGACAACGGCTGGATAAATTTTAAAGAGCTATGGCTTAAAGTGTCACCTACAGATTAACTCATTCCGGGATTAATGCTATTGGTTTAAACACCATAAAAGAATTCTAAATCAACCAGTATATTATAGTGTCAAAAATTAGCTTATTTTCTGTAATTAAGTTAATGATTAAAGCAAACGCGGTTGAATTTTATATTTATCCCGGAACAATGTCCTATGCTTACACTTCCCAACAGTACTTTACTATTACACATCAGTGCAATAGTTTCGACTCCGATCTGCTTTTTATGCACCCGTGTTTTGCATGTAACTGGTATATGGATAAACACCCCTCTTAACACGGTGTTGCTCTTCTAGAATATATTCTTTCTTAAATTTAGAAAAACATGGATTGTACACTATTAAAAGTATTAACTTAATTACCGTTAAATAAAACAAAAGTTTTACGCTAAACTTATTTGATTTCAAGATAACGATCCAGTGATACATCACACGACCGACTTATACTAACGACCGTACTAATAACACCATTTTTGGTACTCTTGAGGTATCTTCGGTGCTGTTACATAACAGAAAAGTTAACTAAACTGATTGGGTTTTAAAACAGCTAATCCGTGATGCCACCCGCCCTGCTTTACCAATGAAAATGATGTTTCTAACGTTGTAAATAACTACACAAAAACAATATGCAAAACAAACAATTCAAGAATAATTTAATAAAATGCAGTACGGAGTCGTTTGAAAATTTCGCAATTTTGTTATTGTCATACTCATAAAAATCACTTGTTGATGAAGTATTTCTGGGTCAGCTTATGCCTGGGTATTGCATTGAGCTGTATTCGTAAGCGGTTTTGTTAGATTAGCGAAATAATGGCAGCGATTTTTATCGTCCGCAATTGATGAATGCCAGCACCACCGGCACCAGTTTAGGTCGGCGGCGTGTATGTATCAGGAAAGTTCTCCCCGTTGTGTGTTTTTGATCAGTCGCCATAAATATCCGACCGAGACTGTCCGGATTTATGTGTATCCATCAAGGCGGCCATTAATCAAGCGATTGTAAAATAGAATTGTTTCCCAATTGGTGCCAAATTCAGTTGAATTCGAACTGTGTTTACATTGTTTCAGATTTGCACTGGAAATGTTTGTTCTAGTGCTCGTTCATTTTGTCCAATTCTCGTATCTGGTGAATATTTTTTGCTTCAAATCGGTATTAGTTCTTGATGGAATCAGATAGAAAAAAAATAGAGTTTATTGATGAGACCTCTTTTCCAATCTTTTTTCAGCGTTTTGTACCGATGACCAGTAAAAAACTGTAGGAAATAGAAAATTTGAAGACGGATTGGTACAGATTTTTTGGACAACTGCCCTTAAGGTTGCTGGTTCTAATTTCGCTCAAGCTAGAATTTTATGGCAGTACAATATAATACAATCTATCTATAAATTAAACTGAAAGCTGATTAAAAAAATTCTGATACTTGCGCAGTCATTCGAACAAAACATGTTCCCTATCTTTTTAGCTATAAATGACTGAATATTACTATTAGGTTCACCCATGGGATGATGAAAATCTGTAAGTTTGTAAGTCTGCGGAAGTTATTTTTTGTTGTTGTTCTTTGGCGTGTTGAGTTAGCAGAGGATTGACCGAATTATTGTGAATTACTTGTAAAGTATTCTTCTAACTCAGTCATAAGCCCCGATAGCTCAGTTGGCTAGAGCATTGTGCTAGACTAAATGTACCTGGTAAAAATCCTGGTCATGGATGTAATTTTTAATTTATTTTAAGATGTACATCCGGTCTGTTTTTCATATCTCTATGGTGTGTGTAGAATTGTCAGCAATAAAATATTTTGTTTTATTTTTATTTTTTTTGTAGTATCTACCTAATATTTTTATATTTTAAAATTACATTTCTTAAAGAATTTTTGGATATCTTGTGATATAAAATACACTTAGAGAAGCCGAAAAGCATAGGCAAGATGAGTTCTGAAATGAGCCGTTTACACTGGTTGTTAATTTTTCATGCGAATGCAAGGGGATATAGTTCATTTTGCACACAGGGTTATATTTGGATAAAGTTACGCATTTTTATGCAGATCAATATGCGATCTAAGAAGAAATGTAACCTGTCATCACCAATCTCTTTTTTAAATGTATATGTCAATGATGGTGAGGCGAACTGTCACATAACTGTCGTCCACGTAGGTTTTGACAGACTTGACACTAGCCTTATATAATGATGACAGTTCGTTTAAATAATGAAGTTAGCTTGCAAGGTTAGCATATATGTTTTTCAAATCTGTGGACATGATAACCAGAAAACTTATTAGCCGATGGTCTAGAAATTTATACACTGTAGGTTTCATTATCTTGAAATTAAGGCGACCAGATATTTGTTTAATTTTTCTATTCTATTTTTTTAGCATCGAATGAATGTCCAAAAACAGGGTGAAATGTAGAAGTTTTCATTTATATGGTCGCCATTTTAATATGTTCTTGAAATTTAAAAATGTATGCGCATCGGTATGGCGTTCGATTTTTTGTTTCAGACCAATCGTTTAGCCGTAAGGGTGTCCACCGTAAAAAAAGTGCATTTTTTTGAACAGTTGCCATGCGTGGCAATTTAAAATATCTCTTTTATTTAAAAATTGTTATGTATACTGAAAGATAGGTAGATTCATCTAAAAGAGAAAAAGATTCTGTAAATGAAATATAATTACCAGAAAAAAAACTAACTATAGTGATCGGCGCACATAGAGGCCAAACCTATGCATTGTTGGCATAAATTTACCAATATCTTCTGGAATCAGATCAACAATAGTTGGATATACATAGCTTCTCACACGTAAACAAAAAGTCGTGTTGCGAGTGTATTCTCACTACAGCAACACCCCGAAAGTTGTCGATGTTAGCGACTACATATGTTGACAGCTCTTCAAGACCGAAAAATACCATGTGGCATTTGAAAATTTAGTTTGCTGTTAACAGTTTCTTGTATATTGTTTAATATGGCGTCATCATACACGATTTATGAATATTCCAATTTGGCATATAAACAATATTTTAAAACAAATCAATGAATAATTTATTTTGCCTTGTACAGACGTCTTGAGAATCTCACCAAAGTCCTTAATTTCAATACAGGGTATCTCAATTACTACCAGAACTTCATTTTCCTTTTCCCGGTCTTATAATCTGCAACCTTAAATTATTTACCTTTTTACCTCTTGATAAATTTTTTGACTTATGTTCTAAAAAATAACCAAAATCGGTTAAAGTTCACAAATGTTATTGAACATTAACGCTAAAATTGCAAAGGTTTACTTGAAAATCTGCATTGGGTCAGATATGGGGATGAATCGAAAACCAATTTATTGAGAATTTATACAGCTTTGTATGAGACTACTTGAGACCCTGACATCTGACAAAGTTTATCCATAAGGTGTCTCAAACTTAGACCATCAACATTCATGTTGATTCTACCGGTATAATAAGGTCTACGAATTGAAAATGCCTGTGATAATCTTGATGAATTTGTTGTGCTGACAAAATGTTGACAAAAATCATCTAAATACCTTAATTATAAAAGTTATTAAACATCAAAGTTTTGCAAAATATTAGGTATTACAGTTCACAAGCTTTTAATTCATTGCCGCCAAATTATTGAGCATGCCCTGTGACCTGTTACAAGAAGTTAAGAATAAGGAGTTTAAGAAATAATACAGATAATATTTCTCTCGTAAAATATCTCCAGTATCTCCAAATGAAGACGTAAATTTACTTCTCATATCAGCGGACCCTGTCATCACCAGCATGCGGGAAGTACGTATCAGAAGACATAGAAACTTGGACAAGGAAATTTTGGAGCTACTGATGCCGTCTAATATAAGGTTTGTTCGAGCAGCACTAATATAAGTGCATAAACCATATTCTTTCTCTTGCGCTCTCCTGCGCACGCGCGATAGACATTCCAAAACCTCCATTGTGCATGCTTACTATTGAGTACCCAATTGTTTTTACTGCTGCTAGAACAAAGCAATATATTATAACTACCTATTATTAATATATGTTGTTTTATTAATTTCATGATAAAAGTTCACAAAATTAATTTATGCAATTGAGGTATTTGGTCCCAGTGAGCGGCGGTTGTTTTCGGTCGCTAATGTAGCCGATCCCCTTAAGAAAAAAAAATAGTGTAGTTGTATATTTCAGAAACTGTCAAGATTCTTTTGGTAAAACTGGTGCGCACTAGAATCCAATGTTGTGTTCTCTTAGTTACACGCGCACGTTTATCATGTTCTGTTGGACAACCTGTGCGACCGGTCAATGAGCTGGTTCCAGTTTGAGCGCCATATGGCGGACGTTATGAACGACGATAGTGAATAATAAAACTATTATTTTGCGTATAAAGTTAGAAAACATACCCTCCAAGAGTACTATACTATCAACTAAAATGCGTGTTTTATTGGAGTTGCTCTGGCTTTCTCTACACCATAGGTTCCCAAACGGAGGCTCGCGGGCTGGAGAAGGACAGCGCGAGCAATTTGTGAACCTATGCTCTACAGTCTCATGTGAAGATAGTTATACCAAAAGAAAACGCTATAAGATTTTGTATAATTGGAATACAACTTTTTGTTATACTATTAACCAGTTGCAGAAAGGCTCATCAAGTCTTTCATTATTAATCAATCAGAATGCAGAACCGACTTGTTTAATCAGTCTCTAAGGAGATAATCATTGATTAAGAGGTGATAAGCCTTTCTGCAACCGACCGTAAGCGCTCAATGCAGTTAACTGAAATTTCCATTATTGGCCGGACACATCCGAATCGTTTCTCTGGTATAATAAGAAGAGATAGCCCAAGTTAACCTAATATGTCTACAACGGCTAATATTTTTGTGTACCACAGGAAAAAAGATCAACTGCCGTACCTGTACAATAGCAGCAATGCACACCTCATGAAAACGGCATGAGTATAATGAAATCATAAATCCTAAACTGAGTCAGGTGTATGGTCACCTGAGCGCCTGTTTACAAGTTAGATGTACCACTATATCATCGCGCAGTGGCTCAGTGACTCAACAATATAGTTGGTATAAGTCCTATGTCTTCTCACAGCCTAAAGCCATAGGCACTCCACTAAAGCCATGGTCAGCTAGATCAGCGTTTCTCAAACTTTTTAACATGGCGACCCGAGTAATTTGTTTGTACTGAAGACGCGACCCAATCATTATAAAAGCAGGTATCATTAGAGATGTTAAATTGCCGCGGTGATTTACGGAGCACATGTTAATCTTATGGGTAATATAACACCGTAATTTACCGATTACATATTACCGATATATTACCCCATAAGTTTAATATAGGTTTAATATTACCGTAACTTGCCGCGGTAATTTAACATCTCTGGGTATCAAACGTCGATATTTTCGGCAATAAATGTGTCGCTTGTTAAATAATAAACGATCGTTATTTTTTTTTTTTTAATTTTTTCAAAATTGGTTATTTGTTCTGAACATGTAACATGAGTTTAAGTTTCTTTAAATCTTATTTACAATCCTCTGGCTGTTGATCAGCTTTAGTTATTCCTCTAAAGTTAAATTATTTGAAGTATCGTCTTTGAAGGGACTTATTATCTACATATTTCCCAAACAAATATCTTTGGGTGGAAACAAATTTATGTTGTTCTTTAATAAGGGGCCTTTCTATCACTGCTTTGCATAATGTAAGTTTCTTGTTTAGTTATTATTTTGTCCTCCAGAGTATAAATGATGGAAACACATCAAAGTTATTTTCGTGTTTGGCCTTCTTCGCCCTGAATTCCAGTTTTTACAGGCTTCTATTTTATTAATTTTATTATTCAAAATAAAAGGTTTGTCTGTTAACCCTGCAGAGATCGTCGTTCATAAGCAAAAATATCTTGGCTAAATACGCCACCTTAGTGAGCAACAAATGAGTTTTAAAATATTCAGTGATGACTTCTAGTCTCTTAAAAATAATTCAATTTACACTCGAAGTTCCAACAATGGTGTCAAAACTTGTCTTCTTAAAAGCCATCTAATGTGTGAATAAGAATAGCCCCTGTTTATGAGCTGAAGCTATTTTGTCAAACATTGTACGGGTTTTTATACCAGTCTTTCTAATAAAGTTCACTATTTGTACCTTATTGTTAAAGCGATACTCTAAGCCCTTGTTCGTCATTTCCGCAGCCCCATCAGAATACATGCTTTTCTTTGTTGCAAAATAAGAATTGATACTTCTAATATCTCTTAGGATGTTGTCCCGGCTTCCAATTTTAAACAACATAATTCCACATGTACTTGTTTGGCTGTATATTCAATATATCTGACGTACCTACACTAATAATATTGCGTCATTTGAAACGTTTGTTGATTCATCCAGTTGAACTGCGTAATTTCAGATTTCTGTGTATTTTCTACTAATTGCAATTTAATATCATAAGACAAGTCTTCTATTCAGCGACTAACCGTATCATTTGACATCGGTATAGCACTAATTCTTATTTAAAATTCCTTGCCAGACAATTCTCTGCAGATATCTTTCATGCAGGGCTTTAACAATGTTTCTCAACATATGTATATTTGATTTAAATTAGATTTACTTGTTTTTCATTTATAGCGTTTTATTCAAAATAAATCCTTGGGTTTATTTTTTTGGGTCGCGACCCAACGTTTGAGAATCGCTGAGCTATATGATTTAAATTAAAGGCTCTACCGTCAAGAGTCAACAAGTGAAAATCTGTTTGGAACTGCAAACTATCTCTAACAGAACTAGCAAAAACGAATTGGGATCCTTGAGGAAGTTACCTTAGGAAGCATTTGTTCAATTGTGACTAAGTGTTTGTTCTTTTAACTAACGTGAACCTGCCCACCATGGACATAATCCGTTAAGCTCATCTACCTTGCCTCACAGCCTTCGCCCACGGCCTGGGCTGGCTTACGAGACCAGACTGAGCGAGGGAGGTTTGCACGAAGGGCCCAGTGGAACCAGATTCATTAGTTAGGTGTACATTATATATACTCATTATGCATGCGCGATAGCGTGGAAAGTACAAACGACGTGACTGTTTTTCTGCATCAGAGTAGTAGGTTTACTTTACAAAGGCAAAACGTTATGCTACTTGATGCACCGCAGACTTTGTGACGAGTCTTAGAATTGAATAACTTTTGCACACAGTCGGGAACTGCTTTATTAACATAACGATCATTTCAATGTACCATAGCTGCGGCAGATTACATAAACAAAATGAAATGTACGTCCACCTCATCTCGTTGACTAAACAGCGATAAGGTGATACCGCTACCATTTGCGTGTTGAACACGCCTGGCCACAAAGATTAAAATTTCACGTGAATATTTCTCAGAGGAGAATTTTCAGCGCTCACTACCGGCGGGAGATGGCATCTTTAAACTCGTCTACAACAAAAGGATTAGAGAGCGCCGTGCGCGGAGAGACAAGACACTGGATTCGAGGGACTCCCAGTAAGTAATGCTAATCTGATTGTATCTTCTGCGAGTAATTTCTGCGTTATAAACGCTTGCGCCGGAGTTTATCCCCCCGTCCATGACGTAACTCGCGGCGATGGTGTGAAATATTAATTGTTAAATTTAGGTCACTGCTGTGAAGCCGCTCCATAATTAAACAATAGCATCACCAGACAATGTGCTTTCGTGCGTTCAGCCGTTTAATGGGAATGGTCCGCTGTTTTAACTATGCGACCGATTGACTAAATAAATTTAAAAAACTGGTAACGCTAGTAGACATGAATCTAGTAAATAGGACTAACAAGTTAACGAATTAATGTTACCGACAACAAATTCAAATTTGTCGACTAGTCATCATACACTGTGCGCCAAAAAGTTGGAACCATATGGGAAGCTTTTTTATTATATATTTCTCAGAAAATATTATTCTTCATAAAAGTTTGTGCTTGGCCTAAAACCAAAAATGCAGTTATCAAACTTTAAGTTTTATTAGCCATATACAGGCTGGTTCAGAAAATTTGAATTCTTGATTAAAGTAAAGTGCCTGTATTTTCATTATTACCGACAAATGTTATTTAGAAAAGTTAGTAGGAGTAAAAATTATATTCAAATTTGAAATCACAGCCACCTGTCATGAAAAAAAAGAGACCGTCTTTTTTTAAATTTACACGCCTGTAATCAAATTTATAATGGCTTATATTGATTTAATTGGACTTTTATTGATGTATTTTTTTAGTTATTTTGTTCTTTAATTGGTGATTTTGGTTGCTAAAGAATTTTGAGAATTATCACATAATTATTACTTTCTTGATGCAATATTGTGATTTTACCGTAACATTGTGGTTTAGATATGATCCATAATTTCATAATTTCCATTATGTGCATAATATGTAAATCACAACTGATTAGTTATTAAAAGTTATAAATAATTATCTGCATTTTGCTTCGAAAACAACTGACAACAAATTAAACTCTAACAACTAATTTATGAACAGTTCACATGTTAAACAGAATCACGTAGGCGGCATGTGAGATGGCTATGGATTGTTCTACTGTGTAATCTAATTTCATTATTTTGACAGTTTGTTTTGAGTTGTTATACTCCGCACTTCTTTAATTATTATTAATCAAAATGAATTATTTAACCAAAGAGGACAAAATAGAATTGTTTTGATTGTTGGTGAAAATTATAAGACACATAGATAAGCGGCAACAATTTTTAACGAGCGACATCCCAACAAACATATTCAACAGTCAACAGTTAGTAAGATTTAAAAAAAAAATAAAAATTAGGGAAGTGTTGAAAATTACTTTAAAAGTTCGCATACTCCTTGGGTCTCACATTCTCCAAACTATTGTTGAAACTCCACAAACTTCTCGTAGAGGAATGGCTCGATTGCACCCAGTATCCGCCACTACATCCAAAAGAATTTTGAAGAAAAATAAACACAGACCCTAAAACCAACATTTCTCCACAAATTGCAAGCCCCGAGATTTAGATACCTGGATGTATTTTTCTCTCTGGATTCAAGCACACATGGAAGATGATAGATCATTTATTAAACATGTGCTTTTCAGCGACGCATCAACAATTACCTCGAATGGAACTGTCAGTTCCCAAAATTGTCGGTGGTGGGCTGACGAAAATCCAAATTTGTATTTCATGCACGTGACCAATATTCGTTTAAGACGAATGGCATCTTTAATAATTGTATTATTGAACCATTTTACTTTCGCGAAAATCTAAATTCTGAGAGGTACCTGCATTTTCTTCGAATTGAATTTTTTAATACATCAGAGGATATTCCTTTGGAGCAGCGCAGAAGAATGCACTTTCATCACGATGGTGCTGAAAGACGTTTTCTTTTTTTTTTTCATGACAGGTGGCTGTGATTTCAAATTTGAATATTATTTTTACTCCTAACTAACTTTTCCATATAACATCGGTAATAATGAAAGTAAAGGCACTTTACTCATCATTAATTCAAATTTTCTGAACCAGCCTGTATATGGCTAATAAAACTAAAGTTTGTAAACTGCAATTTTGGTTTTAGGCCAAGCAGAAACTTTTATGAAGAATAAAATTTTCTGAGAAATGAATAATAAAAAAGTTTCCCATATGGTTCCAACTTTTTGGCGCACACTGTACATTATAATTGCAAAGTGCCAAATTGCAAAGCCAAAACTCTATTAGACCCGGCAATAGAGATTTTTGCGTGACAAAAATAGTATCAGAAAGCCGACGGCCCCAGCTCACGTGGAACAGTCCGTAGATGTATTGCGATGTGTTTTCGACTCGCAAATATCATTACTTAATTTGTTATAAACAAAAAACCTGAAAAAATCGTGCATTTTTTCGTTTTTCGCTTGTAAAAGCTGAACTGCTAGTGCAATCTTGATGACGAATTGTACAGAATGAAGAGGCGAACAAAATAAATCTTACACGGACCCGATCGGATTAATATTAACGCAGGAAATTTGGAAAACCCGGAAAAATCTGCGTTTCTTCAAAAATTCATAACTCCGCCATTTTCAATATGGTTCGGCGAGCCTGGATGCGTCGGAGGTGGTTCGATTTTAATTTTTTTAACTTATTTCGTTAAAATGTTGCGTAATAGGCGTAAAATGCTTGCAAACATGACCGAAAGCTGCTGCGCGCTCCACAGCGATCAAGTAGCTGCAGTTTTTGGTCATGTTTGCAAGCATTTTTCGCCTATTTCGCAACATTTTAACGCAATATCAGAATAGACGTTTTGTAGCACAATACTTCTACTTTCGAAATACGTTAAAAAATTAAAATCGGACCACCTCCACATCCAGGCTCGCCGAAAAACGCCCCCGTACGGGGTCGTGCAGATCCGCTATAGCAAAAATGGCGGACGATTGTGTGACGTCAGAGTCCTAGGCTCCGAGAAACGTGAAATTAATTTGTCAAAACTGTGTAGGAATGTAGTGCATTTAATAGGTTATTATTGACGTTTACGGGTCCGTATATCGCCGCAATCGGGATATTATGACCGGAAAACTGAGAAAACGGAGGAAAATTGAGGTGTTACAGGTAAGCGCGATAACTTTGCTACATATGAGTGCCGAGATCGTCAAAATCCAATGTTGTTACGCGATGCGATGCAACGCAGGAAAAGGTGTCCAAGTTGCCATGTTTAGTAAAGTTTGCATCGATTCAACGAAAACAAAGCAGTGTTAAATGTTTCCGATTTCTGAAAAACTACTCCCAGTGGAAATTTAAGCGATGTAGCGGGCATTCTGCTCGGTCAAGATGTTCTATAATGACCCCAGGGACCCTATTCTCGTCATCTTTTTGAAGCGAATGTGTCTTTTCGAATTGTTAGGTGGAAGGAGTGGGGATATCAGCGGTTTCCCTCTGGAACGTATCTATGAGCAAATTTGCTTGTCGCTAACAACACTAACTCACGCGCCACGCCCATACGAACGTATCTATGGGAAGTTTGTTTGTTGCTAAGAACAATAACGCACGCGCCACGCCCATACGTTCCAACCACAAGGCAACTGCCGATATCCCCACTCTCACCTAACCATTCGAAAAGACTCACATTCGCTTCAAAAAGATGACGAGAATAGGGTCCTTGTATACTCCAGAACGTTATAATAATTTCGGCTGCTAAAGGGGTGTAAAACCATTGAAAAACTATCAGTAATATCACGTCTTCTTCGAAACATGTGGGTTATATATTACGGTACAATGAATCATTAAACAAACACGTTTTTTTATTTCAATTCTCAACATGGTGACAAGTCAAGAAAGGTAAATTTTTTAAAATTTTGTGCATCTTCGCTTTGAAAACCTCCATTTGATGATCTATTGGCTAAGGAGAAATTTCTTTTGTGCATAAATTTTATATCTAGGATCTTAACAGCCCACTGCCACTAACATCGATATCCAATCCAATTTTAAGCTATGAACTTTATACTAGCTGTGATGCAACGTTAGTAGAAGTTTTCGATTTCTCAACAAACCTGTCCAAATTAAAGTCTTTTGTTTTGATAAGTACTACGTCTTTACAAAATAAAGATTAAAAGCTATGATACAATTGACAATAATATAATGATCATATGCAATCTGTGAGAACATACAAGCGGACCGAGGAGTGATTTTGAAACCGAGGAATGAACCTAATAATAATAACTAAACAATGCACCTGTAAGGCAAATATATTTCAAACGCGATTTATCCATGGGGGTCTATAACTGGAGGATTTACTCAAAAAGCAGTCTACCACACACAGAAAAGTGGTTATTTGGAACGAGAAAACATAATTTCTTGAATTTATTTACTAGATTCAAATGCATATTTACTTGGATGTAGAAAGTTAGGTATATACAAGAAATGCCACATACTCAATATAAGTAAAATAATTTCTCAGATAAATGCTGTCAACAAATAAATTCTTTCTTTATAAGAACCAATATCGTATTGAAAGAAGTAATTCAATTTTTCGTCCCAAAAATGTTAATTTCTCCAACGAAGTAATATTAAATCCATCCAAGTGCGTAGTTACTTGGTGCAAGAAAATATAAGACATTTAATATAAGTAAGTATTGTTTACTGAATAAAAACCCACCAATTATTTAACTCAAGTGATTCTCACTTCTTTCAAGTAATCCCTTTCTCTGGAATAAATATGCGCACCGTGATTTTGTCAAGGTTCGCGCGCCCGCGCGTGGTGCTGGCACGTGCTGGCGCCACGGAACCTAACCTAGTACGAAAACAACGAACTATACAATAAACGTTTCAACACGGAATAGTTTGATGTAACGCATGCAACAGTTTAGAACGAGTAAGTAAATATAACATACCTATCTTGTTAATTAGCAATAGAAAACGTATTAGTGCCAAATCTTTAAAATTCTTACATTAAGTAGCTAAAAATATTTACCGGGAATAAAAATATACACTTCATTGAAGGATGTTTACTTACTTCACCAGAGTAACCACTTTCTTAAATCTAGTAATTATTCCAAGAAATAAAATTTCTTGGTTGAAGTCAATAATCTCTCGCGTATATACGAACCTACCAACTACTTCAGCCAAGTAATTCTCTCTTCGTTCGAGAGATCACTTTTCTGTGTGCAGATTCTATCGCAAAGTCGAGTTTGCGCCTCTTACCGAGAGGGGTAACAAATTGCGAAAACAACGCTCATACTACTCTACCGGTTTTTTTCAATCCACTGGTTTCATTTATCTGATTTATCTACCAAATTAGCTAGGTAATGTACCGATTTCGGTTTCCTTCCTATCTATTCGGTCTAAATGTCAACTAGTGTTATCAATAATAATATACGATTAGCTTATAATTATGTAAAATTATGATAATTTAAAAGTACATAACGTAGGGTAAAGCATACAGTCGTTGGCACCCACCTACTCCAATGTTAATCAAATACGAGTGCCAGCCACTCTTGCGTTTACCCTATATAACAAAATATCAAACAAAGGTTCAAATTACCAAAAGAACTCCGAACGACTAGGCAACACTGAATATCCGTGATATGACAAATTTGTTGCTTTGATATCTACGACAACCATGACTATTGATAAAAATGTCCAAGCAGTTGTTTACGTTGTGCGTAAAACGTGTTTTAACATCTGTCTTTGTTGTTCATGTTTGGATTATGATATTTTGTCGACACCCACCCCCTCTTGGTTACTACTATTTGTTCGATATGTATTTTTATATTCGCCTAAGCTGAACCTTACGCTGGTCTGATGATGAACATAATTGTTCAAAATTAATAACCAGAGCTATAAATTAAAAACTATAGTTCGTAGAACTAATTTTATTACTCAAAAATTACACATTATTCAGAAATGTCTAAGCAAATTAATGGCAAATTGTACAACTTGAGGAAAGGGAACCGTGAGGAAACTTGCCCGGATTTTATTTTACGAGAATTCTAATCTGATCCACTTTCTGATTAAAGGAATATTGCCCGGACATTTTATCGCTCCAATATTTGTGGAACAAGCCAAACATTCGTTTTATATTCCTGATCAATTGTAGATAAAATTAATCGTTATTCGTTTTGAACAAGCCGGTGAAGTCAGTTCTTCGTACCTTCTCTAAATTAAGCATTTTAACGCGAGAACAGTTTTGAAATGCTATTTTTCTAATTGCCATGCCATTCTGAGCAATTAGTACAATTAGTAATAAGTAATTGTACAAAACGTACTTCTGACAATGAACACGGTGGTTTATTTCAAGTTTTCGCCGGCGAATTACGGTGCCGCAATTAAATTTAATTTACACGTTTCTTTTTCCGCTTACCTCCAATTTGTAAGAGCAGCCGCGAGCAGCGGACGAGTTCCATTTTGTGTTCCGGATACCGACACGAAGTTGGAGGCAGCAAAGTGCTGTTAACAAAGTAACCAACTGACGAGTTAGTTAGCAGACGACGGTTTTGTCAGAAAAGCCGAGCCCAACTTTCATCAGTTCGGGTATTGTGTATGGTTGAAATTACGGGCCGGAATCATTTCGCAGGCCATCGCTGGAACTCAGCGGTATTTTTAATGAGTGGTGAAACCAGAAAGCATACTTCGCATATAAAAGGAGTATGTAATTTGAATAGTCAGTACCTAAATTTATTCAAAGCTCTAGTAACCCTTTAGAACAAATCTCGACATATGCAGCATGTCGCAGCTGAATAACGTAGTAATCAAAAAAAAATCAATGATATAATAAATACAAAAAGTTGGCTGAGAATTGAGATTAAAAGAAAGCAATGACTCATAGGTACATTTTTACTTTATCATACGTAGTATGTAAAGTATTGTAATCGTGCCAAAAAAAAATTTGAGATTTTAGCAGAAATATGTCTTTTTGGGCCCATTGAACATTTTTGACCAAGGTACAAAAAAATCTGATGTGGCCAGGCACATGACTTTATCATACTATATATAAAATTAATAGTTTAGCTGCATGAGATTCTATTTGATCGAGATCGGCTATGTCTGCATTAAAATAAAACTAGTAGAACTAGACAGATATCTCGATTAAAGCTGCGTTCGGATGTTGTACTCCGTTGACACCGGGTACACCGTCCAAATGACACTTACGTGTTAGTGGGTGTAAAAAGTGTAACGGTGTTCAATATCCGAACGCAGCCTATATTGACAGTAGTATTTTCAAAACATTAGCGTTTGACACTAGCTACTGTCATTGGAATCAAAAAATCTGACATATCCTGGCTACTAGTTTTAAAGCAGTACGACCGATCTCGATGACATAGAATTTGCTCATGCAGCTAAACTATAAATTCTACCAAAAAATGTCATATACATAAATTATAGAAAATTTCCTCTCCTTTAATTTATTATTTAACTATTTTGACGACATTACACAAATAGCGGCTCATTTACAAAAACTTCGAAAAAAGCTAAGAGTAAGCCACCAGTACCTTTGGACCCTTTTCAACACAAAGCTTCTCAGCTCTAAACTTCTAAATATGAAGTTTTGTCCCGATACCTTTAGTAGTTTCTCCGGAATCGTCGCCACAAAAGCGGGTACACACACATACACACATACACACACACACACACATACACACACACAGACATTTTTTTGTACCTTGGTCAAAAATGTTTAGGGGACCCAAAAAAACATATTTCCGCTAAAATCTCAAGAAATTTTTTTGGCATGATTACAATACTTTACAGTTTACATACTGCGTATGATAAAGTAAGAATGTCTGTGCATCCGTTTTTTGTGGCGACGATTCCGGAGAAACTACTAAAGGTATCGGGACGAAACTTCATATTTAAAAGTTTCATGACCAAACTTAGAGGTGAAAAGCTTTCTGTTGGAAAGGGTCCAAAGATCTGGAAGTTTAGTCTTAGCATTTTTGAAAGATTTTGCAAATAAGCCGCCATTTCCGGAATTTCGTCAAAATAGTTAAATAATAAATTAAAGTAGAGAACATTCTGAATAATTTATGTCTATGACCTTTCTTGGTAAAATTAATAGTTTAGCTGCATGACCAAATTGTATTTCATCGAGATCGGTCGTACTGCATTAAAACTAGTTAGCCAGGATTTGTCAGTATTTTGATTCTAATGTCAGTAGGTAGTGTCAAATGCTAATGTTTTGACAATACCTATTGTCAATATAATCAACATATCTGTCTAGTTCTACTAGTTTTATTTTAATGCAGATATGGCCGATCTTGATCAAATAGAATCTCATGCAGCTAAACTATTAATTGTATATATAGTATGATAAAGTCATGTGCCTGGCCACATCAGAGTTTTTAAACATAATAATAATAATAATAATATATATATTTATTGCCCAACAGCGCACCATACAGGACAAAATTAGAAATAAGTAAATTGACAATACAAAGAAGATTATGAATAAAGTATTCAAATGAATTACAACACAATATGAATTAGGCAAAAACGTAAGAGATAAATACAAATCACTGAAAAATGTCTACATCCAGCTTATTCGCGTTCAAACACATCTGAGTTAGCGGCGCTCTCTTCAAAATGTTAGTATGGCAACATACAAATAGATAGAATATTTAACAATATTACCTTTGAAATAAGTTAGTGGTTAAGATTAACAGACTAGGTATGCAGGGATAACTGCTGATCATCATACAAACATTCCTTACGGAGTGCAATGCACACGAATATCGAAGGTACAGTCAAATGGCGTACGAATAACCAGTAGGAATAAAAGCACCTTCTAATAAATTCTCAATTAGCCTGCGGCTACGATGCCTGCGGCTACAAAATAAGCGGCGAGCGGCAGAGCGCCCTGCCGCTCACTAGTGCCGCTCACCGCACAATAATATATTTCCGCCATATGCATATTAAGAATTATACGGAGCTTGTCCTATAGCGCCAATGTGTAGTCTCGGTTCCCACAATGTGAGACGGAGATATATATCTTTTGTCTTTTGATATGGTGCCCGGGATCTAAACGCGGATGCGTGGCCAGTGGTTATGAAGACCGTCGTACAAATGGCGATTGAACCTATAAGCCTATAAGTGCATGGTCGGTAAAATCGCGGCTGTTAGCCGGTAATATGTGGTTCAACGCATACGCAGTGTGGCACTGCGTCGGATGAGATAGAGCTATATATGTCGCAACGATAGTGTTGTAACAGCTTGCTGTTACGAACACTTTTTATATTTTTTTTTATTTATATGATTGCCGCTTACATCCTAGCTAGGTCGCCACTCTGCCACTCGCCGCTCGTATCGTAGTCGCATGCTAAAGAGTAAGCTGTGGTTTTATTATGGAGTTGGCAACACACAATAATCATAAAAATAATAAGCTCAGTACTTACACCAATAACATATTTATAAAAAAATACGAGTATTTGACTTTTAAATAATAATGAAAGCGGCCAGTGGTCACGACTAGTAATTAACTAGAAATTGTATTACGGTATTTTGTAAAACTCTATATTTTTTTCGTTTCTCTTTTATAGCTGGTGGTTCCTATAGCGTCACTCTAAAAATTTGACCGAGTTCAACGTCAAAGCGACAATGCTGCCACTTGGGTATTAATTAATACTTAATAAAATTATTGTTATTAAAAAAACAATGGCAGACTACTATGGCGGTTTCAAGGTCGGGGCAGAGACTTTTAAAACTCTCAACATAAATAAAATTTTATGGTTTTTCCACTCAGCGCAGTTTCTCCTGTTCTCTTTGACATTCGGGCTTCCAATCAAAACATTTCGCCCTCTAGAACTGTCAGTATCAAATTATATAAATTGTCATATAACCTAAAAAGATATCGGCGAAGAAAAATCTATGTGGACGACGCTAGAAGAATACGATCGACGAAAAAAATTTATAACCAACTCGAATATTAAACGGCGATTAATGATCTCGACAATTAACACACTCGCTAATCGCTCGTGCGTTAAACAGTCTCGATCATTAATCGCCCTTTTTAATATACTTGTTGGTTAAATAACTATTTCTTCCGAAAAGACACCGTTTGCTTGTTCCCGGCAGAATATACAAAATAAATGAAACTATATTGACGGAGGTGCCAGTAAAGATGATGTCTTCGTATGATATTTTGCATTATTAGTTAAAGCATGAATGAATTAACTAAAATGAACCGTTGATGCAAATATGCGTCATTTTTTTATATGTTTTGTACTGAACGCTGTGTCAGGATGGCTCTATTCTGTTAATAATGGTGTTCAGTTTGGCCGTCCGTAAAAAGGATGACAGGAGCACGACCCTGTTTGCGGTTCTTGATACCACAAATCATCGCCGCAAATATGTGTATTTGTAAATCAATGGCTGTGGGCACATGCAGGCGACACAGTTGACGCTTTTTGACAATCGCAGCGTATTGAGCCGTCCGACGAGAGCATTTACCAGGTTCAGCAAATATTGTTCTCCCTTAATTCCGGGATATTCATGAAAATTTCAAGAACCTTTGCGACAACGTCCAATATAAATGGTGATTGGATAAGGTGTAGCAGGCCCAGATTTAATTCATATTTCTTATCATCATCCAATTTAAATTTAACAAATCAAAATTATTATTAACGGTAAATGTTTTGATGCTTCTTTTGATGCTGCGAGTGTTCATCTCGACGGTCTCGCCAGACGCATGTTTTTCTCGCACATTCGCAAATATGTTTGTTTGTTGCCCATTCCAATAGTTGTTATTGTTTAAAAGACGGCAGAAAAGCCTTCATTAAATGCCTGCTGCCAAATAATCCGTAATATGATTTTAATTGATGGTTTTGAGCTTTATGGAACATGTTTGAAAGCTAGGCGCCAGACAGTACAATTGAAAATTTCGTTCTTACAGTGTCGCCTCAACACCTTTTTAGCAACTCTCTTGATTACAAATTGTTGTAAATTTATTTTTACATTTACGTGAATAGAAATTTCCTTTAATTATAATTTTCTAATCCGCTATTTTGAATTTTGCAATGTTTATGCCTGATTTAGATTCAGCGTTCTTAAAAACCGGTACAAAAATGGTTAGATAGATTTGGCCGAAAATTCCATTAATTTTCATTGTGTAGTCCGCCATTTAAAATTTTGCAACTTAAATGCTATATTGGAATACAGTGTCATTCAAAGCCCCATATTTGAAAGAGTTATGACAGATTTCAGATAACATAGGGTAGTTTGTGGTAAAATACACCAAAAACCCATTACGCAGACACAGGATTTTGTTAGGACTTTTAGTACGTTGTAAGGGCACCCAATAGAAGGTATTTTTCAAATTTGCAGATTTACTTTATTTCTATTAGGGTCAAAACCTGAACTAATAGGGGAGGCTATTAGTTCAGAACATTTTCAGACATTCCGCGAGTTCCAGTGAGATATTTAAACTCGTTAAGTATAAGTACTTAACCACAAATATGTAATAAAAAGCCAGAATTTAATAAAGTACATAATATATTACAATAGAGAGCGCCCACAATTTTTCTCGTAGCCGAAGCACCTACTTTTATGGGTTGTTTATTAAAGCGAGCTCATATGACACCGCTCTGTCAGCGGCACACGTTTGACAAAAGATATATTATACGTAGTTTCCCCACGTACAAGCAGACGTCGGGTCGACCGACGCAGACTCAAACCTCACTGCGACAACAAAAACATACCTACCCCTATAGCGAGATGAAAGTCGATTGGCTTAGGAGGACTGCAGAGGGAAAAAACTGTTTACGTTTCATTTGCCCGTTTTAAATTATTAAACACGGCCATTTATTTCAATGCGGTATAGTAATTTGTCTTGGCCAGGAGAAGTCGGTTTCCCTGATAAAGCGGCGAGATTAATAACATCCAACTAAAAGATGTGGGCGGTCTTTTTATTCGATTTCCTTCATAAATAAGAAGGAGGAAATATTGATGCTCTTATAGACATTTTTGTAGAAACGGATGTACTCTGTAGGAGGTAAGCGATGAAGAATAACAAATCTAATTCCGTTCTCCTATATTTGGAATAATAACGGAAATTTCATCCCTTTTGTAAAGTCCGAGCCAGTGCCGCATATTATTCTACATTATAAATAATCTCAACGACTAATGTTCACTCCATGTATCCAGTTAACAAGGAAGCAGTTAAGTGTTTTCACGTACTTTAAAACAAAACATATTCCAATGTGGTAGTAAGCATCAATGTAACAGAGAGGCACGTCTAAACTACTTGGTTTGTGTAGGGTATGCCTTAAATTACCCACAGCCCTAATTAATTTAATGCTTTAATTTACTTTTTACTTACGGTTGCTTTCGTAATATTCTGGAAGCACCAGTCCCTAAATGACTATCAACAAAGGCATATTCATGAGTTCTTTCTCTGGGGGGAAATCTGATCATTGATAAACCCGAATTTACCGGGAGATTTGAAGCTAAATGCTTCTCAAACATTATTTATAACCCAATTAATTTAGCAGAGAGGCACTACAGAACTATTCAAATCAATACAATTATAATTATAATTAAGAAACACACACATTTATATCGGGCTTTAACCCCTAATTAGAGTCAACTGATCTTGAACATGATCGCAAACGACGTGACAGAGTTAACGAAAAATATCAGCAAGGGGTTCTTCTATTCGAAGATATGTGTGTAATTTAAATATTTAATAAAAGATATGCGTCTCAACTAATACACAACATGATAGCAAAATTGATGGAAAAAGTTGAAATCACTATGTGTTATAACAAAATAGTATACTTATTATTTGACGAGCACATAATTTAGGTTATAATTCACGAGCATAAAGTTGACACTCGTGCCGGCTGGGCGAGTGCATAATCATGCGAGTGAACTTCAGCTAATATGGGCGAGTAAAATACCACGCTTCATCACAGATTCAGTTCACTGGCACTGTCATAAATCATAAACCACCGAACTGTCACCATGAGCAGCCACTATTCTGTCATCTGTGGGAATACATACATAATGCATGTGTGTATTTTCAAATCGTAGGTAACATAGTATGAGGTTGTGGGTGGCTTAATTCTGTGGCTTGATGAACAAAAATTCGTAAAACATGAACATTTCTTTAGCTACTTATGCCCTTGCACATTGGGCTCACGTTGAAGGCAAGTTTCAGATATATTTTGACAGACAAGATGCAATTTTTGCTTTGTATCTAATAAATTAATAACGACCAAAGAGCACAGGCCCAAAATTTTTAAAACCATTTGTGCCAACCATTTGGTGTTAGGCCAAGTAGGCCAAGTGGAGAAACCGGAAACGACAAAAACATTTCAGTTTATTTGCGACTCGCATATACTAAGTTCATTGCATACGTATCTATGACTATATAATCCCTACTATGATACACACCGATGATTCGAATAATGACTTCATTATTCGAACGAACTATTAAAGTCTATTAAAACTTACGTGGATGACAGTTATTTGACATTTCGCCACGCCACCATTGACAAATACATTTAAAATATTTCATATACAATCGAATTTATGAGTCGTAGATAAAACGTCGTATTCGACGCACACAACGTATATAAATCGGTCGCATGTTTACACGCTCGCCTACGGCTCGCTTATAAACTGCATGCTATAGTTCATTCATAAGGTAGACAGGGCCGTTAAACAGACCTAAAATAAACATGGGACATTTATACATTCTGGTCTCCACACTTACTGACTTGTATATTGAAACGCATTTAGTTCAGTTAAATAAGTCTAACAACTCATTTGTGCATAATTTTCACTTAAGCCCTTGTTCATCCAAGCCACAGAATTTACCTTTATGTTTCATAATTGAAAGTCTAAAAGTCTTTGTACAGTGTAATTTTTGAACGTCCTCTCCCCAGTCGTATTTAATTTAAAAAATTAAAAAGTTTTTAGACGTACAGGTATCTAGAATATTGGAGTCAGCCAGTATAAATTTTTTTATCATTACAAAAATCAAATTAGCGATGAATTGACTGCTCGTCTTTTCCACAAAAATCAAAATTCAATACTTGGAAAATCAAATATAAAACATACAAATAATCCTTACCATATTCACAGGCCACACAAAATATGTTATCAATCAATAATTTTGAGTAAATTTTATTACACAAGATTATAAATGTATTATATCGAGACAATTAAGCGATACATATATCAAAATCAGTAAGAAAAAAGGTAATGGCCATTAAAAAGCTATCGATGACGCCATAAGTAAAAACAATTGAAGGTTGGACATTGATATTAATATAGCTATGTATATTAATGTATATTTTGATAGTTACAAATTGACAAGTTGGAGGATTTTTAAAATAGCAATCCGTTCCAGAGATTTTGTCGTTTCCATACCTTACATAATAAATAATAAAATTCAATTGGTTAATTAATATTAAGGTAAATAACAATTTAATGATAATAAATTGAGTAACATAATAGATTGAAGTTTAAATAAATTTTAATTTTACAATTTTTTGAAAGTTATCAACATATTATTCTGATGTGATATCATTCATATTGGATTGTAAATCCTCCCCTTACATATCACGTATGGATGCTATTATAGAACGTCAAAATATAATATATAAATATATATATATATATAAATTTTAATAAACAAAAAATAACAACATTTTTATAATTAAACTAAAATGCTGAACAACAGTTCTAAAGGGCATATCTGCAGCAAAGTAGAAACCGGGACAAATAAGATTTTCAACTACATGCAAAATTGTAGAAATCTTTTAAAAATTATTTACGCCGAATATAATGATCGGTGTTGTGTTTCAAACATACGCCGACCGGCGGCGCCCTGATGATCAAGGACTTAAAAATGTGCTTAACACAATATTCAACAAATTTGCAGATACGACCTTTAGAACTATAACAGCAGTATACCGACTGAAGCTGTCGGTATACCTACTTACAATAAGAATTAATTTACTGTGTATTTTAAAATACATTAAATATTACAATGCACTATTGTCAGTTTCGGATATCGGAAACATAAATAGACATAAATAGACGAAATTCGATTTCATTCCATACATACAGAAAAATAAAACGAAACGAAACAAAAGTGACCCTTTGGCTTTAGCAGGTAGGTAAAATTTTTAAAACCATTTGTGCCAACCATTTGGTGTTAGGCCAAGTAGGCCAAGTGGAGAAACCGGAAACGACAAAAACATTTCAGTTTATTTGCGACTCGCATATACTAAGTTCATTGCATACGTATCTATGACTATATAATCCCTACTATGATACACACCGATGATTCGAATAATGACTTCATTATTCGAACGAACTATTAAAGTCTATTAAAACTTACGTGGATGACAGTTATTTGACATTTCGCCACGCCACCATTGACAAATACATTTAAAATATTTCATATACAATCGAATTTATGAGTCGTAGATAAAACGTCGTATTCGACGCACACAACGTATATAAATCGGTCGCATGTTTACACGCTCGCCTACGGCTCGCTTATAAACTGCATGCTATAGTTCATTCATAAGGTAGACAGGGCCGTTAAACAGACCTAAAATAAACATGGGACATTTATACATTCTGGTCTCCACACTTACTGACTTGTATATTGAAACGCATTTAGTTCAGTTAAATAAGTCTAACAACTCATTTGTGCATAATTTTCACTTAAGCCCTTGTTCATCCAAGCCACAGAATTTACCTTTATGTTTCATAATTGAAAGTCTAAAAGTCTTTGTACAGTGTAATTTTTGAACGTCCTCTCCCCAGTCGTATTTAATTTAAAAAATTAAAAAGTTTTTAGACGTACAGGTATCTAGAATATTGGAGTCAGCCAGTATAAATTTTTTTATCATTACAAAAATCAAATTAGCGATGAATTGACTGCTCGTCTTTTCCACAAAAATCAAAATTCAATACTTGGAAAATCAAATATAAAACATACAAATAATCCTTACCATATTCACAGGCCACACAAAATATGTTATCAATCAATAATTTTGAGTAAATTTTATTACACAAGATTATAAATGTATTATATCGAGACAATTAAGCGATACATATATCAAAATCAGTAAGAAAAAAGGTAATGGCCATTAAAAAGCTATCGATGACGCCATAAGTAAAAACAATTGAAGGTTGGACATTGATATTAATATAGCTATGTATATTAATGTATATTTTGATAGTTACAAATTGACAAGTTGGAGGATTTTTAAAATAGCAATCCGTTCCAGAGATTTTGTCGTTTCCATACCTTACATAATAAATAATAAAATTCAATTGGTTAATTAATATTAAGGTAAATAACAATTTAATGATAATAAATTGAGTAACATAATAGATTGAAGTTTAAATAAATTTTAATTTTACAATTTTTTGAAAGTTATCAACATATTATTCTGATGTGATATCATTCATATTGGATTGTAAATCCTCCCCTTACATATCACGTATGGATGCTATTATAGAACGTCAAAATATAATATATAAATATATATATATATATAAATTTTAATAAACAAAAAATAACAACATTTTTATAATTAAACTAAAATGCTGAACAACAGTTCTAAAGGGCATATCTGCAGCAAAGTAGAAACCGGGACAAATAAGATTTTCAACTACATGCAAAATTGTAGAAATCTTTTAAAAATTATTTACGCCGAATATAATGATCGGTGTTGTGTTTCAAACATACGCCGACCGGCGGCGCCCTGATGATCAAGGACTTAAAAATGTGCTTAACACAATATTCAACAAATTTGCAGATACGACCTTTAGAACTATAACAGCAGTATACCGACTGAAGCTGTCGGTATACCTACTTACAATAAGAATTAATTTACTGTGTATTTTAAAATACATTAAATATTACAATGCACTATTGTCAGTTTCGGATATCGGAAACATAAATAGACATAAATAGACGAAATTCGATTTCATTCCATACATACAGAAAAATAAAACGAAACGAAACAAAAGTGACCCTTTGGCTTTAGCAGGTAGGTATCCGACGACCGACAATCTCCGACTTACGTTTGGTGTAGGCTAGCTGCGGTCATGTAAAGATCTTATTTTCTTCGGCTGTACATTCAGTAGGTATTAAAAACTCGGAAACGCGTACGTTTTGTATAAGTAGTTATTGACGTTGGAATTTGATATTTAAAGCTTTTATAAGTTGTCTAATAATTTAAAATTTGAAGGACCCTTATGTATCACAATATGACAATAGAAAGTACATGCTCTTTGTGCATCATAATGAGATAACTAAAAGTCCCTCAGTTATGTGTAACGAAATTTGATGTACCCCACAATTTTATTAGAAGTTATGCCGTCTGTGTATTATAATTAGAATGCTGAATGGTCCTATACGTTAAGTACGTAATTTGAGTATTGAAACAGATTATGTGTAATAAAATTTAAACCTCTAACAAAAGACTATGATTTGTGTGTTTTTAACTGAATGTTGAAATGTGTACGCTTTGTGTTTGATGTTTGGATTCATTTTGGTGCAAGCATTGTTAGTAGATTTTTCCCAAGTCACAGCAGTGAAGTTGTATGGGAGAAGACGACTAGAGAAAGCGAAAATTACTTAAGACAAAAACAGCAGAAAATGGAAAATATTTAAATTGAAGACCAAGTGTCATTGAGCAGACCTAATGTATGAACCTTAAATGGGCAACCATGATCATTCTGTAGATCTTAAACGATAAACTATCATCAAACTGTGGACATTAAATGATCAACCAACATCAATCTGTGGATCTTAGATATTAAACTATTATCCCTCTGTGGATGTTAACTAGTCAACTATCACTAATCTGCGGACTGGTAAGCAATTGGAAATGGTAAATAATTATCGTCTTGTGCGCGTTAAATAACCAACCAATAATATATCGTTGAAATTAACGAACGGTACTGAAGCATCTTCTATCGTCATATAGAAGGGTAACTGATTATAAATATCGAATTTTTTTTAATTAAAAAATCGTTCCAGAGATATTGTCCTGTTTCCATACTAGTAATGGTGAAATTCTAATACAGGACTCCTGTGCAGTATTATTAACTGATAAATAATATAAAGACAACAACGCACATCGTTTAATGAATCCGCATCGTCAGCGCAAGCTCCAGTAACTGACATTGATAATTAAAAATTACAGTCATCAGCAATTACCTAATGCGATGTAACGACGTTAAACATGCAAAGTAATTATTTATTTAATACTTGCTGAGAGGCGGGAGTTAATCCAATTGAGCTGAATTCAGCGGGCAGCGCTTTAAAAGATTTAGAATCGCATCCGCCATTTCCGCTAATCGAAGAAAACAAAGTGAATTGGATCGCACTCGTATAAATTAACAATATCAAATGCAGTAGTAGCGAGGCAGGGCACGGACCGGTGGTCAATAACGCCGAGTTTGCGGAGATAATATCAATTATCTTGTTTGGTGGCGTAGCCCCGGGGCAAGGCACGCTCGTATTTCTCAATGCAGTGTTGCGGCATATCGATCAGAATGGTAATGATAATTTAGCGATGCACTGTCATGTGTTCTATTCATTCATGACACCACAAATCACCGTGACTGCTAACGTATATGAAACATTAGTTAATGTCCGAGCATCAGACGATTACACACGTTGAACCTTGATGGCAGTATCTCGCTAACATGCGCCAGTCATTAAACATTAACAGATGCGACCACGTTTTGCTTTTTACTTGATAGGGTGATGTACATTATTGTACCTATATTAATTAGTCTCGTAGTGCAGGGATGATCACGTTGCCAGATTCTAAACATAAACATCCAAATTACTATTGTAATAATAGCTTATTTCCACCTCTAGATGCTGGGTATCACGCATTCTTCTCCGTCGCCTCTGCGTCAAGTTTCAAGTCTACGCTCCTGAGCGCTTATGTTCGATTTCTATCAAGGGTCGCAGGTGATTCTATATACAAGAATAACAAAAGGAGTGACGTATTTACATGGCACGTCACGTCGATAAATGAGCGACCTTCCTAAGGAATCTTGAAATGAGACTGGTTGGGAAATCGTAGAATATACAAAATTATTATGCCTTGACCAAATCTTTAATATATTTACAGGTTTTGTTTTTACTATTGATCAAAAATTCACAGACACTTAAAATGTATATACTGAGGGTGCCTCACGAAACATTATGTACATGGGGATCTCGGAATCTGTAAGACCTACGATATCGGTTAAATAGGACAAAAGTTGCGTAAATGTGGCTCTATTTCAGAACAGTTTTTACTTCTCAAATAATATGCATGGATTACTTGACATTACGGAAAAAGTCAAAACTGTGAATTTCTTTTTTCTTGAATAACTTTCCTATTACGATAAATAGAGAGTCGAAATTTTGTATTTTTACATACGAGCTCTGAAGTCATTTTTGGTATCAAAAATGTACTAAAAAAACCTGATGAGGCTAGGCTCATGACTATCATACTACATATAAAATTAATAGTTTAGCTGCATGAGATTCTATTTGATCGAGATCGGTCGTGTCAGCATTAAAATAAAACTAGAATCAAAATGTCTTTCAAATCCTGGCTACCTGTTTTACTGCAGTACGAGCGATCTCGATGAAATAGAATTTGCTCATGCTGCTGAACTATTAATTTTACCAAAACATGTAATAGACATAAATTGATCAGAGTTTTGTCTACTCTAATTTATTATTTATCTATTTTGACGAAATTACAGAAATGGTGGCTCATTTGCAAAATCGTTGAGAAATGCTAATAAAACTTCTAAATATGATGTTGAGTTGTGTTCATAATTGCAAAGTTGGAATAATATTTATACAACATCTATTCCTTTGTTGGTTTATGTATTAATTCCTGGTACCCGTTTCAACGCACTGCGTCATCATCAGCCAGTCCAATGGTCAAATGGACTCAAGTCCCTATGCCGTTCTCGACCTGACGTACACGCACACCTGTTCACTCAGCATTGAATATCGCATGTGTTTGTGATTTATTATTGTTATTTGTCGTCTTCACATACTGGCCGCTGCGCTAATTGTTCACCTGAGCGTTTTTCGCCTCTTACTGGTGGCTCCTAGCACCAAAACATCGAACGTGAGCAATTTGACATTCCGGCGTAATTCCTTGGATGAAAGTTTTTGCGCACCGCCATTCTGTGTTTGTCAGAAGGTACCTTCATTATATTCGACACACGATGTACAAGAAACCCACGAAGATGTTGGTGGGATGATCTTAGTTTGACCATTGGACTGGCTGATGATGACGCAGTGCGTTGAAGCCGGTACCAGGAATTAATAAATAAACCAGCAAAGGAATAGAGGTTGTTTGATTTATCAATATTCTAAATATGAAGTACCGTCCCGATACCTTCAGTAATTTCGACGGAATCGTTGCCACAAAAAAACGGGTACACACACACAATTTTTTTTGTACTTTGGTGACCCCAAAGGACATATTTCCGCTAAAACCTCAAATCTTTTTTTCGGCGCTATTACAATAATAATAATAATAATATCAATCCACGCCTTAACATCCCTCAACAGCTTTCGCCACTACGGGTCATGGGCAGGCCCGAATGATCATTATCATGGCCCGCGTCTGTGGCACGTCTCAAGTTGTTTGGCTTTCAGCATTCGCCGAGGAGTAAAGGAAAACCACAAAAAACCTTCACTCGGAAAGCAGGGCGTGAAACTCGAACTCACGCCCCCCAGACTGATAGTCAAGCGTTCTACCGCTTTATCATACTACGTATGATAAAGTAAAAATTCAACAAGTGATTTTTTTAATTCATTTATTTTTTTTTATTTTTTTTTCGTGACGTAAACGTAGACGGTTATCTTCTGCCTGAAATTATTATCTCAATGAATTCTGGTCTAATTTTGACTTTAAAATATTCCGAAAACAATCTAATGCGATATTTAGTCAAAATAGCTGCTGTCGGGTGTTTGAAATATTTTTAATTTGTTCTCGTGAAATATTCATCTGAATAAACATCGACATATGCACAATTATTTATTATGTATATTATGCTCGACAACTAAAGTTCGTTAGGTATGTAAAAGTAAAATGAGTAGGACGACTGAAACTACACGCTCCTTAAACAAACAGAATTGTTAGTTCTTGGCTGCCCGGGTAAATTTGTTTAGAAACGGGAAAAGGGAAGTAAGAAAATGGCTCACCCGAATGAAACTAAAAAAAAAAGGTCAAGTGCTGAAGCTCCCTTGCAAAGTTTTCCGTTACCGAACTTTGCGCTCTGTCTCCTGCACATTCAACCTTTTAATATTTATAACAATACTCTGGAGCGTTGCAATTTTTATCGAGGCAGTAATTGCCGGAATAAAAAGAAAATCCATGGAACTTTACGGCATTTTCAGGGACGGTTGAAGTATATTTGCGTTTTAAAATGCCCGTTTGTGCTTTCTCGAGTGCCTTATTATTTTCAAGCAGTCATCTCCATGGAGGAAAGTGTCACTTGAATGCATTAAGACGTAAAAATGTAAAACTTTTGAACAATTCTGTTGTCATTGTTATTCACCATATTTCGCTTAAAAAACAAAAGGATCGTATTGCTTACGAAGACTCACTGTTCATGACATTTATGTAATAGTAGCATCATTAGCATCCGAATACTTTCCTATATTTTCCCCTACATTTTCCTATCCTAGCTCGACGATGATGACTGATCTGATTCTCTTTCTCATTGTACGTTATATTATGTTGTAGTATAATAAAGTATACCTAATAAATTATAGTAGTAATTATTATGATATGAAAAAATCTTACGTGGCCAGGCACATGACTATCATACTATATCTAAAATTAATAGTCTAGCTGCATGAGATTCTATTTGATCGAGATCGGCTATGTCTGCATTAAAATAAAACTAGTAGAACTAGGCAGATATGTCGATTAAAGCTGCGTTCGGATATTGTACTCCGTCGACACCGGGTACACCGTCCAAATGACACTTACGTGTTTTTTGTTGTAAAAAGTGTAACGGTGTACAATATCCGAACGCAGCTTATATTGACAGTAGCTTTTTTTAAACATTGGCGTTTGACACTACCTACTGTCATTAGAATTCAAATATCTGAGATATCCTGGCTACTAGTTTTAACGCAGTACGACCGATCTCGATGAAATAGAATTTGCTCATGCAGGTAAACTAGTAATTGTACCAACAAATTTCATAGTCATAAATTATTCAGAATTTCCTCTACTTTAATTTATTATTTAACTATTTCGATGAAATTCCAGAAATGGCGGATCATTTGCAAAATCTTTCAAAAATGTTAAGACTAAACCTCCAGTTCCTTTTGGACCCTTTTCAATAGAACGCTTTTCAGCTCTAGGTTTGTTTGGTCATGAAACTTCTAAATATGACGTTTCGTCCCGATACCTTTACACACACACACACACACACAGACATTTATGTACCTTGGTCAAAAATGTTCAGGGGACCCAAAAAGGCATATTTCGGTTTAAATTTTTATTTTGACTTTATCATACGTAGTATGATACTACGTATAATAAAGTAAAAATAAAAATTTGATGAGATCTGAATCTAAAGATCTTCCCCATACGTATTTGGCTACTGATGGTGGTATTCACATAATATTGTTATGTATACAGTTAGAAAATTTTCCTTAATTTAAATAAATATGCACTGACTCAAAGAAGTCTGATGTTTCAATAGAGACAAAGAAATATTTCCTTGCGGATAAAAATGCATTTTTTCGAAATGGTTGTTTCAAACAGCTTCTGTTTTCAATTTAAATTTACAATTTGTATATTATAACGAACGAGATTTATTTAGTTCAAATAATTATGATTGTGTTGAGTGAAAGAATTATAATTTTTTAAATTAACGAAATTGTTGGGTGAGTTATATGCGATATTTTAAGTTTGCGATAAATGGTTCTGTGATTAAATAAATTATTAGTTTGTTGAAGGAATTAATGTGGACCTATTATTGACGAGAACTTTTCTGGGGGTACAGTAGAGCAAAATCTCCACGTATCACCGCCTTTTGGGATGTCACACATCCTCGACCTGTGGTTGGTTTTCCCAGACCTATATATCGTCAAGATTAGGGTAGCAAAGTGTACGCTGATTCGGAATCGGAACTTAGACCTGAGAGCGTTTACAGCGCCATCTAACGATACAGTTGGATGAGGTATTCATCCAAAAAATATATTTATTTGAATCAAAATATGATTTCATTGGCGGAAGTAAACCTATTTTTTAGCCTAAGCAAAAATATTTTTTTGAAGTAAATAAAATCTCTTCTTGTATAAAAATATATATGTTTGAATTAACCTGACATTTCTTTGGTAAGTCGTCTTTTTAAATCAAAACAAAAATATTACTTTAATGGAAAGTAATTTTTATTTGTATCCAAATATATTTGTTTGAGTTGAATAAGTATTCCAAATAAATTAATCTCTAAAAGCAAACAAACTAGAGTATTCAATGAAGTAAATATTGTTGGCGTTAAAGAAATATGTTTTCATCCAAAAGAAGAAATTGATAAGAATATATTTCTAAAAAAACAAGAAATCTTTTCTATCTGTGTAGCTGTCGTTGGTTGTTGGTCAGGGTGGGTGTAAATAAGCCGTGCACTGGGGTTTTACATACTGTACATTGTTGACAAGCACAGTCCAAGAAAACAAACAGCTGAGAAGGCAGTCTTTGTATAAATTGTCCAGAAATGTCATTAACGTTAATTAGATTACCAAACGATGGGTTTGTTCACTTGTATTTTGTGCAAACTCGGCGTCCTGAAACCGTGCTTAAAAATGCAAAGCATTGAGCAATTCGGGTCGTCGACTGTATTCTTTTATGAAACTTTCTTTAGCATTTGTAATAGAATGGCCCAAAATGAATACTTTTGACTAAGAACGTACATGTCCTCATATACTTCCCCTGATTACAAGTTGCTTCCGATAAATATTAAATCTTTCTAGCATACGTTTTCCAACATCTAGGAACTTTAAAGTGATGTTCTTCTGTGCTACCCAATTCTGAACTGAAGATCATATTTTCTTAATTGGTGGCAATTCTAGCACATTATGTACGTGCTATTCCATCAAAGTAACTAACCCCTTCACAACCAGGGTATCTACGTACGGATATTTTTAGTCGGCAGATATAACCGTCAATGTGCTAGAATATCACATTATTACCCAAATAAGGATGCTCTGGTGTTTATCCGAAATCGCCAAAAGGTGAGGTAAGGTAAGCGTACTTCCCCTGTTGAATATACCTTGAATATCCATCGGATACGACATGAGTTCGTAGTAGTGTTTGGCAAATACATAATTGTTTTCTTCAAAATTGAGGTACTCTACGGCAGACGCCGAGTAGAAATGGGTGGAAGATAGTTTCGCAGGTGTCGTTTGATTGTTGGATACTGATTTTGGATCAATTTGCCAATATCAGAACCAGTCATGAAATTGTCTTCAGATCATAAAGTTTCACATCAAGTTTCCAAGAATCTACGGTGGCAACAACAAACTTTGAAGCAATTGTTTACCACAAATCAAACCTAAACGTGGTGAATGAACAAACAAACTGTATTTCGAAAACCAGAAACAAAGTAAAATTGCGGTGTGCTTTGGAATCCCTTTCTGCAAGAAGTACACGTTCATCATTATGCATATTTTCACTGTGTCATAGTCACATAGAAACAGCTGTAATTGGAGCAAGCTCATTATTTGGTATTTGCGAAGAGCCATATCCACTTTTCAAGAAGCTGATGTAATTGAGACACCTAATAGAAGAACCAACCATGGAGTAAATTTCACATCAACTGTTGTTGCATCCACTTTATGAAGTTTCTGAGGTTCAATGCCTTACGGCAATCACCAATATTGGAACATTTAATATAATACAGCTTAGCTTGCATTTGATTGTAGATAAAATAAATATGATTAACATACTTGGACGAAGCATCAATAAGCCATTAGGAATGAAACCTCCCTCTCCACCTGCTTGAACTATTATTAAACGTTGGGCATTACTTATTGTTTTTTCAAACCTGCAGATTGATTTGTAGTTTCGGTGTAAATCATATTCCAAATGACACTGCGATGTTTTATCATATTTTTAAAGAAATATATAAAATAAAATTAGAAATACCTACGCCACTGATCAAAACCTGGTCGACTGCGCACCCAGGCGACAAATGCCGTCATATTACCTTCTTAGTTTAAAATCATCTCCACATACATACGCACATCGAATACCAGACTTTTTGATAAAAGTGAGTAGGTATAAACACATAATAAGAGCACACTGTTCATACTTTCCTAGGCCGCAATGCTGTGAATTGAATAGTTATTTAAACTTTAATGCATTGATATACACGTCACATTAGGGTATCTATTGAAAACAGCTCTACTATGCCTGGACCACACCAAATCGTTCTGAAATGGCGTACATAAGTATAGGTTTCAAGTGACTAACATGGCGACGATAACGGTTGAGTGGTCTAATTATCGAGTAATCAAATTTCTTGCCTCTTTTAAACTACACCTTCTTTGTTGGGCCATCGATTACGAACATATAAGAATTGATGTCCACAAAACGATTGTTGGCGGAAAATTAATGAAAACCTGTGCAAACACTATAACGATAAAAAACGCCCTAATGGGCTCCGTTTGCCATCTTGGAAGTTCACGCCATAGTTAGCGCGTAATCACACGTAAATGCCAAACCGCAAGTATCGCCGCTCAATTTAACGCGTAGTTTAGCGTGGAGTTTTTTGCGCGTTAACTAAACGCGTCTATGGGCGTTGGGCGCTAACGTTACATTATACGAATATTCAGACAGAAGTAATATCGATTAATTTTCTGGATAATTGCGCTATCGTCTAGTAGTGGAGTTAATAAAGCAGCGGTTTTTATGAAATCTATTTTGAAATGTATGTCGGACTCAAGTATTTCTTTATTTTAACGTTTTTTATACATGGTGTAATAAAAAAGAAGCAAAATAGTTAGGGTACTTGCAAAAGAGGCCAAAATAAGACGTAAATTCGCAATAAATATGTATGATGGCTTTTCTTCTAAATCACCTTTCATTGAAGAAATTTAAAAGCGGATGAATTTACCAAAACCAGATTTATATATGTACTGATCGTTATTTTCCAGTTTGAATATCAATATAAACGGAATTTTTATTATTTCTAATATCTCATAATAAAATAACAATGACCTTATTTACTTAGGGATTGAAGAATTCCTAGGCATCAATAAATATTGGATAGGTAGACTGACTGATAACATAATAAAAGTCAAATGATGCTATAATAGACAGATAAATATTCAGAGGTAAAAAGGACTTATCCCCCATCATTACTCCTATCATTAGCTTTATTTTTAAGAATCGACCAAATAAAATTATGACACGCTTCTCTTACCATTTCTATTTATAAAATAGCAATATTAATTGTGTGCACCATACTTTGTATATGTAATAATAAAAGAATTTTATGTCTTTACACAATACTATATATTTATGAATACTTAATGTTACATTTGTGCATATAAATGTCAAGGCTAATTTGTTTTTTATCATCATAAAGAAGAAATTTTAAATCACTATTTTCAGATATTAGATATTATTTAAAACAATTACATCGTTATTAAAAAAATATTCAGTCCATTATATTACAAAGAAATTATTCTTGTTACATTTTTGTATGTGTCCAGACAACAAAGTAGGTTACTTTTCTAACAAAATGGGCTTGGTAAACTTTCATATATGAAAACTTTTGAATTGGTGTTGAAAGCTCGCTCCTAAGCCAGACCCCTAATCTCTAAAATACTTTGTCCAAGCTCACCATAAAATATCGGATTCTCTGTGCTCTCCATTAAACAAATAACTTACTCGATACCTGATCAGCATTCACCGGCAAATCTATTGAGTTCCGATGCAAATCGTAATATGATAGTGTACTACGGCGAACTTTCCGGATGCAAATCGCAAGGACCACCCACCGCCAGCGCCGATATCAGATAGCTACCTGACTACCCGAGCATAACTTATTCAGGTATCTCGCTCCGACTGCACCCATATAACACGACTATAATTGTGTTATAATTAAGTTATATTTGAGAATTTCACAACTCCAATTCTCTGGAACCGAGAATTGAATTCGGAGCTTTCCTCGAGTGGAGTTGCATTATTTGGAACAGGACCGGCCACAGGTTCGAAAGCACAATAGGTATAATGTTTCCTGTGTATAACCCGAAAAAATGATTTTTCAAATAACCAGCTTCAGTGAGAGAAAAAAAATCTCTACATAGGCAACCTAAGCAAGCGGAGAGCCCTGCGAATAGGAGAATCATCAAGCAACTTCAGATTGTCAGGAAAATCGTTATGCGATTAGTATATTGTTACGTAGCTCTTAATAGGGATGGTCCAGGCCAGGGTGGATGTAAAATAAAACTCACACTGGTTTTACATGCGTGTATAATTGTTGACAAGATACTAAAAGAAAACAGCTGAGAAGGCAGGCCACTGCCTCCTCGTATGGGTGTCGGATGTCACACTCGTGAATACAGACAAATAACACTCTCCCGATTCTCCGCTATGTGGCTACTTATATCAATTGTCCAAATACGTCATTACCATTAATTAGGTTATCAAACGTCGAGGTTGTTCACTTGAGTTTTGTGCAAACTCGGCGTCTGAAACCCATACTTTGAAACTGCAAGCATTGAGCAATTCAGGTCGTCGACATTATTATTTTATAAAACCTATTCGAACATAATAATAACTTTAATACTTTTAATTTACTTCGTAACAACCCTCCTCGCCAATAATTGCTCGTCTCAGAGCAATGCCATAATTTGAACAAAATCTACAGCCACAAAGCGGGACAGCAAAACGCCAACCAAAATATATTTTTATTGTACAGACAAAATAATTCAACAAACAAGAAAAACTACATAGGAATAATTTCAAAAACTGTTTTACATACAAAAAACAAGAAAGAGAAAATCACCCTACAAAACACAAACAAATAAAATCAACACGCACAAAATTACAAATTCGTCGTGCTCGTATCGTATGCGGTTGCCACACTCTCATTCACCGGACTGATTATTGGATCCTCCCACCATCTGCCTTCTTCTACGATTGCGATGATCATCTACCTAAGGGACATCTTTAAAGACGACTTCGACCGTGTACCCAGACTCTCCTATGCTTGTACAGCGGTGCGTCACGTGTCGGCAGCTTTTGCAGACGACCATCCATCCGTATTTGAGATCCAATCTTTTCGCCATTGTATGTGAATTGTTCCATTCTTATACATCTGCCCTGCTTGTCGGATCCTCTCACCATCTTCCTTCTTCTAGGATAGCGATGGTCATCTACGTAAGGGACATCTTTAAAGACGACCTCGACCGTGTACACAGACTCTCCTATGCTTGTACAGCGGTGCGTCACGTGTCGGCAGCTTTTTGTAGATGACCATCCATCCGCTTTGTTTGTGGGATCTATTTTCATTCCTCCTCTCTTCGAGAACCAGGGACATAACACTGCTTCCATCGTAGTGAGAATGGGCAATCTCATATTTTTCACACGTCAGCGTCATCTTCTTATCAAACATTTAAACTATAATAACACTATAAATGTACAAATACTAACTTCTGCTTCTTTTTTTCCAATCGGCATCTGCGAATGTCCGTCTACTTGAGCGGGAAATTCCAGAGAATGTCTCCTTGGGGGCGGGGTGGAGAAACATTACTGGAATCTGCAGCTGGACCCATCATAATCTTCTTCTTACTCAATTCTACGGTTGCTTCATTGTAATTATTCCTCTTCCTTCGTTTCTTCTCTTACTGCTCTTGTTGTTTGCCACCCTGACCTTGCTTGCCACCCTGAGCCGTTGTTGTTCTCCCTTGGGATCATTTTGCGCCAGGGTGGATGTAAAATAAAACTTGCACTGTGGTTTTACATACTGTATATTGTGTACCAGACAGTCTAAGGAAACAGCTGAGAAGGCAGGCCACCGCCTTCTCGTATGGGTGTCGGATGTCACACTCGTGAATACAGACAAATAAAACTCTCCCGATTCTCCGCTATGTGGCTACTTATATCAATTGTCCAAATACGTCATTACCATTAATTAGGTTATCAAACGTCGAGGTTGTTCACTTAAGTTTTGTGCAAACTCGACGTCTGAAACCCATACTTTGAAACTGCAAGCATTGAGCAATTCAGGTCGTCGACATTATTATTTTATAAAACCTATTCGAACATAATAATAACTTTAATACTTTTAATTTACTTCGTAACAATATATGATAAAAGTAGAATGCAGAAATAAATCTCTAATAAATGTCCTAAACCTTAAGGGAGACTACCCAACCAGCAAATCCAGTTTTGTGATCATGTACATATATGCTCTCTGACAAAGAGAGCATAATATTCTTGATATATAGATAACCCGGTAACCTGGAAGTAACATGACGATAATAAAACACCATCAGAGTCTGCAGTTCCCTTCCATCTGACATCGATAGCCAACGAGATCTGCAAGCTTATGTGAAATTCTATCATACTTTCTAATGCCAGAGATATACCTCAGACAACTATTTTGTACCTTCTGGATTCGGCTCGACATAGTGGCGTCAATTGCAAGATGGTATATAGGTGCCATGAAGTTGGAATATGCAAGACGCAGCAGTCGGTCAACCGTCTCTTCAATAGTATCACGAGACCTGGCCGATGAGCATACAGCATCTTCAAGTAGTACACATTCTTAATGTATCTTGTAAGCTCTGAGAACTAGAAACTGACCCCTGTGGAACACCGCGTCCTTTCCATCAAAAAAACATCAATTAGCTGAAACCTGTAATTGCTTGTCAGTACATTTAAATTTAATGGAGTGGCCCTTCGAAAAAAGTATTCTTAACAAAAAGAGGAGCACCCTACTATGTATGTAGGAAATAGCTTGTGTAGCGTAACAGATCCGTCCATAGAATTAGGGTTATCACCATGGTCATTTTAATCCGGATACTTCGGGTTTGGCGACCATTCTCCGGGCTACGGGTTTTCAGTTAAATTCACCGGGTTAACTAAAGGTAATCATCGATCTTTTGAGAAACTGTAGCGACCACTAATTATTTGTTAAAAATTATGAAAATAATCAGACAGTTTGCAGCGATTTCCCTTGAAAAAAAAAAGAATTTTTCTCAAAATAAGAATCACTCTATTATATCAATCTTCACAAAAATTTAATTTTACTTTTTGTGAGCATGTGAGAAACTTTGAAAGTAGCAATTGTAGCACTTTTAGATTTTGTCACATGTCTAGCGAATACAGTAGGAATTCTGTAGCGGTACGACAAACGCAGAAGATCCTCCCTCGACGATCATAGACTGAGACAAATGTAATATCAAAAATGGCATTGAAAAAGACTGGTATTATAAAGGTAAGAATTAGCTTGTCAGAAATCAACATTCAATATTGATACATTAATTAACAAAATATGTTTTGAACTTTCGTTGATTATTTTAATATGTATGTTATTCACATGAAATGTCCCAACAATATGTTTGCGTTTGTCCGAGGCAGTTCACAGAATAGTATGATACTGGTCTGCCATAAAACAGTATTTTTTAAATCATGGAGATGACGACAGCGATACCTTTATTTGAAAATTTTATTATTAGTTAGACTATATATGTACAAAGACTGAGAGATATAGTTATCATTTTAGTCTAGAGACACATTTATTGTGAGGGTTTATACAAACTGCCAATACTGTCGGAATAAAATGAAAATTTAAAATTAGTTAGGGAACGTGTAGATAATTACTTCAAGCAAAAACACATGATCCCATAAAAAAATCTGCCAGTTCATCAAAATTATGCTTGGTTTTGCTGGTAATATTGGCATTTTCTCTCATTTTGGTTGTGTCGTAAAAAAATCCACAATAAGAGGCAGAAGCGATTTTACGATTCATACACCACTTTGATCTTCCGTTCGAGGTTGATACCTGAGCCTTCATCAACTATCCATCACACACCACGATTATAAGTAAAACCAAGTATTTGTTGCAGGGCTATTTATATGCCTTTCGAAGAGCAACGTCGGACAAAAGTACCTACACCGATCTTGCACTTCCAAATATTGCATGGTATCTTAATATCACCATACTAAATAATTCCGAAAACATTTACATTCCTAAATATATTTCGTAACCTTCAAAGTGCTGGGCCCTACCCTGCATACTGTTCACTGCTTGTAGCAATGTATAATGCGATAAAGTGTTTCGTTTTACGTGACTAACCACCATTTAAGCACTGAGAAGCCCTTGGTTTATTTCTGATGTGGGTTTTTACGAACCCAAGAGTCTGGAAAACCGTTCCAACCTTTTCGACTTCGGCACATTTTACAGTAGCAAAAAAATGCAGATGGTAGTTAATAGGGTAGCAATTTTAAGTAATCGCGGAATAAAGGAGGCACAGCGACAGAGTAAAAGAGAGAGTATTACGTAAAGCTGGACTTTAGTGCTCAGTTTGCGGTGGCTTTTTTGTTTGCGCTTTTGGTAGGACGGCAGCCGCACTGGAGTGGTTTTTATTGTGCGGAAATGATTATCATAGATTAATGTTTTAAGTTTCCGGTCTGTTTAGTAACATAATCTTCATAAAGGAAAGTGGCTTTTTGCAATATCCCACTTTAAGGTTTTGCTCATGCTAAAGTAGGTGTGTACCAGGGAAAAATGTTTTATAAGAAGAGCGGAGTCTGATAGCACACGCCTTTTATCCTCTAAGCTTAGGGTATGTATGTATGTGGAAATATAGTCAGATAAAAATAAACTGAAGTTTTTATTCGTTTATTCATGTATGTTAAACAGTTCACAACAACATTACTGTTATCAATAATACGAGCTAAATTTTCCTACTTTATGATGTGCGTGTAATTACAAATAGCTTAGATTCTTATAATACTACATTAATTTCCCTACAAATTGCATAACTTGATCATTTATTTCAATTCACTGCGGTCATTGCTAATAATGTTGTGTTTCCCTCTCATGTTTCAGAAGAGAAACCAGGACCGTCAACCGCTAAGCGTCGCAGATTTAATAAAAAATACATAATAAATTAAGTATTAATTAAAAAGAGCTAATATATAGTTTTTAATAAATAAATAGTAATAATATAGGCATCTACTGAATTTTTGGTGAAGGGCTCTTGACTCACTTATCGTTGACTTATTTCTTGCATTTTCACGAACTGACAATCGTTCCTGATGAAAAGCGATAATTACAGAACGGTGTTCCTTGCTTGTTGGCTTTCCGGGTCGCATGAGGTCTTCCGCGTGACAGAGTTATCTTGTGCAAACTACAGATTGCAGGCACAGAGTCCTTTGAATACGAATTCTAGCATTTTATGCAAAAATCTGGTAAAAATGGGGTCGCAACATGTGTCTGAGATGCAGTATTTATGACTCTATTTGTTATTTCTTATTCAATCCTTTTTTATGGAAACTAGAAAATTCCCAACAACCAGTTACAAAACAGCATAAATGTTGCATAATAATTAAATATAGAAATTATTTTAAATTAGCACATTTAATGATGTCGTATGTTGCTCGAAATCAACGGTAAGAATGTGTTCGCTATTTGGTAGAAATAGAGGTGCCTATGCTACGATATCAGTGCTTTTATCATTATTTCCTATATGTTTATTATGTGTCCGAACTTCCATTTGCGTCAGTGTAGGTAGCAGTTATAAATGTTATTAGACGACCTATTAAATTAATCCATTCCGCTTAAACACGATGCCTACCTATCTGCCGCGAAAATTGAATAACACATCGCTTGCTTACATATTGCACTTTCCTGACAGATTTAACAATATGTACGTGAGTTGACTATGTAATATGGTTACACCGCGCAGTGTCGGGTGCACGAAAACACATTTTAAAATGTGTAACACTGTTTGCCAATACCGTTTATTTTGGGTTCTGGGCGCGAGCAGGTCGTAAAACACTCGACTCGGCATAAAGCTCTCGGGCGCCGTTGCTGCTGACGGTGGCGAACAGAATCCATGGAAACTTTATATAGTGAATGGCCGGAGACCGTAGACGACACAGAAAATACACCCGTTCTGGCGTTACGATCCGACCGACCAAAACCATATGCACCGTGGAAAGCTTCTGCTAAACGTTCGGAGAAAATCGGTTCCGGGAGAACGTATCACTGAGACCGAGACCCGTACGTCCGTGATTCATGCCCGATTAACATCGCACTTTATTGCGACATTTTGCAACTCTTTTAGTACCTCCGAGGATGAAATAAAGAAGCTCACGCTCTAGGTGCACACAATATAGTCGCGAAGAAAACGAAATAAACAGAACTATGTACATATATGAATTCATATAAATTCTTGTTTTATATACGGTAAATATTTAAAATGTTAAAATCTATATGTATGTAAATTTTTTTATTATGTTTAAAAAATGTATAAAAAATGATAAGCTCATATACAAGAAGACCCAAAATAAACATCTCAGCGACTATTTGCAATAGTCAATGTAATTTTTGGGTGCCTGCGTAAATAGTGTAATAAGTGGAACAACTAAGGAATTGTTGCGAGTTAGAAGCTAGTGATGTCAGACTGTGTTTTAGAATGTGATTCTAGCCCTTGTGTATAATTTGGCGTTCAAACCACGAGCACAAATATACTTGAAGTGGACTCAACACAATACTGTTGTTACATTTTATAATTCTTAATTCCAAGTTTTGGGTGTTGTACATAAATGTACAACTCCCCAAGGGATACTATTTTGTTTCCTCGCATCAATTTTTGAATAACATACCATCCTAGTGGATTAAACAAAAATTTGCGAATTTTCTCTATGAAATAGGGGAGAGGGGTACACAATGATACTCGACTCTCAGTGAAACACGCCAAATAAATTGCGGAATACCGCGAAAATGTATAGTTTGGCAGCTACAGTCAGCAGGTGTTAATAGGATCGCTATTAATGTACCTATATGGATGGATGTGAAGAACAGAAATCATAAAGTGAAGTGAAAATGTTTAACGACATACTATGTCAAACTAATATTATAGGTTAATAATAGGGTGGCTGTAATTTTTGATTTTATTTAAAATTTACATCCCTGTATGTCACCATATTACCAGCTTATAATATAAAGTGAAGTTTCAACACTTGTCAGCAACAAGTTTTAGTAGCATGTATTTTCACTTAAAAATGGAAAAATTATATAAAAATGGCACGCAATGGAACACTTACTACTAGTACGTAAGGTAATGTAGCGAAGTCAAATTGATCTTATATAATAGATTATTTCATATAGAAGGGACTAATATCGATAGAGTAACGCATTGAGACCATCTAGACCAGACAATAGAGATTTTTTGTGACAAAAATAGTATCAGCAAGCCGACGGTCCAAGGTCACTTGGAACAGTCCGTAGATGAATTGTGATGTGTTTTCGACTCGTAAATATCATTACTTAATTTGTTATTAACAAAGAACCACCAAAAATCGTGCTTTTTTTCGTTTTTCGCTTGTAAAAGCTGAACCGATGGAGCAATCTTGATGCTTTCAACAGAGGAATTGTAGAGAATGAAAAGACGAAAAAAATAAACCCTGCACGGAAATAACGGAGGAAATTCGGAAAATCGGAAAAATCGGCGTTTTTTCAAGAATTCATATATCCGCTAAGTTGTTGCCCAAGCTTTTCGCGAGAAAGTAGCGATTGATGGGTACTTTAAGAGCACAACCCAGGCGTTGTCCGATGATTAGTTTTTGCACAATTGCAATTTGAATTTTTTGATGCAATATGGTTCGGCGACCCTGGATGCATCAAAAATGCTTGCAAACATGACCGAAAACTGCTCCGCGCTCCAAAGCCGTCGAGTACAGGGGGTAGGCGGCAGACGCGGGGAAGCGCGTTTCTATAGTAATACCAGTGCGATGCGCGCTTCCCCGAGTCGGCGGCCTACCCCACCACTCGATCGCTTTGGAGCGCACGGCAGTTTTCGGTCATGTTTGCAAGCAATTTTCGCATATTTCGCAACATTTTAACGCAAAATCAGAGTAGACGTTTTATAGCACAATACTTCCACTTTTGAAATACGTTAAAAATGTAAAATGGGACCACCTCCGACGCATCCAGGGTCGCCGAACCAAATTGCATAAAAAAATTTCAATCGCAATTGTGCAAAAACTAATCATCGGACAAAGCCTGGGTTGTGCACACTCAAAGTACCCACCAATCGCTACATTGTCGCGAAAAGCCTGCGCGACTACTTTGAAAATGGCGGAGTTATGAATTTTTTAAGAAACGCAATTTTGCCGGTTTTTCCGAATTTCCTCCGTTCATTTTAATGCGATCGAGTCCGCGTAGGGTTTTTTTTTCGTCTTTTCATTCTTTACAATTCGTCTGTTGAAAGCATCAAGATTGCTCCATCGGTTCAGCTTTTACAAGCGAAAAACGAAAGAAAGCACGATTTTTTGAGATTTTTTGTTTATAACAAATTAAGTACTGATATTTGAGAGTCGAATACACATCACAATACATCTACGGACGGTCTACGTGACCTGGGGCCGTCGGCTTGCTGATACTATTTTTGTCACGAAAAAATCTATATTGCCTGGTCTAATAGGGCCTATGCTATCGATAACTTTTTGTCTCTTGTTGTTGAAATCGGGCCATGTTAACTATAGAATAACATTGGGTTCTCTTTAACAGTCTGAAACATTAAGTTGGTTTTAAAATTCCTATGAAACCTTACACAACCTTCTTTTCCTCGGTTGTTTCCAAATATGTCACCAATATCACCTATTTTATTTTCGGTTAAACCGGAAGGGCTTCCGGTTCAATGATTTCTGCGTGCAGCAAAAATAAGTTCGAGTTATTTTTAAATACAATTTGAAAAAATGCATTTAAGATAAAATGATTTAAAATATTTATTGGTATTTATCGTTCATTTACTAAAATTATTTTTATTGTAATTTAAAATTTATTTTTAGTGTAAATGAACATATTTTATTGTGGACTAATACCTCTTCCATATTTACACTACATATTGAATAACAGTATCCAGCAAAATTTTGTTCACTTTAGCTTAGGTTATATTAATGGTGTCATTTTGTTTCTGCTAGTTAAAACATAAAATATATCTGAACAATAATTAAAACTGGTCCATTGTGTTCCACTCTCCCATACGAAATGAAGATACGTTATAAGTTACTTAAGAAAGTTGTTAACTTTTTCAGTTTTATTGTGGAAAACGGAAATTTTCCGTAATTTGCTTAGGTGGTTTCGGTAAAAATTGGAAATGCGACAAAAAGTATTTACAATTTTATTATTTTTATACCTTAATCTATTTTTATTTTTATAACTATAAAATAAATATTTTTCACAAAGAACTGTTGATATTTGTAACGATGCCAACTGTCATTACTAGAGTTCGCGCGACCAGCACGCATTGAAAACATGACACTAAGGTTTTCCAGTTTATGAAAACATAAAATAACTATAATATTGGTGAAACTTAGTATGGGTAATTTTTAGTTCTGAATCAGTTTTTAGTTTATCTCTATTCTGAATTGAATTACACAAAATTCGCCCTTTTGTGTGATCCTGGTGGACCGGTATAATAACAAATAAAATGGATCAAGATCCTAGTTCAACTTGGACACCCTGTAAATTTTAAACAAAGGAAGCAATAACTAAAAGAACTATTGCCTTTAACCTACTACTATATACCGAAATACTGGAAAAGTACCGAAAGTAAATTGTCTGTTTCATTTATGAAAACATAGCTAGATTGTTATAACTTTATAGAACAACCTGTATAAGCAAAAATAAATTGAATATGTAAATACACGAGTTGCATATGTCTAGGAAAAGTTGTTTGATTTATAGAAATTAATATAATTAACTCAATTATTAAATTTCTTTTTGCCGTGTTATTATAATAGTTATTTATTCAATTCTTTTTAAAACTAAAAACTTTATTGTTGCCGTTTTCCCAAAAAATTAAATAATAATAAATTACTATTAATATAATTAATATATAATATGTTACACAGAGAGACACAAGACTTCCGAGGTCGTACTGTTAGGACACTTCATGGGACACTTACTGTTAGCCTACATGTCATTCGCATAGAAAATCCGATTTGCATTTAAATATTTTATCAAGTAATTCCAAGATTTGCTGTTTTTTCTGGTTACTCTTTGCACTTTTCGAAGAAATCTTTTCGGTGACGACCTATTGAGCAATGTGAAAGATCTCAAAACTGGCATAGAGTTACACAAATGCATTTATTCATCAGAGTACTAGATCCGTTGAAATAAAAAGAAAAACCAACAGCTAATCTTGTCTTGCTTGACAAAAACTATAATGAAGTTCCAAGTCGGATTTTCTTTCCTAATTAAATATACTCACCAAATATTCACTATACTAGTATATTGAGAAAACTCTTATGCCAGTAGGTTAGTTACAACCCGTAGAGTGTAGACGATAACTCCATCGTGTAATAATATTTCTAATTAAAGTTTCAATATCCATAAATTTTCTCACGGTAACCTATGCCTCGACAGTAATGATATGGTAGTCCCTCGAAAGTTATACGTCAGGTAACGACAGGTACTTATATTACTACATACACATTTGCCTAGATATATTGTATACCAAGGTATACATGTACAATACTCATTGATTGCGCTCACATGCTTTCATATGTTTGTCCATTTCAGCTGCATTTAAACCACAGTTAGTGTCATTGTAGATTGAGACGTATTGGCCGTAGCAAGTGCCAGAGGACGAGGCTTAATCAAACGTTGTTAAAAGGTATATTTCATAAGTTTAATTTACTACGAGTATTTATTTCCATTTGTATTACAACTTTCCTTGACAATGGAAATTAAGGATCGAGGAAGATTCCTCACGTTTGTAAGTTAAAATATAAATTTTCATATTATCTTTTTGTCATTTCTTATAATGTAGATTGTAGATCACGCACGACTTTTAACGATTACATAAAAATCACGGAAACTGGGAAGCAAAATTTACAGCCGTTTTTGACAGACAATTCAATACATATATGTGAGAGAAGTCACCAACAACTTGCCACCTCGTACAGTGATATATTATAAGCAATATAAGGTATAATTTGCAACTAATAGTTACTGATGTTGCAGTTTGAGTCATATTTACCGCCACCGTGTGCCAGGGGGTAAAAAATCATTCATACTGGTACATATTTTGTCACGTGAGTATTCTTTACAACGTATATAACTGATGCATTAATTTGAATTTATATCACAGGTTTCCTTGCAATTAGAACTTAAGACACGACCTGGCCTTTGCGGTGGATAGATAAGATGGTTATTTCTAATAGAGATGTTATGATACTGATCAAAATAAAGGATTGAACTAAGTTATATGTGTTATGTATATAATCGAATATGTTATATATACAGGGTGAGTCACTAGAGTCGCGGTGGTAGATATAGCAATTATCTTTAGAGATGGAAAAAAATATTTAATGCAAAAGTTGTTTGGCATATCATTTTCTACAACGTAAAATTATTTTCATTTATACTGGGTGTTGCATTTAGGCGTAGCAGAAAATAAATTAACTTTTTTAAATGGAATGCCCTGTATATTATAACATGTTATGATTGCGAAGAAAATTGCCTTACTAATTGTATCAGGTGATATTGACGTAAAGCTAATAGTTTCTGCAATATTCAATTTTTTATTAAAAAAATGGCCGTTGCAGGCCTTTTCCGAAAACTACGTAATAGCTTCATTTTTGCAGATATTTTCTTACAACTTTGTCAGAAAATAACCAATACTAATAGGGAGGTGATAGTGCCCAAAGAAATTTGATGCGCTATACAGGGTGTTCCTAGCACCTAATCAATTTTGACATTTTTCAAATGGCTTTTTCTTGAGTTTTTTAAATGGAACGCCCTGTATATTATTTGCTGGTTGCATTTCCCTTTAAGTTGCCTTTAATTTATATTAAGTGTGGCATATACATATTTGTACCCGTTTTCGTGATATTTGGAATTTAAAGAAAATGTGTAATAAAGTATACCAATACAGTGCTTTAATATTACACCCTGTATAATTGAGTTAGTTTTTTTCATGTATTTTGTTATAATATAAATAAATTATAAATGTTGGTAAAGTTAAAAATGCTATTTTTTATAAAGATACATTTAAATAGCAGAGTTACGCTAATATTTGAAGTTAGCTTAGATTTACTTAACTTCGTTGTCATGGAAACAAAAACAAATAACAGACGTGTAGTTATTGCTGTCAACAGACTTAATATAGCTAACCAACATTTGTAATCTCTGTTAACGATGAATTTTAATTATACTAAAGAGGAACTGATAAATATTATTTACATCTATGGAGAAGCCGACAAAAACGCTCTACTGGCCTCAAGAATTTACGCTCAGCGATATCCCGAAAGACGGCATCCCGATGCAAGAACAATTAATAGAGTTCGGGAACGTTTTGAATCAACAGGTACTATTACTTACAAAAAAAGAAAAAGAACAAAAGCGGCGACACATGAAGAGAATGAATTTCTGGTAGTTGCTAGTGTGGTAGAAAATCCATACTCAAGCACTAGACAAATAAGAAATCAAGGAATAACCCAATCATAATACCCAACATGTACAGGAATTGAGCGAAAACGATTTAGAAAAGAGATTAAATTTTTGTAATTGGGCAGCTGCTAAAATTCAACAACAAGCAAATTTTTTTGACTTTGTTCTTTTTACTGATGAAGCTACGTTTCATAAAAATGCGTATGTTAACCAACATAACTTCCATTTTTATGCAACAGAAAATCGTCGCGTTATCAGGCCTTTGGACCATCAACATAGATGGTCACTCAATGTATGGGGTGGAATAGTAGGTACCAATTTGCTAGGGCCTTACTTTTTTGAGGGTTCCGTAAATGGTCAAAGGTACTTACAATTTCTTAACAACCATCTACATGAATATTTAGATGATTTGCCGCTTAATATTCGCCAAAACTTAATTTTCCATCACGACGGAGCCCCACCCCACTTTAGTCTGAACGTAAGACAATTTTTGAACAACCAATACCCCAACAAATGGATTGAAGAGGAGGCCCTACGTTATGGCCGCCAAGATCTCCTGATCTAAATAAGTTGGATTTTTTTGGTGGGGTCATGTTAAGGAATTAGTATACCAGACACCACCTACCACACAAGACGATATGAAGATTAGAATAAGAAATGTTTTTACTGACATCAGAGAAAATAAGAGAGAGATGTTAAGAAATACTTCGAGATCTTTTACCCATCGGATTAATGCTTGTAGAAGACAAAATGGAGGGCATTTTGAACACCTACCAAATCAATAACTACTTGTTGTTTTATCTTTAATTGTTATAGTTTTTTACTAGTTTTATGTTAATGCTTATCAAGATTAAAAAATAGTTTAATAAATGTTATTAGTTGTGGTTTTTCTTAATTATTTGTTTTTATTTAATTTTTAGTTGTCTCAAATTATATTAATTTTTCATATTGAGTAACTAAATGGTAATTCCATGTACTTTTCAATTTATTTTGAGCAATTCTGTCAGTTTTTTAATTCAACAAAAGTATTTTTTTCCTTTCTATGTTCTCTTTACAAAAAAAAAATCATTAAAAAAGAACCATGTTATGCAGGGTGTAATATTAAAGCACTGTATTGGTATACTTTATTACACATTTTCTTTAAATTCCAAATATCACGAAAACGGGTACAAATATGTATATGCCACACTTAATATAAATTAAAGGCAACTTAATGGGAAATGCAACCAGCAAATAATATACAGGGCGTTCCATTTAAAAAACTCAAGAAAAAGCCATTTGAAAAATATCAAAATTGATTAGGTGCTAGGAACACCTTGTATAGCGCATCAAATTTCTTTGGGCACTATCACCTCCCTATTAGTATTGGTTATTTTCTGACAAAGTTGTAAGAAAATATCTGCAAAAATGACGCTATTACGTAGTTTTCGGAAAAGGCCTGCAACGGCCATTTTTTTAATAAAGAATTGAATATTGCAGAAACTATTAGCTTTACGTCAATATCACCTGATACAATTAGTAAGACAATTTTCTTCGCAATCATAATATGTTATAATATACAGGGCATTCCATTTAAAAAAGTTAATTTATTTTCTGCTACGCCTAAATGCAACACCCAGTATAAATGAAAATAATTTTACGTTGTAAAAAATGATATGCCAAACAACTTTTGTATTAAATATTTTTTTCCATCTCTAAAGATAATTGCTATATCTACCACCGCGACTCTAGTGACTCACCCTGTATATTAATAAGTTTTCTGTTATAGTCACTGTCAGTACAAAACTAACTAAACTTTTAACTAGATATATATTTTCGTACGGACATACCGTACCCTTCCGGACTTACCGTAATGATTATTGAATCTAAAGTAAATGGTGATATCCAGGCGGGATGCAAATTTAATGGTTGTGGCTGTAATTTTTGATTTATTTAAAATTTGCATCCCGCCTGGATATCACCATTTACTTTACATTCAATAACTAAACTTTTGTTTCTTATTAACTAGTCACCAAAACACAGCATACTTATTAATAGACAAATAATAATAACTACAGAAAGAGTAAATGTACTCTATAAAAATGCATCTTTGTCGGATTTAACTACATACGCCAATGGTCGCGAGGGGAATACATAGCGAAATTGAATCGGTGTCCAACTCCGTATTTATGTGTAGGCGTAGCAAATTGTTTTCTAAAAATCGATGAACAAACTACTGATAATGTGAAAATGTGTTCATAATGGCGAACACATTTTGCTAACGTGGATGGTTATCTTTGAACAGTTCAAGCAACCAATAAGTTGCAAATAAAACAAAAATAAAAAAGGCAGATGACGAGTATCAATTACCAAATTAACAAATTGCAATACATTTCATCCCAATATTGGAGATACGTCAACAATAAAAGTTGAAATTATAAGCTGTTTGTTTTCGCGAGATGTATGAACTGTCCATAATAATTATTGCCACAAGATATTATTTCACAGCAAACCTGCACCAAAGAGGTACAAGAGGATGTTAAAGAACATCCATCCCTAATTATAATCAAAATTTGCATAACAGCAACAGATATAGCTGTTTCAAGAAGTAAGAAATAACACTCCAAGTTTTTATTAGGGTTGTTTCTCCTTGATCTTACTTGTGCAAACTTCATTCATTTGCCGTCTCGAAACAATCCGCGGTAACTCGCTCCTAAAATACCTTCACAAATTGTAAGCCTTATTTCGTTTGGCTCATTTGCTAAACAAAACAAGGAAACTTTTCAACTGGATGGAACAATCTTTATGGGCAACGAGGCACGACGGCGGAGGACGACAAAAACTTCGAATCCCTCGAAACACTCAAACTTTAAATTGGGCGTTAATTACCATTTCATCGACGGAGGAGAACCTGTTCAAGTATCCGGATAGCGAGAACACGACCGCCATCTTCGTCATGATGAAGGCGGCACCGGCGGTGAAGAAGCACCAGCCGTAGTGGTAATCGTAGACGGGACCTGTCGAGGGTTCCTTGTGGTACTGCGTCGATTCTAGGAGCGTCTCTGAGAGGGCCGACGCAAACACCACTAGTCCGGTGCCAAGCAGTAACGCTGAAACAAGAACAATGGGATTACTTTGGTGAAGATGGTCGGGGGCTTGTGCCTGCAAATGGGAGCGTGGGGTCCCCCAAGTAACGCCAAGAGAGTGTGTCGTCTCAGAACGTGCACCACTCTGGGGACGCTTTAAGAAAGTTTAATTTTTATCGGCGCTATGGGAGAAGGGGTTCTTCCATTTAAATAAATTGCCGGTACGCTCGAGAGATTGTTTTAATTTCGGATTTTATTTCACTTATATTATCGTATATTATGAGGAAATGCGAATAAACCTTCCAAGACCGACAATAGTTCTGTGTAGTAATGGGCATAATCGAGATATTTTAATAATCGACTATTTTATAAATCAAGATATTTTAATAATCTACTAAATTAGTAATTTAAATTGGTTGTACTAATTTAGTTAGTAGTTAAGATTAGTAGTACCTACTAATGTAGTAGTTAGGATTAGTAGTAGTAATTTAATAGTTTAAATTAGTAATACTAACAGTGGCGGCTCGTGCATTGGTTTGCAGGTTTGCGCAGCCCCCAAAAATAACAAGGAAACGAAACGCGTTTAATTGTATGTAAATAATAGTGTAATAGTCAATATGCAACGATCTATGACATATAATTTAATAAAATATCGAGCATTTTCTCGAGAATTCCAAGCGCAAGTCGGCTATACGGCCTAGGGCCGCAGCAATGCCGCAACCGTCTGCTACCGATACACTGCGTATCGACGCCTGAATCTAGCACGCGAGCGAGCGGATTTCGCCGCGTCGATTGGTTCGTTTACTCTGAAATGGTTGCAAGTATCCTGTACACTAGAACTACTGGACCACGCCCCCAGTGGTGTCTAGAAGCGAAGCGACTTCATGCTTACGCGGCTGGCGACGTGCATTACTGCATTGCAGGTTGTAGACAGTTGATACTTGACACTCTGTAGAGTTTGGTTGCCCGTGAAGCGCTTATTACACGAAATTAAAAGCAAACAATGGATTCAGTGCAGAGTTTATTAGCTCAACCATTCATCAGTCTAAATTGCATCGATAAGAACGAAATAAAACGGCTCGGAAGGCCTACCCCTAATTTAGTGATAAAACAATGCGTGTCGACCAATTCTCGGTCATTTACAAGGACATTAATGTTGATGTTAACAGCAAAAATGAGTGGATTTGTGGGTGTGACGTCAAAAATGCTTTCTTTTTGTTTTCCTTATCTATTGTTTGGAGCCGATGGCCGGTGGACAAAAACAGATTTAAATCATTTAACCGACCGAATTAAGAAGTTAGAGCCGTTTAAGATATCGATTTGTTAATATTTCTAACGGCTGTAACTTTTTAATAAATTGAAAAACTTATAAGTTCATACGAAACTTTTTACTCAGTATGAACATTTACTATCTGAACAAAAAGTTCTGCAGGAAAGAAAGTTGGACACCGTGTATAGTACTAAACAATAACAGGGAGTTAAGATCCATCCTTTTTTTAGTGCACGAGCCGCCACTGAATACTAGTATAGTAGTTAAAATTACTAGTACTAATTTAGTAGTTAAAATTAGTAGGACTACTTTAGTAGTCCTACTAGTTAAAGTTAGTGGTGGGTACTGATACGGTAGTCAAAATTAGTAGTACTAATTTAGCTGTTAAATTTGTTGATAATATTACGGGATGCCTCTATAAAGCTTGTCTAGTTGTCTATTGTCAGCATTATCCCGGCTCCAAAACCTTTCAAGACTTTTTGACTTCCGATTTCATTAGTTTTAGTAGATTTTAGATTTTATTTGATTTATCACATATATGAACGTATTTTCCTCATTTACCAAATTCCCGTCGGTCACTTGTGTGAGATTAGAATATTGTCACATGTCAGTTGCGCATACAATTGTGAAACCACCAATTTATAAGAACACCTAAAAGGCAAACCAGAAAGACCGTAAACAAGTGAACATTAGTTTGCAATAAGTTCAAATATATCTGTTGATTTGTTAGCAGACCTATAACAAAGAATACATCACTAATTTTAAATTATCTACTTTAGAGGGTACAAAATAAATAAAATAATATCAGATTATTTTGAAATTTGATACATTCGTTTAAGCCGTGATATGAGAAGCAAATGTTTGACTTAAAAATGTATAGAAAAGAAACTAATCATTTGTTATGATTTGATTACCTGAAAACTACCAAAGAAATTAAAAAAATATACAGTCAACTCGACTAATAGTCCTATAATTGAATGCTATGTTTTGCAGAAACATTTCTCGATGATAGACAATACAATAAACGTATTAGCGTTCTGAAGAGCGGAATGGAAGTGACAATCATCGACAAGATGAAATCACAATTTATGACTGATCAGTGATCAGTGTACGTAGGCTAGACTCAAAGCACATTTTGACAAGATATTTATCAAACCTTTTCAAATACACAGTGTTGAATTATGCAACACTATTGATTTTAAATGAACCAAACAATGTCTTAACATACAAAATCGACCTACTTGAATAGGTCGATACGTAATCATAACATAACTTTATTTAATGATAACTTTAATTTTTCATATAATTCACCTATGAAATATACACTCTAGCCTGGCCCATTTAAAAATACACTCACCACTGGGCCGCCAAACATTTTGAGAAACTATGATACATAATCAATGTATAGAAGATGGTGATATCCAGCCGGGATGCAAATTTTAAATAAATCTCTCCTAAAATGCTCTCCCATCTGAGCTACTGAGGTCTATGACATTTATGACTGGATATCACCATCTTCTATACATTGATTAGTTCATCATTACGGTAGTAAGTCCGTATGATACGGTATGTCCGTATATTTATTTCTAGTTATATGGTACATAACTTTTGTAATCTTTTACTACTCTGGATGATAATTTATGCACGTTGTAAGTAAATTCATCAAAATTGAATTGTCACATAATTTTGAAATTTTGAAAAATCGCGAGAATGGGATGACCCTCATCATGTTTTAACAAAAGTGGTAATAACCATCGCAAATCCTTCATGCGCTCTCATTGCTTAGTGAGAGGTACGAAACAATGCAGCATCCGTATTTAGTACGGTGGCTGGCATTTTTTCCCTGCTAGTTGCAATTTGTTATAATTCACTTAATAATTAATTGTGCTTTTACTATCTATTACCAGTAGAAAGTAAAACAATGAACCTGCTAATTGATTAGATCTATGAAGGAATTATTTCTTTCGTAATTCCTAATATTTCTTGAAAACGTCCTTCGCTGGCACATGATGTTTCCTGTCTAGTATATGGCCAAGGTAAAAAAAATTCAATAAAAAATCAATACAAAAATCCAATTGATTAATTAATTCATTATCTTATTTAAAAATAATAAAATAATTGCCTTCTTGCACAGATACTAATACGAAAAATCTGATGTGGCCAGGCACATGACTTTATCATACTATATAGAAAATTAATAATTTAGCTGCATGAGATTCTATTTGATCGATATCGGCTATGTCAGCATTAAAATAAAACTAGTAGAACTAGACAGATATCTCGATTAAAGCTGCGTTCGGATATTGTACTCCGTTGACACCGGGTACACCGTCCAAATGACACTTACGTGTCATTGGGTGTAAAAAGTGTAACGGTGTTCAATATCCGAACGCAGCCTATATTGACAGTAGTATTTACAAAACATTCGTTTGACACTAGCTACTGTCATTAGAATCAAAAAATCTGACATATCCTGGCTACTAGTTTTAAAGCAGTACGACCGATCTCGATGAAATAGAAGTTGCTCATGCAGCTAAACTATAAATTCTACCAAAAAATGTCATATACATAAATTATAGAAAATTTCCTCTCCTTTAATTTATTATTTAACTATTTTGACGACATTACACAAATAGAGGCTCATTTGCAAAATCTTCGAAAAATGCTATGAGTAAACCACCAGTTCCTTTGGACCCTTTTCAACAGAAAGCTTTTCAGCTCTAAGTTTGGTTATGAAACTTCTAAATATGAAGTTTCGTCTCGATACCTTTTGTAGTTTCTCCGGAATCGTCTCCACAAAAACGGGTACACACACACACACACACACACACACACACACACACAGACATTTTTTTGTACCTTGGTCAAAAATGTTCAGGGGAGCCAAAAAGACATATTTCCGCTAAAATCTAAAAAAATGTTATTGGCACGATTACAATACTTTACATACAGCGTATGATAAAGTAAAAAATCTGATGTGGCCAGGCACATGACTTTATCATACTGTATATAAAATTAATAGTTTAGCTGCATGTGATTCTATTTGATCGAGATCGGCCATGTCTGCATTAAAATAAAACTACTAGAACTAGACAGATATCTCGATTAAAGCTGCGTTCGGATATTGTAGTCCGTTGACACCGGGTACACCGTCAAAATGACACTTCCGTGTTATTGGGTGTGAAAAGTGTAACGGTGTTCAATATCCGAACGCAGCCTATATTGACAGTAGTATTTTCAAAACATTAGCGTTTGACACTAGCTACTGTCATTAGAATAAAAAAATCTGACATCCTGGCTACTAGTTTTAAAGCAGTACGACCGATCTCGATGAAATAGAATTTGCTCATGCAGCTAAACTATAAATTCTACCAAAAAATGTCATATACATAAATTATAGAAAATTTCCTCTCCTTTAATTTATTATTTAACTATTTTGACGAGATTACACAAATAGCGGCTCATTTGCAAAATCTTTGAAAAATGCTATGAGTAAACCACCAGTTCCTTTGGACCCTTTTCAACAGAAAGCTTTTCAGCTCTAAGTTTGTTTATGAAACTTCAAAATATAAAGTTTCGTCCCGATACCTTTAGTAGTTTCTCCGGAATCGTCTCCACAAAAACGGGTACACACACACACACATACACACACACACACACACACACACACAGACATTTTTTTGTACCTTGGTCAAAAATGTTCAGGGGGCCCAAAAAGACATATTTCCGCTAAAATCTCAAAAAAATTTTTTGGCATGATTACAATACTTTACATACTGCGTATGATAAAGTAAAAAGAAAATTAAATATGTTTAAATAAACAATTTATTTGAATTGCCAAAATTCATACAAAATGTTTCAAACAAAAGAATTCGCACAGCGTAGCATAGCATCGTAAATAGTGGACGCCGGGCGTTTATGAAAACCATCATCACACATTTCTGACACCCCTATCTGCATTTTAGGAGAATGGTGAATAACGTAAATCTATATTTTTTAAGCAACGTGTTTTAAGCACCACCATGTTTTGTGGTGTGTAGCATTGATAATTTTTGAGCTAAAGTAAATAGGTACATTTGAGAACAGCCAATCGCCCGTTTTTCATGCTTCTTAACTGAAAAAGAAGAAAATTGAAAAAAAGAATTTAAAGACATCAAAGTACTCAAAGCACCCTATCTATTTCGTAAGGTTAAAAACCCCGTCATTTTTTCTTATTAGTCCCAATAACTAAATGTTCGTAAAAGATACACAGCTACAAACACAACTTTTCAATTTTAGCTATGTTAGTACGTAGGCTTTCACGGCCAGAATCATTTAGAAAATAAACTGCTTCCGGGTTATGCCGTGTGTCATTATTATATGATACTCTATATCTCTAGCAATATTTGAGCTATTTTAGTGATTTTTATCACCACTTTGTACAAAATTTGCTGTTTTATGCTCCTTAACTGGGGTTTTTCATGATAAAACACGTTTTTATTTGCAAAGCAGAATATAAATGCCAATTTTCATTAAAAAATTGCCCCCTCATCATTTCACCTCCATTTTGGGGGATTTTCGGGAAATTGTGTGACTGGTTGGTTGATAAAAACTATCAGCACCAATTTTATCAGCCCCTACATTACAAAGAAATTCTCTGCGTTATAGAATAATTATAAAACTGTTGTTACTTTATTTATAAAGGAGAGCCTAAACCTGCATCCTCTATGGAAATAGGGGTAAAATTAAAAAGAAATCATTTTTATTTATTACCGAGTGTCTGAGAACAAAATGTGGAAAAGGTAATTCAATTCCTAAAACTTATGAAATAGTTCAGCTATGAAAAGACAGAGTTAGTTTATTCATACATCTACTGACGTGAAATGCTTGCTATAAAGCTACGAACGAAGGAAATCGGATTACTCTATTTCACTAACTCAGCAACTACAAACTCCTAAACAAAAGAACATTTACAAAACAGTGTTTGTAATTACTATAGTCGGAAACTGCTTCGGGTGGGGCGACGTGTGTTTGGTCTGGTGCCTTGTAATATTCACCGCACCTGGAGTAAGTGGTTGCCTGAAATAGAAGATCGGTGTGTGCGCAAGCTGTCGAAGTTGAAGCGGTGCGGCCGCACCGTCTCGTCTGTTCAGCGGTCTGTTGAGCTGTCGAGGGGTAGGAATAACCGCCCTCGCTCACACGAGAACAGGATTTAATGATGTGGCGTAATTTTGCACCTTCGCTCTCCGATCGTAAAACTGGATTATGTACACGATATAACAAAAGGGACGCGTCGGACCGCTCACCATACATCCTGAGCCTCTGATACTTTCCGAATGTTTGTCACAATAAAATTTTTGATGTGCAGCCGTGTTTGGTGTGTGTTATTAATATTTCTTGTCATGTTTTATATTAAATTTTTATGTCACATACGTTAAAATGCCCGAGTTCCCAGTATATAAAATATAAAATAGATATAGGTTATAAAACTTATGTTTCTGTATAAATTGAAAACTTCATGATGCATCATGATGAAAATTGTAGCATTTGATTAAAATCGATATTTACCCCCTTGCAGCAAGAAGTTTTAAGGACAAGAAAATGGAAAGACGAGTGTTAAAACAGTTAAAACTGCAAAATTGCACTTCTTTTGATGTGTGGTTTAAAAGTTATGAATCTTCAAACACAGGACTCAATACTATTACGGAACACCGGGGAGCGCTGTACTGTAGACGCGTGACCAATTTCTTCCAAGCGATGAATAAACGATTTCATATATTTATTAATCCAGGTTAATCCAGGTTTAAAACAAGAAAAAGGAGAGAGCTCCGACAACAAGAAAGATGATGTGGATTCCATGCTACAGGTAAGCCAACCTATTGGACAACTGACCAGAACAAACCCCGGATCATCTGGACTACATAATAACAAGAAAAGTTTCACCAAACGTTTTTGAAGTTGAGGTGACGTTACTTGGATTCCTATCACTAATAATGAGTCTAAGCGACGGCATAATCAAAAAATCTGGTGTGGCCAGACACATGACTTTATCATACTGTTTAGCAGTATTTCCCAACGCAAACGCTGATGTGGCAATACTGTCAGTAGTATCAAAATATCTGTCAAATCCTGGCTAACTTGTTTTAATGCAGACTCCACCGATCCCGATAAAATAGAATTTGCGCATTCAGCGAAACTATTAATTTTACCAAAAAATGTCATAGTCATAAATTTTCTCTCTTTTAATTTATTATTTAACTATTTTGACAATATTACAGAAACGGAGGGTCATTTGCAAAATCGTTGAAAAATGCTAAGAGTAAACATCCAGTTCCTTTGGACGCTTTTGAAGAATAATTCTTTCAGCTCTAAGATTGGTCATGAAACTTCTACACACACAGACATTTTTTGTACCTTACTCAAAAATGTTCAGGGGACCCAAAAGGACTTATATTTACGCTAAAACCTCGAAACCTTTTTTCGACACGATTACAATATTGTCATACTGCGTATGATAAAGTAAAAAATATATAACCCAATCTTTTCTAATGAAACAACAGACTGGTAATGCTGCTTTAAAATAGAACTTGAACACAATCTTCGGCTAGATATTCAGCTTAAAACAAGGGAAGTAGAGGCCGAGAAATTCACAACACCATTTAGAGCGCAGCCTGGAACAATAACAAAAGAAACGATCCGCAGAACTATTGGAAATAATTATCCCATGAACATTAGAGAAAAATACAAACATAAAAGACCTGCTAGAAGAAGATGGCAGCAATCACGTGGTCAGAATCATGGTATAGTTCCATGAGCGACGGTGTTGTCCCCCCTCATTGAAACGCATCTTTAATGCCGTGTCCCCAATGTTGCGCTCCCCATTAATTGTATGTTATCCCTTAAAACAGGGGTTTCCAAATTTTTTAACAGGAGGACCACATAGGAAAGTAAAAATTAACTAGATATGAATATACGGATATACCGTATCATACAGACTTACCGTAATAATGTGAATAATCTCAAAGTATGCAGAAAGGACACAAAGGTCCCTGGTTCATATCTAGGTTGTGGCTGTAATTTCTAATTTATTAAAATTTACATCCCGCCTGTATATCACCATCTTCTATACTTTGATTAAAATAAAAAATTATCAAGTGGTCCGGATGATAAGACACTGTCGCCCAAAAAGTGTAATTTATGGATTTTATTTTGTTCCAAACATGTTGTATTAATTACAGACGTACATATCTGGGGGACCAGCAGATGAACCCAGATCAGATACGAGCAACTGACCCCAGAAAAATCCTGGATTTAATCGAGAGGACACTGAGGACAGGACTTCTGAGTTAAAATTTTGAGGGCACAAAAGGATTAGTGACCGCAGTACGGGTACCGTGACAGGGACCACAACTCGTTGATAATAATAATAATAAAAGTAAATAAAAAGAAAAGTTTCAAACAAAACTTATTTGGTTTTAAGAGAACTATTCTATGATGTCTAGCTATACCAAGCTATATTGATAGTACCATTCTAATGCTACCAATTTCACTCTGTAACAGTGTAGATCCTGAATTAAGTTTGCAAATTTTATGGGAGAAATTTAGCACCCAGCATTTTTTTATTTAGTTAAGTTCGTTCTTTGTATTAAAACCATTGGTGTTTCTTGGTGTTGCAATGTCCATATTTAGTATAAAACGCTACTCCAAAAAGAACTGTCATTAAATATTGTATGTGTATTTCTATGTGTTTCTAAATAACGATTTTAGAGTATTGTTTTATATGATTAAAATCTGGCAATTTCCATGTTTATAATAATATAACACAAAATACGTTTTTAATTATTGTAAATATCTTGAAACAAACCATACACATTTAGCTCATTTTGTAAGAATATAATTTTCTCAATACAAATTTGTACAGAAAAGTAAAAGATTCCACAGTAAGCAGCTTCAGACTGTTCTGTATATTTTTCATTGCTACATATCGTGGGCGGCAGATAGAACTCAGATAACTCAAGGGCCCATATGATTGATTTGTTAAATTTAAAATTTAATTATCTGTTAAATTTCAGTTTGTTTTATGTATATATTATAGTTACAATAAGCCTACTTCTATTTAATTTTTGATGGGTCAGGTCGAACTTCCGTTCGATTTTTTACACATTTTCATTCATGTCAAAAAAGGGACACATCAGAAAAACAAATAAATGATATTTGTCTTTCAAGTTTTTGGGTATTGCAATAACATTAGCAGTTAGATTAAAACAACCTTCTGTAGGTGTCACACACACAAACTAAACAAAAATACGTATTTATCCCTTTTCTGAAGATAAGCGCATTTTGAGCGGTGTAACTTTTGAAGAAAATGCGTGAAATGTTAAGTTTAAAAAGCAGCCGCGTCCAAACACTACTTTTTCGTGAAAAGGTGTATGATACAAATGGACCAATGTAGGTTTGTTGGATGCGGGACACTTTTCATATCCAACAATTATCTGGTAATGATATATTTATGTTTATATTTATAATTTAAATATTGAAATCACTAGGTAGTAGGAATAATTGATGGATTTTAATGTCATAAATTATAATATAGATAGAACTTTAAAAAGCAACCGCAGTCCGGATAAAAACCCCAAATTACGGCCCGTGGGCAGGATCCGGCCCGTTGCCGGATCCTAGTGTGGGGTCACTGCTTTAAAAGATACGACTTTGATGACCTACCCATTTATGCGGCCTATCGGTTTCTGCGATCCACAGGGCCACTAGTATATTGGTATTAATATTTGAATATTATCTTCATATTATGACAGTTTATTCACACAATTTAATAATTTAAACAAATAAGAACCGCACAGTTATTAGATATACAAAGCGGTAATTTTAGGCCCATAAATATTTTAGCATTTTAAATTTGCAACATTAAAAAACAACGGGATATAAATAGAATCTTTCTCATCATTGGATGTCGGTAAGAACCATTGCTGGATCCCGTTCTGGTTATATAATATTAGGTTATTAATATAATATTAGGAAGTATATTATAACACCCGTTAAATGCAGAATACAATATAATCATTACACTTTCGTTAAATCGTTAAATTATAATTACGAAGTAAGGTAATTAATGGTATTAAGAACGATGAACTGGTTCCTTCACTGCCACTTCTTCGCTTAATATAATTAAAATTTGTAATGTATTTTTGTTTATACTACATCGATTTACTTCGTAACTTTAAATGGGTCCCAATGTAATTACTAAGCAGTTGGGAACTTTGACACAACCTGAAAAGTTATTGCTTTTAACTAAGTACACGTTTATTGGTTGAATCTTGAGGCAGTCCACAGTCTTTAGAAGGTCCACTGGGATATTAATTAAACAGATTCTCCAAGGTTAGAGAAGGCGAGCGCAAGCAAAGAACAGTTGAGACAAATCAGACTTGATAATTAATCAGAATGGTTTCTATACAGACTCCCAACGTTTTATAGCAAGAGTCCATGTTATTAGGATAGGGGTATTCAAATTTTACACTGTTGAAAAAAAGAGACGGTCCAAATTTTCAATAACTCGTACCTATATACAATATAATATTTAGAATTCATATATTTCATTAAATACAGATACCATAGGTACCATACTCGCAATAACAGTTCGGGTGAAATCCAATTGCCTACTTGAGTTATCGTTAAAGAGGTGGAGGAAACATTGTCAACATATTTGGTTTTAGTATGGATGGTATGTTTGATTTTGACGTGTCAGGTGGTCTTTTCTTCAATTTCAATTATAATCTATAACATATGTGAAAATCACATTTGTTGTTAAAGTACTTGACCAAGGTACAAATGTCTGTGTGTGTGCGTGTGCGCTCGTGCGGGCGTGCGGTCGTGCGTGCGTGCGCGCGTGCGTGCGTGCGTGCGTGAATGGGACCCTTTAGGAATCTGTAAAACTAGGTTCACTAAAATAACTACACTGCAACAATTTTTAGGACATAACAATTCACAAAGTAGGTAGACCAAGTCGGAAACGTACAAATTCGCGTCACGTGAGTAATGCTCTTATATTAATACACAATCGAGAAGTTTACTTTATGTCAATTTGACGTCATCCGACTTGTCCTCCTAAGCCCTATAGCCGTTTGAAATATTTATATATGATATTTTTGATTTAGCGGCCTTGAATTAACGGATGATAAATGTAGCGGAAGTTACTGAGTCCGTTAATGGTTGAAAGATAACTTAAAAGTTATGTTAATTCGTTACCGGAAAATTTAACTTCGTTAATAAACGATTAATTGATTAACGCTTTTGTGTCCAGCTTTGCATATAACAGATACATTTTCTAAAACTCGTACTTTTCGATGATAATATGATCTGTGATGTCGGTGCAAATTTGTTTATCTTGACCTGAGTTTGTCATCTTCATAAAATAATAGTTAATATATAATCAAATTACTAATATCTATCACTGTGTTATCACTGTATTAAATCCATAGGCGGGCTAATCCAAGATTCTGACACTCTTGCATAGGCTTGTGGCCGTTTAATATAGGCTTTAAAAGATATATTCATCTGGTTATATTCGATTGCTAATACTCACAAACTTACCACATTAGAAATTATTGCCCGTGAACCGCTACGAACAATTTACTATAGTTTGACTATATTAATAAACCGCCGCGCCGCACAGCTACTGGATGACTTCTGAGTGACAGTTCACCATGACTACTGTCAAAACAAACTAGATCATATGTAACACAGATGTGTGACCATTATAACTCCAATGGATTATTGGATATAAGCGAGCACAAATATTTGTACCCTTTTACTAGTATGCGTAGAATCAATTGTGTGTCAATTGTGGACTGTTTTAGACCGCTCAACTTATCTGACACTAGGGATGGGCATTCTCGATCATTTCAGTGAGCCGGTTCAGTCGAACCGGCTCACTAAAATGACCCGTTCAATCAGACCCCTTCAAAATGAACAACTTTCATATGGACCAATTTTTTCAAAAGCAGGGCTCACGCTAACCGAAAGCCGAAACAGAATAAGTTCTACAAAAGTGTCACAATTACTATTTTTAAATAGCAATTTACAATAGGTAATGTGATGAGTTATACTACTATATGCATTTTATATTTTTTGAGATTAGAGGAGTTTGGCAACATATATATTATGTTGTATTATGTGTATTATATATTACATATATTATTTTTATTTAGTAAATTATAACGTTCCAGTTCTGAGTCCATGAATGAATATTTAGTTATTTTTTATTGTCTCTATTTATTTTACTTTATATAGTTTAAAACTTTTATTTTGTTTAATAAATTATATTTATTTCAACTAATGGTTTACATCATCTACTGCCGACTATAATATTCCAAAAATATTTAAAAGTAATTACAGTGTAGATATACGGATCTCAACAATTTTAAAAGGCAACGAAAATATTTGGGGAGAGCCATAATATGTTGACAAATCCTCATTCTTCAATCAAACCAGAAGTAAATGAACGAAAATATTTTTTTCATAATACTTTACGCGGCACTGGAAACAAACGAACACATGTGCATCAAAGACGCCGCCGCCGCCGCGCCAGCGCCGGCCGTCGCAAAAAACTGGCCTGTGACAGCCTTGAGCCGTCTATCGATCTTATGCAGAAAAGAGCCGAGTGCATAAACGCCGTAAACGAACGAATCTGACCCGACCCGTTCGAGCGACCCGTTCACTTTGCCACTGGCGAGTCGGATCAAACCTCCAAACGGTTCAGACATTTGACCCGTTCATTTTGAACGGTTCGTTCAATAGATCCGCCTATATAGACGGATCTAGTGAACGAACCGTTCAAAAGAACGAGAACACGACGCGCGCATTGCTGGTATCTTCGTTCAGTCATCGCAGCGGCCCTATGTAGTTTACGAATATACCGACGCGCGACGGCCTAACTACTGCGAGTATTGTTTTTCTTTCTCAGAGCTGGAATTTTCTGATTTAACTTAGTTTTTGTTGTAATTTATGCTGATAGAAATTACCTCCATTCAGTAACAAAAACAAAATAGATCCTATAAAAATGCTACTAAGGCTAATAAGTCAATGGGTATTTGCATATATATATATATATATACATAATTTAAATTAATTAAATCTAATTTTGATCTTTTAGCGATTTTTGAACTCTGATTTTACGGAATTTATACAAAACTTTTCAATAAGTTCTGTATGGTTAACTAAACAAATCGTTCAATTTTACCGCAAAAATCTCATATCTTTCATTCTGCCTTTTATGCTTTTTATATTTTTCCTAATATATTCTCAAACTTTCATTTTGTTTAATAAATTATATTTATTAAAATTAATGGTCTTCATTATCAACTCTCAACAATTTTAAAACGCAAAGAAAATGTTCGGGCAGTTCATAATATGTTGACGAATCTTTATGCATCAATCAAACCAGAAATAAACGAACGAAAATATTTTATATATGTATAATGTATATACATATTATGTACTTTACGCGGCACTGGAAACAAATGAACACGCATCAAAGACGCCGCCGCGCCGCGCCGGTCTGCTTTGAGCCGTCTATGCTGTGAGCAGAAATGAGCCGAGAGCGTAAACACCGTAAACGAACGAGCTACTGAACCGGATCTCCTACTGAACGGGTCAGTTTGCCAGGGTTGAACCGGATCGAACGGTTCACACAGTTGACCCGTTCATTTTGAACGGTTCGTTCGCGAACGACTCATCCCTATCTGACACGGACAGTACAACACAAAGGATTAAAAAATAAAACAATAGGTTGCTATGATTTTGCATTTATACATAATTTTAAATTTTTTTTTTGATGTTCCATGTGCACAAAGCCTGTTGGCTTGTCTGTGCGGCGGTCGTGGAGACGGAGTATTTTTAAAATCCCTGCCGAACCTGGGCTTGAACCCTGGGCTTCATAGTGGAAGGTATTCGGCTTATCCACTAGGCCACATCCGCTCCAATTTAATAACAATAATAAGAATGTTTATAATATAAATAACCAATATATATTCTGAACTCATTCACTATACAAAACTTCGAAAACTTTGTAGTTGCGTTTTTGTTTTTGCCTATTTAGATTTGTTAATTACTAATAGTTCAGTGAATGTTTCAAAAAGTAAAATATAGGATATCAGTGGGTAGCCTATTACGTAATTAAGGACGTAGTTTTAAGAATTTAGATATAAATCGATTATTAATTAATTTCAACATCTTTAGCATTTTCAGCTTATTTTATTAAATAAAATCTAAAAATCGATTTTTAAATTAAATAAAACTGTATTATCTGGCAATAGATCTAAAGAAAAAGGGTAATTACATAAAACGTCGCCTAGTTGTTCATAGCCCAGTTTACCGTCGCCTATTTGACCATCGCCCGGTTGACCGTCGCCGAGTTGTCCGTCGCTTAAAAGTTGCGTAAGCCCAATAGTGTAGATTTGAATATTACTAACTTTTACTAACAAGCATTACTTTTATAAGTGAGCTATGTTAGTTTATCGTAATGTGAACATATTTGATAATACCAATCATTCCAGCATTCAGCCTTATTTGTGCTATACAGCAACTGGAAATTTCGAATATTTATTCGCGTATTCATACACGAAGCTTTCACGAAGCTCGCATGCGTGCGTAGGGCATTTGCCTTTTAATTCAGTATTTGTTTTCCATCTACGTGTAACATGATATTTGCTTTTTGTAGAGTAATTGGAAAGGGTTTATCGGCTGACGCGCTTTCCTTTCAATTTTTGGCCGTGCTCGCTTTGAACGTCAAAATGGTTCAAAGCGCACAATTAATTATAACGATTGCACCGGACGATAGTGATAGAGCGGTATTGCCACCAGTTCTCTACGTACTAAACTGCAAGCATGAATACTTTTTGTTCGTTATTTGATCTCTTTTCTCATCAAAGTTGGGCGCCATCAATGCAGCAAATGAACGAATGATTACAGTCGACTATTGGTAAGTCTATAAAGGGATTATCTGGGAATTGTTTAGGGAAATTGCTACAAAAAGAAATAAGCGGTAACTATTTACAAAATGTTTTATCCAGAAGAATCAACTGTAAAATACTGACATGATTAGTGAAATAATTATATATCTTAGTTTCTATATCTTAAAATTTGCTCAAAAATCATGTTTAGAAAATCGTGCGACTATATATATACATATGTGATATGTATTAATAGGAACTAATCAAATAATGATTTATGCATATATTTATGCATATAATTATATGGCCAAAAATTAAGCGCTTGTTGAGTAGAAATAAAATCTAATACATTTTTGCATCGATATAGAAATTGAATCACATCTTTTATTGTCATTTCATTAAAAAGGTGATTGAATAAATTGGTATTCATTGAATTCACTAAATTGATATAACAAAAAATAAAGAAGAGATGCAATATCATTTTAATTGATTCTTTAGTCCCATCGCTGGATCCAATTAAGCGTAAAAACGACAATAAATCCTCTCCTTCCTGTCCTGTCCAGAATTTGTACAAGAAGGAGGGAAACTCGACACGCGTAACGCAATATGCGGAACCTTTAACGGTAAAAAATAAAATTAAATTTACGAAAGATTTCCCGACTTTACAGAAACCCGATCTTGGGATCCCCGTTTTTTATTACTTTAAGTGAAATGGAAGGGTTCGCAGGAAAGAAAATGCGCGGGAGAACGGCAAATCCCCCTCGGGATCTTAACGCCTTAACCAAATTATCTTTTTTATTTGAACTTTTCGTTGGAATTCGATAGCACAAATTTGATTATTTAATTCTCGCGCATACACTTTTTCCACTAAGAAAAGAGGTTTGATTGTGACAAATGATTTCTATTGTTGATTAATGATAAAACGCAACATTTCGAAGTTTTATGGAACAGGTGTCGATCAAACTTCTGTTTGTATATAAATATTTCAATATTTTCTATGTATCCTTGGCAGCAGATTATTGTCAACATATTATACTTTGTTGTCACGAATTGGAGTTAAAGAGAGAAAGCTCATGGTACTTGTGGTTGCTTTAAACTTCGAGTTTTTTTTTGTGATCCTAAGCCTAAGTTTAGGTGGAAACCACGCAGATGCATGCGCGCGGTTTCCGCCGGCTCCGCGCGGCAGCGAGATTTAGCCTAAACGCAGGCATACTGTGTCAAATGGACGTGTTTACAAGTACGCGTAAAGTTGCCAACATTGCGTCGATCCTGTCCTGGATAACAATTCTTATGGTGCAAAAATTTTTATTTTAATCAACTACACTGGCGAACATTGATTTTGTCGCATCATGAGTTCGGTGATATCGATAGTTCGTTTCGTAATTATTTTTTCTAATGTTTTTTCCTAGACGAACCTCCATAACAACACAGTTTTGAAAAACAAGTAAGTATTAGAAAAAAACTAGTTGAACATAACTTTAGCTTCCCTAAAAAGTAATTGGACTTGATAGAATTCTTTATTGTCGGGATTTATGGGTATTTTTAAACCTTCTTTGTAAAAAAAGGTGACGTTATGGAGATTAGTGGTTAAAATTAAAAAATCTGAAGCGGCCAGGCACATGACTTTATCATACTATATATAAAATTAATAGTTTAGCTGCATGAGATTTGATCGAGATCGGTCACGTCTGCGTTAAAATAGAACTAGTTAGCCAGGATTTGACAGATATGTTTATACTATTGACAGTAGGTATTGTCAAAACATCAACGTTTGACACTACCTACTGCCATTAGAATGAAAATATCTGTCAAATCCTGGCTAACTAGTTTTAATGCAGACACGACTTCAATCGTATAGAATTTGCTCATACAAAACTAATAATTCTACCAAAAAATGTCAAAGACATAAATTATACAACATTTTCTCAACTTTAATTTATTATTTAACCATTTTGACGAAATTACAGAAATTGCGGTTCATTTGCAAAATCCTTGAAAAATGCTTAGTGGAAACATCCAGTTCCTCTTTTGAACTTTTGGACTCTTTTGAACAAAAACCTTTCAGCTCTAAGTTTGGTCATGAAACTTCTAAATATGAAACTAGATATATATATATATATATTCGTACGGACATACCGTACCCTTCCGGAATGTAAAGTAAATGGTGATATCCAGGCGGGATGCAAATTTTAAATAAATCAAAAATTACAGCCCTGGTTGGAATCCATGTTGTGGCTACCAAACCATCAAAGGATTTTATAGACATTCTCAAGTAATTTTGGTTCAAATTCTCTCAACTTGACAATGAATCATACTGACTGTGACTGAATCAATCTCTTAATATTGAACGGACCCAATATATTCGTATTCATACGTTTGTAGAGCATCTAAAAACATAGTATTTCTTCGACCTCAATACTAACAAAATATCTCGAAGAGGTTAATTTTTAACTATCAAAATACTGATTGGCATGTAAAATTTAATTTTCGAGCTTCTGTTGTTCATTACCTATGACATCTTCAACATTATTTTTTTAAATAACAAACCCCATATTTTTCTTAGTATTTTGGTAGAGCCTTGCCCTCAATATTAATACGGACTCTCGCATAAGGATTTAGAAAAAACTTAGATAAACATGTCAAAAAGCTGAACCCAGTGTCCTAAAAACCTCAAAAGGGTCTGATAATAAACCTTAAACGTACTTTTACCCGAAATCTTTCTTTAGTTTCCTAAGTATTTTTTAATCATTTACACCGATTCTTTAAGTAGTGTTCGGACGCTTTAATAAAATAAACAACAAAACCGTGACATGATGGGAAACTTTCAAGCCCGGATTCGTATTCAGTGCAAAGAAATCTACCCAAAGCGCATATTGACTTTTTATTCACAAACAAAAGTTATCAATATTTATACAAAAAATATTTTACGGTGGGGGTATTTTAACTTCAGCCGGCTGAAGATAATTTTCATAATAGTTGGTATTTTGTTTGTCATTCGATTGTCATTATGATACTTTTCAATTTTTGGTTCCTACCCTAGACAGAAATTAGAAACTCCCCGAAGAGATAGTGCATTATGCCTCAAGCTTAGCGAAGCCTTAGTAGAAAGTTCAAATAAAATTTATAGGGCTGTGCTATTTATAGAAAAGTAAAAATATAGAAAAATATTAGAATGTAATTATTTGTTGCTGTTGGTGTTACCAAAGCTATAAACAACTCTTAAGAGTAAAGTACAGTTATATTAAAAGCTATACCTATTATTAATAATGTTATTTGAAAACGTGTTTAGAAATATTAGAGGGCACTAAATACGAAATAATAATCTCATTCGTCGTTGCATGAACAGTTGCATGGAACATCGAAGGTGACCATAATTTCATACTTAGTGTTTTCTAATAAGTTAAAATTATTTTTCAAATAATATTTTTGCATAGGTTTAAACATAAAGATACTTTACTCTTCAGTGTTTTTCATAGTGATGGTAACACCCGGTACATGCAAGCAAATACGTACATACTAATATTTGCACTTTAGCTTTAAGACAATCCAGACATTTTATGAAGAATAAAATTAAGAATAAAAATGTTAACTATTAATAAAAGCACCTGGTATATGCATTGGAGAATATGATTATAATTTCGTATTTGATGACCTCTAATATTTCTATATACTTTGTCAAATGACATTTTTCCATAGCTTTGAACATAGAGGTACTTTACTCTTAGGAGTTTTTCATAATTTCAGTAATGCAAGCAAATACGTACATACTAATGTTTGCATTTTAGGTTTAAGACAATTCAGACACTTTTATGAAGAATCAAATTAATAATAAAAATATTAACTATTAATAAAAGCACCTGGTATATGCATTGGAGAAGGTGATTATAATTACGTATTTGATGACCTCTAATATTTCTAAATACTTTCAAATAACATTTTTCCATAGCTTTGAAAATAAAGGTACTTTGCACTTACGAGTTGTTCATAGTTTTAGTAACACCCGGTATGTGCAAGCAGACAGTTATATTTTTATATTTGAATTTTAGGTTTAAGACAATAGAGAAGCTCTTAAGAAGAATAAAATTTTCAGAAAAACTGAATCGTAAATCTTCTTGTTTCCATATGGCAGCTACCCGAAAAACCAAAGTACTTATCGAGACACCATTTATTAGTAGTATCATTATTATTGGCTGAGTTAGATAACTCTATACGCCTACAAGGCATACGTTTGTTCTCTTAAGGCGCTGCCACACGATGCGGTGAAAGTCTCGGAACGTTGGACTGACTATTGAGTCAAATGAGTTCGACAGTTGATGCGATAATTGAAAAAAGGCCGCTACACGATGCCACGAACGCCTTCCAACGTCGAACATTTGATAGTTTGCCACAACGTGTGGGTGACGTTCAAGCCCCCAGTTACCAATGCCAATCGCCCAACATTCGGGTTTGGTGATGTTCCGGCCGGTGTCGGTATTTTGCCAATGTCAAATCCAAATAATGGTCTCGCCACCGGCATTCGAAGCAAGGTTGTTTTGACGCGTATCTTCACAAATTGTCCGAATTTGGTAGTTTTTAGAATTTATATGAAGTGTGAATTGTAGTTTTATATATTATTGTTTTTAACAATCATTTTATAGTTTGAAGAAAATTATATATTTTTGCGCTTTCCATGTTATTCATGGTTTGAACAATATTTCTTATAAATAAACAAATTAAAAAAAAGGAAATGAAATTTTTTCTTCAAATAAATATTCAACGATTAAAAAAATTTAAGCAGTACAAATAAATGATTATTTTTTCAACAAATAAAAATTGCACAAGTTACGGTCGGTAAAGTTGGGAATTCTATCGTATCCTAGGGTTTCACTATTGTATAGTATTTTACTATACCGGCCTAGTATATTATGCGATGCATCCGGTTTCACCAATTGCAATAAAATAAAAAAAATAACATTATCAACAAAATAACTATCGATAGTTTTGAGAATGCTGCCCGGGGGAAACCCAAAAATCTCCACGATGAACTTCATAAATCGTCAATGTAAATAAGCACAACATACCGGTATAATTAATCTGCCATAATTTCAAATTTTCTTGAAACAAAAAATATTGTCAAAAGCTTTGACAAAAATATTCATACAGCACGTAAATAAATAATACTTGGTTCTTATAATAATAATGATGTCTTTACTATATGTAGTACACTCTATTAGTAATGTATGATCGTTTTAGATTTACTTACAGTTGGGCAATTGTCTTTTCGCAATAAAAAAAAATGATGTGGCCAGGCACATGACTTTATCATACTATATATAAAATTAATAGTTTAGCTGCATGAGATTCTATTTGATCGAGATCGGCCATGTCTGCATTAAAATAACTCTAGTTGAACTAGACAGATATGTCGATTAAAGCTGCGTTCGGATATTGTACTCCGTTGACACCGGGTACACCGTCCAAATGACACTTGCGTGTTATTGCGTGTAAAAAGGGTAATACAATATCCGAACGCAGCTTATATTGACAGAAGTTTGACACTACCTACTGTCATCAGAATCAAAATATCTGACATATCCTGGCTACTATTTGTAATGCAGTACGACCGATCTCGTTGAAATAGAATTTGCTCATGCAGCTAAACTATTGATTGTACCAAAAAATTTCATAGTCATAAATTATTCAGAATTTCCTTTACTTTAATTTATTATTTAACTATGTCGACGAAATTCCAGCAATGGCGGCTTATTTGCAAAATCTTTCAAAAATGCTAAGACTAAACCTCCAGTTCCTTTGGACCCTTTTCAACAGAAAGCTTTTCAGTTCTAAGTATTGTTATTAAACTTCTAAATATGAAGTTTCGCCCCGATACCTTAAGCAGTTTCGCCGGAATCGTCGCCACAAAAACGGGTACACACACAGACATACACACACATACAGACATTTTTTTGTACCTTGGTCAAAAATGATCAGGGGGTCCAAAAAGACATATTTCCGCTAAAATCTCAAAAAAAAAAATTTTGCATGATTACAATACTTTACATACTACGTATGATAAAGTAACAGATATACTACTAAAATTAAAATAATATTATCAACAGTATTTGATGGATTCTATTATAAAGCAGAAACAAAAAAATATTTTTACAACGTTGCTAACACTGCGCTACTTGCGTAGTTGCGGGGGGAACGCTACGTTCATGAGCAACGGTATCTTGCTCCAATAGCTTTTTCTGTCTATTAGTAATAATTTCAACAAATAATTTAATACATGGGGTGCTCAACATATTGTGGCGTCAAGATTATTCATTAGGTATATCATGCACACTTCTTATTCATAACCGTCGTAAAAGTTCTGCGAGAACACCAAATGGATTGTAGTACCTATATACTACACGGCCCAAAATTATCATGATAGCATCATTGATATTCAACTTTATTTTGATATCGACAAAACTGCTCTCTCTAAAGATTTTGGAGGCATTCCGTAAGTGTATGTTAGCCTAGAATAAAATAAAACATTATTCCGATACAATTATAAATTGAAATTACTCTGGTTAGAAATAGCTCCATTTTTCATCAATGGGTGTAATAAGTAAAAATGCTGGGTTTGATGAGTTCAATCAGTTTATTCGGGCAATAAATAAAATAAATAAATAACTGATTGAACTCATCAAACCCAGCATTTTTACTTGAAATTACTCTAACTTCGGCGTATTCGATGCTCAACTTCCTAGCAAAATTTTGAGAAGTTTTTGAGTTGTGGTCTTTTGTGTACCAGTCGAGCTACATCTAGCTAAATTCATTATTTTAGGTTATACTGTTGTTACGATGACATTCCCATTTCCGTGAAGTTAGCATAATATAATTTAAAAAGTTACCGTTTTATAATCATCCGATTAATTCTTTATGACTGGGGTAAACAACAACTGGATTGTAGTAGGACTTTTCACTTGTAATTGACATTCAACATTATTCTGGTCCATTATTTGGTCCAAACAGCTCCGTCTAAAGATTTTCGCGTTCACCAAGTGTATGTTAGCCTAGAATATAATATACTTATTTCTGTCCATATAATCATTTGTAATGATTACTGTACCTTCGGCGTATTCTATTCTCATCTTCCTACCAAAATTGCGAGAAGTCTTTTAAGGTTGTTGTGTAGCACTATGCTCTGTTCGGTATTTCAGGTTATGTCATAGGTTATGTTTGTTATTTAGACACTCACTGATTCACAACTGTGAAGTTACCGAATATAATTTAAAAAGCTGCCGTTTTATACACATCCGATTAATTCTTGAATTAATATAAATAAATATTATGTATAAACAACTAAATTCGAACAAATCCCGACTAAAAACAACTAATGCTTCGAATGTTCGACTCTGGTCAAAATACCGAAAATGGGTCGAGCGAGACCAAACCCGAACATTGGCCACTTGGCATTGGTAGCTCGAGGCTTGAACGTCGGCCACACGTTGCAACAAACTATCAAACGTTCGACGTTGGAAGATATTCACCGCATCGTGTGGCAGCGCCTTTACCGCATGCTGAACGCTGCTGAGATATTGCCGCATCATCATGCAAAACCATTTAACGTACGTTGGATTCATCAAATCGCAATCTGCTTGTTAATACGAGGCGATGTTTAGCCTCACCTGAATGCGCGCTTAACTGGCAAACCCGAACGCGCGTATATGGCCTTCTAATTAAGATTATACGGTCAGCGTTAGCGCCCTGGCGCGCGCGGCGGCGGCGGCGCAAAGTTTCGAAATGCACCGCCCCCACCCACGTTCTCCCTTTGCGTATAAATTAAAGGGCGCATTACGTTTCCTCGTAACAGACACGAAATTACATCGGTATAAGCTTACTAATTTCGGCGTACGAAATTAATTCCTAAATAGTAGCGCTTCGGTAGTCCCGGAACTACATACGCGCCCCCTAACGATACGTCCCGCGTATAAAAGTAAAGCGCCCGGTACTTACCTACCTACTACTATCCCGTGTTTGCTTTCATGTTAGTTACAGTTTGGTGCGACCGCTAAACGGACCATTCGTATCACTTCGGTGCACGTACGCTTCTGAAGTTACAGATCACGGTTCACTAAAACCATTGAAAACTTGTTCGAAATTTGGGTATAGCAGGATAAGCATGTGAAAGTTGCCCCCGCCCGAATCCGACCGAGATTTTTACTGTGAGTTTGTACTTATGTATGATTGATTGTTTCCCAAAAAATCAGACCTAAAAAAAAATTTGGGGGTGTTTCTGGCTGTTAGAAAAAAAAATATATTTTTCTCGAGAAAGCCGGAACCAATTTTGATGGGAAAAATATGTTATGGGTTTCGACGGGGGGATGTTTTAGAAAAAGTAAGACTTTTTTTTTAGAAAAAGATCTTTAAATTTTTTTATGGGAAGCTTTTGAGATACAACCACCATTTTTTGTCTAAATACACTTTCAATTGTTTTGAATAAAATGCGCAAGTTTGAAAAGAATCGAAGAGGTAGAACAGGGTTAACAAAATTAAAAATCATCAGCGTACCAGGTGTAGTGCACCACCCGCTGTATAGTGGGGTATACGGTATACCCCACTATACAGTACAGTATACGGTATACGGACACTGTCAGTTACGTCAATAAAAAGCTTTGAAATGGCCGTTACTCTGCAATTTATTTAGTATCCTCGGTACCGGTTTCGACCAAAACAGAGGTCATCCTCAGCAGAATCTACAAAAACAGGACAGTAGATATAACAACCATACGGCAAAAATACTAACCCTAATTACGGTCAGGTAATCAGAAAAACGCAAATTACGCATTAAACAAACCTGACGGCACACGGTGCTTACAAACAATGTAAATTGAGATGGCGGCAATTCATGAAGGCCAACCAGCACTAAAGTGATGTTGGAACGGAACTCGGCAAGGACGGCCGCAAGAGGACATACCAGGTGAACCACGTCATAGGTACGCCGGTTTTTTTTTATTTATAACGTTGGACGAATGAATTTTTGACAAGAGGCAATAGACAAAAACGCCATTTTTGATACACTTGAGGTTAGTATGACTTTCAGTTTTCCAATGAGATTGACATTCTGAATTTAATTATTTCGCGGTGCTTTATGGGTACACACTGATTACTTGACAGAAAACATTTTTCGGATTACAATGACACCAAATACTTGATATTTTGCTGACAATGGTAGAGTGAAATTGTCGTTTAAAGCTTGGAAATAGAAACATATATTGGGTTAATGATCAAAGGTAACTATGGATGATGTTAACATACGAATTTGACAGTTCTCTGTATTGCGCGTCACTATCTTAATGACAAATAATGTATTTTAAAAAGGCATTTTTGTATTTTGCATTTGTATTTTTTAAATTGAAATTCAAACAACAATAATAGCGATGTAAACAACAAATTAAATAAGAATCAACAAAAACCAACAATTCATAACGAACATTGGTAATACATTTACTATAAACGTCTCAATTTTTCAACAACTATATATAATAAAATGAAAATGAACGCTGAAGGCCGCTTGAAACAACATTTCCACGGTACGATGTCAGCAAAATGTTTTCTATGGAATAATTAGGGTATGCCCATGAAGTACACGGGAAAAAATGACAAAATTGGCAAAAAGCAATTAAGTCACGCTAAAGGGCACCAGTAATACAATATCAGCCAAAATCGAATAAGTTAATGTTTGATAATTTTCGAATATTTTCACCAATTCATAGCCACCTAGAGTATTAAACAAAAAAGTTATTTTCGCAGCCTTAATAATACAAAGTGATATTGGTTTGTGTTCAGAATGTCACCCTGATTGAAAATACAACACAAATAATATATGGTGCCATTTAAAATGTTAATCATAACGGAAAGCTGGTTAATCGACGGTAAGATATAAAGGAGAGAGGTATTTGTCGGGCAATTCCGTCATACGAAGATCGAAGATCGAAGAAGCAACCGTATACACGTGTTTCGGACTATTAGTCCTCATCAGTACGGTATAGCCAAGGAGCAGATGGACACTCAATGGAAAACACTAAAATGGTTCCCTACAGGGGGTGACCACATGTCGCCAATTTGGTGCTTCAGCCCCAACATCTTCAGGATTCGAAGACAAGAAGTGACGTCGCGCCGGAGGTGACTGGTACACCCCAGGTACACCATAGCCCATGGAAATTAAAGGAAAGCTGGTTAATCGACGGTAAGATATAAAGGAGAGAGGTATTTGTCGGGCAATTCCGTCATACGAAGATCGAAGATCGAAGAAGCAACCGTATACACGTGTTTCGGACTATTAGTCCTCATCAGTACGGTATAGCCAAGGAGCAGATGGACACTCAATGGAAAACACTCAAATGGTTCCCTACAGGGGGTGACCACATGTCGCCAATTTGGTGCTTCAGCCCCAACATCTTCAGGATTCGAAGACAAGAAGTCTTACCGTCTTCCTTACTTTTTCAGAGATAAGCTTGTATACCAAATTTTAGATCAATTACTTCAAAATTACGGCAGTTATCGTGTACACAGACGGACAGACGGTCAGCCACGGGTGTTGAATCAAACTCAATATACCCTCAGCACATTAAATGTGGGGGGTATAAAAACAACCGGGCGTACGTATGGCGTGGGTTACCCGGTATAAGATAATGAATTCTTCTCTATTTGACCTTAGCTTAGACTCATAATTACCATTCAGTGTAAGAAACATGTAATATTGTTTTTACGCAAACAGTCACTTTAGTGTTTTGCTGGTTTGCCTTTGTGAATTGGCCACATATTAACTTTCATTGTTTGTAAGCATTGTGTGCCGTCCGGTTTGTTTGATGCGAATTGCGGGGTTTTCTGATTACCTGACCATAATTAGCGTTAGTATTTTGCCTTATGGTTGTAACCTCTTGTTTGGCCGAAGATATTATATAAATTGCAGAGTAGAGGCTATTTCAAAGTTTTTTTGATTGACGTCAGTTTCCGTATACAATACCCACTATACAGCGGGTGGTGCGCTACACCCAGTACGCTAGTGATTTTTAATTTTGATAACCCTGTTCTACATCTTCAATTGTTTTCAAACTTGGACATTTTATTCAAAACAATTGAAAGTATTTTTAGAAAAAAATGGAATTCATAACTTTTCTGAAACATCCCCCCATCGAAACCCATAACATTTTCAAAATTGGTGCCTTCTCGAGAAAAAAAATGTTTTCGATTCTTTTTCTAACAGCCAGAAACCCCAAACATTTTTTAGGTCTGATTTTTTGGGAAACAATAATAGTAGAATGGTTTTCACCTAACAAGTTACGTGTTAACCCAGAAAAATGCACATCATTACTATTTACACTACGACAAGATCCGTTTTTTAATAATGAGGAGGTTGAATCTGTAAAGTTTTAGGTGTCATTCTTGACAGTAAGCTGAACTGGGAGGATCACATCGAGTATGTTTCAAAGAGGTTTGCTAGAGTAGTTTAGTTTTTGAGAGTGCTAAGAGAATCATTGTCCCTGAAATATCTTAGGCTTGCATACTTCGCATTTTTTTCACGCGATAATGTCATATGGATTGTTTAATTGGGGCCATTCATGCCACAGTGTTAAAGTCTTTGCACTTCAACGTCGATGTTTAAGAGTGTTGTGCAGCATTGGGTATGGAGATGATTGGCGGGATCACTTCCGTGGCCTTGATATACCAACACTGCCATCGGTCTGCATAAGCTGCGTTCGGATATTGTACTCCCTTGACACCGGGTACACTGTCCAAATGACACTTGCGTGTTATTGGGTGTAAAAAGTGTAAAGGTGTACAATATCCGAACGCAGCTATACTAGGGTGTTTAATGTTTAAGATGGGCTTCGAAATAGTAAATAGGCATAATTATAAATATTATGCAACCAACTATACGGCTTGCAGAGCCTCTTGTTAATAGATGGCGGTTCAATGCAATTTTAGATATATTTGGGGAAGCGACGATTTTACGTGGTCTGTGCACGTGACCTGTGCTTGAGCTCCGAGGCGCGTTCTTTTTTTCGAGTACTAGGGGCGCGCCAGGTAAGGCAATAAAGTGTTTTACCTACGACCGTATATGTAAATGTCCCTTACGTCACGGACTACTTAGCTCGTATATCGCTTATAACATACGTGTGCCTTTGGCTGTGCGTTTGTGTTTTTAACGCACGACCTAGTGTCATAATGACAGATGTCGCGCGAATATTTTGATTATTTATTTGTCATTTTTGATACAATTTATATTTATTGAAATTTTCGGTCGTAAGTAAGTGCAATACTCGAGCTGTAACATATTATTACTAGCTCGTGATAATTTATGTTGAATTTATACTGGAATTTTCGATCGACACTTCAGACAAAGTTCTCCGTAGTTGCAATAGATGTCGCGCGAATACATTGATTGGTTAACCGTCAAATATTCTTACCTGTATTTGTTTGTCATTTTTGATACAATTTATTGAAATGGTCGGTCGTAGGTAAAATTATGTACAATACTCGAGCTGTAACGCATATTACATACTCGTGGAAAATAACAAAACTCGCCGCTTCGCGGCTCGTATGTTAAATTTCCACTCGTACGTAATATGCTAGTTACAGCTCTTGTAATGTAATATACTATTACATACCAATTGACACAATTTGTATTTTACTGATACATACAGGATTTTTGGTTTGTGACAAAACTGACAAAATATTGTTCAGGACCAATACAATGTGATGGACCTGTTAGATATAAATAGAATTAAAAAAAAATTGTAGTTATATTAAATATAGAAACAAACTACATATTTATATTAAATTATAATATTTATAATTAAATTATAATTAATTAATAAGCCGCTTACTGTCAAAAGTAATAATAGGAATTATAAAAATATTAACACTAACTATGAACATTCCCTAAAAGATTATCTCAGCATATAAAACAAATACTTCTTGCGTAAGTTTGTCAGTAAATTTAAATAATCATTGAACTAAATTTGTGTCGTGAAACAAATTCCTTCGTTTCTTGATTTTCCTAATCGTCCTACTTGTACATTTTGACTAGTATATAAAATCATGGTGACCCTAAATGTAATAAAGTTATGGAAGAATACACCTATAGGAGATATTTCCTGTGACTATTTGCATAAAAAGTAGTGTGAAGAACTGTGAAAAGGACACTGACAAAAGGAACGAAGTGGGAGGGGTACTACGCTTCGAATATTTTCAGCGTAAAAAGTGTTTATTCAACCTGTTGCTTTATTCTGTGTTCTCCAGCCGTATGTTTAGCAAGTATTTGCGAATTACCTATATGCTGTGGTTTTTTGATTGAGAGTGTTGGACATCATTTTGTTAGTTTAGCTCGCTTGTTCCATAGATTCGATAGTTTATAGTGCGTTTTGTTATTGACAGTGTTGTATTAGTTTAGTTCGCTAATTTTATAGACTCGATAGTTTATAGTGCGTTGTTGATTGACAGTGTTAATGGATCTGTCCCAAACTTGTATTTGTCAAACACGAGTGAATTGTACCTTTTCTCCTAGTTTAAAATTATTATCTTCTTCCTATTAACCATCTGGCCTGTCCTTTACTACAATAATATCTCCCGCCACACCTAGGATTCATATACAACACGGGTGTACGAGATAAGTTTCTTATGTGATTCAAAATATTTATTCTTAAGTTGATAGGTATAAAGAATATCGTTGAATTTCAAAATATTGATATAAGTTAATAAAATGATGAATTACAGGATTTATATTATATTTAATTATTTTTTTTATTTTAATTATTTTATATTTATTTACATATTGATACCATACCATCGTAAATCTTTCCGAGCAATAGAGGTTCTGAGTAACACGAATAAAAGGTGTTTTAATTATATATATTTTTTAAATGCATACAGTTTATATAAACTAAATTATAGTTCATATCTGATAAACGGATATTGCTGTTTTTGGGTATTGGCCTCTACTAGTTGAACCCTAATCGCATGTCACTCCTTTATAAGTCATCTTGCTATTCTTCGAATTTCATTCACGTATCTCATCCTCTTCCTTCCGTTACTTCTTGTATACTCACTAGGTGACCAGTTCGGATCATCTCTGGCCCATATTTTCTGGTCGATTCTATGGTGGTTTACGCATCTAATATTGTGGTATGTTTTTCCAGGTCCTAAGAGGTTTATTTTTTTTGCATTTTGTGCTGAGTTGTTTCTATTTCATTCTAATTTTATCCGTTGGGTATTGAGAGAACCAAACAGCTTGCTACTCTTGCTACTCTTCGTGCAATTTCTTTCTTCAGACCACATACATCACTCAATATTAACTCAAGTTTACCGAAAATACATACATAGGTTATATTGCACACTGCGTTTCTTATGTTATCTTTATGTTCATCAAATGGCTGAGAACGATAAAATTGTGTTACAATACTGTTTTTAAATATTCATGGTAACCGATACAACGCTCGGGCAAGGAACGTGAAGTAGCTGAATTAATCAACGTGGTACATGTACAGTTCAACAGATGGCTGTCCGGAAACAAGCGTTTTTATTTTCATAAGAATCTCAGTTTCTGGGCACTACTTTCAATCGGACATGAAATCGGAATTGAATCAGTGAGTCTCGATCTATTGGATAAAATAATAATTTCGTCCCCATTCGCATGAACAGCGACGTAATAAGGTGGTAAAAATCCTTGAAATTGTCGTATTTTAATAATTTATTACAACTGAATATTATGGTATTTGCATTCAAGATACACTTTATCCGTATATTTGAAGCTTTCCTAACAATACAAAAAATACCCGACTTAGTTCTGCCCAGTGCCCGGACGGATTCAAATGAATTTCGGCGACTACTTTTTAGTCTACTACCGATCAATTTAAACCCCACCTTAATGCGAAGATGAATGCAGACAGTTTCATAACATCTTATTCGATTCACGCTTAGGTATAACACTCGCGAACATAACCAATACCGTCAGCCTTTTCTAAGACTACAGAGATCTCGGAATAGTTCAAACTATAGGGCCAAAAAGGTTTTCAACGTTCTGCCGACTGCAAATTTTAGAGGAGAATAAGCCCTAATTCTCCTCTAAAATTTAAATCAACCATAGAAAAACATCTGCTGAATAAATGTAAATATAACTTTGATGGGTTTCTGAATTGTAGTTTTCGGGATATATGATTTTTATCATTTGAATTATTGACTTATCTCTCTATTTTGACCTGTGTAAAATTTATTGTAACTAGCACCAATAAAGACTATTATTATTATAATTATTATTATTAGCTTTCCATTATTATTATTACTATTATTAATACATAAGAACACTCAGTAAAAATTTTAATATATTCACTGACAAAGTCATAATATCACTATTATAGATATGTTTATAGTCATCTATCCAGTTAATACAGAGAGAATGTGAGTAAAATTGTGTAAAACTTTCTAGTATTCATATACAACTTGTCCTACATAAGAGCACATATGTTAAACATATTCAGGGCGGCCGCGGTATCTACATAAGAAATAAAGAAACCACATCAGGCTTTTTTTAAAATTTAATTGTTCAGAATTGCCCCAAACCGTTAAATCGAAAGTTTTATTAAAACTAAAAGTACGTGGCATTTAAAAAAAATAGTTTTCAAGCTTTTGCTAAAAATTACCCAAAAACTACACCTCAAACTGAAATTTTTGGAAATTCCGCACTGAAAGTGTTTCTTGTAGAGATTTCTAAACCTAAAATATTATATTAATTTTGTAGATAATATAAAATATGTTATTGTTATGTTGGTTATAACAAGTGTACGATATTTTGAAACATGCAAAGAAATGAAAGAAAAAACAATGTTAACACACTTTATGCATCAATACATATTAAAAGCGTGGTCGAGCAAATTGGCTATTTATTTTGCAAACAAATGAATAACATTATTTTCAATCCTTTTAAGGGAATGCACACTGAACCAACCAATTTGTGTAATTACGTACCATACGTGAAATACCAAAATTAAACATTTTAAAATAAACAAATGCACGCTCACTTGATTGGAAAATGTAATATGCGTAGTACATTCTACTATTTCAATATTTCAACATCAACATATATTGCAAGATTTATGTAAAAAATATATCATATCACATTTTATGGGCAAACACAAACGTTGAATTTTACAAAAGAAAAATATCCGTTGAATAAATATCCGAAAAGTATCCGCAGCGCAGCGGTTACATTTCCAGCTGTAACAAAGTCGAAACGCCGGCAGGCAGTAACGAATGGTGACCATCATATTAATTCCTATTGATATTTTGATGTGATGTGATATTTTGAGGTGATATTTTGATGATTTTCTGAATCTATTGTGTAATAATATTGTAAAATCCATAGATCCATCAATGACTTAGGAACAAGAAACCAAATAAATATTGTAATAGGTATGTGGAATTGTAAATAAATTTTAAGATTTTTATTAGTAGAAAATAAGTGTATACTCTATGTATTAGATACTACAATAGCCGGCGATACAAGGACGTTCTTTAGTTTTAAAAATGGCATGTTGGTCATGTTCCATACACTTGTGTGAAATGATAAACAATTACTGAAAAATTCGCCGAAAAACGCAATAATATATTTTGTACCAGCTTTTAACACCCCAAATAAACACTATACCACCCCATGACATGCATTTATTTTTTTTACGTTCACTATGAGCCCCTTTACTATTTACAATGATAAAAGTTCTATCTACAATTAATACCCACTCTCAGCTGTATTTGCCTGCACTAATAGGGAGAATTACTAAATGAATTTGAAATATTTTTCTATAATAGTGGAGCTACCACCTCTGGATCACTTCAGACGGATTGGCCCTGCAGTGATTTCCAAGGGACCATTTGCGTCTAACTGCCTTCATACAAACGTATCGAAAGGAACTACATATTCTCATACAGAATATATATATATATATCGATTTACAGAATACAGAATACAGCATATATACCTAATAATAAGTCAAGAGTTTGCTACTTAATCAAATCGCGTTACAGAACACATTCAACCGTCTACTTCTACATTACATCCCCATGGGAATCTGGTAATTAAACAGTGCAATCGAATATAATTTGTGAATGCACAGAGGTATGGTGAAGTAGGTGTGGGAATTATGCGAGAATAGGTCGGCCGCCGTAATCTTCGGAATTATGAGTACGCTATATGCGGCCGCTACCGCACAAGGGTTCCAGTTTCAATTCATTAGTTCGGCGGAGGCGAGCCAGCAATTTGAAAATAGGGATGTTATTCATTGCAACCGACAACTCGTTAATGTTACTGAAAGGATAATTACGTTCCCACTTACAGCTCCGCTCAGTTTTATTCGATTTTAATCTGTTGCGAACTACCATCTCGCCAGCCGGATAACTGGAAACAGACAGAGAGAAAATACATAAGACCAGTCTAGTGAATGCACCGGTACCGGCTTCTCGTGACACAGATATGCCGGAAAGATGAAACTTAAATCCTACTCATCGTCTGTACATAACTTTTCAATATGAAAGCTTATTCATATTACTAGCCGTGAAGTATGGGTACCTATGTAGAAGTTTTGCAAACACCAAGCAAGAATATCGCTAGATCTCCTTATTACGAAAATTATCGATATTGAGATTTTTATGGTCTTTGAACCTCCAAATCTTCCACTTTCATGTGTCAAGTTTAAAACCTTGGATACACGATTTAAAAAAAAAAATAATACCCATTCTTATCATTTCAGGAACGATAAATCAGCTAATGCTAATGGCAATGCCAGCAAATGACAAATATAATAATAAAAAGATTCTATAGAAATCTGCGTAGGGATCGATTGAGGATGCATCTAGTAACCAACGAAATTAGTTTGCAGAGACTTGTCAGAAGAGACTTCTTCAGCACACGCATGTCGAGGCAATCCAGTTTTCCGACAATAGTAACTAACATTGTGCGAAGACTCAAAAGAACTAAACCTTTCGAGTCGGTTAGGTGATTTTACAAAAGCAGAGGACAGTGTTATTTGAGTGATAGGTGACCGATACCATCATAGTAGGTGTTATACACAAGTCTCTATGAGACAGAAAAAGATAAAAAACGTCAGCAAAAATCTTAAATATCAAACTTTACGCTATGAATAGGTAAAGCTACATATATGAAAAAAATAGGAACAAATTTGTTACTGTCATAGGCGGTGCAAGATTACCGGTCAATAGACCAGCGTTTCCCAACCGTTTTACTCTTGCGGAACCATTTAAATTGGGTTAGAACCTGCCCGAACTCCAATAAAAAAATATACAATGTCCTTTTCAAGGCATTTCGAGGAATTTTTTAGCGAAGAAAAAAACGTGTAACGCAGTTTTTCAAGTAACCAGATACAAGTCTGTAAAGAAACGAAGTTTATTGTTTGAATATTACTTACTACGATGAAATTAAAGTACTTTTGCTGTAAAATTTTAACAATGCCCTGCAAAATTACGGTGGCACTGTTGTAATTTCACAGGAACATGTATGTGGAATATGTGAATTCTGTGAAAACAATACAGAAATATCGCTGGTATTAAATAACCAGCGATGTTATAGTTAATTCTTCTTCTACAGCTTTTTAGTAGTTTATTACTTATTTCTGTAAAATTGCAGATATTTCTCTCTAGGTATTAACTTATTTGTTCTCTTCAGTTCATTAAAGTATTATCAAACGAAGAAAAAAGAAAATACAAATCAAACAATGCGAAAACGAAGAATACAAAAAGTACCTTTTACAAATAAATAAATAAATAAATTCATTAAAAAATTTAAAAAAATCATTGGTCAAAATACAAAAACTAAGAAACATTTATTCTGAGTAAAAAGTTTCATATGGATCTATTGACAAGTTAATATTCCTTAAGAAGTAGAGCCACTTAAAATACTGTTTCATTAATATTTTTAAGGTATTGAAAAAATAAATAAGTCGTTATGAATCATTTTAGTCAGAACAATACTTACGTTCTGAGAAAAAAAATGTGGGAACAAACACCCAACTAGAAGATATTTGTACACACCAATTTCCTCTATAACAGATGATCTCTATATTTTCTTTTAAAGTTTGTTAAATAAGAAAAAGCTTGCTCATACATACACAATGTTGAAAATTGAACTGATACAAGGTAATTTATAACTTGAGGTGAAAGTTAAATGCAATAACTTACCAAATTATAAATAAAAATATGTGCAGAACCTTTCAATTTGTTTCATTGTCAAAATTGGTACTTACTTCAATTTAATATAATTATTTTTTATTTAATTAAATGCAGTCACAAAATTTGAAATTACACTTTAGTTTCCTGTCCGCATAAATTTTCACTCTGTATATTTATTGATTTTCTATTAATGGGACCGACATACATATTTTCGTCATAGAAGCTCCGAACTTGTCTAGTAATAGGTTAGTTATTTTATCTGGAATATAAGAGCATATTGAAATCTACCACCTACAACTCTGTCTTCTCCTAAAGTACCATTATGAGCACCAGATTCAAATTATGGATTTATTTTGTCACACATTTGGAACGGCAAAAATATTGAAAACAAAATGTTAAAAATGAAAATGTTTAACGACATACTTGCTTGTGTCACCGTATTATTAACCTACAAAATGTTAAAGTTTGACCAATAACTCTGCCAGATTGTTGTTATCTAGAGGTTATTTTGTTTATATGTAACAGATAATTGTAAGTAATATTGTCAATTGAAGTTAGTGAATAATCTAGAATGTGACCGTTGGATGCAATATCGAAATATCAGTGGTTTATTGGGTTAGAAGGGCTCCAAATCAAAATTATTCATGGATTGACCTTGTATATTAATCCAATATTTAAAATAATAATCCCATGCTAAGATAATACATAAAACACTAAATAATGTGCTCTTTGGTTACTATTTTTCCGCGGAACCCCTGACGACATCTCGCGGAACCCAGGTTGGGAAACTCTGATCTAGACGGTACTACCTTGGCTTTTTCTATACTTCTTTTAGCAGCTAAAATCTAGTCATTACTATGACTAAAATGTGAAATGCCATCATATATACTTTTTCTAGACGCCACGCATGCGCGTTGGTGTCGTTTTCAGTGCTATTGACTAATATTAACTACCACCCTATTGAGATAAAAATAACACGATGCCTAGCTAAGTATGCAGGCGCCGCGCTTCTTATTTAATCGTAAGAAAAACCTAAACCTCAAACCCCAGTTAGCTCTGAAGAAGCGAGCAACATTGGTCGCCAAACGTCAGCAAAAAGCATTTTGTAATTTATTTTCTAAATAACCTTAATGTTGAAAATATTGGTTCGGTTGGAAGAGGTTGGCTATTCTCGAAATGAATAGAAAGTAAGTACCTACATCTCTTTTTCTTGAAGGTTTTCTATATACTAAATGGACATTGGACGTATTAACACGTTCGGTTAAACAATAATAAACGTCTGATGCAATACATCACACCGAATTATTTTTTGATGGGTATTAAAAAGTACAATTTTTTATATTTATGTGCCTATTTCTTTAAAAAATGCTCCAGTTAAAAAATCCAAATGGACGAAAATAATGTGTCAAAATCTTTAAAGGTTCTTTAGTTTGAACACCTGATATAAATAAATACCGAATCTAAGGAAAACTTTTGCCCACTAATTGTTATGAGGAATTCAGTTTATTATTTACATATCTTTATGTCACCAACACATTTAATATTAATGAAATGTATCATAATATTGCAACAGATCGCAAATTGGATATTTATTTTACTGCGTATATCCAGACATTTGCTAAATGGTTGATGATGTTAGTTGAATTAATCGGCAATACATACGCGTTATAATCTAATTAATTTGAGCCCGCCACTGTATTTATAATGTATGCGCTCTAGGTGTCACGTCACGGGAATGTAACATTACGGCACGGCAGCGCCCTCTACACCACCAGTCCCCGCCGGCACCTAGTCCTTCCGTCACTCCGGTGTAAAATTTATAGTGGCAGTAATTTTGCGTCCGATAGCGGCACTGGCGCGGGCGGTAAAAATTTCAAAATTATACGCTCGCAAAATGCTCCCGCCGCGGAATTGCGTTTCGAAAAGGAGTTATGTCGCCATTAAACGAGGTGGTACCATCGGCGCCTCCGCCAAAGTGGATTAAAACGATCGCCATCCTTGCTACTCGGGACCACTGAATTTTCCGCGACATTTCGGTTTAGGGTTATTGTTATGCCGCCCGTGTACAACTTTGCGGCCTTAATTAGTCGTAATTATTTGAAAATGTTGAGCAAAATTGTGGGAGTAGGTATACGTCCGGTCGAAAATATACCTACCTATTTAACTTACACAAATTTTTATTTCGTAGTGAGAGTTTTTATCAGATGGCTGGTTTTTCAATAGTGGTTTATTTCTGAATAATTTACTGATATTTGACCATTTAAAAAATATTGCTGAGATTTAGAGACAAAAAAGTTGATCTGGAACGAACACTCAGAAGAATGGCTGTAAAGTACACATAAATCACTGCATCAAATTACATTATTTATTATTTTACTATATAATGCCGATTTGTTCTTATTAGCTTAATAGAAATGTTCAAATAATATGTAAAGCAAGATTTAGAGAACAAAACAAATTGTAAAATCTACTTTTTAAGTTAATCTTCTTTGTGTCTATCTAATATGCATTCTTGTTGTATCTCAGAAAAAGACGCGGACATCCTGCACCTACTTATAGAGTACATTGAAGCAGAAGATAATAGAGTGTGGTTCCTTTCTGGAAGGCGTGATATTATAGTATATGTTAAATAAAATCATTTTGCAGTTACTTAGTTTTGAATTAAACTATAAAATAAGTACGTAGGCTTTCACGGCCAGAATCATTTAGAAAATAAACTGATTCCGGGTTATGCCGTGTGTCAAGATTTGGTAATGCTGACGTTTCGCGAGCCATGTTGCTCGCTTCTTCAAAGCTAATTGAATACTGAAGACCTACCAAGAAAGTCTCCCTTATATACCTGAATTTACACCTCACTGCGCACATCTGGCGCTACCGCTCCATGTGTTTTTCCACCTGATCGCGTTAGGATCGATTTCCAGACCCTACTAATGTCAGTACCGTCCTCGCGATTGATGTTGTCAGGATGTTTGTAAATTTCAATGGCTTCTCTAATAAGCCTTCGATGATAATTGCCCACCCTTACCAACATCTTCGCGTCATCGAAATCCATTGTGTGTCCCGACTCGTGGCAGTGTTGAGCAACAGCGGACTGTTGGATCTTGCCTAGCCGGGTGTCCCTACTGTGCTCCTTGATTCGACATTCGATGCTTCGTCCTGTCTGTCCTACATAGCATGTTCCGCACTCACATGTTATCTTGTATACCCCTTCGTTCTTCAGGAGTGGTGTGATATCCTTTGGGTTAGGCAAAAGATCCTTTACCTTAGCTGGTGCTCTGTACCTTACCGTGATACCCGATTTCTTCGAAGAAGTCGGGTATCATCGAAGGCTTAACATCACTCTTTACGTGTGTTCCGGTTAAGGAGGCAGTCGAAGGCCTCCGGACAACACTTGTCCCCCTAGGTCTACCAACCGATGTTCCGGATCTTGTAGAGTATTGTCTCTCCACCACATACTTCAAGTGGGCGGGAGCGATGTATGAGCAGGTAGAGGGTGCAGCCATGGGATCACCTTTGTCACCGGTAATCGCCAATTTCTTCATGGAATTGTTTGAAGAAAAAGCCATTACATCAAGTCCCTTCAAAACCAAGCACTGGGTCAGATATGTCGACGATACCTTTGTGGTTTGGCCACACGGTAGAGATAGACTTACTGAGTTCCTTAACCACCTGAACAATGTTAGTCCTTCCATCAAATTCACGATGGAAATAGAAGAGGACAATCAGCTGCCTTTCTTGGATGTGCTGGTATACAGAACGTCAACGGGTAGACTTGGACATACAGTCTACCGTAAGAAGACACATACCGATCGGTACTTGAACGCCAAATCACACCACCACCCCCAACAGAAGAGAAGTGTTATTAACACTTTGTTCAACAGAGCCGAGAAGGTATGCGACTCTAGCACCTTGCACGACGAACGAAAACACTTGGAGTGGGCCCTACGCCAGAATGGATACACCAAGTCTGATATACGGGGTGTCACACAAAGAAAACCGCAAGTCTCAGAGGAACCGCAAGAGTCAAAGGGGTTCGCTTGCTTACCATACGTAAGTGGGGTATCAGAGAGAATCGGTAGAGTACTGAAGAAATCGGGTATCACGGTAAGGTACAGAGCACCAGCTAAGGTAAAGGATCTTTTGCCTAACCCAAAGGATATCACACCACTCCTGAAGAACGAAGGGGTATACAAGATAACATGTGAGTGCGGAACATGTTATGTAGGACAGACAGGACGAAGCATCGAATGTCGAATCAAGGAGCACAGTAGGGACACCCGGCTAGGCAAGATCCAACAGTCCGCTGTTGCTCAACACTGCCACGAGTCGGGACACACAATGGATTTCGATGACGCGAAGATGTTGGCAAGGGTGGGTAATTATCATCGAAGGCTTATTAGAGAAGCCATCGAAATTTACAAACATCCTGACAACATCAATCGCGAGGACGGTACTGACATTAGTAGGGTCTGGAAATCGATCCTAACGCGGTCAGGTGGAAAAACACATGGAGCGGTAGCGCCAGATGTGCGCAGTGAGGTGTAAATTCAGGTATATAAGGGAGACTTTCTTGGTAGGTCTTCAGTATTCAATTAGCTTTGAAGAAGCGAGCAACATGGCTCGCGAAACGTCAGCATTAACAAATCTTGACACACGGCATAACCCGGAAGCAGTTTATTTTCTAAACTATAAAACTTATTTAAAATTACTGCATATTTATTTTAAAACTACACTAAACTCAGTGTAATATTGTAACATCCTGACAACATCAATCGCGAGGACGGTACTGACATTAGTAGGGTCTGGAAATCGATCCTAACGCGGTCAGGTGGAAAAACACATGGAGCGGTAGCGCCAGATGTGCGCAGTGAGGTGTAAATTCAGGTATATAAGGGAGACTTTCTTGGTAGGTCTTCAGTATTCAATTAGCTTTGAAGAAGCGAGCAACATGGCTCGCGAAACGTCAGCATTAACAAATCTTGACACACGGCATAACCCGGAAGCAGTTTATTTTCTAAACTATAAAACTTATTTAAAATTACTGCATATTTATTTTAAAACTACACTAAACTCAGTGTATTGTAACATCCCAGTGTGATGGGTCTTCACGCTAGAGGCAAAGTAAATGGCTTCGATATATACGGTTCTTCTACGGTCCACTACACCGGTCTGCTCACTTCGTGTCTCAAATTCGTTCATTTCTGCGCATGACGTCACTGCGAGAAGGATGTTGACATGTACACCTAGACAACCAAATTCATCCTTAGTTTTTTACTTTAGTAGGTGATTTAGGTTAAGAAGTAGACAATCATGTCAACAGCGCATAAATGTCATTACAACCGTAACAACAACAATAGGCTACTGAGGCTACTGGAAATTAACGCCATATTAATAGTACTTCCGCTTCTTTCTCGCACTGACGTCACTTGTAGACGTGGCCGATGCGCGTGAGCAGACCTTGGTGGACCGTGGGTTCTTATGGTTCTTCCATATAAAAAAGTTTTCACTCTATAGGCAGACCATATTATCATGTTTACCAGGTGTTCCACAGCGACATACAAACACAAACATGTGTTTTTATTTTAAATGGAACACATAGGTACATTATTGAAGTTTTTGATTAAGATTATTATCCTAATAATTTTGAGATCAACTTGTATTAGACTTTTATCAACTGCATCTGAGATATTGTGAAAGTAATGTTAAAAACGCATATTTTAAAAAAAATAAATCTGAAATAACTAACTTCGATAAAGAAACGAAAGTACCCCTTTTGGATAGTAGACATATCGCACTTTTTGACAGTATTATTGTTTTGCAATTTTTAGATGACTTATTCCGAGATACTGGAGGTTAGCTCAAATAACTAAACATATCAATAATAAATCTCTCCATCATCATCGGCGGGTTTGAAATTAAGGGGATAAAACACTAGTGCGTTCCGATGTTGTTTTTATTAATTAAGATCTTACGGCAACCAGGTTTCGAATCTAAACCAATTCGTCATCGGGCCGTGCTACAATGAGAAACGTAACATAAGAATCGATCTAATCTATTAAGTTCACTAATTACCGTCAATTTACAGCTTATTTGAACTAAACATACTTAGCAAGATCAGTAAATCAGCTTTCCAAGTATGACAACATGGTACACAGAGTGCTTAGATAGCACATTGCTTTACAATATGTAGAAGAATGTGTAAATTTATCCATCTGATATTAAGCATATGGGTCATGTCAACCAATAAATAGTTGACTGACAATAGTTGGCTGACAAACCGACAATCTAATTATCAATAAAAAATCTTAACCGGACCACAAAAAGTAGTTTTTTATTTGACCAACTTTACAGTTTCGTATGCCAATTAAAAATTTTAACCTTTCTCTGTCTGGGGGTGTGCAGAATTGGTTTCCACTTTGTTTAAAACGCTAATATGAAACTACTCCTTCATTTTGAAAACCCCGGTATATCATGAACATGCGAATGTTACATATCTTTAGGTCTTGCGCATGCAAATTTTGTAATGAGTCATTTTCTTTCACACTGTAAACTGGGAAACGTGACAATGACCGATTTGGCTAATCACAGCGCTCTCTTTCGGGAAAGTGACAGTTTCCCATTTGTTATTGAAATGGGGTGCCACGATTCGACAAAATCATGAGTGTCACTATTAAAACGTATGAACTGATAAATAAGTGCTTCAATTTGTAGATATTTGAAAAAGTATCAACATTATCAAAGTTATCGGCTCTGATGATTGAAATATAAAAAAAAATTATTTTAAGTTAACCCAAATGTTTTATGTGTTGATTAAAATGACAATTGAAACCGTATTACTCAATGTTTAGATGCCATAGTATAATAGACAACCTACATCATAACCACCATAAAAATGATAACATTTGCTTATAACAGTCGTTTACTTGTTAACGTTTGTTAACATATAATTTATAATGTCAATATATAAAGGACTCGATAAACGTTCATAATATGCAAATTAGCTTGGACAAAGTTGGACTAGCTCGGTAAAAACAACAATTACCAAATATGGACTGAATGGTGTAGCAATTTTTAGTTCTCAATAGCGCCTGCATTATTATTGTTTAATGCAGCAAATTTGGAATACAATGCGGTGTACTTTAATTCATCGACGTGTTTCAGTGTGATTTTCCGAAATGGCATGCCCGCTCCGAAATGTCCATATGTTATTGTGTACCTAGGCACAATGAATTGCTAACGAATGTTAAATATGAATATCACCTTTCAAAAATTCAATTTTTGAAATGTCAATTGCGGAACAAAATAGTGTGCATTTACTGACGCACACGGTAATCACAATGGATCGATTTGGACGCTTTCTGTATGCATATTACCCTGATTTCCGAACAAAAATATGGCGCACACACAAATGCGTCTTGTCAAAACCTGACAAAACAGCGAAATTGGATGATTTTATTATCGTGCTGCTAATTTTTATTGCTACGCTGTGCGTAATTAACCTTTTCAAACAGAAAATTAATTTTGTAATACGTTTTTTTTTTAATTCTGGAAGATTACATTGGCAGAAAGAATTTAAGATAGCTTTACAATAAAACGACTGATTATTTTTGCATCTAAAAAGTCCCTAAAATAAATAAGTCTTATCCCCTAAATTAATCATAAACAATCATATTTTAGCAAAATTCTAGAATGGTTTGGATGCATTATTTTGTTTTTCACTTTTGATAAATCTAAACAATATTTATCTCGATAACGGTAACACACGTATGTTCATATGAAGTTGTATGCTGAGTCTACCACCTGGTTCCGTTTTATGAAACACCATATATGTGTTTAATTGATATGCAATTTTTGTACCTATTTTGTATTACTTGTTTTTCTATTATACAGAGTATTTACTAAAGACGCGGCACATTAACGGGGCTAGTAATGATTTTCGGAAAAAACGCTCTGTTAAGATATCTGGCGATAAAAGCTTTTAGAAAAGGAAGGGTACTTTATTACGCATCTAATTTTCTCTCCTCATTATAGCGGTGCTCGTGGAAATACCAGGTATTCCCAACTTTTAATTGATTTTCTGTTTTCACAATCATAATGAGCGTAAAAACTGGTTAGGTAACTTAACAGTTTTTTCAATTCGAATATACCTACTATATATCTTAGTTGAGATGGATAGACGTTCTAGATTGTGGACTTGAATATTTGAGGCTTTCATAATTACGTTTCAGAACACAAAGATTACATTACTAATTTGAAAATAAATAACGTTAGTTTTTTTCGCTTACAAAGTTTATTTTCTTATAAATTTACCAGCAAATCAGCCGATGAATTGTATGTTACAAAGCATGACAGAAAACGTGAACATTACTCTGAGATATATGCTGCAATTATGTATATTGGCAGTCTGGAATTCTTAGTATTCCATTAAAAAACCGTTTGCTTTTATTAGCAGATTCGAGAACAGCATTTTTAAATAACGACAGAAATATTACGGTACAATGTTTATATTAGTTCAGGAGCTGAGAAATAGAAGCTAGACTGCAGCGTTTCTCAACCTTTTTACTCTTGCGGAACTCTTTAAATGGGGTTGGAACCTGGCGGAACCCCAACAAAAAAACATATACAATGTCTTTCCAAGGCATTTCGAGTGTTTTTTGCGTACAGAAAAATGTGTAACGTCTTTCAAGTAACCAGATACAAGTCTGTAAAGAAACGCAGTTCCATGATTGAATATTACTTACTACTGTGAAATTAAAGTATTTTACCTGTAAAATTTAAAAAATGCCCTGTCAAATTAAGGTGATACTGTGCTAATTTCACAGGAATATGTTTGGGGAATATGTGAATTCTGTAAAAACAACACAGAAATTTAGTTGGTATCCAATAACCAGCGATGTTACAGTTAATTCTTCTTTTACAGATTTTTTGGTAGATTATTACATTCATTTTCTGTAACATTGCAGACATTTCTCTCTAGGTACAAACTTATTTGTTCTTTTTTAGTTCCTTCTAGTATTACCAAAGGAAGGAAGAAGAAAATACAAATCAAACAATGCAAAAACGGAGAATACAAAATGTAACTTTTACAAATAATTAAATAAATAAATTCAGTATAAATTTTGAAAAAATCATTGGTCAAAACACAAAAATTAAGAAACATTTATTCCGAGTAAAAAGTTTCATATAGTATTAATATTTTACTATTTTTTAAGGTATTGAAAAAATAAATAAGTCCTTATGAAACATTTTAGTCAGAACAATAATTACGTTCTGAGAAAGTAAGTGTGGGAATAAACACCCAAGTAGAAGATATTTATACACACTAATTGTATCTATAACAGATGATTTCTGTATTTTCTCTTAAAGTTTGTTAAATAAGAAAAAGCTTGCTCATACATACACAATGTTGAAAATTAGACTGATAATTTATAACTCGAGGTGAAAATTAAATGCAAAAACATACCATATTATAAATAAAAATATGTGAAGCACAATTTGTTTCATTGTCAAAATTAGTACGTTAGTTACTTTTACAATTTAATTTATTTATTTTTATTTAATTAAATGCAGTCAAGAAATTTGAAATTACACTTAAGTTTCCTGTTCGCATAAGTTTTCGTCTATGATTGCAACTCACTCTGAATATTTATTGATTTTTTATGATGAGGACCGACATAATTTTCGTCATAGAAGCTCAGAACTTGTCTGGTGATAAGTTAGTTATCTTATCTGGAATGTAAAATCATGAAATCCACCACCTACAGCTCGGTTCTTCTCCTAAAGTACCTACCATGATGAGCAGCACACATTTGGAAAGGCAAAAAAAAACGCCAGATTGTTGTTTCCTAGAGGTTATTTTGCTTTTATGTAACAGATAATTGTAAGTAATATTGTCAACTGAAGTTAATGAATAATCTAGAATGTTGCCGGTTTGGATGTAATATCGATATAACAGTGGTTTATTGAGTTAGAAGGGCTCCAAATCAAAATTATTCATTGATTGACCTTGTTTCTTAATCCACTATTTCAAATAATAATACCATGCTAAAATAATACATAAAAATAACACCGAATAATGTGCCCATGAACCGGCGACCGTCACAGCTATTTGTTACTATTTTTCGGTGCAACCCCTGACTACATCACACGGAACCCCAGCTTTCCGCGGAACCCCGGTTGAGAAACGCTGAGGTAGAGTGTACGTCGTTTTTGTTGGTCACGCATAACACAAGTGTAATTCCTGTCGATTTTTAGAGTAACAACTATAAAACCATAAAGGCCATAAAACCTAAGTACCTAACTGAAACTTCATATTGTGCTTCATACTACATATCGTTTTCAAATGTTGAACTGACACAACTGCAAAGGTATCAGAGTAACAACTAGAGTTGAATTCTTCGTACTGTCCAGTACCCTTATGTTAGCTTTGTTTTATTTGCATTCAGAGATGGACTATTCGTTCGCTGTTCGCTGTTCGTGTGCATTATACTGGCGAAAATAATACTCGGTTATTATTTCAAGCCCTTTTTACCGACGAGAAAATATCAGTCGGAGTATTGAATATGTACATTTTAATCGAAGAACCCTGGAAAGTCTCTTTCCATGCCGTCGACGGACGCACGGCGAGCTCGAGCCAATATTGACGACTGGAGGGCAAACGGGATAAAGAGAAGAGAGAGAATGGAAAGGGCGTAAGGCACGGAATCCTTGCAGTAAATCCCAGCCCAGAGCGTGGCCGCCACACCTAAGCCCTGGGCGCAACTTATCAAAACTCACACTCGGAGGGCGGCAAATGTCTTCCATCATCTGATTAAGGGCAGTCCTATTAAACGTATTACACGGGAATCGTGCGCGCAAACATATCTCACGGAAAAGTGAACCGTGACTATAGATTAATGCTGCGATAGCGGCAGGACATTCGCAGGCCCTCGCCGGAATTCCACCTACCCAGATAAAGCGTATTAAGTGCGAAGACATGTCCCGGGTCCTGATATAGTACCACGCGCTCAAGTCAAGTACAGCCAGGGACGACCTTCTTCCATAAAAATTTATTTGGGAAATTTCTACCGATTCTGTGAGCTTGCCGCAGGAAGGAATCGGATTATTGAAAGTGTAGACATACTAAAATTCCTATAAAATTTAGGAAAAACTAAAATAAAACGCCCGGACGGCATACAGATAAAGCATTGTTGATTGTCATAAAATAATCGATACCTCACATAGATACATATAAAACGTGTGTTCGATTACGAATTTCTCAACAAAACGGCTAAACGATGGAAAATGTGGGCTTAAGTTAAAGATAGGACATTGAACTTTAAAGCTAAAAGAAAAAAACATGTGAAAAACCTGGACAGACTTATTAAAATGGTTCGTGCCACTTTTTTTTCGCACGATTGATAGTAATAATCTAACTATCGCACTGTGGACCCGAAAACCCGGCCAAAATTATTTTTCACCTATAAGGGCTCTAGATGTGTTGTTTTATTTATGTATAACATTTTAACCTTCATACTAAGTATTTTAAGGTTAACGACTTAATAAACACAATAAAACAGTACAAAATAGGGAAAAAAAGCAAACTATATTAAAAATTGTTAATCACTGCAGTACACCTGATGTAAATAAATTACTGCTACAAGATTTGTAATCAATATCTTTTGTGATTTTATTGCTATCACTGTGTGAAATTTACAAAAATATATGTGGCATGTCCTGATTAAATACGCATAATAGACGGATTTAAAATTGAACGATACATGTCGTTCCTGAGTTATATGAGATAATATTTTTGGGTCTGTTATGTTGTAAGAAAATCATGAAAAAAGTTTTATTTTTAAGACCAGTGGTAGAGGAAGAAAATGAAAGTTTACACCAGTCGATATTGTGTATTGAAACGGTACATACGCTATTCATGCTGTTTTCCGTTCGATGAATTGCTTTAAAGACGTGGTAGTAGAGGCAGTTAAGAACCTATTTAGCCATATTTATCACTATAAAAACTATTATTTTTAGTATTACTTCAAAACTGTCTAATGCTTATATTTATTGTTTCCATGAAAACTTTCGAAATGTGATCATCCCTCAAGCTGAAACGGTTGTTTTTATAGTGGTATGATATGATATGGTATAATATGTATGTTTTGAACCCAGATTCGCATTCCGTATTAACGCATTTATTGAAAGCGCCTAACCAGTTTCTATTCACAAGCTTACTATTGTTTCTCGTCAACAATAATCCAGTTTATTGCAGAGAACTGTGTATGCGAGTAGGTGCTTTCGATGTATTTTCTTGCCCTGAACATAAATCCGATTCGCTTCAAGCAACAAATTTCCAAGAAATTCACATACAAGTACAAAGTTTAAGGTTTTTTTCGGATGATTTTTAAGAGTCTAGGTCATCGGGGTTGTTTGCTATACATGATCCAAAACGGGAAATAGCTAAATATGGTTAAATATGTTCTAAATTACCTCTACTATCACGGTTTCAAGGAATTGCATCAAATTACATATAAGCCCGCACATCAATTTTTGGATTTTCCTGTACAACGTGATAGAAATAAAATCACAAAAACCGCATCCGCACCTATCCGCAGCAGATTTTGCAGTAGTTGTAATGTCAATTATGTGTACTATAATTTGAACCACTTTTAAGACCTTAATTAACCTAACTCTAAACTAAAACACTCAAATTATGCATAAAACTGTTTTTTTTTTTATAATAGCGAATGTTGTCGGCCCTGCAATAAACAAAATTGTGAGTAAATTTGAATAAAAACAATGTCAAATTAAAGTTTATACTTGACTTTAAAGAAGGTATAACAGAAAAGTTACATTTTTCCTTAACACACAAAATTGCAACCGTTTTCAAGAGCGGCAACTTATGTGCATTTATGTTTAGCCATAGTAAAATCTAACTTTTGGCTGACAGGGATACGTGGCGCAGGGCTGAGGTGACAAAATATTGCCGCCTTTTAATACACCGGTCCTTTACCTATCCCAGAAATTGGTTTACTTTTTGGAATTTAACAATTTAGAAATTTGATTTATGGCCAGCTTTTTGGGTCAAATACCCCAATGTGTATCGGTTGCTATTAAGTATTAAGCGCTGTGTTTGAAGGCGCGTAGCTGAAATTAAAAACGAAATAAATTGACGATAAATTACGTTATACTCCTGAATAATATGATAAATTACGATATACTCCTGGATAAAAAGATCAAAACAGACAACGTATTTGTTGATTTAAGCATTGCTTAAAGCATTGCTTTGAAAAAAGCTAAAAATTCTTAACTCACAAGCTTTTTATGTAAGAAATGATTGCAAGTTTACAGCTAAGAGATGTAAACAGATTTTTAAGGCACTTTAAATCAATAGCTGCAATAAAATATTATCAAGCAGCAGTAAAGAGAACAATAGTACATATTCATAATAAGTTGATTATGTGTGTGAGTGCGCTAATTTATTGAATCTTCTAATTGAATTCTTCCTTGTTTCTGATTTCATCCTGAGTGATTATATATACTATGCAGGTCTTCTTGAAATGCACAAACCGTTCAAAGTATGGGAGAAATACTTGGCGCAGTTCAAACATTTGCAGAGAAACGGTTCGGCTTGGACCCAGAATCCACAGCAACACCCACTGATTTTATGCAGAAATAACAATAAGTAATCACAAAATAGAATATGTATAAATTTTGAAAAAGACCAAACAATCACAGACCATCAGGAAAGGCCAATGCATAATCTAATATGGCTCGTCGTATGTTGGCCTTCTTTGAAAACCAGAACATATTTACTAACACCATTGGGTCATAGAAATTTTGAATCTCTTTACATATACTATAATACTAGTGGACCTGTAGACCGCCTATTTAGGTAGATCAGTTAATTGGGTAGATCGCAGGAATCAATTGACAGCATATGTAGAAGGATGTCTCAAAAAAACACAGTTGCCACCGCCAATAAAATTAGGCTTAATAAATGTTGAAAATTGGGTACATAACCTGCCATGAGGTACCAATTTCTCACTATTTGGCGAGTTTGTCGTCAAAATAAATTGTGATAAACATTTGTCCCATGTGTCAGCCTAACAACTACAATCTTTAGTTTACCCTCAAAACTTTCCTTTATCCCTAAGGTAAAGATACTATTTTTGGAGGGAAACCGCCCAAATGTGAGAGAAAATCCCCCAATCTGGCAACAGTGCACTGCTTTTTTATATAAACGCATGTGGTTGGCCAAGCAACTACAGTATACCGTATATAGATAACATTATTGAAAAAATTATTAAAAGATTTGTTATTTTTTTTCTTTCAGTTCATATGAAAGATGCTTGTCATTTGAAGAAAAAATGTTAGAGATATTTTTCCCAATACCGTGAACCTTGACTTAAATGAACTACAAAAATAAGCTAAATTTGTTCAAATTACTCAATTTTATGAAGTGCGGAAGACCTAAACGTTGCAATAGCATAAAATTTTTGATACTTTATAGTTCTGGTTTTTGTTTTGATATTGGACAAAAACTATACAGCCAGATGCTCAATTTTTAAATGAAAATAAAACATAAAATGTTAAATTTGTATACCAGTGTCTACCTTTCCTCCTTCGTAAAAGAAACGGAAAGTATGTTAGAGTACCCTCGTCAAGCAAGAGCACATAATAAAATAATGAGAAAATATTTAATTTAAAATTTATTTATGTCTACTATAAACCAAAAACTCAAGAATAAGTATCAACATTTAAAGTAATCATTGAAGAACCCTAATTAATTATTTTATAACTAAATAGAATTATTTACAATATTCACAATATTCATATTTGAATTTTAGAACAAAGTTGGATTCAATGCATAATTTTCAATTTAGTTAACAAATGAAATTGATAGAAATCTTAATGATAGATCTAGTAATAATACAATAGGTATTTATAACTAAATAGTATTATTTACAACAGAATATTCATATTTGAATTTTAGAACAAAGTTGGATTCAATGCATAATTTTCAATTTAGTTAACAAATGAAATTGATAGAAATCTTAATGATAGATCTAGTAATAATACAATAGGTATTTATAACTAAATAGTATTATTTACAACACAATATTCATATTTGAATTTTAGAACAAAGTTGGATTCAATGCATAATTTTCAATTTAGTTAACAAATGAAATTGATAGAAATCTTAATGATAGATCTAGTAATAATACAATAGGTATATAATACCCAAAACTAATACCTAAAATTAATATTATCTAATCTTGAGATGATTTAACCCATTTAATTGTTTAAGATTTATCGCCTGCACCTCACTGACAAAAATGCATTTGGTTGCCGTGACCACATGAACTAAATTATTACATATTTACAAAAATTTAACGTCATACCGAAAGATATCAAAATTTGCATACCACTTGATATGCCCATTCAAATTTATTTGAATTCATAGGTATTAGAAGGCTTGCAGCTTAGAGGGCTTTATCACCCATCTCCAATAAATCATTCAGAAAACAATGAACTAAAATTATTAGTATTTTTTATACGCTCACGTAAACATTAAATTCCATACCAGTTAACTTCATGTGGTAAACTGAGTGACGTATGCTATAAGTTACCAGACAGACCTATCTATTTTTAGTAACCTTGCGTCATAGCCAAATCTAAAGTACAGGTAGGCAAAATATATCCCTTTACTGTCAACAATGATTATTATCGACTGCGGCCCCTTGGTCTCTCCGGTACTCCCTTAGTACGCCCAATATCTTTTGGGTCAAGTTTTTTCTTAAATAAATAATTGTTTGCCACTTTGTTATGGTAGCTTGTCTACGCAAAGCAAGTTGCTGTTACTCGGAAAGACCTTGAACCATTTCCACTGCGTGTGTACTCTTTTCATCATACCACGTTACCTGCAAAAATATTAAATTAACAAAAGCTACGCATTCTAAACTCAAAACTAACCTCAATGTTGCCAACAAATTGATGAATTCCATGTAATTCTCTTACTGTATTTTAGTTTAATCTGGAGAAACCATTAGAAAGAACCACGGGCAGTTCAAAGTAGTTTGAAGTGGGTGATCAGCCTTCGCAACAAAATTTTGCTGGGGACCATATTCCGAGCCATTGGAGGCTTTTTTCAGGCGCCTCTATCAATTCCACACCCTATTGATCTTCTACTACTTCTTGGTCTTGCAGCTAAATTTTGTATAGTGTTCATCCCTTCCTCCATGTGTTCATCCAAACTTATGTATAATTATAGGTTATATAACGATATTTCACGCCCGCTAGGGGCGCTAGTAGCAGAAATATCTTGTGGTGCCATCTAATATGTAACCTCTCAAGAGTTGTATTCGTATTCGGTTAAAATAGGTTCTGAGCGGTGCTTTCACGTTGGGTTTGAGACGCGAACTTTTCACAAATAACATTCATTGGATCGATACACATTCTTCGAACAAATATTAACGCAAAGGCAAATAATCACGAATTAATAATTATTATTATACGTACAACATTGTTATAGGTTTCTCAAACATTATTTGTGGGTACGGACTACGGAGTTTGTGCTTTAGGCCCCCGCAGATAATGAAATCGCTTAGCTTTGTACATACCAATGTGAATAGGTTATGGTTGCGTTTTTGACGTTTCTAGCTCGCAGCCATGACGACGCGGAATAAACAGCTACTGAAATGTTGAGGTCCTTTCACCAAAATCGCTCGCGTTTCGGAAAATTTTGAACCAAAAACGCCCGAGAGGTCGTTTTTCGTCGATTTCGAAAACTCACGCAACGTAGAATGGTCCATTTAGGGGGACAGTCGCGCTCCGCGCGACTGAAATGCCTTCCCCATTTTTTCCATAAGCAATTAAGAATCGATTTTTTGGCAGGTGAAACACCGATTTAAAATCGTTCAATTGCGTTTACTTAATATAGACTAGTGGACCTGTAGACCGCCTATTTAGGTAGATCAGTTAATTGGGTAGATCGCAGGAATCAATTGACAGCATATGTAGAAGGATGTCTCAAAAAAACACAGTTGCCACCGCCAATAAAATTAGGCTTAATAAATGTTGAAAATTGGGTACATAACCTGCCATGAGGTACCAATTTCTCACTATTTGGCGAGTTTGTCGTCAAAATAAATTGTGATAAACATTTGTCCCATGTGTCAGCCTAACAACTACAATCTTTAGTTTACCCTCAAAACTTTCCTTTATCCCTAAGGTAAAGATACTATTTTTGGAGGGAAACCGCCCAAATGTGAGAGAAAATCCCCCAATCTGGCAACAGTGCACTGCTTTTTTATATAAACGCATGTGGTTGGCCAAGCAACTACAGTATACCGTATATAGATAACATTATTGAAAAAATTATTAAAAGATTTGTTATTTTTTTTCTTTCAGTTCATATGAAAGATGCTTGTCATTTGAAGAAAAAATGTTAGATTTATTTTTCCCAATACCGTGAACCTCGACTTAAATGAACTACAAAAATAAGCTAAATTTGTTCAAATTACTCAATTTTATGAAGTGCTGCGGAAGACCTAAACGTTGCAATAGCATAAAATTTTTGATACTTTATAGTTCTGGTTTTTGTTTTGATATTGGACAAAAACTATACAGCCAGATGCTCAATTTTTAAATAAAAATAAAACATAAAATGTTAAATTTGTATACCAGTGTCTACCTTTCCTCCTTCGTAAAAGAAACGGAAAGTATGTTAGAGTACCCTCGTCAAGCAAGAGCACATAATAAAATAATGTGAAAATATTTAATTTAAAATTTATTTATGTCTACTATAAACCAAAAACTCAAGAATAAGTATCAACATTTAAAGTAATCATTGAAGAACCCTAATTAATTATTTTATAACTAAATAGTATTATTTACAACACAATATTCATATTTGAATTTTAGAACAAAGTTGGATTCAATGCATAATTTTCAATTTAGTTAACAAATGAAATTGATAGAAATCTTAATGATAGATCTAGTAATAATACAATAGGTATATAATACCCAAAACTAATACCTAAAATTAATATTATCTAATCTTGAGATGATTTAACCCATTTAATTGTTTAAGATTTATCGCCTGCACCTCACTGACAAAAATGCATTTGGTTGCCGTGACCACATGAACTAAATTATTACATATTTACAAAAATTTAACGTCATACCGAAAGATATCAAAATTTGCATACCACTTGATATGCCCATTCAAATTTATTTGAATTCATAGGTATTAGAAGGCTTGCAGCTTAGAGGGCTTTATCACCCATCTCCAATAAATCATTCAGAAAACAATGAACTAAAATTATTAGTATTTTTTTATACGCTCACGTAAACATTAAATTCCATACCAGTTAACTTCATGTGGTAAACTGAGTGACGTATGCTATAAGTTACCAGACAGACCTATCTATTTTTAGTAACCTTGCGTCATAGCCAAATCTAAAGTACAGGTAGGCAAAATATATCCCTTTACTGTCAACAATGATTATTATCGACTGCGGCCCCTTGGTCTCTCCGGTACTCCCTTAGTACGCCCAATATCTTTTGGGTCAAGTTTTTTCTTAAATAAATATTTGTTTGCCACTTTGTTATGGTAGCTTGTCTACGCAAAGCAAGTTGCTGTTATTCGGAAAGACCTTGAACCATTTCCACCGCGTGTGTACTCTTTTCATCATACCACGTTACCTGCAAAAATATTAAATTAACAAAAGCTACGCATTCTAAACTCAAAACTAACCTCAATGTTGCCAACAAATTGATGAATTCCATGTAATTCTCTTACTGTATTTTAGTTTAATCTGGAGAAACCATTAGAAAGAACCACGGGCAGTTCAAAGTAGTTTGAAGTGGGTGATCAGCCTTTGCAACAAAATTTTGCTGGGGACCATATTCCGAGCCATTGGAGGCTTTTTTCAGGCGCCTCTATCAATTCCACACCCTATTGATCTTCTACTACTTCTTGGTCTTGCAGCTAAATTTTGTATAGCGTTCATCCCTTCCTCCATGTGTTCATCCAAACTTATGTATAATTATAGGTTATATAACGATATTTCACGCCCGCTAGGGGCGCTAGTAGCAGAAATATCTTGTGGTGCCATCTAATATGTAACCTCTCAAGAGTTGTATTCGTATTCGGTTAAAATAGGTTCTGAGCGGTGCTTTCACGTTGGGTTTGAGACGCGAACTTTTCACAAATAACATTCATTGGATCGATACACATTCTTCGAACAAATATTAACGCAAAGGCAAATAATCACGAATTAATAATTATTATTATACGTACAACATTGTTATAGGTTTCTCAAACATTATTTGTGGGTACGGACTACGGAGTTTGTGCTTTAGGCCCCCGCAGATAATGAAATCGCTTAGCTTTGTACATACCAATGTGAATAGGTTATGGTTGCGTTTTTGACGTTTCTAGCTCGCAGCCATGACGACGCGGAATAAACAGCTACTGAAATGTTGAGGTCCTTTCACCAAAATCGCTCGCGTTTCGGAAAATTTTGAACCAAAAACGCCCGAGAGGTCGTTTTTCGTCGATTTCGAAAACTCACGCAACGTAGAATGGTCCATTTAGGGGGACAGTCGCGCTCCGCGCGACTGAAATGCCTTCCCCATTTTTTCCATAAGCAATTAAGAATCGATTTTTTGGCAGGTGAAACACCGATTTAAAATCGTTCAATTGCGTTTACTTAATATAGACTAGTTCAAGTAACTGAAATGGATGGGTTACTGGCGGACCCAGTTCCTTAGTATGAAGGCTGATTCAAATTCGAGGGTCAGGGTGTTCTGTTATTATTATTAGAAGACTTGAAAATGTCTGTAAGGACGAAACCGGTTGTCTGATAACAATTTACAATAAATAACAGTAGAATAAACTCAACATCGTTTCCTTTTTCTAATTGCCTAAGTTGTTAAATGTATTTTTTCTAGCTTTTATTTGAGGTAATAGGTAATAGGCGAAGAGCGAAAAATAAGTTAAGAACATGGCATATGATAAAGATTTAAATCATGTCGCAAAACTCTTAAATAAAAAAAAAACTCTTTTAGACAAACTTTTTGGAACGTGATTTCATTATACCAGTATGTCTGGTGAAATAAAAAAAAAATAAATTTCATCGTTATCACCGCTATAAATTAAGAGCAAATCTGATCTAGATATTATCAGAAGAATTAATAGTATATTATATTACAAGTTTTATAAAACGTCAATTGGCGCACGAGTGTTATATACTATTTTTTCTACTTTGCGACATTAATTTTACATAAATTTCGAAAATGCGGTTGTCATCTTACAATCTAGAGTAGTTTTATCTTCAACAGTTCGTAGTTGTGGTAAAACTGACAAATACGATCGAGGCGAGCAAATAGCGATTGAGATGTCAGCATTACTTAACACTTGGCATCAACATCACTAATCTTCTGGTGATTAAGTCCTTTAATTCCCTGCCATTCAACATATCGACTGCATCAAAGATCAGGTTTAAGAGAGAGGTTAAAAATTATCTAATTGCTTATTCTTTTTACTATGTGGAAGAATTTTTATCTGCAACATATCTTCAACGTAGGTATTGATTATTATTGTTTTTAGTCTCATTTTGTGTGTGTAATGCTTTGAGGCTTTGTAGATATGTTTTTTCAATATTGTATAACATGTATTTCTGACAATTATTGTCCATGTCTTCCATGATCGGCCAATAAATATTTAATATTATTATTATTATTATCTTAGAAAACGATATTATCGTTGTGAGTTAATAACGAACGCAAAGAAGAAAAATTTTATTATTCCACACAAACGGATTCAAACTATTTAGGTATTGGGAATAGTTATTTATTAGCAATTATGTAATTAAATAAGAAACAGTACCTACCGTTAGGTTAGTTAAAAAATGACAGCAAAGACATTTGAAGTATTTTATATAATAATATACAATATACTAGCTAGTAATAGATGATAAGATCATTATTCTATTTTCGATATATAGAACCCCCTCCAGCAATGCAGATATATATCTGAATAAATTGGAGATGCTTCTTCAAAAATACCAAGGTGCAGATGAATTAATAATATGTGGTGACGCCAACATCGACATGATGAAGTATGGAAGGGTACAAAAGGAACTTATTAATCTACTAAGGCAATTTGGTATGTTCAACCTAACAACAAATGCTGCAACAAGAATTTCAAAGTTAAGTAAAACATGTATAGATCATATGTATGCAAAGAATAATTACCGCATCAGCATAACTGACACCCACATATCAGACCACACCTACCAAATAATCGATTTAGAAATATGTGGATTGCTTCAGAACACCACACGAACTGGCAGGAGATTCACAGAGTACAACAAAAATCGCTTCCTGGAGATATTACAGAACGAGGTCACCATGGCTTCTGACAATGCTAACACTCAAAATATGTTCGATAAATTTTACACTACTTTAACAACATGTTTTAACAAAGCCTTTCCAATTGTTGAATACCGACTCAAGACAAAAATAACATGGATAACAACGAAACTGAGAGAATTCTCTAACTTCCTTCATGATATGGCAGCTGTCAATAAACGAATAAAAAGTGAAAGGTACAACGCAATATACAGGAACCTTAGGAAAATGTACCGAAAAAATTTACAAACCTCAAAGAAAACTTATAATGATGATAGATTGAAAAATAGCACTTAACCTCAGCAAAGAATGCTGGAAAATTGTGAAGGAAGAACGGAGTAATACACCTCAGCAAAGGAAATTGGCACTCGAAGTGGATGGTGTCCAAATTGTCGACGATGAGGAGGTGGCTGAAGCCTTTAAGAATTACTACTCAGCTGTCGCAGAGAAGTGTTCTTTACGTACAAAACCCTTGCCACGAAAGGATGTAGCACACCATTTCAGCTTCAAATTGATGCAGGAAGAAGAAATTGAGAGTATCATCGAAGAATGTCGCAGAAAACGGTCCAGTGGCGTAGATGATATTCCTGGAAACTTACTGCGACTAGCAAAGGCATTTATCAAAAAACCCATCACAGAGCTCGTAAACTCTGAACTTCAAGAAAGCATCTTCCCTGACCAACTTAAAATATCTAAGATCATCCCAGTACACAAAGGCAAATCCAAGCACAATGTCACTAACTACAGACCCATTGCAGTCCAAAATCAGTTAACCAAGATATTTGAAAGAGTTATATATAGTCAAATTGCAGAATACCTGAACACAGAAGGCCTACTGTCTAGCTGCCAGTTTGGCTATCAAAAAGGAAAAGGCACCCAAGCTGCACTTGAGGAAGCCGTATGTAATATTCTGGATGGTGTTCAATCTAAGAATAAAACAATCGGATTGTTCTTTGACATGTCAAAGGCCTTCGATTCCATTGACCACACAACACTTTTAATAAAACTCCACAACATCGGCATCACATCAACAGCTAATGACTTAATCGCCTCATATTTAAAAGATAGGAAGCAAGTGGTTGTAATAAATAGATCTATGTCACAGGAAACGGTACATAACGTGGGCGTTCCACAGGGCTCTCAACTGGGACCGCTGTTATTTCTAATAATGATCAACGACTTGCCGGAAAGATGCAAAATACCTGCAAATATATACAACTATGCCGATGACACCAATATGGTAGTGACGAAACAGAGTGTCGAAGAGAGTATTGCAGTCAGTAGACAAGCCACGTATCTCATTTCCAAATGGTGTGAGGAGAACGGTATTCGGTTGAATAACACCAATTCAAGAATGATTGAATTTCAGCCAAAAAATGGCACAGTCAACAGAAGTCTATTGTTACGTCATGATCATACCACAATACAACAAGTTGAAACCACTAACTTTCTCGGGGTTAGGATTGACCAAAAGATGACATGGCGATACCATGTGGAATATTTGGCCGGCAAACTCAGCCCGCTATGCTACCTCTTTCGCAGATTGGTCAGAACGATCTCAAGAACCACAATGCTCGTGATGTACCATGGACTGTCCCTGATCAGCTACGGAATTACCATTTGGGGAGCTGGAGCACATACAGGCAAAGTATTTGTGTTGCAAAAAAAGATACTGCGGATTGTATTTCAAAAGAAATCTCTGGATTCTTGCAGGCCACTATTTCAGCGTGAGAAAATAATGACCGTATATGCCTTATATATTTACAACATCTTGAAGACTGTAAAATCCAAAGCAGAACTTATAAAAACACAAAAACAAATTCATGACACTCGCGGAAAGGAAGATTTTCGAAAAGACTTTAAAAGACTTGCAGTCGCACAAGCTGAAACCTGCTACATACCTGGTACATGAACATCCTTCCCTTGGAAGTAAGATCACTAACTCTACCATCTTTTAAGAAGAAAATCAAAGAAATTCTCACCTCCGATCCAATATACGGACTAGAGTGGACCATCTAAATACTATATACATATATTTAACTTTATTTGGACTTGTCTGTTAATGTATTATATTTATACATTGGGATCAATAAATCTGTATTGTATTGTATTGTATAAAAGTACACTAAATGCAAATTTTGATATTTGTCATAGAACCACTTAATTGAAGAAGTACCAGAATGTAAGAGTAATTTATTAAATTGAACGAAATTGAAATAATCCCATACATATTGACTTTCCAATATTAGGATGGTACTTGTGGTTTACATTGCATTTTCGGAAATTGCAGTAAGGTAAACTCGGGTAAGTGTGATTTTGGGGTAAGTGTGAACATTGGTTCTAAGTCAACATCCAAAAAGTAAATCTGAGCGCCATCTCTCAGGGAGCAGTCTCAGTTGCTTATTAATGCGTGGGTAAAGTAGGAATCTGAAAAATCCTAACCTCACAAAAAAAAATGTTATGACAGTTGTCAAGCGCCATTTTCACTTGTTGAGTGAGTGTGTTCGCCTGTGTGTTCAGCAATAGTCAGCAGGGCAAAATTTACGGTAAGTCTGGGTTTTTCATCGGTAGCATACAGATTAATGGCTGCACTTTACTGTCACATATTTGAAGTACTAATTTTCCCCTTGAGAAAAATATTACGACATAGGTCACACTTGCCTCAATAAAAATACGTTTTCGGGTAAGTGTGACCGTATTGTGAGGGGAAGTGTGAACCTGTTATTTTGGGGATTTTACATTGAAATGGAAATTTCTTTTTAGGCGGTACAATGGTGCGAAATTACGTCCGTACGACGCAACGAGCTTCACAGTACTCCCAAAATGATCTCAAAACGGCTGTTGAGGAAATTAAAAGGGGAGCCTTGACTATATATCGGGCACATAAACAATACAAAATCCCAAAGACAACATTGTTTTACCATGTGACTGGTATTCGTGGTAGGAAGAGTAAAACTCAGGGAAGAGCCACGGCAATTCCATTAGAAGATGAGGAGCGACTGGCTGAAGGTATTAAGATGATGGAGAGATGGGGATTTGGAATTTCTCGCGCAGAACTCTTAAATGTGGTTGCAGATTTTGTCACAAGAAATAAAATAAGAACCCCGTTCAAAAATAATATTCCCGGAAATGAATGGTTCTTGAACTTCAAGAAAAGACACAACCTGAGCATTAAAAAACCTCAAGCAGTCGAATATTCCAGAAAGAAGATGACGGACCCCTTTGTCATCAACGAATATTTCGATTTAGTGAAAAAAACCTTAAGCGACCTTAGCCTACTTGACAAGCCTGAATTAATTTGGAATCTTGATGAAACATCTTTGTCCCATGACCCCCATAAAACAAAGGTTGTTGGAGCAAGAGGAGCACCTAGTTCAAGAACAACTTCTGGACCAGGCAGGGAGAACACCACTGTCTTATCAGCTGTTTCTGCATCAGGTTTGAAAGCACCACCTTTGATAATTTTTAAAGGGAAGAATGTGTGGGATTCCTGGTTGGCTGAAAATGAAAATTCCTTTCCTGGAACTGCATACGCTGCCAGCCCCAATGGCTGGATGGAAACAGATATATTTTTTAATTATTTTGAGAAAACCTTACTTCCAGCATTGGGACCGACGAGACCAGCCCTTGTAATATACGATGGTCACAGTACCCATATAAATATTCCTCTCATAGAATTAGCACGCGCTAATGATATTACAATATTAAAGTTGCCTCCGCACACAAGCCACTTGTTACAGCCTTTAGACTTGTCAGTGTTTAAATCTGTAAAGGACAACTGGGATTTAAAACTGGTGGCTTGGCAAAGAAAAAATATAGGTTTTAAAATTCCGAAGAAGGTGTTCTCTGAACTCATCGGACAAACTTGGAAAAACCTGGATCCGGAAATAATAAGAAATGGATTTAAAAAAGCAGGAATTTATCCATTCAATCGCCACGTAATTCCAGATGACAAGTATGATCCAGAAGCCTTAGCACGATATAACACATCAAATCGGGCAACTGCAACTGACCCAATCCATACCGAAAATACCACTCGACATGACCCGAGTGTTGATACCGCTGGACCATCGAGTGAAACTGTTGAATCAAATGTGAGTTTTCAAGAGTTACTATTAAACACTATGAAGCAGACCCAAAAAGACACACAGTTGAGAAAAAGGAAAAAGGTAGCCACAGGTGCAGAAGTAATAACATCGCGAGAGGTATTGGAGAGACTTGCAAAAGAAAAAGAGGAAAACGAAAAGGGGAAGAAGAAAACGAAGAAAAATAAACCCGCAAGCACTAGTACGGCAAAAAGGGCAAAAAGAAAATGTAGATTTAGTAGCTCCAGTTCAGAAGAGGAACTGCTAGAGCCAGTACTTATTGATTCTGATGTTGATGTGGACCCTGAGGTGTTTGAAGAGAATGAAGAGGAGATTGCGTTTGAAAAAAGTCTAGAGGAGATTGTGCCTAAGGTAAATGAAGAGGATATGCTGCAAATTGGTGTTGACCGATGGGTTATAGTGCAATATGCTACTAAGAAGACTATTAAGCATTTTGTTGGACAGATTAAATGTCAGGAAGAAGAAGGATGGCAAGTCAGTTTTTTAAAATATCAAAGCACTGGCTTCATTTGGCCACAAATAGAAGACATAGACACTGTAGTTGAAGAAAACATAAAAAAACTTTTGCCCCAACCAGTTAAGGGTAGAAGAGACACTTTACATTTTGGAGTAGATTTTGCTATTTTTCATTTATAATTCTTTAAAAGTTTGTTACTCTTATGTTAATAAAGATATTTAAGCATTCCAAAAAACAGGTGGTACGATTTTGTTGAAATTTTCACAGTTGCCCCACGATCTTAAGTATGAGACCGTCTAAACAGACCCACACGCCGTTGTCACACTTGCCCCAAATCGATGGGGAAGTGTGACCTGCGGACATTGTTTTAAAAAAAATTACGTACATTTTCTGGTGTATATTGGTTAGCTCTGAAACATGTACAGTGTGAAGCCACATGTTGAAGCTTACTGTAAACAAAAAATCGATTTGAAAATGTTGCTGGAAGCAAGTGAAAATACAGAAAGAAAGTCAACTAACCGAAAAACCGGTCACACTTACCCGAGTTTACCTTACCTATTTGTTGTATTTAATTATATGCACAAATACATTAAACATATTCACACAAAATAATTAAATCGTGATAATAATAATAATAATTATTAATAGATTATAAATGCTATAAACCAACCATTAAACCAAATCTGTATGTGGTTCATCAAAATGGATTATATTTTGTAATTAATACATAAATAATCCCTGGATGTAACAATATGCCGCTATATCGATGCGAGCTTTATTTAAAAAATAAACATTTAGAGCCGGTATTATACGCGTCGAATAAGTTTTTACTGTCAAAATATTTTTTATCGCGATATGATTTGGCTATTGTGAAAAAAAAATACATCGCGAGTAAAATTGTAGCCGACGTTGATAAGTATCGGCTCTTACACACCAAAACATTATATTTTTTATTACAATGATTCCCCTTTTATCGCAAACATAAAACCCTTCAGTTCTTATAACAACCTTCACGAGAAACTTTAGCACTGGTTGGGGAGTGTCCGACCCCTTGAACTAATTGTAAGTCGGTCGGAGTAATCCAGCAATTTATTAAAATGCAAGATTGCACCACTCGGCCAACAGAAGGAATAAAGGTTGAGAACTTACCTCCTAAAATAAACATTCCGCAGGCAATCAGTGTTTTATTGTCACCATTACAATGGCCTAGAAGGGCGAAGAAGAATCCCAGCAGTAATAAAACTACCGCTGCGCCAGACAGGATAGTGCACGACCTGAAAAGTGGAAAGAATTTTTACAGGAAGTAGAGAAAGGCGTTTACGTATACAAAGCGTGAAAGTAGTACTTGTACGGTAATGGTTTTTATTCTATTAGCTTTTTGGCAATCTTAGATTTATGGTAGACTTAATCAGCTTGCCTTAGCTCTGATGTAGACCCAATATAATCGTATAATTTAAATATACAGGGCGTTTCATAATTGCATACTAATATACTAAGAACAAAAGTTCTGTTGGGGATAAGGTGTTAACTGTTATCATTTTTGCAAGACATCCAGTGCAAATAATATTTATTTTTATAATGGGTAGCGGTGTCTAATTTTTTTTGCTAAAAATAAATTCCCGGATTAACCCTTAAGTATTAGCATGCAATTTTGGAACAAATTACAATAATATAATGTGTGATTGATTCGTACGTTTTTATTTACCCGACATGTCATAACAACCTAGTTTACAACCTTTAGTATGGGGTGAATAGCTTAGCGTATGCCCGTATATATTTTTGTTAAGGACGCTCGACGAATAAAAGAAGTGCTAATAGCCGTTAAACCCTTGGCTAAAGGTTTGTATGACTTCCGGGTTTTCCGGAAATGACGCCATCATTGATATTTTAAATGACAACCTATTTATTTGTGTGATGTTTTCAATCAGGATGACAATCAGACTGAACACAAAAACAGAACGATAGACAATTTTTATTACCTAAGCAACAAAAAATAATTGTTTATTAATCTCTGTGGCCATGAATTCGTGAAAATAGTCAAATTGTCCAATAAATACTGACTAAATCGATTTTGGCCAATATTCTATTTCTGGCGCCCTCTAGTGTGGTTACATTGGTTTTTGGGAGATGAGTCACTTTTTGCTCGTTTACTTTATGGGTGCACTCTCATTATTCGATCAATAAAATTTTTCCGATTACAATGACACCAAATACTTGATCTTTTGCTGAAAATCGTAGCGTAGAAATGTCGTTTAAAGCAGGGATCACAATTTGACAGTTCTCCGTATTGTGTGTCACAGTCTTGATGAAAAATAGTGTTGCATTAAGGTAAGGCATTTTTAAAATTGCAATTCAGCCAACAATAATGGCGATGTAAACAATAAATTAAATAAGAATCAACAATAGCTATATTAATAATCGAAAATGCCTGGCAATAACCTCAAATAATAAGGCATAACTGTCAAATTCTGTCAAATTCAAATAACTTAGCATTCATTCATAGTTCACTACGCTGACTTTCATCATTAACCCAATATCTTTTCCTAGTTCCCTGGTTTAAACGACATTTCCTCGCTATGATTTTCATAAAAATGTCAAGTATTTGGTGTAATTGTATTCGGAAAAATGTTATCTATCAAATCACGGTGTAGGTACTAGGGCTTCAAATCCCGGACAATATACTGACCCCGGGATTTCGGGATTAAAGATTTTGTAATCCCGGAATTCCGGAATTCATGAAAAAACTAACTAAGAAGACAGCAAGTTGAAAAGGTTCATGATTGCCGCCTCCATTAATCTACTTCTTGCATAATCTGTTCTTCCTATTATAGCAACATGTTGGTGTAAACATTTTATGCTTGATACTTAATTTAATCAGAAAGGGTGCTGTTATAGACTGAAGTTCATACTTCATACAATAGCAGATTACTTCATTTATTGTAGATAAGTGCCCACATTTCGCCAATTAACAAAGAAATAAGAAAATAATTTGAATTTAACATTTTGGGGATCCCGGGATTTAGATTTATAATCCCGGGATCCCAAAAAAGCTCATTATTTGTCGGGATCCCGGGATCCCGTAATCCCTGGATTGGAAGCCCTAGTAGGTACCCGGGAAAGGACATGGAAAAAATTACTTATTGGCAGAAAAACAATTAAAGAAGGTGCTAGTAATAAAATATCGGCCAAAATCGATTTTATTGACAATTTTCGACTATTTATATCCACCTAGATTCATAAACACAAAAGTTATTTTTCGAAGCCTTGACGATCGATGTTTCTGTGTTCAGAATGTCGACCTGATTGAAAACATGACAGAAATAATATAGAGAGCCATTTCAAATTTGAATGATGACGTCATTTCCAGAAAAACCGGAAGCCATACTTACCTCAAAAGTATCCCAAAAAATTGTCTTTCTGTTTATTAGCAATTCTCAAAGGTCTATTCGTCGAGCGTCATAAATAAGAAAAATAAACGGGCATATCAATGGCACGGGTTTCTCGCTACATATATTTAAGGGATGTTGTATACACATACACAACAAATTTTCAATAATTTTTTTATAATAATTACTCTTTTCGAAGGAGGCTCGCTGAAATTTATATTTAAATATTCGTAAAACTGCCGGAGTTATGAGCGTGAGAAGTTATCAGTCAATGATGTTTAGAAAATAACCGATTTCAGTATACTTCTTGTATCTCCGCCATTTTTGAAACTTTTAAATTTCAAATTCAGTTTATGATAACTGTTGGATTAATCCTATTTTATAAAGAAGCAATTTTGGAATTTTTATTGTCTGTTAATAGTGAAGATAATGATAATGTAATGAAAATAAAATAAAGTACTTACAATGTACAACTCTTGCTATTCACAACGATGATGTGGCCAAAATCTGATGTGGCCAGGCACATGACTTTATCATACTATATATATAAAATTAATAGTTTAGCTGCATGAGAATCTATTTGATCGAAATCGGTCGTGTCTGCATTAAAATAAAACTAGTTAGCCAAGATTTGATAGATATTTTGATACTATTGGCAGTAGGTGTTGTCAAAACATCAGCGTTTGACACTACCTACTATCATTAGAATGAAAATATCTGTCAAATCCTGGCAAACTAGTTTTATATTAATGCAGACACGACCGATCTCAATCAAATACAATAGTTTCGCTGCTCATGCAGCTAAACTATTAATTGTACCAAAAAATGTCATAGACATAAATTGTACAAAATTTCCTCTACTTTTATTTATCATTTAACTATTTTGACGAAATTACAGAAATGGCGGCGCATTTGCAAAATCCTTGAAAAATGCTTAGAGTAAATATCCAGTTCCTTTGAACCTTTTTGAACAAAAAGCTTTTCAGCCCTAAGTTTTGTCTAAATATGAAGTTTCGTCACGATACCTTTAGTAGTTTCTCCGGAATCGTCGCCACACAAACGGGTACACACACACACACACACACACACACACGGACATTTTTTTGTACCTTGGACAAAAATGTTGAGGGGACCCAAAAGGACATATTTCCGCTAAAATCTCAAATTTTTTTTTGGCATGATTACAATACTTTATTCTACTATATGTATGATAAAGTAAAAAAAAATACTTAATCTATTATCACAATTGGCCAGTGTCAAATTAACGAATGTTTGTAACCCAGATAACGGGGTTACTATCATTTAAATCATTTCTCTGACTTTATTTATGGTGATTCCTTGAAACCTGAACGTGTTTACGTTACCTTCAATTTTAATTGCTATACACGATTTAGATTTTGCTCCAGCACAAATATTAACGAAGTTAGAATCAATCCATTAGACAGTTTAGTGCCAGTTTACAAATAACAAAATATCTCATTTCATAAACTCTAAGTCAGCCCTACTAATTTGATTAATACCGGCGCCGACGCTCGTTCTCATTTTAATACAGCTTTCGCTAATATTCCCGAATGATAATCTCGATTTGCTCCATCGTTTACTAGCATAGTTCATGTCTGTATCATTTGAATGGCGTTATAAACAGTCGCAGCCGGATTGCAAATTATAACCGCGTATACGGCGGCGCACGGGATCTCATCTAACTTTTGTCAAGTTTTCCAATTTACGCGTAAAAGTTATGAAGCGAAAGGAGAGAGTGCGAGCAGAACTTCGACGTGCCACTCCGGACGGCTTTCGTCTCTCTAAAACCTACTACAGCGATTACGTATTTTGTAATATGCCGCGAATGTGAATGTCGAAAGGTGGCTTACCTCTGTACCAATATACAGGGTGAGTCACTAGAGTCGCGGTGGTAGATATAGCAATTATCTTTAGAGATGGAAAAAAATATTTAATACAAAAGTTGTTTTTCTACAACGTAAAATTATTTTCATTTATACTGTGTGTTGCATTTAGGCGTAGCAGAAAATAAATTAACTTTTTTTAATGGAATGCCCTATATATTATAACATATTATGATTGCGAAGAAAATTGTCTTACTAATTGTATCAGGTGATATTGACGTAAAGCTAATAGTTTCTGCAATATTCAATTTTTTATTAAAAAAATGGCCGTTGCAGGCCTTTTCCGAAAACTACGTAATAGCGTCATTTTTGCAGATATTTTCTTACAACTTTGTCAGAAAATAACCAATACTAATAGGGAGGTGATAGTGCCCAAAGAAATTTGATGCGCTATACAGGGTGTTCCTAGCACCTAATCAATTTTGATATTTTTCAAATGGCTTTTTCTTGAGTTTTTTAAATGGAACGGCCTGTATATTATTTGCTGGTTGCATTTCCCATTAAGTTGCCTTTAATTTATATTAAGTGTGGCATATACATATTTGTACCCGTTTTCGTGATATTTAGAATTTAAAGAAAATGTGTAATAAAGTATACCAATACAGTGCTTTAATATTACACCCTGTATAATTGAGTTAGTTTTTTTCATGTATTTTGTTATCATATAAATAAATTATAAATGTTGGTAAAGTAAAAAATGCTATTTTTTATAAACATTTAAATAGCAGAGTTACGCTCATATTTTAAGTTAGCTTAAATTTACTTAACCTCATTGTCATGGAAACAAAAACAAATAACAGACGTGTAGTTATTGCTGTCAACAGACTTAATATAGCTAACCAACATTTGTAATCTCTGTTAACGATGAATTTTAATTATACTAAAGAGGAACTGATAAATATTATTTACATCTATGGAGAAGCCGGCAAAAACGCTCTACTGGCCTCAAGAATTTACGCCCAGCGATATCCCGAAAGACGGCATCCCGATGCAAGAACAATTAATAGAGTTCGGGAACGTTTTGAATCAACAGGTACTATTTACTTACAAAAAAGAAAAAGAACAAAAGCGGCGACACATGAAGAGAATGAATTTCTGGTAGTTGCTAGTGTGGTAGAAAATCCATACTCAAGCACTAGACAAATAAGAAATCAAGGAATAACCCAATCATCTGTGTCCAGAATAATACGGCGACACAAGTATCATCCATATCATGTGCAACATGTACAGGAATTGAGCGAAACCGATTAGAAAAGAGATTAAATTTTTGTAATTGGGCAGCTGCTAAAATTCAACAACAAGCCAATTTTTTTGACTTTGTTCTTTTTACTGATGAAGCTACGTTTCATAAACATGCGTATGTTAACCAACATAACTTCCATTTTTATGCAACAGAAAATCCTCGCGTTATCAGGCCTTTGGACCATCAACATAGATGGTCACTCAATGTATGGGGTGGAATAGCAGGTACCAATTTGCTAGGGCCTTACTTTTTTGAGGGTTCCGTAAATGGTCAAAGGTACTTACATTTTCTTAACAACCATCTACATGAATATTTAGATGATTTGCCGCTTAATATTCGCCAAAACTTAATTTTCCATCACGACGGAGCCCCACCCCACTTTAGTCTGAACGTAAGACAATTTTTGAACAACCAATACCCCAACAAATGGATTGGAAGAGGAGGCCCTATGTTATGGCCGCCAAGATCTCCTGATCTAAATAAGTTGGATTTTTTTTGTGGGGTCATGTTAAGGAATTAGTATACCAGACACCACCTACCACACAAGACGATATGAAGATTAGAATAAGAAATGTTTTTGCTGACATCAGAGAAAATAAGAGAGCGATGTTAAGAAATACTTCGAGATCTTTTACCCATCGGATTAATGCTTGTAAAAGACAAAATGGAGGGCATTTTGAACACCTACCAAATCAATAACTACTTGTTGTTTTATCTTTAATTGTTCTAGTTTTTTACTAGTTTTATGTTAATGCTTATCAAGTTTAAAAAATAGTTTAATAAATGTTATTAGTTGTGGTTTCTCTTAATTATTTGTTTTTATTTAATTTTTAGTTGTCTCAAATTATATTAATTTTTCATATTGAGTAACTAAATGGTAATTCCATGTACTTTTCAATTTATTTTGAGCAATTCTGTCAGTTTTTTAATTCAACAAAAGTATTTTTTTCCTTTCTATGTTCTCTTTACAAAAAAAAAATCATTAAAAAAGAACCATGTTATGCAGGGTGTAATATTAAAGCACTGTATTGGTATACTTTATTACACATTTTCTTTAAATTCCAAATATCACGAAAACGGGTACAAATATGTATATGCCACACTTAATATAAATTAAAGGCAACTTAATGGGAAATGCAACCAGCAAATAATATACAGGGCGTTCCATTTAAAAAACTCAAGAAAAAGCCACTTGAAAAATATCAAAATTGATTAGGTGCTAGGAACACCCTGTATAGCGCATCAAATTTCTTTGGGCACTATCACCTCCCTATTAGTATTGGTTATTTTCTGACAAAGTTGTAAGAAAATACCTGAAAAAATGACGCTATTACGTAGTTTTCGGAAAAGGCCTGCAACGGCCATTTTTTTAATAAAAAATTGAATATTGCAGAAACTATTAGCTTTACGTCAATATCACCTGATACAATTAGTAAGACAATTTTCGTCGCAATCATAATATGTTATAATATACAGGGCATTCCATTTAAAAAAGTTAATTTATTTTCTGCTACGCCTAAATGCAACACCCAGTATAAATGAAAATAATTTTACGTTGTAGAAAATGATATGCCAAACAACTTTTGTATTAAATATTTTTTTCCATCTCTAAAGATAATTGCTATATCTACCACCGCGACTCTAGTGACTCACCCTGTATATATTTTCAATAAAGTTTAGGTGCGCATTTTGAGAACTTCACATCAAGCAATCACACTTTTCATTGGAATTAGAGTCAAACAAAAAATTATTTAGGCAAATAACATAACATAAAACATTTCATGTTTTATACTAAATTGCAAACGTCAAATTTCAAAATAAACCCTGGAAAAGTAGTTTTCTCATATTGGCTACACTGTACTATCCGTTGCCAACCGCGCCCTAACCTTTAGTTAGCATTGTTAGCATTGATAATCGCAAAATATATCTAACTGGGAGTTATTATTAACTCAGAGTTAGTTAACTACAAGTTGTTGATAATATTGTATGATTGATAATACCGCCCGTAGATGGCGACACAACTACCAAATCTATAATTATTCCGTGTGTTTTTATTTGCTGCAAGAAGCAACCCCACCACAAATAGCTAACCGTATACAATTTCTTGTAACCATGACAACCACGAAAAATACCAAGAATAGCTTATGTTCGTTATTGTAAGCAGATTCTTTTCGAGAGCGATTTATTAATTGAGTGTCTCTCAGAATGAATATTGATCGATTATTTGTTTATTGGAAATTTATTGATAGGTTATTGATAGGTTTCCCTATAGAACTTTACGTTACCATCCAAGGTCAGCAGCTCTGTATACTTTAGTCTGAATACACAATATGTCATTAGCTGCTGGGTTAAATTTAGATCAGAGATGGTCTGAGTTAAATATCCTTAAAGATACGATTAGACGGTAACTCAAATGGTGTTGAATTACATAACCTATAGTACTTACCTTTGCTCTCCGTAAAATGACTCGTCTAGTCATACCTTAACGCAGCATTCCATTCCGAAATACCGCTATACAATGGAGATCGTATAATTCGTCGTTTTTATACCCCCCACATTTAATGTGGTGAGGGTATATTGAGTTTGATTCAACATTTGTAACACCCTTAAGGAGGCCTGGCAGATATAGACTGTCCGTCTGTGTACACGATAACTGCCGTAATTTTAAAGTAATTGAACAGAATATTTGGTATACAAGCTTATCTCTTAAAATTTAAGGACAAGTTCTTAAATGGGCAAAAATGGTTATTTTTTTATATTTTTTTACGGTGCTGAAGTGAAAATACCCCCCATTTTCACTTCAGCACGGCTGAAGATAATTTTCTTACTAGTTTTTTCTTTAAAAATCCCTGATATCACTAACGGATTTGTTTTTCAATGAATCGAGAGCACACAAATCTACACAACTTCGTCCAGTTAACGGACTTCCAGTCTGTAATAATAACAAATGTACCAATATAACTCAACAGTTAGTCTCACTGTATAGTATGACAAAGCCAACCAAATTATTTATTTTGACTTATTTAATAATATAAAACATGTTGAAACATTTTGGTTAGAATAGCGGCAAAAACACCAATATTTCTGTAAATTATAATAATAAATCATCCGTGTTTTTATGGCGTGCCAGAGGTGGATTTAACGACGACCACCGTATTACATTATGCCGCAGATAAAAAGAACTAGAATTTAGCTCGCCCGGATTTGTAGAATGCTGGAAATAGGAGTAGCGTGAAGCGATAAATCGCCAGATAAAACCTACAGAGGGAGACCGACCGTTCCTTGTTTTTGGTTTGGTAATTATAACAAATGACTTTCTGAGCTCTGCGTCTGCCTGGTCCGCCGCTAAAATCCCTATCTCTTCCTTATCGTCCAACACTATATTAAATACTGCACCACCCAACTAATTGGCGTGAACGCCGTGAACTCACAATAACGTAACTATTTATAAACACTTTATTACTCATTATTCATATGAAATAAATAAATAAATCGTTTGAGAAAGAAAAAATGTTTTACACAAAAGTTGTTTGACCCACCAGTTTCTACAACGTAAAATTATTTTCATATATAGAGGGGTTGCATTTAGATGTGACGGAGAGTATGTACATGTTTTTAAATGGAACGTCGTGTATATTTCATCATATTATGAATACTGCTAAATTTGTTTATCTCACCGTATATATTGCTAACTGACAGCGTTAATAGTTCCTGAAATACTCAATTGTTTTTCCAAAATATGCCAGTTGCGGGTCTTTAACAACACTGTAAAAGCGACATTTTTGCCGGTTTTTCCATTAAACTATGTCAGACCATAGTGAAAGCCAGTAGGTAGATCACAGTATCCTAAGATACACTATACAGGGTATTCATACAAATTAGTAAATTTTAATCTTTTTCAGATGCCATTTTCTTGTTTTCTTTTTTTTTAAATGGGACACGATTTAGAATGTGTTGGCTGTAATAACCCTTTACTTCGCTCCAATTTATATCTAGAATGTCATATACCGAATGTTATTAGTTGTTGTGATATTTGCAATATAAGGAAACGTGATGTAAGTGCTAACTTAATATCGTTACTATACAAGGTATTTGGTAGTTTGATGTAAAGTTTTTAAAGGGTGATAGAAGAGGTAATTTATAACCTGTTTCACCAGATTTATCCTTATACAAAGTATAACCGCTATCAACATATTAAGAATTTTATATGAAATTTTGTATATTTTTTTATTTTATATGTAAAATTTGCAATAAAATTGCAATTTATATGTAATTTTGTCAGTATATTTTGCCAATATAATTTTTCCAGTCGTATGGAAAACCAACACGGGACCTATAAACTTTAAATTACTACTACAGTAAACCCTAAACCCTGTACTTAGGTTAACTATCTTGAAAATTTGTTGACTTCCGAAAGTGATGAACAGACGGATTTTCTTTGATGTGATTTCTGTGCTCACACACAAAAACCAACAATGCGACAAAACTAAACAGATAGGCATCTTTAGATTCGAATTTTTGTTCAGATCAAAAAAAAATCGATTAAAAACACCCCTAAATAACCCACTTTCCATTCACGTTATCAATATTAGACATATTATCATTAATATTATCCCAATTTTAAAATGTCTCTCCAGAAAAATACACCCATTTTAGCAAGTAGATATTGTTGGTTGTTTTTTGTACTAAATACAAATACGTTCTCAACGTTGCTAATCAAGTGAGGTTTTAGCGTTTTCTGTTTGTTTTTGTGTATGCGCGCACATACCACTACAATGAACTGCCTGCGCAAAATTTTCACAACAGTCCCCCTAAAAGTAGACTCATTATGGTTTCCTTCGGCCTACAACTGAAGTTTCTTTGTTTCGTCGCTGTTCGTTTACAAAAATTGCAAAACATACTTATAATTTTTTTTTACCTTGTTGGGTCGTTTGGCATCTGCGCCTTTCGACACACTTTGACCTAAAATATATTTGGTATTTCCCTCATACTTTAGAGTCGTTTGATGTTGAGCCTTTGCACGAAGTCAGTAATTGTTCGAGGAGTAAGTTGTGTCTGCTACGCTGGTTCAATGATGGCGGCTCCCAAGTGGATTTGTCTGGTGCGTATTAGAGCGTCCCATTCCCACAATAGGTGTACCGCCCTCTGGGGGTGGCCAGCCGCAGAATCTAAAGTCTGCGTTGTTTCCCAGTCCAATCTTTGTAAGATCACTGGACTATGTCCTGTAAGGACACCTGTAACCAGTCGAAGGTCTGTTTCTTGTAACTGGAGATATTGTCTGGCCGTGAAGATGAGAAGGTCATGGTAGCCTTAGCTTGTCTCATGCCAGGTGATGTCTCCCAGTAAGCTCGTTTAGCTTTGTCTTCTCAGTTCTGTACGATCTTCCACATGTGGCGTTTTGTTGATAACCGGAACTTGTTTGTTAATAAATCCCAGTTAAATAGGTTCTAAATGACATCTTCTATGACACTTTAAATATTCTACACCCTGTGTAGCTCATCTAATTTTTCATGACATCAGCATCTAGCTATGATTTAAGTTATTATGTGACAAAACTTTTAAGACAATATCTGCAAAAATTTAGCATTTACGTAGCTTTTAAACAAAGGCCTGTAATTTCCATTTTTTTTACAAACAGACGAATATCACAGAAACTACTTCCTTTACACAGGTACAATTTACAGTTGCAAAGACTACTTCCTTAATAAGAGTTTCTTTCATAATAGGGTATGATATACATGGCGTTCCATTTAGAAAATGTACAGACTTCCCGTCATGCCTAAATACAATACCCTGTATAAATGAAAATAATTTTATGAAACTGGGCCAGAGTTTCCATTTAGGTTTAAATTGTACTTCCAGTTTAAACCTACCTGAGGTGCGCCCCTCTAAACCTCGGATTCACCTGGATGCTTCTACAGTTCAAACTGAGATCGGGAAATCGGCTTATTGCCAGAAGCAATAATGGAGTTGACCCCTCAATACCGCACTTTCTTTGCGGAGGCGCCTTTTGTGGTGAATCTGTGACCATAACGCAAACAAAATTTCGTTAATTTTTCGCCGCTCCGCTCCATGGCTGGATACGTTCACGGAATGCGATACTCTCTGAACCTTTTCTAAACCTCATATCTTTTGCCAATGTGAATACGTTCTGAATATCAAACGCTGGTTCTTGCTTCACCTAAGTCAATTTCCTGTGTTTGAGTTTAGTAATAATGTGTGTGAAAAGCTATAGGTACTCGACAAGAAAATTTTGTATAGAATAATTATTTTTGCTAACGATATGCGGTTATGCCTGTCATATTACCTCCAAAGAACACCAAAGTAACTAGTAGTAGTATTAGATCTATACCTAGTATATCAACAGAAACTTGAAACGTTCTCGTTCTGCTCCAGCGAACCAAGCCACTGCGACGCGGAGAGGAAATGTGGGAGACGATCGAACCTTTTCAAAGAAAATCAATGAATCGTTGTTTCTTTTCTTTCAAAATGTTATAAATTATTGCTTATTGGTAGTCAAATTTAGTATAACCCCATAACCGTTAGCAGGAGTTTATATAACGTAGACACACACAAAGGAATTACCCGTAAAACTATGAAAGTGGGGGACAACTTTTTGCTGCAAAACGCTATATTCTGAAGCCCTTAGATGTTATACACATGAACATTAATTGTATGTAGATAGATGGGGCAAAAGACAAACAGAGTGCTTCAACCTGGAGTCGAACCGGGACCTCCTGCTTTGCCGGGGCAATACTACAGCCTGTAATGTTCGGTTCAAACTTATAGGCATTCACTAACTATTAGAAAACGAAGCAACTAAAATTATTATTACGTTTTATGATCACATAAAAGGCAGCATTCCATATCAGCTAACTTCCAGCTCATAGTAAACAGACTAACCCTATTATAGCAACCTTGGTCCTGGATATCAATATACAGGGTGTTTCAGAAATAACGGCTAACCTTGAAGGAGGATATTCGCCAAGGACAGAGAAACAATGTTGGTCAAATAGCATATAGTCTATTTCAAACTTTTAAGTACCAACAAAATTGTATTGAAGAAATCGTAAGGCCTGCCCTGGTGCATAGCCGATCGCGCATGATTGAAATACGGTTGCAAACATACGTACGAAAATTTATTAATTGAGACGAGAGATTAGTACGTACCTAATCCAGAAATGTGATGCGGATTTACAAACATTGTGATTGCAATGCGATATCCGTCGAACAAAACAAACCAACTTAACACAGCAATTGCGTTTCGCTGCCGATCAAAGTTATGTCGCATTCTAGCCATACAATTGAAGATCTTGCTGCAAAAAGGGAATAACTCCAAAATATGATCCCACAATCCAAAAGATTCTTATTGTTGATAAACCAACAAACTGCTGACCACTATTGTACGTGCATACGTACGAACCTGGCGAATGTAGGTCATTGTCGCTCTCAGCGAGAAAGGCCGTAGTTCCCGGCGGCGTTGATTTGTCACCAGTTGCAACACAACTATGGCGGAGTGTTGTCGATTTTCTTGCGCTGAACAGGGATGGTCACCGTCTTTCTTTATTAATTATCTCAAGAATTCGTTAAGTTACACCATACGTTATTTGACAAAACATGCTTCGACCTTGGGCTTATGCTCCTTCAAGGTTAGCCGTTATTTCTGAAACACCCTGTATATATATATATGACTTTAAACAAATTTTCCTTAGGACAATATAATTGTGGAAAACTGATAAATAATAAACTGGAAAACTAATCTTGTGTAAATTTAACATTTTCTTGTTTTTCGCTCGAAAATCAATCTGACTTTGGCTATGGACTTTGTAGAGCATACAAAATACAATACAAAACGGAGAATTTTAAAGTCATAAAATTATTTTGATATTTTGGTTCACCTTCAAAATTAAGAGTTATGTAGGTACATGTTTTACCAGTTGTAAAAGATAGAGGGTGAAAAGATTTTTTTATGATCGTTTTTTTTGTTGAAAACTGTAAATTGGATTTTTTCTTCTTTCAATACACCCGTCTTTCACCATTTTCCGAAAATTCAGTTATCGCAGTAAAAAATTAAACGGTGTTTTTTAGTGATGATACGTAATCTCAAAACCAGACGGTGTTGTGGCCGTGAAAAATAGTATTTATATTCTTCATTTAAATAAAGAAACGCTCTACCTATATTTCTTCTTACAGGTATTTCCTTGTATAGACTTACTTTTAGAAAAACAAAGAAACACGTGTTTTACTATATTAAAAGAATCCCAGTTGCTGAAGCAAGAAGAAGAAAAACTGAAAAGAGAAGAAGAAAAGAGACGAGATGGGCCTGGATGTGGAAGAAAACTAACTAAAGGCAAACACCGAAAGAGTCTACGCGAACAAAACCGCAGGGACCATCAACAGTAACAACTTTCAGAAAAACAAAGAATTTTACCAAATTAAAAAAAAAAAACGATACGTGAAAACCCATGAGCCTAGGAATAAAAGCGAGGGGTAGAGAAATAGTTGGTATGGGAATGAATCCTAACGGAAGGCAAGATAAATAATACGTCAGCACTAAAGAATCCACTCGAGCGAAACCGCTGGTAATGTAAAATACTGATTGTTTATGATATTATCGATGAACAATTTGCAAACATTTATGTGGGAAGAAATGTTCCATCAGCGTTGAGAATTGCGATATTGACGTGATTGAAACACTATTCAGACTTCGGGAATGAACAGCAATTCAAATGCAAAGTTATTTCAGTAATTTCCGGCGCGTACAATACGAGAGACAGAAACTTCTGTGTACACGATCGAACTTGTAGTTGAACATGTTTAGAAACGACACGGTTTCTCCCACACTTCGCCACCTCTACTTCAATGGTAATAACTTCAAACGCGTACAAGCGCGAATTACATCTATCGAATTTGGATTTAGTGCGGAGAGTAAAATGTGAATACGATACTCCGCTTTCTGAGAGTAAATAAATCATGGCAAGTCTTAAAATACAGCTTTTTTTTAAATACACTTATTCCATCCTACGGCAGCGGTAACTCAGAAATATGATTAAGGGAAAGTCTTTTCCATCGCGAAAATATATATTGGCACCCGTCTATTCAATGAGGTAGAGGGGAACGTAGATGCGATATAAAATGGGTGGTTTTACGAGGCGTTCCGAAGGTGAAAAACGATAACTGTTATGATTATCGGTTGCTGTTTACGTTGGAAACACACCGGAACAGCCTCGGGGAAGAAAAATAGATAGCCAAGAGTACGAATATCTCGTATGCCTGTCGGATATATGTGTACACGAAAAGGAAACCCTCCAAACAGAACTTTAATAAAATTTCTCCAGCAAGCAACGTACGCTGTTTCTGTTTTGAGGTCAGCTATTTTGGGAAAGCCGACGAATGATACCGTTGTGTCCCTAATTAATGTTCGAGATCGTACGTTGACAAAGTAAATATAAATTCTGATGTTTTCGTAACATCCAGGTACCGACAAAACAATTTATTAATGGCCAGAATAACTCGAGGCTTGTATCCCTTAATTAAAGTACAGTAACATGTACCGCAAAATTTTACAGTGTACCTAATTCTCAGGAAAGCAGTTGGTTTATTCAAAAAGTTTAAATTATATGTTACGAAAACACGAATACCGTTTCAATGAATTTTATGTTATTTTTTACCCAACTTTTTTTTATATTTCCTTGTACTAAATTGTCCAAAAAATTATGTATGATTAAATAAAAATGAATCATTCCCTTCGCCGCAATATTCTGATTTTAAATATAAACTAATGCTAATTATATTATATAATTTTAAGTTGCCATAACTGTCCTGGAAGGGGGTGGGCTTCTCATCTAGTACATATTCAGGCCAATTCTGTAACGCAGTTGTTACGTAGCAAGTGGTTAAATTTCTTAGCAACGTTGTTAAAATATAAAATGGTATTCTGTAACATATCCAGTGGTTACATAGTTTGCCACCAGTGGTGTGGCGAATTGAGTGACTACGAACTACGTAGCAATCGATAGGGAGAGGGACGTGCTGCTAAACACTCTTCAAGTCTTTAATCTTAAAGTTAAAACGAATTGTTTTGTTTATGGTATATGTATCCTAAATAACAAATGGTAAATCAAATAGAAGATTTACGTGAAAGGTGATTGATTTTGCTTTTTTACCATTAAATAAGTATGATAGGTATTTTGATTTAATTTATATTTTTATTTTAGAGGTTACCTAAGAATTACCAGAAGGAACTTAGGGGAACTATACCCCTTTGGATTTTACTTAGGATGTGTATCTATACAAGTAAAAAAATAATGTTATAGTCAAATACAATATTGTATTTATCTACTTTTAAAACAAGTTTGTTAATTTATTAAATGTACACTGGAAAGATTATACATACATATGGCTATTCATTCCTGTTGGAATGGTGGCCGCTTGGGTAAGCTCTATAGATTCACTTTCTTACAGGGAATCACTCTGTTAAAAACATTTTATATTTTCTTTTGTTTTTTTTTCTTCTTTCCTATTTTTTCTTTCTTACTATTCATATATAGGTACATATTATTTTTTTTTTTTTCTTTTCTTTTTCTTGTTTTTTTATTTTATTTACTTATTTCTTTGCAAATTATTATTTGTTTTTCTTTTTTTTTTTTCGTTTTTCTTTCTCTTTATTTTATTTCATTTTTTCTTTCCTCGCCGTCTCTATAGTCTGATGTGTGTTTTTGCTTGCTCTGTTATTCTTTGCCACTTCTTTCTGTCCCCGACGTCGTTTCTCCATCCTGCTATTCCTAGGTTTCCCATATCTGCGTAGATCTGATCTTCCCACCTTGTCCTTGGTCTTCCTATAGTTGGTCTCCAGCTGGTGATTCGTCTGATATGAGTGTCCGGTTCCCTTCTTTGTATGTGTCCATACCACTTCAAACGCTGCGCCTTTATGCACCTCACAATATCTTCGTTCTCTGTTCTTTTACTGATTTCATGGTTCATCAGTTTCCTCAGTTCTCCCTCCTCTGTCCTCACTGGTCCGAATATCTTCCTCAGCACTCTCCTCTCGTTAATTCTCAATTATTCTTCGTCTTTCCTTGACATAACCATTGTCTCTGCGGCATACATTATTGTAGGTCTTATCGCGGCTTTGTATATTCTCAATTTGGTATTTGTGCTGAGGTTTCCGTCTCTAAGTAGTTTGTGATATCTCCAGTAGGCCCTGTTTCCTGCTTTCGTTCTTTCCTCCATTTCTATTGACCTGTCATTTTTCTCGTTTATCACCACTCCGAGGTATTTGAAATTACTAACTTTTTCAAATTTGTAGCCCTGTATATCTATGTCTTTTATATTATCTGTGTTCCTTCTGCTAACCACCATATATTTTGTCTTTTTTTCGTTTATTTCTAAACCTCTGATCTTTGTCGCCGTTAACAGATCTGATAGAAGCTGGTCTAAGCTTCGTCGGTCTCTTGCGATCAGTGCCAGGTCATCCGCATATCCCACAATCTCTGTCATGTTTCTTGTTATTGTTCTTCCCACTTTTATTTCCTTGACGGCTGCGTCGAGGGCCACATTAAACAGTACCGGCGATAGTGCGTCTCCCTGTCTCACTCCCTTGCTTACCGTAATTTCGTTGGAGTATCCTTCCGTTGTTATTACTTTGGCCCGAGATTTTTGTATAGTCATCTCTACCAGATTAATCAACTTGCGGGGTATTTCTATCTTTCTCATATCTTCTACCAATGTTCGTCGATTTATACTGTCAAAAGCCTGCCTGAAGTCAACAAATATTATGTGCAATTCGCTCCCATGTTCGTAATTTTTTTCTATTGTCTGTGTCATTATGTGTATGGCGTCAATCGTAGATTTCCCTTTTCTGAAACCAAATTGGTACTCTCCCAGCTTCTCTTCGGTGTACTTTGTTATTTTTTCCCGTAGCAGTGTTGTTAGTATCTTGTATGCGGCATTCAGGAGCGTTATACCGCGGTAGTTTTGACAATTTGTTTGAACCCCTTTCTTGAAGATCGGTACGATCAGGCCCGCATTCCATTCTTCTGGCATTTGTTCTTTTTTCCAAATTTTCGTAATAAGATTGTAAAATCTTGTTAGTAGTTTTTCTCCTGCATTTTTGTGGAAAGATTACCACTGTTAAATTAAATGAGCATTGTTAAAGAATTAAATTAGTAACCAATAAGCGAGAAACCCCTTAAAACTTTTAACAACTACTAGAATTTAACTAGTTGTCGTATTAATGAATCCCTTCAATTGAGGCGTTAGTATCAAAACCAGCTCAATCCAAATTTTTTCAAAAGTTTTCAAAAGCCCTGGTAGATACTATTATCCTACAAAGTGATTTTGAACGAATCCAACACGATCCGGTCGAAAACATGTGTCAAAAACCAGTATTTTTTCAAACCCAGCTCAATCCATGCTTCCACTGCAGGCCGCCATCTGCGCCACCTGCTAAAAACTCAAACTCCCAGCAACGTGTTCGTGTATTATTGGTGTGAGAACGAGCAGAGAAAAGTTCAAATAAAATATTATCGGCATTTTATGAGTTTTTGCTCAATCAAGTCAGAATGCCTCCTGAGGTTGAAATGGTTTGGTGGTTTTGTGACGGTAAACAAAATAAAACCACACTGATTGGAAAGTTGAGTTTTTGGCTCCTTAAAATTGCTCCAGCTCACGTTAAGACTGTTGAAGTAGTTTTCCCTATCGTGGGCGTTCCTTCATACCATCTAACCGCGTTCGGCTGTATAGAAAAGAAAATAAAGACGAAAAACAGATAGACCCCAAGAATACACAGCCACTCTTGCTCATCGAGAAACCATTTTCTTTTTGCTTCTTTATTTTGCACTTCACAGGACAGTGATAACTGATATTTTACATTTTTTGCTCCGAAGTATTTTTGCTCATCAGGAACAAGATCAAAATGACACCGAAGTAAGAGGTGAAGTTTGTTATAATTCGGACTTTGGACCTTTTACGAGCGTGTCAAACAAACACAAAACAATTCAAAACTCAGAGAAACCTTCCTCTGTGGCTACTGGCGTTTCTGATGCTCAAGCAAAGATAAATGACGTGAACAATTTGCTCACCAAACATTTTGGGGATCAGTATAAGGCCATCGAATTCCTCAAGTATACATAGCGAGGACCGACATTCAACAAGATAATTTGTTCAGAATGTTCAGTCTATGGACGACTTTTGCTAAGGTGACCAGATGATGACGACAGATACCACGCCCCTTGCCGAATGTAGGAGGTAAATAAGGCTCATTTTAGCAAATGAATTGCTAACGAATGTTAAATATGAATATCACCTTTCAAAAATTCAATTGTTGAAATGTCAATTGCGGAAAAAAATAGTGTGCAGGATTCTTCTTTTTTAGTGAGAAATCATTATTTGCAAAAAAAACAGTTTGCGATTCCCATCTAAAAAGTAAAGTTAACCTCATTATCACCGATTGCAGTGCCACCAGCGACGAATCTGTTCTCGCCATCTTATGTTCCCATTTGTTTCCCACAAAATACTTGATACTTTTGTATAAAACGACCACCCGGTATACTAATTTGACAATGTGTTGAATTAATTTAAAACAGGATTTTTTTTTTTATTTTTCAAAAATTGCAGCCATTTATTAGTCAATAGCAACACATACATTAGAATCCAGGGATGGGTTCCGTTATAATCTATGATTTTTTGCAAACAATTGTCCTATAAGAAGTCTTTCTATGCTAAACTCAGTATTTAGGTTATATTTGCTAGATTATGACGTTCACATGTTGTGATGTGAGCGTAATATAATATTAAAAACTGCTGTTTTATAATCATCTGTTTAGTTCTTTCTTAATTAATATAGTCTATAAACTCCTAATTCGAATTAATGGTAATTTTCAAAATCGAGAGGTTGTGATTTGTGCACTTAGTGCACGAATTCTGTTAAGTTGAAGTTGAGTGAACAAATCCGTACGTTACGTTAAGTTTTTCTATGTTAAGTGAATGTAAAGGAACACATATAATTCAATGGAGTTCAACTATCTCTACTGTTTAATTTTTTGTACGTTAAGTTAAGTTAAGTGGATGTAAACGAGGCTTGAGTCGTAACCAACGCCGAACATCAGACGCTTGTCATTGTCAGTCATTACTGGTCATTGCTAGTTTGAAGCTTGAACGTCGGCCACACGTTATGACGGTTGTGACGAACTGTCAAACGTTCGAAGTTGGAAGGTATAGAATGTGAACGAAGACACATCCATGACAAAGATGTGGTCCATTTGTTGATGGCCAGTGTCCAGAAGACTCCCAATAGTAATTAACTTTTTACAAATCTTTTCAGGATCTCACTGTAACAATCGAAATAGTATGCACGAGCATTGTACGAGATAGTTTGATTTTTTAAAACCAATTCGTAACTATGGAGAGTCAGTCTTTATCAAAAGTTACGCGCTTATCGTCAAACTGTCAATTTGAAATGTTATAGCGAATATAAATTGATTTATCTATCAGCAATAAATCCATAAATCCTCAAATCTTAGTAAGAGATTGAAATGTGTTGCCAAATAAATATATCAATTCAGCATTCTCTTAAAGATAAATCGACCATGGAACTACAAGTCCTACTATTTATTCTTAATGTGGAAAATAAATGGTGAGGCAAGTAATACTTATTGTCTTCTATGAACATAAATCGGATCATATTGGCTTTAGCCAGCAGAATTTCAGTGCATCAACATTTTTATATGATTTTGGCAACATTGTGTACCAAATTTAGCGTACAAAGTGCACGAAGTAATAAAATACTTTAAAAATCGTTTTTCCGGATTGAGCGATTCGTACATTAAAGACGTTTATCGTTATAAAAAAACTTTAAATATAGGTATCTGTCAGTGCTGTCAAATCAGTTTACTTCAGGCCATTTACCTCGGACTCTGCCCCATTTATTCCCAGATGACACTTACTTACTCTGTTTATATTTCTTCCTTGCCTTTTCCACGTAATGTATGGGATGGGATGAGATGATATGTTCCCCTGACAAGGATAAATAACTTCAAACAAGTGTTTTCAGTTTGCGTTCGCACCCAAGAGACGTCAGCGTACCTTCCAAAATTATTACTTCTTTCGTGAAAGTTTGCCTTTTAATGACTTGATGTTGATAAATTGAAGGGATTCTTGTTTAGGGAAAGCCGGGATAATGAAAAACTTTAATTAAAAAGCAGTGTACACGGTGTAAAAAGTATAAAATCGTTTTCATTTTCTGATACAATTGATTAGCTGTTGCGAAGTTTGTTAATTCTGCTACTGACATTTTTAAAATTAATTAAAAGGTCTTATTTACTGATCCACTAATAATAGCAATAAATAATAGTCAATAAATAAATTTTACACTAATGCTTTTTATATATCTCTGGTTTATAGTACTTCACTACCTCATTATTGAATATATAGTAATATATGGTCAAATATACCGGGTGATACAATTTTGATGCTCACCATGGAGATCTAGCTTATTAGTGGAGATAGAGGCTATGTTTAAATTTGGCAAAGTTTCGTATTTTTGTGCTGATCAATTATCTGAAAAGAAATTTTAGGTATCATTTTTCAATTTTAAAGATATCCGCAAAATCTGAATTGTTAAGTTATCGTTTTTAATTTTTTATTCAAAACCAAACGTAGTTAAACATTTGAAACAAAAACATTCGCAGCGACTTTTTAACAAGGAATGCAGTGTTATTTTTTAATTTGAAATAACATCAAAGATGGCAGCGTAACCATGGCCAACTTTTGTTTTTCTTATGGGAGCCATGTTGAATTTTGGCATTCTCCGATAGTCCGATGGTATTTTTTTCTCATTTCCGCAATGTATAACATGTTGGTATTATTTTTTAAAACAATGGTTTAATAATAAAAAAAATTCTTCTTTTTCTCGTTGTTTATACAGACCGCCGGCGCCGGACTGCCCATAGTGATTTGGATTAAAAACATTCAGATTATAAAAGAAGCAAGTTTATACAACAAAAAGCTTATTTTTTAAGTAAATCTTCAAATTGGTCGCCATTTTCTTGAAGACATAAAACCGAGCCAGCTTTTCGACATGTTGTTATGCTCTTCTAACTGTTCTTCCCGGAATAGCATTGACCGCATTTGTTATTCGATCCCGCAGATCCTCGATATTTCTGCGAGTATCGTGATAAATTTCGTCGTTCACAGTTTCCCATAGAAAATAGTCCAGAGGACTTAAATCAGGGGATCTAGCAGGACATTCCACCACTTTACCATTACCAATGCAGCGATTTGGAAATTATTGATTCAAATAATTTCATACAACTGCAAAGTTTTACTTCTGCGGGGTTTGTACGGTTTCAATTTCTTTGTTCGTAATGCTCTCCAAACACGTGTTTGCGGCAATTCCAAATTAGAGGCTACTTCCCGCGTAGAAATCCGAGAGGATCGTCATTTATCTAAATCCAGTAGTTGAAGCATTGCAAATTATGGTAATCTAACGTTTACCATTTCCAAAATATCGCTTTGATCGTATTCAACATTTCCATGAAGATTATAAGAATTGCGGAGTTTACTAAACCATCGATGGTCCCCGTCATTTCTGTCCAATGTTAGCAATTTTGTACGGTTGGGCATTTCTATCAGAACAATAATAAACCCTTATCATATCACGCTTTTCGTTATTTGTAAACAGCTTTTTACATACACAATCAACCACAATTAAGGTTTATTTGGTTAAATGGCAAACTCAACGCTGAGCGCGCCGCTTGATCCAAGTGAATTTTGTTGACGTTGCTTGGGAGTCCGGCGGTCTGTAACCAAGCTCCAGTTAGGTACCTGAAGGTTTTTTGATTATTATACCATTATTTTAAAAAATAATGCTAACATGTTATACATTGCGGATTGAGAAAAGACACGACTGTCGGAAAATGCAAAAATTCAACATGGCGCCCATAAGAAAAACAAAAGTTGGCCATGGTTACGGCATCTTTGATGTTATTTCAAATTAAAAAAATCTGATGTGGCCAGGCACATGACTTTATCATACTATATATAAAATTAATGGTTTAGCTGCATGCGATTCCATTAACCATTAACACAAATATATTAATTAAAGAAAGTACACATTATGAATTAACATTATTTCAAATGATATAAAACAAACGGTGCCTTGCGCCGTGGGCGCTTATCCGAAATTGTATTTACAAATTTGAGATCTTTACAATTTACCGGCCAGTGAGTGAATAGCTTGGCGGGTATATTTTTAAAAACAAACAACGATAAAACAATAAAAATGCTTCACTAAAATATTTAAAATAACGTAAAGCGTTTTGATCTAAATATTATTGAATAAAACATGGACACACACAGCACGCACACGCAGCTACCGCCACCGCGTTCGCCTTCTCCTTCGTTGATCGGGCTCAACGTCATCTTCATCGCTGACGTCCCGCTCAGCATCTATTTGCAGAGGTCCTGCAGCCGCTTTGCCTTCGTGCTTGTCCCCAGGTTGGTCAGGTGGTTCCGGCGCAGAGCTATTGTCAAAACATCACCGTATGACACTGTCTGTCATTAGTTCTGTCACAGTTCGGTCATTAGAATTAAAATCCTGGCTACTTAGTTTTAAGGCCGACACGACCGATCTCAATTTGAATCTGCTCCTGCAGCCAAACTATTAATATTTCCAAAAAATGTCATAGACATAAATGATACAAAATTTGCTCTTCTTTAATTTATTATCTAGCTGTTTTGTCGAAATTACAGAAATGGCGGCTCATTTGCAAAATCCTTGAAAAATGATTGGAGGAAACATCCAGTTCCTTTGGACCCTTTTGAGCCAAAAGCTTTTCAGGTCTAAGTTTGGTCATGAAACTTCTAAATATGAAGTTTCGTCCCGATACCTTTAGTAGTTTCTCCGGAATCGTCGCCACAAAAATCGGGTACACACACACACACACACACACACATACACACACACACAGACATTTTTTTGTACCTTGGTCAAATATGTTCAGGGGACCCAAAAGGACATATTTCCGCTAAAAACTCAAAATTTTTTTTCGGCATGATTACAATACTTTATATTACTGCGTATGATAAAGTAAAAAGATACTGCATTCCTTGTTAAAAAGAATGTTTTTGTTTCAAATGTCTAGCTACATTTGGTTTTGAATAAGAAATTAAAAACGATACCTTAACATTTCAGTTTTTTGCGGGTATCTTCAAAATGATAGCTTAAATTTCTTTTCCGATAATTGACCAACACAAAATTTAAACATAGGCTCTATCTCCACTAATAAGCGAGATCCCTAGAAGAGCCCCGCGAGCCTCAAAATTGAATCACCCGGTATAGTAAAGTTCGCTCAAATTATGTTCAGTCAAACATTTATGTATTTTTTATTTTCAGTTAAATATTTATATCAGCAATAAAACGTTTGATTTATATTTCATAGTATTTACTTTTTTGAGGAGCATCACATCTTCTGAACAAAAAACGATGTGTTCAAAAGTGTGAAATAACTACCGTGTTCTTTTGTGAAATTACATGATTACGGCAAAGTTTTGACTACGTGGTTTTTTGGCTGTATTCATAAAATCTGATGCTTTATGAAAGATTTGGGCCCCTGAGAGGCACACCCTGCAGATTATCTTTACATGAATTTTTTAATAACAAACTATTTTCCATTATGTAAACATAATGTACTTTTACGATCTCCACATGATATGTGATCACAATCCGCCAAAATGATAATGGAATAAACCAATTAATGCAATACACAATACCCCCAACTAATAACCCGACCTGAACAGTGGCTGATATGCATTCCTGATGCATAGATTTCAACGTGACATGACGACATGTATTGTGCCTCCCTCGCAATAGAATACGCGTATCTATGGTCCAGCCACCGAAATAGTAACGGTACGTAATAATTTTAAAACGCATCTCAGACAAGTGTTCGCTTTTCGATCTTTATACAATTCTTATAGGGGTAGTGATGGATTTTGTGAATGCTGCAATATCTCAATAATCCTAAAAATAACGAAACCCATGTTTAACAAATATCATAAAATCCAGTGTGAGGGGATAAAATAACGGGAATAATTTTTCAATTATCGTATCTTTTTCAGCCATGGGATCTGAAGACGGAAGGTAATTTGTTATTTATGGTAGTACCTATTGCTCAAAAACAGTAGTTTTTATAGACTTGCTCTTACCACCAGGAGGGTGGTAAAAATGCGCGGGTTTATGATGTTTAAAATAATGATACTTAAGCTCAGAAACGTGTTGTTTCTTCCTTGGGCTATTTGCATCTTTAGGTACCACTAGAAGATTATAACCTCAACAGTAATAACGTAATAACACAAAAATACACGTCAAGGTTTCGTAATTTAGCCAGTCACAAAGAATCTTTGTATGAGGATGTGTTAAATAAACTCTTTTTAGCGCGCATGATTTAGGCAAGTAAAGGGAATGGATAAATTGAGATGGAGAAGGTAAGTGACGGCCCGCTACAGAATTGCTTATTATATTTAAGACTTCAACGTGTATAATATTACTTTTCGTAGAGTTTCGTAGAGAGAACACAACAATATTATCAATTTGTAAACATGGTGAACAAACTCCGGGCAGGCCAGATGGTTTGTTTTAAGGAATGAGTACAAACACAGGTTTAATACTGATTTTATTAAGAAATTATTTGGGTTTATATACAAAAGTGTCCTAAAAACTATTACAGCGGTGCTAAACATTAATGAATTTTATTGATGTAAGACTGAAATAAACACAACGAATTATGTTGGGCGGCACTGGTTTCAAATTGCACATTGAACGCTGGTTCTGCAGAGTTGCAATTCTTCAATCGATACTAGGTGCTACCTGGATTATTGGCAATGCAATTACGAATTTTGCTACGTTTTGTTTTGATGAATTGGAAGTGGCGAAATATTACATACATAAGCGACTTCACAATTGTAATGGAAAGTTACCAACATTGGTATTTTATTTAGGAATTTGGGAAGATATTTTTGTTAGCACCGGATAAAAAAGAAAAATATTGTTTAATGTAATTAAACAAATTGCCCCGCCGGAATAACTATCTCTAAGGTCAAGTAACCACTTAAAACCGATTAATATGGTAATATTAAGCAACACAATTGGGTCTCTTGTATCGGCACTCTCAGTTCAGCACTGCACAGTTTGGACTTCTGTATACAATGGTTGGAGTGACCTGACATCTTCTTCACTGTTATGGTGTTGACGCTGTGGTTGTACCAGATGGTGTACTGAAGATGGCTCCACATCGGTGAGTAAGGATCGTCTTTGGCGTGGTACTGGTTTCATTAGGATGGCCTGGTCCTGGGTGGCCAATGGATTTGGTTTATTAAATCTTCTTTTTAATGAACGCACTACAACCCACAGGGTGACACATAGGGCTAGTATTGTAGTGGTGGTGACAGTACTGGTCATCACGCCATGATGACGCACATTATGCCACAATACGTTCGAGATTTCTTGATGGATGGCGTCTTCATCCATCTTTAGTTCTCTTAAGTCATCGGAGACGGATAATACTGGTTCCTCTTGAATTGGTGGTGATCGATGCTTCTGGGCTGCTAGGAGAGTAAAATTTCCTGGTAATACCACTGCTTTGTTGTAGCTGCCAAGTATCGTAAGACTGTCGTCCTTCTTTGGGGTGAGAATGTTCTGTTTTGTTTTGATGATGCAGTCTTGTGACAGTTGAATGATTCCGGTCTTTCTCAGTTCGACATCTTCTCTCACGCCATTGCAGGTAACTGCGATCCGTTGTGGTGTTACGGAGATAAAAAGCCATGTATTGATCATGTACAGTTGTTTCCAAACCACGGAGTGAAGTTTCACTTCCACAACATCGCAGCTTTGTTTCTCATGCCGATTGAATAATTCATCTATGATACAGTTGTTGTTAGTTTCAATATTCTTTACTGTTGTAGGAGAACAGAGATAATTCGTGTCATCCAATGCTATTGATTTTCGATACTCTTCATCCGTCATTTGAAAGTATAGTTGGTTATTGTAGTCGATGGCAATGATATCGTTTGGAATATCAAATACCCAGTAAGAGCCGTCTTCTATCTGTAGTGGTATGGCGTTGACCTTGATCACGTCAAATTGGTTTATCTCTGCCATTGGGAAGAAGGCCTGGACACTGATAACATCATCTTCATGTACCACTTTTGTTTTGATGATGGATGATATGAAATTATTTGGGTTTATATACAAAAGTGTCCTAAAAACTATTACAGCGGTGCTAAACATTAATGAATTTTATTGATGTAAGACTGAAATAAACACAACGAATTATGTTGGGCGGCACTGGTTTCAAATTGCACATTGAACGCTGGTTCTGCAGAGTTGCAATTCTTCAATCGATACTAGGTGCTACCTGGATTATTGGCAATGCAATTACGAATTTTGCTACGTTTTGTTTTGATGAATTGGAAGTGGCGAAATATTACATACATAAGCGACTTCACAATTGTAATGGAAAGTTACCAACATTTGTATTTTATTTAGGAATTTGGGAAGATATTTTTGTTAGCACCGGATAAAAAAGAAAAAAATTGTTTAATGTAATTAAACACATGGTATTTAAACAACGAAACCGTGTGTAAAGTTGTCAAAGCGAATAGAATAGTTACCCTTGTCAATTTTTTGCAATTTATACCGCATGCTGTTAGTGAATTTAATACAAAGGTTATGAATCAGTCATTAAAGATTAATTAAGATTCTGTCTATAGTGTTATTTCTTCCTTTCGGGTTGTTGTATCTACTTAAACTAATTCATTACTGACGTCAAAACTGTGGTCTAAATTACCGCAAGGATAGTATAGAAAAAACTTTTTTTGTTAATAACGAAAGGCCTGTGATAATTTTGATATTTTCTACAATGGAGGTAAATCACTAACATCCCTAAACTAGCGAAGTTTAAAGATGTCGGTGATTTGCAAAGATTGATTTGTAACTGTGTATCTTCGACATTGAGATATTGGGAATAATCAAAAAACAAAATGTTGGGCATTCATATGACTTTTTAATAGAGTACTTGAGAACCTGTTCCTTAATTATTAGTTGCTTAATTATTCGACAGTGAAGCTTGAACCTAGACTAAAAAACATCATGTTGCTTTTTCCCGGTACAATATTATGCTGTATCAACGACTCACATATGATAAGTTTATTACATACGTAGCCATGACTATATAATCCCCAGTATGATACACGCCGATGACTATGTGATGGCTTTGTATAATAATGACAGTTCTTTTGAATAATGACTGCTTTATTCAGAGGTTATGCATTATCAGAGGTTATTATTATAGAAAGCTACTGCCAACCAGAGTTGGGCATTTGTTAAGCGAGTGATTGAGTGATGAGTGACGAGTGTTCACTCATTACTCATCACAATGAGTGACGAGTGTTCACTCTTCACTCATCACAACGAGTGATGATTAATTCAATCACCACTCATCACTCATGACTGTCCTATATGATTGAATACTCGCCACTTTTCACTCATGATTATTATTATTATTATGATTGACGCACACTGAGTGATGAGTGTTCAATAAAATTACACTGTTTTAAAGAGATAATAGAAAGTCGATATAGTTTATACGAGAGATTGTGTACGTTGGAAGTCTAGTGGAAATCAAAATACCGGCACGGAAGAAATGCTTCGTACAACCCCCCGAAAATCTAATTTTTCATTACTACACTTATATTAATTTCAGTATCGTTCAGTAATTTTAGTTTCGATATTTTACCTACTTCCCACTGTCCAATCGTGTTGAATCTTGTATGTGGGCAGATTTCCGGTGACAATGCATGAATCAATAAAAAAGTTCGGAAAATTTTCCAAAATTTGCAAAAATTTTTAAAAATTTGTCTGGTTGAGTTGAAATTTTGTATGTGAACAGATTTCCGATGACAATGCATACATCCAAAAAAAATTTCAAAAGTTTGAAAAAATTTCCAAAATTTTAAAAATGTGTCTAATAGTTTTGAAATTTTGCACGCTCGCGGACATCCTTCCGGTGAAAATGCATAACTCAATTAAAAAAAAATTGAAAATCTTCAAGAATTCCGAAAAATTTGCAAAATTGGGAAAATTTGCCCAATCGAGTTGAAATTTTGCATGTGGAAAGACGATAAATGTGAATGGAACTTTTTCGAAAATTCAGCAAGATCTTTGGATTTTTTTATAAAGCGTAGTTTTTAAGAAATTTATTTTTTTCAAAGTCACCTCGACCGCACAAAAAAAAAGAGAGTTCAATGTATTGCAATATCGTGCACATCTACAAAACAACCACATTTAGAAAGCCCGTCGTTATAAAAGCATTAAACGGGCATACGCGAAAACATCACTCGCTAAGAAATGAGTGAAGATTGACGAGTAACATTCGTTTCGATGATTAATGAGTGATGAGGGAAATTTAGTTATATGATTGAAGAGTAATGAGTGATTTCATTAATCATGAGTGTTACTTCACTCAGATTATGTGAGTAACGCCCAACTCTGCTGCCAACAACTAAGTGGTTGACCGTTGGTTGACAGTTCGCCTCGCCACCAGTAACAAAACAAATATATTTAAAATATTTGATATAAAAAGTAATTTATGAGTCGTAGATAAGACATCGTACCTATATAACTATTAAGAATTTCTGCTTTTAAAATTTCATAATCGTACGACAATTTTCATGTATTACTTACAATATGCTGAACTAAGCATCAAAATCAGTAAAAAAATTAGTTTTGGAACATCAAAGTTTGGCAAAATTTTAGGTGGCCCGTTGTTTATGTTCTGGCAAGTGTAACAAATGCGAAAATTTGTTAAATAAACAAATAGCGTCAGTTTTTAATATTGTAGTGTATATTCCGACGAATGTGAATATTCAAGTAAATAAGAAGTGTTTTCAATATTGTTAAATAAGATTTATTATTAATAGATGTTAAACATTTATGTTTTACAATTTTTAAAGA